>CM077081.1:167788384-168501128 GCA_039513925.1 Platanthera zijinensis | reverse complement strand
TTCAGAACAAATATTTTATCTTTAGAAATTAAACTAAATGATGCTAAAATATTTGAAGAATCCCTTAATGGGAGAAGTATCAAATTGATGGACATTATAAGCACAGTGAATGCTAGATAAAATAACAAACTGGTCTTGGGTCCTTCATCAAGTCAGCCATATATTTTTGAGAAAAATATATTTTCTAAACCCATGAATTTCATTTCTGCAAAAGAAAAAGGAAAAGAAGTTCTACAACGTACAAATAAAAATACTGAATTCTTACCAAAGATAATCAAATAAAAATAAAAAATCATATAAAAATAATGTTCAACAAAATTCATCGAACCAAGATCGACGAAATCAGTATTATGCATCGAATAGCAATTGACAAACTCTGAACCCAGATTTTTGGTATGATTGCCCACCAAAGGGTGCTCGACGAAATCAACATGTTTTGTTAAACAGAGATCAACGATCGTGGAACGCAGAAAATGAGTATTATCATTATGTGAACCGAGATTGATGAAATCAATACTTTTCATCGAACTCAGCTCGACGAACTCAATAAAATTCATCAAACTCAAATATTGAAAAAAAAACTTTAACTCATATCAAAATAATAATCAATGACAAAAATCTGTTAATCCTTTTACTCAAAGGAAAATTCCTCCTAGGAGATATCACCAATTAGGTTTTAAGGATAAAACTGATTGTTGTTATATTTCCAGTTATTCTTATGAAAGAAATCAAGGACCGAAGGTAACCTGGGTCAAAAAAACCTAACTTATTTTTATATAGGTGAAGAACTATCGTACCACAGAGGAATAGTGATATTTAGATAGGTGTTCATCAAAACACATGACAGGTTTAAAGGCCAACCTAAGTTACTTTAAAGAAAATCTTGGACCCAAAGATCTTTGGATACTCCAATTGTGGACAAATAGAAGGATATGAAAATGTCAAGATTGGAGCATTCATATTCAAAAAGGTGGCTTATATGAATGGGCTGAAGCATAACCTCATATCTATAAGTCATCAATGTGATGAAGGTTATCAGGTAAGTTTTAACAAGTCCTAATGCTCTATTATTTCATATAAAAACAAAATTGTTTTAACTAGTATTATATAAGGAAACATATACTTAGTTAATTTCAATTCAGCTAAATCAGAAATTTGCTTATTTAGCCATATTAGTAAAGTTAGTGAATTATGGCATAAGAGACTAGGTCATGTAAATCTTTGGACC
Source organism: Platanthera zijinensis (assembly GCA_039513925.1). Lineage (NCBI taxonomy): Eukaryota > Viridiplantae > Streptophyta > Magnoliopsida > Asparagales > Orchidaceae > Platanthera > Platanthera zijinensis. Next base: position 168,499,900 of record CM077081.1, on the reverse strand, counting down.
ATAGATAAATTATATAATGAAAACCTTGTTAGAGGAATACCTTTTGTCTCATATAAGAATGAAGGACTCTACAGGGCTTGTCAAATAGGAAAGCAAACTAAAAACAGTTTCAAATCCATTAATAAAATTATTCACCCAGAATCTTGTACTTGCTACATATGGACCTCTTTGGACCTATTGCAGTACAGAGCTTGGGAGGGAAGTCATATAACTTAGTGATTGTTGATGATTTCTCTAGATTCACATGGGTTTTCTTTCTAAAAAATAAGTAAGATAACTTTAAAGGTCTTATAGACGTTCTTTAGAGCATACATATATAATACTCTACTCAAGTTGCATTGAGCAGAAGTGATCATGGTATTTAGTTTGAATCTCTTCTCCAGTAAGAATTCTTTGCAAAGGAAGGTATCATGCATTGTTTTATACTCCTAGAACTCCTCAACAAAATGGGATAAGAGAAAGGAAAAATAGAACCCTGATTGAATTTACAGGGATATTACTTGCAGATGCTCACTTCCTCCTATCCTTTGGGCAGAGGCAGTATGCATAATAAATTATGTTCTGAATAGAAGTTAATCTATACTCTTAAGGGTAAGACCCCCTATGGATTACTGAAAGGTAAAAAACCTAAAATAAACTATTTTAAAGTATTTGGTTGTATATGTTATATTCATAATAATGACAAGAAATATTTTAAAAAGTTTGAAGTCAATGCTACAGAGGTATTTTTTCTTGGATATTCCCAAGTTTGCAAGGCTTATATGGTTTATAACAATTCAACATTAAAAATGGAAGAATCTATACATGTAACTTTTGATTAGACTAACATGTTTTACAAGGAAAAGGATTCTTCTACAAGAGACTCTTTGCAGGCACCCTATCTGTGTGAGAAGTTGGTAGATTTAAACATTACCCAAGAGGTTATATTGCATCCTTCTCCACAGATTGATGAAGATAGTGAAGAAAAAATGTTGAAGCAGTTGAAACCACAATAACAAATGTAATTCCATAAGAGGAATTAACTCCACTAGGTGTTGATGAACACACTGTACCCACTGATCTTGTCAAACTTAGAGATCATCCTATATCTCAAGTGATTGGAGACATATTAGTTGGTGTGTAGACAAGGTATCAACTCAACCAAAATTTTAGGCATGCTTGCTTCATTTCTCAAAGTGAGCTTCCATCCATAAAAGATGCAGAGCAAGATCCCCACTGGATTATTGCAATACAATAGGAACTCAATCAATTTGAGAAGTGTAGAGTTAGAGATATAGTTAAAGACCCAAAGGCACTCCAGTAATAAGAACTAAATCTGTATTCAGGAACAAGTTGGATTCTCAAGGATCACTTGTGAGGATTAAAGAAAGATTGGTAGCTCAAGGCTATTCTCAGGAGGAAGGCATAGATTATGACCAGACCTTTGCTCCTGTTACAAGGCTAGAGGCTATCAGGATTTTTCTTGCTTATGCAACAGTCAAAAAGTTCAAAGTATACCAGATGGATGTGAAAAGTGCCTTTTTCAATGGAGAACTCAAAGAGGAAGTGTATGTTGAACAACCACCAGGTTTTATCTCTTCAACTCATCCCACTTATGTTTTTAAATTGCATAAAGCTCTTTATGGTTTAAAGCAAGCTCTAAGAGCATGGTATAATACCTTTGCTAGTTTTTTTTAGAGCATAAATTTTTTAGAGGCATGGTAGATAAAACTTTGTTTTCAGGCATCATAAGGATAATATTTTGCGAGTTCAAATTTATGTAGATGACATAATATTTGGATATACTGATTCCAAACATTTCAATAGTTTTTCTAACCTGATGCATTCAAAGATTGAAATGAGTAGCATGAGTGAACAATCCTACTTCCATTGTCTTCAAGTGAAGCAATCCCCTGATGTTATCTTTATATCCCAATACAAATATGCTAATGAGCTTATTAAAAGATTTGGGTTGTCTTATGCCTCAGCAATGAAACACCCATGCTCTCTAATGTTGTAGTTGATTATGATGAATAGGGTTAACAAACTGATAAGAAAACATATAGGGCAATTGTTGGGTCCTTATTGTATCTTATAGCTAGTAGGCCTAATATTATGTTTGCTATATGCTTTTGTGCTAGGTTTCAAGTAAATCCCAAAGAATCTCACCTAATTTTATTAAAAAGGATTTTGAGATATATAAAGGGTTGTCTAAATCTAGGACCTTGGTATACAACAAATTCAGAATTTGACTTAACAGGATTCTCAGATTCTGACATTGCTGGATGTAGAGATGATAGGAAAAGCACACCAGGAACTTGTCAGTTTCTTTGTGATAGTCTTTTGTCCTGGTTTTGCAAGAAACAAACATTTATGTCAACATCAAATGCTGAAGCTGAGTACATGGCAGCTGGTAGTTGTTTGTCACAGATATTGTGGATTCAAAATCATCTCATGGATTATGGTCTCAACTTAAATAATTCAATTATCTTTTATGATAATACCAGTGCTATTTCAATTGCATAAAATTCAGTGCTTCATATTAGAACTATGCTTATAGAAATTAGTCATCATTTCATTACAGATTGTGTGGACAAAAATAAAATTAATCTTGTCTTTATCTCTACAGATTTACAAAGAGAAGACATCTTCACCAAACCATTATATGAAAAGAAACATATGTTCTTCTTAAATAAGCTGGGAATGATTAATTGAGAAGGTTTAAAATGATTTTAATCTGAGGTCGAAGAATTTGTCACCTTTCGTTGAACGGAGATGGACGATCTGTGAACTCTTCTTGAGATTTTTCATCGAATGGAGATCGATGAAATCTCTTTGTGAACCTTTTAGTAGAACAGAGATCGACGAAGTTTGGTTCAGAAAATTTTTCATCGAACTAAGAACGACAAACTACTTTCCCCTTCTTCAAACTGAGATCGACGCTATTATTTCTTCATGAAATTTTTCGTCGACCAGAGTTCGAAGCTTTTCTTTTGTGTCAGACGGAGTTCGCCGTTTCATCTTCTGTAAACCTATAATTAGGCTTTCATCAAACTCCATCCCGCGCTTTCCAGTTCTCTTACACTTGATCTTTTGTTTTTGCAGGCATGGCGATTTCTGCAGCAAACCTCTCTGGAATGAAGTTTGATGCAGAATTCAATATTGACATCGACTCTTTAAACCACTCCGATCAAATATTCAAAGACATACTTAAGTTATTTGACGCTCCTCAATTGAGAAAGTTTATGACCCTAAGAATCAAGCTTCCAATGCATGAAATCAAAAAATGGGTTTTCACAGCAACATTTCCAGAACAAACCTCCATCTCTAGATCAATCTCTGGTCATCAGGTTTTTGGTACCCCTGATATTCTAACAGAAGTTTTTTTATATATACATGGGGAAGATGATTTTGAATTATTTAGCACTGAGTTTGAGGATATGCTAGTTATCATGGGTCACTCCCATGGAAACCCTAATAAATTGTTGAAAAAGTACTTGACTATTGAATACAAGTTTTTAGCTGATGTTGTATGAAAATTCATCTTGGGCATGAACTCTGCCCATGACTACATTTCCAGGCACCAATTCCTTTTGATGAGTGCCTTGGTTATTCAGAAATCGGTGAACTCGTGTAGTATTCTATTTGATTTGATTAAAAAGAAATTTATTAAAAAGGATGTGATTTTTGGAAAAGTTCTGGGAATCTTCCTCCAATCAAATATTGCAGAACTGTTGGTCTCCCAGTCCATCTTTATCAATGACTCTAAGAGGCTTACCTCTTCTCTCTTTGGCAGACAGGAAAGGTTAATCCCAAAGCCCTCTAGGGCTTCCTCTTCCAAGATAGCTTCAGAGGACACCAGGGCTGAAACCACCACTCTCTAGACCCCTGAAGAAGCTCTTGCTCCTCCTTCATATCCTCCCTCTCAAAAACCATCCACAGTCATTGCAGATATACCTTCTACCTCCATCCTTCCTATTTCACCATCTCAACCACAATCTCAACCTCAATCACCAATCCACATTTTTGAGGATAAACCATCATCTCCTCAATCACCTCTTCCACCATATCTTGAGGATATTCCATCCACTTCTACTCATCCAAATCACTTCTATAATCTCCAAACTTCAATCTACTCTCATCTCCATCTCCTCAACCCTCTCCACAACATTTACATCTTCAAGATGAACTTCCTGATGCCATCCATCCACATATTCCACAAACATTCCCAACCTTCCAACATTCAGACCGACCTCAAACACTCTCCATCTGTTCCAACTATGGTCACCAATCCACCTATATGCCATCAACTCCTGATCCACTATATCTGGACTTCACTGACATTGTTAATGACCTTATCAAATTCATCACTCCCTCTCTGAAGAAGCTCAAAGCTGAGGATATTGCCCCTCTCACTGCTTCTATTTCCGTTCTATCTGCTCTGTTGGCTTCCTCCTCTTCTGTCGCTTCTTCTAGGGCCTGGGTTTAGGTCTCTCTAATACCAGGCAAGGGGAGATGTAAAATAAAGAAGCTCCTCCAGTAGCAACAACAGTAGTAAAAATTCCAGCAGTAGAAATAGTTGAAAATCTTGATGATGATACTACAATGATTTGTTTTAAAGAAGAGTGAGTTTATACAACAATGATCACTGTTGGTGATTTCATCATTAATACCATAGTTGACATTCATTCATTACTTCATTGTTTTTATACAATTTATAGCAGAAATATTCCAGTTGATACAGTATCTGATTATTCTAAAGCAATTGTTTGTTATTCTGCTCTAGTTGATTCTTTTGTGTTAGAAGAAATTAGAAATAGATTTTGTATTATTTCTTCCAGCGTTTCTGTTATAGAGCCAAAGGATTTCACTTCTCCAACTTATGCTTGGTATGAGTCCCCCATGTAAGATACGGCTTCCCAATTTGGGAGCACACCCAAATCTTATGCTCAGAACCGCCGCCTTTCGGTGAAACTAACACACGGGCTAGTTGACGCCGCAAGACGCCGATCCCGCCGGCTAACACGATCATATTCCAGAGCAATTTGAGTAACAAAAGCAGTAAACAGTCCACAACCACAACACATATATATATATATGAAGTTAAATATTAAACAGTCCAGACAGAGTACATCAATAATAATAAGGGCTTGTGCCCTGTACGTCATATATATAAGATCTCTCGCTCTCTCTAAGAGTGGAAGACTCTAGCATCATAACTCATCCCATCTATGTCAGCTTTATTATAGTAGTAGAAGGTGGTAATCGAACTGGCTCCTCAGGTCCTGTAACCTCGCCCTGCTGGTCGTGCTGGTACTACATCTCCTCGAGCCCCTAAAAATAGTTGGTCACCGACCGTTAGTTAATAGACTAAGTTGCTTTTTCCACACCTCGCCCTGCCACACATAGGCACCGTGTGGGAGGACGAAGTGGAAGGTTGCAAGGGGTGAAAAATATAATCAGATGACAGTGGCCCAATTCGATCATGTACATGAGGAGTAACAATAGTTCTACACTAGCAGTGCTAAGTAAGAAGTAAAGGTACGGTAAACAAAAGAAAAAAATAGTAGTAAATAAAGTATGTAACAGCTGTAAGTAAGGTAATGTAAGAGCAGTGCAACGCAGTATGGTAACGTAAAATGGTACATCTAATATACCCTAACTTATATGAGTGCCCATACAAACATATAACTTAGAGTTTTAAAAATTAACTTATCTTATAAAAGAGCCCATACTAATTTATATGATAAGGATCCATGAAACAAATTCCTACAATGTATGAATGCATGCGGGTTATTATGCAACATGCAAGTGTAACGCACACACAATGACTCTATGATCACAAACCTTTAGTTCCCGCTTTTCGGAGATAGCATCACTCTCTGGTACTACCATTGTGTCTACGGTAGCAGTGGAGCAGGTGACTCCACTCCTAGGCAGGTATGCACACTACCAAACCTAGACCTCCCATACGCCTCTATATACGTCCTAGGTGCACTCTAGAGTCTTGCGTACTAAATGCTGACTACCCGTTGTCTTATTGGGTCGGGTTTGCATTTCCGGGGATTGTCCACCAGACCGCAGTATAAACAACCTACTGGCCCCTCAAACCCACACACCCGCCTGAGTAACCGTACTGCCATCGGTGTGACGATTGGGCCAGTACCGCATGACCCTCCATTAGTATGTTTTATGCACATGCAACTCGAGCCTTAAGCTCGCAGGACCAACATGTCCTGAATCCCTCCAACCCTACACGGGTGAGGATATACTATAGATCCCTCCAACCCTACACAAGTGAGGGTAATGGTGTGATGCCTAACCTATTAGGCTACTCTTGTCTATGGGTTATTATTCTTAGTGTCTTATGGTTAATCCCAGGACTGCCCAAGGCATACCCGGTGAAGTGCTCTCGAAGGCACTAAGAACCAAGATGGGATGCCAAGCCCAAAGTTCCCTTTCCCAAGGATAAATATTCTTATTGGTGTCTACCCAGGATTATCCCCAAACTCTCTTGTTACTCTAGAACAACCCTCATGGCTTAAGGTGTTATTAGGAGTGCGGCGGACCTCCGTCGGTTCCCATTATTGTTACTGTCATGGGACTTGCACTCTTCCACACATGGTTAAGGAATCCTCCAAGAAGCCAACTAGGGTTATTTCTTCTTCTAAGGTCCTCACCATGCTAGTTTATCATATTCCTCCGCTGGTGACCACGTTAATACGAATATTTGTGCGATACCCTTACCCAAGCCTCAATACCACCCACAAATGTTACCTTCTAATTCCTTTGGCTATATGCTTCAATTTATTTATCCTAGGATGGTATGGGCCTACATGATGACCATAATGATTTTCATAATTTTCCATGTTAATTACACAATTAAATTATTTTCTTCAAGAAATTTTTCAGGTCATTTAACACATGAAGTATAACAATTTATAGTCCTACTGAAGTAAGAAATTTTCCTGACCTTTAAGATGGTGCAATATCACTGTCTTCCCAGAATATTAATTTTCCTTTTTGATATTTCAATTTATTCTTTAATTAATGTAAAATTCACATAATTATCACTTTCCAAATGAAGTATAAAGAATTCATTAACTAATATTCTAGGAATATTACAGAGTACATATACTAATAAGCTAAGGTTGATTACAGTGTTTCATAGACTTCTAAGGTACAATGGCCTACAAATTCTCTTTTTAAGTTATTTACCAAAATGCAATTATGGGGCTTTGAAATTTATTGAGACTTCCGAAAATATTGAGATAATTATATAAGGTTCTTTTTACAATAATACATCTCTAGAAATGTTTCACAAATTTTTTACTGCATATTTCTATCAATTTCCAATTAAGGGTAATAAGGGCAAAATGGTAAATCCACATAATTCTAGTTACAAAATTCATAAATCAGAGAAGTAAAATTTCTAGGATCTAACAATATACTCATGGTGGTCATGCCAATGTTAGGGAATTTATTTCCATGCGAAACCTATTTTCTAATTTATTTATCAAGGTGGCCTAATAATTCCAAAAATTCCAATAATAGGATTCTTGTTTCCAAAAATCCCAAAATTTCTATGAGGGGTAAAATTTATCATAATGAGCCTCTGGAATAAGTTACATGATTTTAGAATGTGTCAAATAGGCTTAATATGCAATATTTCATAATTTGTTATTTGCACCCCAAGGTGTTTGTAGCCAACAAATGCAAGTGGACTAAGCCATCATGCAGTTGTCTAATTATGCTGAAAATTTTACCATGCACATATTATTTCACCAAGGACATGCCACCCAAATTTGGGGCCCATTGGAGTGATAATACTCCAAAAATTTCATTTAGTTAGATTAGTGTATTTTGATAAAAACTATAGGAAACGTTTTTCCAAAAATTCCCATATTTGTACAGGGTCAATGTATGACCCTAGTAAGCATCCGACCCAAATTTTAGGTCATGAGGATGTGTGATTTGGCCTAGGCATGCTTTTGAATTTCTGCCCTTACCTAGGACCAAATTTAGTAGAACAGCCCTATAGGGAGCCCTATAGATCCAAATCCTAAGTTTTTGGTTGCATATGAAATTTAAAACCAAGGACTACAACTTTTATTTAGGGTCCATGCTCTGGATATGCCTTTAAGAGGCCTACTTTTGACAAGGAAAACTCTGTATAATGTGTGATAGAAAGGCATTGTTCATTTATTTCATTTCAAATATATAATTAAAGATTTGCACGAATCTTAAAGCATAATTATACGGCATCTGGTCATTATCCCCAATCCTTGGACGGCTGAGATCGAGCCATCCTGGATGACCTTTGTTGGATATTTCCGACCAGCTGAGCCACAGCCACTGCCGGCGATTGTCGCCACCACCTCCGTTGAGGTGGGGGCTAGCGTTTCCCGGCGGTGAGGCCGGCGGAATTAGCCCCTCTGACGATCCAGAGCAAGAAAGAAAATCTCGGAATTTTAGCATTTCCTCTCATGGCATCGGGCTCAATTGAGTCTGATATCTCCCCTAATCGATTTAAAAAGCTAGTGCGAGTAGAGGTAAGGCGAAACAGACCCGAATGGAGGCCTGGCGGTGAGGATGGCGGCGGTTTTCCATGGCCGAGCAGCTCTGACGATCTCCTGCTCAAATCTTGGTTTCTCCACTGATTTTTTTGATCCAGTAGTTGATTTTCATTCTTTTCCTCTCTCTAAAGCTAATGGTGGGGGTGATTTTGGCTGAGGAGGGCTATATGTGGAGTTAACTCCAATACGAGCTTGGGTTCAACCTTGGAGGTTTCACCCATGGTGCCAAGTGGTCACCACGCAGCCAAATTCCTTTGGAATTGTCTTGAGTGGCCGGCCAACACACTTTAGGCAGAGGGAGCCTAGGCCAAATGGCCTCCTCCTCTTAAATCTACTTTCTCTCTCCCCTTATTGGTGAATTCCCCAAAATACCCCCATGCATGCACACTCACTCCAAATCTAGAGGGGTAGGGTTGGTCTTTGACACACTGGGCTGATAATGGACTAGGTTTGGTGGGGTTGACCCAAGGGTAATGGGCTTAACCCCCATTTTCTTCTTTAGGCAACATGTTTGACAAAGTTGACTTTTTAGGTTGACTTAGTCAACATGGCTAGTGGGTTGACCCCACTTGAGGGTCATGGACCCTATGGCATGACCCAACATTGTTTGGGCCATGGTGATGTCCCACTTGGACCATTTAGGCCTTTAGATGTAGGTTTGACCAACTTTGGGTTATGGTTGACTTTGGTCAACATGGGTCAAAAGGTGACCCAATGGCATGCCCTAGGGCCTACTTAGATTGTTCTTAGGGTTAGGGCATTATAGTGGGTGTCAGGCTATGGCTTGGGTCCCTATTTAGACTAGTAGATCTAGTTTGACCTTAAACCTATAGTGGGCCCAACATGGCTTCTACCCACTACCTAGGGTCAAACCTAGGTAATTTCCTACCACGCACCCCATGCCTAACACAATCTAGGTTAAGGGGGTCGAGGAGTAACATGGGATGTTACACCCCATGCAATATCTTGATGAAATAATGTTTCAAGATATGGAAGCAGAAAGTGACAGTGTTCAGGCTCAAGTCATTACAGATATTGCATCTAAAGAGCTAGAAGTTCAAGCAATTAATCAAGCTAATTTGTTTACGCAAATTGATGAGTTATATGATAATCCTGCTAGTGTTCATGATAATAATGACGATTATTATGATGATTCAGAAAATTTTGGGTTTAAGAAGAGAAAAGCCAAGAAGAAGGCTCCAGCAAAGGCTACACCAATACCAAATCCAACACCAGATAGTCCCTACTACATTTTACACAACATTACTCCCACTCCAGATACTCCCTACTGGATGAGACTGTCTAAGAATGAGCAAAAGAGAAGGAAGAAGTTGAAGAGATATAATTCACCTCCTAAGAAGTATTGGAGAGGACCTCCTCCTCCTCCTCCTACAACAGGATCAGCAGGCAATGTTTCTAAAGCTCAAAGATCTGCTTCTTATTCCCTTCAATCAAGACCAACTCATAGCAGCAAAGAAAGACCTTCTAACTTAGAAACTCAATTAATAAGTCAACAGAAGACACAGAAGTAGCAACATGACATTCAAGGAAATCAGCTAACAGAATAAGGTAGTCAAGAAGAAAAATCAAGTGCAGAGAGACCTCCCACTCTAGCTTATGATCCAGAATTGGATCCCAACTATAGAATAGATAGGTTTAATGAGCTGATGGATCTATCTCAAATAAGGAAGGCCAAGGAAGAAGGAAAGGATGCCTTTATATTCTCTACAATGTCTTCTTACACGAAGAAAGAACTGGACAAATATCAGGTACAAAATGTTTTCAATATTGATACATATATGAATTTGCATCATGAAGCTGTAGTGCCCAAAGCTACAACTGTGACAATTCTTAGTGCTCACGACATGAAAATGACTGAACTGCAAGCAGCTGATCCAAAGAGAAATATGGTTTTTACAAAACCTGCTTCAGATCCCTCTATTGATGATTCAAAGAAAGACTCCTAAATTTCTAATTTTTCTTTCTGAACTTTATTATTGATGTGTATATTTTTCACATGGCACTATTGTTCAAATCTACTGAAGTGTTATAATTCTGTTAGATATTTTTTTCTTGCTTTGTGATTTTCCTTTTTCTTACTTGTATAGTGACCTCACCAAAATAGGGGGAGATTGTTGGAACTCTACTTGTGATTTGGGCTAGGTTCACTATTAGGTTGTTTAGATGACCCAACATATATAGTCAAGTGTCATAGGTTTTCTAGGGTCAAAGTTAGTTGCACCTTCTTAGACTATCAGTACTCCACTTCAAAAGACTTTAGAGACAAACTTCAATGGAAAAGCAGTTAAATTGATTACAGGAAAGTCGTTCGATAATAGCTAAACTAAGCTCGACGATCGTCGATCTCATATCGAAAAATTCTGAGTTCCTTCTCTGAGTTAAGGTTGACAAAAGTCTAGCTGAGATCGATAAACTGATATCTCATATTAGGAGTCTAGCTCGACGAAAGTCTAGCTGAGATCGACAAACTGATATCTCATATCAGAAGTTCAGCTCGATGAGAGACTATCTCAGTTCGATTCACTTGGAGCTTAAATTGGCAAGTATAATTTAATCTCGACGAACTTGGAGCTCAGCTCGACGAAGGAGAATTCTTAGCTCGATGAACTTGGGGTTCAGGTTGACGAAATCATTGTTGAGTTTGACTAACTCTTTCCAGGTTATGTTCAACTATTCTTCTCTGCAGTTTCTCAGTTCGACAATTAGTTTGATTTCAAATTCTATTATATTAAGTCAGTAATGCTCTGATAATTAATGCTCAATATTCTCAAGAATATAGCCGTTCCAGGCAGGATTAATTATGGTTTTCACAAAATTATTGCTCTACCATATTTACTGGGACAGTTAGGGAAATTCATTCAAGATAAATATTAGCCGTTAAGAATTCTAGAATTTCTGTAGAGGATTTCAGAAAACAATTTAAAATTCAAATGTTGTTGAATCTGAAAACTTATATAGAGTTATTTTCTTTTAAAAGAATATAGAAATACATAAATAAAAAAAAACAATCACAAGAGAAGTGAATAAATGAAAAAGTATAAGCAAACAGTGAAGAACAATACTGCTCATATACACTCAATGTTCTTCATCTGCATCAAACTTTCAAGAGACAAACAATCAAAATCAGTCTAAAAGCTTAAAGAACAACATCATTTGAAGGCTCATACCCTGAAGCAAAGCATCTACTCCTGATCAGATCCATACAACTCAGGGGGTTATTTGACATTAATAAGTCCACTAGTCTTCCTAGAGCTTTGAGACCGAGAAGACAACATATTTTTATTTTCCATTTCCTGTATACAGGGTTTTTAACTACCTTCAAAAATTAGCCCATTTTGGTTATTAAGTCTCCTGATCAAAAGACTTAGATTAGTTTTTGGGCATCTGATCAAAAGCTCAAAGGGTTGTTAGATCTCCGTTAGAAAAATAGATCTTATGGTGATAGGGCACCTGAGCAAAAACCTTTTTTACAGGGCACCTGATCAAAAATCTGTAATGGATTCCTACCAGGGTAGTAGAAGAGTGGATGTACCCAAGTTTATTAGGAAACCACTATAATTCTTGTGTCCTCTATGTTGATTATTTCTATTCTAGTGTGATGTGATACATCCTGTTTTATACTTATATATATCACTATATTTTAATCCTCTATAAAAACAAGTAAATCATTTTAATACACTATTCACCCCCCCCCCCTCTAGTCTATTCATAAGATCTATCTCTCACTTTCAAAATAGTTAAATTCAAAGTTTAACATGAGTACCTAAAGTGAAATCGCGAACACCTACATATCCCTACAAACGAGAATTCAAAAGCATGTATATTTATCGTATAACGCGTGTACCTGACGTGAACTCGTGAAGAACTGCAAATCTCTATAAAGGAGAAGTCAATTGCAGGTAAATTTAAAATATTACGCGAGTACCTGAAGTGAACTCGTGAACACCAGCTAATTATAGCAAATAAGAAGTCTAAAATAGGTAAATTTAAAATATAATGCGACTACCTGAAGTGAACTCGCGAACACCTGCTAATATTTGTAGAGGAGAAGTAAAAAGCTGGTAAATTTAAAAAATAACTCGAGTACATGAACTGAACTCAGTAACACCTCCTAATCTTTACAAAGTAAATGTCAAAAGCAAGTAAATTTTAAATATAACGCCAGTCCCTGAAGTGACCTCACAAACACCTGCTAATCTCTTGAAAGTCTTTAGATTTAGAGCAGCTAAAAACCTAGAGGGGGTCGAGGAATATGTTTTACGTCCATTTTGTGATTTCCTTTTTTTCTTTGGTGTGTTGTGATTAGTTTAGGTTTTCTTTCAAGAAAACACAATAAGCACACAATCAGTTTATAGTGGTTCCACACGAGTATGTGTACTTCCAATGTCCCTCCCACCTTTCTAACAGCTTATTAGATAAGAACAACTTTTCCAAACTCTGATCCAATAGCTTACAACACAAATCCCTTTTGATTTCTCAGACTCCTCCAAGTCCTACACTCAGTCCTAAGGCCCGACACTCAGAGATGTAATCTCCTACAATTCAGTAATCTACACTAGACTACCTACCTCAGACTTTAGGCATAGTATGACACATAGGCTTGGAGAAAATTCCTACAGTCATATCCAACATTGGATCCTACCTCAAAGGTTAAACCTCCTACAACTCAGACACTTAGACCTACCTTAGATCCACACAGGGATCCTTCCACTTAGATTCCCAACGGGAATCCTACAACTCAGTCCCAAAGGCCCTAAAACTCAAATCTTCTGAAAGATCCTATAGTTGGAATGTTCTTTGTTGATGGTGAAGGACACCAAAAAAATGATCTCTGCATCTTCCCATTTCTGAACTGAGAAAACTCTTTCCTGCCTCCTTCACAGCTCCAAGAATGTATCTTCAAGATTAAGCCTGCTAAAACTATGAAGTCACTACAACAAGTGCTTGCTTTATTGCTTCTTCTACCTCAGAGAGTAAGAGCTCTGAACTTGCTCTTGAAGTTGAGTAGTTCAACATCTATATTTCTTGAACAGTATATATTAACAGAAGCAAGTTCTTAAACTTATGCAACTTGGTCAAGAGGAGGAAGATGAAGTTTTGCAAATCCTCAAAAGTTAATTTCTTCTTCCTTGATCTCTCCCTTTTCTATTCTGTCATCCCACGACTCTTTGGGAAGTGGGACCACCTTATGTTGATAGCTGCATCCAGTCTTTTGCATTAAATACAGTATAATAGGCAAGCAGAGCCACTTGCCATCTACTGTTCAGTTTCAGCATCATTTTGAATTATTGTTGATGTAATCATGACACAGTACCCGTGGACTTAGCCAAATTCACAATTCTGCATAGGCATTGAGTAAGGCCTTGTCACTCAGTGCCAAAACACTTAGACAGATTTCTATATCTTTAGACATTGAGTGGTTAGTCATAACTTAATGAATATTGACTCTTACAGTCTAACTTAGTAGGCGTTGAGTGATCCTTCATCACTTAATGCATTTGGACTTAGCAAATTTTCTCTTTATGGAGGCATTGAGTGAGTTGTCTTCACTCAACGCTTTTTGCCTTTGCCTGTTATATTGACGAATCGTTTAGTGAATGGCCTTCACTCAACGCTTATTTCCTTAGAAGGAATTCTGTATCAACCAATACTATATCTGTGACTGAGTAATGTTCTGTCGATGCTTTCTCTTCATGGCATTAAGTAAACTGCCTTCACTGAACGCTTCTGGACTTAGCCAGAGTTATTGGCAGATTCTTTGTGGCTTTCACTGTTATAGCTTTACTCAATGCTTCTAGCTCTAGGCGTTGAGTGAACTGCCTTCACTCAACTCTTCTGGACATTAACCAGAATTCTGCCTTGGCAATGTGTAGGCTTTGAAAATCTAGTCATTACTCAATGCGTAGGGCCTTTTGGCGTTAAGTGAACTACCTTCACTTAATGCATCTGGACTTCAAAAAATTTCAATCTGGTCAGCAACCTGTCATTTGTCCTCCTGTTATTGTCACTTGGAAAACCTTTCTAATCAAAGTTACAAAGAACCACATGCATACATTGAACTTATATCATGCATAAGATACAAACATGTGAAAGTATTATTTTTCAAAGTCAGCTAAACACTTAGAGGTGTTGGGGGTGAATAGGTTTTTAGTCTCATTTTGATTTATTTAGACCTTAATTGATTTTGTGGTGTTTAGTGATTGGCATTTAAATATCATTCAGAGATAACACATTTGATTTATATTGGTTCCCTGATCTTAGGTATGTCCACTGTCCCTCCCACCTATCTAACAGTGTGTTAGATGAGGCACAACACTAACACTCAGCTCCTAAGAGCTTACAACAAAGATCTCGCAGGACCTCTAAGTCTTCTCCAAGACCTACCACTCGGGCACTAAGCCCTACCTCAGATCTAGAGGATCCTAAAACTCAGGCCTAATCCATACACTTAGATCCAAAATGGATCCTACTCTAAGATCAACAAATAATCCTACCTCAGCCTTTATAACACAAGCCTACAACTAAGATTCACACAAGAATCTTATCTCTCAGACTTTATAGATAAGCCCTACACATAGATCCTAAAGGATCCTACAAAATAAATAATGAATATGCCTATTTTGACACTAGAGGATTTCTCTGTGTTTGTCTTTCCTGGACAGAGATTATCTCAGCCCAATCTTCTTCTCAACAATAAGAAAACTGATCATTACTACTGGATAGCTTGTGCTATAAGTTACACAGAATCACTGTTCTAACCTTACTGTAGTAGATGAAAATTGCTTCAACTATCTCGATTTTCTTTTAGGTTCACTGACCTGAACTTCTTCTTCAGGCTCGACAAGAAGGCGAGGAAGAAGACGATGTTTAGCTGTAAGAATATGTAAATAGAAAACCCTAATTACTGTCGCTGACTCAGCCAATCTTCCCTTTTATTGTATGCTGATCAACGACTCTTTTCTGTAGGGCCCTGCCTTAATTGCTGGAATATCACTTTCCTTTTACACAAGAATAGAACCAGCTGGCCATCGACGCCATTTATGATGTTCAGCAGCTTTCCCACAACTATTTTGAACAGCATTGACTTTGTTAACATTTGATGGCATCACCTCTTTATGTACTTAACCAAATTCTCAGAATCCTCTCAGGAATTGAGTGGCATAAAGTGAATGGTCTTCACTCAATAATTCTATACTTTGTCATTTTACAGCTTTCTTGGCGTTGAGTGAATGGTCTTCACTAATCACATTTAGACTTAACTTAGTTTTCTGCAGTTTCTACATCCTAGGCGTTGAGAGCGTTGTGTGTATCTTCATCACTCAAAGCTTTTTTCCTTAGATTGTTTTTTTGCTTCTTTAGTAACCTTGGCGTTGAGAGCGTTGAATGTAGCTTCATCACTCAACGATTTTTTACTTGGCCGCAACTGCTCCACTCTGTGGCATTGAGAGCGTTGAGTGTAGCTTCATCACTCAACGCTTTTGTACTTAGCCATTTTTCTATTTCACTTTCCCCTTGGCTTTGACTACTGTGAGAAGTAGCGAACAAACAACTAAAGTAGCGAACAAATGACTAGAAAACAAGCCGGAACTTTGAATAATTTAAATTTTTACTATCCAAAAAGATATCATTTACAAAGGTATGACCTACCTTTTAAAGAATGGACGAGAGAGAAGAGATTACAAACAAACAATGTGGGACTAAAGCTATACAACAAATCTTGGCGACTAGAACAACAGACCGGAACAGACCGTGCGGTTAGACAATATTCTAACCACTCGGTAATACCAGAAGCAAGAGAGATATGCGGTAGGAGACCGCCAGACCGCCGCACTACACATATCAACAACCTGGATATCAAACCGCTAGAGAGTAACTGCCAGACCGCGCGGTCTACAACCTGCCAGGCTCAAACCGCCAGACCGCCCGGTCTCATCCTCCAACACTCCCCCTCAAGCTGGAGCATAGATATCAATCATGCCCAGGTTGTCACAAATGTGGAAGAAGGAAGTAGAAACCGATTGTGTGAAAATATCTGCCAACTCTTTGTCGGAGGTGACGAACAGAGTGCAAATCTATCTCTTCAAGACCTCTTCTCGGATTAAATGGCAGTCGACTTCTATATATTTCGTTCTCTCATGGAAGACCGGATTTTTGGATATGTATATAGCGGCCTTGTTGTCACAGAACATAGGCAGAGGATAGTCGTAGACATCTCTAAGGTCAAGCATGAGAGCCCGCAACCATTTTAACTCACACGTGGTTGACGCCATACTCCGGTATTCGGCTTCTGCACTAGACCTTAAGACAAAAGACTTCTTCTTGCTCTTCCAGCTCACAAGATTACCTCCAACAAATGTGCAAAAACCTGATGTAGATTTACGGTCACCTTTATCATCTGCATAGCCTTAGTCTGAGTAGTATTCAACTCTTAGATGACCATGCTTCTGAAAGAGTAGCCCTTTTCCTGGTGCTGCTTTGACATACTCTAGTATCTTCAAGGCCGATTGAAGAAGACATTCCCTGGGACCTTGCATGAACAGACTGACCTGCCTACAGCATTGGCGATGTCGGGTCTGGTCACCGTAAGATAAATGAGTTTGCCCACAAGACATCTATACCTCGTGGCATCGGATATAAGAGGTGAGTCATCTATCCATGTTTTGTCCTCTCTAGTGGCCATGGGATACCGGGCCGGTTTGGCACTGATCAATCATGCCTCTTGTAGAAGATCAAGAGCATACTTCCGTTGGGAGAGAACAAACGAGTCGGGCTTCCGAGAGATTTCTATCCCCAAAAAATATTTCGTGGAGCCCATATTTTTCGTGACTAGGTGTAGAAAGAGGTGTTCGTTTGTCAAGTCCACCCCAGCCTGGTCATCGCCGGTAAGAAGAATATCATCCACATACACCGCCCAAACCACAAGGCCCGATGCGGTTTTGCGAATAAACAATGAGTGATCGGCCGAACTTCTCGTAAAGCCAATGGCAGCCACAATGCCACTAAACTTGTCAAACCATGCCCGAGGGCTCTGTTTTAGGCCGTAGATGGCATTCTTCAACTGGCATACTCGTGTCTCCACCTGAGCAACATACCCAGGAGGTTGCTCTACGTAGACGTCCTCTTAAAGATCCCCATTAAAAAAAGCATTCTTGACATCAAGCATGGAAATAGCCCACTCCCTGTTGACAGCCACAGAAAGAAGAACCCGGATGGTGCTAAGGCGAGTAACCGGCGAGAAAGTACCAAAATAGTTAACTCCAAAAGTCTGAGTAAAGCCTTTGGCCACCAGCCGGGCTTTGTAACGATCCATAGTACCGTCTTGGTGAAACTTCACAACGAACACCCAGCGGCAGCCAACCACATTAGTACCTACCGGAGGAGGAACAAGGGTCCAGGTACCCCTTTCAGTAAGAGTGGCAATTTCCTAAACCATGGCAGATTTCCAATGAGGAATAACAAGAGCCTCCTTTTAAGTACGGGGAGTGGTAATAGCCGAGATAGCCAAAGTAAAGCACCTGCGAGAAGGAGTAAGCCGATCATAGGAAACAACAGCCGCAAGTGGGTGTTGGGTACACGCCCGCACCCATTTGCGAAGAGCAATGGGAAGATCCAAGTCGTCTTATGCCTCAGGGACCAGAGTATCCGTGGTGGAGAAAGCTGGCCCGGGACTAGAGAGACGGTTGTGGAGAAGGAGGGGGTATAATAGAGAGAGGAGGAGACGGAGAAGGAGATGATATAGGATGGGAAACGTCAATATGCGTGGAAGGAACACAGAGAGATGGTGGAGAGTCAGAGACAGCAGGAGGAAGCGGGTATTGATAAGAAAAATAGGATGCATTTTCGAAGAAGGTGATGTCCGCGGAAACAAACTGTTTACGCAGAACGGGGTCAAAGCAACAATAGCCATTTTGAGTGGTCGAGTATCCCAAAAAGACACATTTTGTGGAATGGGGGGAAAGCTTATCACGGGTAGCAGACGGAGCATGCACAAAAGCCGTACACCCAAAGATACGGAGAGAAAAAGGAAAGGGTTCCTTGCCAGGGTTGAGAATGGAGAAGGGGGTTTTACCGTGGAGAACCGAAGAGGGAATGCGATTGACGAGATAGATGGCAAGAAGAACAACATAACCCCAGTAGGAGAGAGGCACCTGCATCTGCGTCATTAGAGTGCGAGCGATATCGAGGAGATGACAGTTTTTACGCTCCGCTACCCCATTTTGCTGAGAGGTGTAAACACAGCTAGTCTGATGAATAAGACCATGTTGCATACAAAAAGACAAAAACTCATGACTGAGATATTATTTAGCCTTATAAGAGCGTAGTACTTTACTAGAAATAACAAACTGAGTTTTAATCATATTATAAAAGGATTGTGATACAGATAAGAGTTCAGAGCAATCTTTTAATAGATACACCCAGGTACATCTAGAGAAATCATCAATAAAAATTACAAAGTAAGAACTACCCCGACCAACGTTGAGAGTAGGAGAAGGACCATAGACATCAGAATGAATGAGATCAAAGGGGAAGGAGGAACAACGACCTTGCTTCGGCAGTAAGGAGGAGCTGTGATGTTTGCCAAGCTGACACACATCACAGTTGAGCGGAGGACTGGTCTGAGGTAAATGGGGAAGAAGATGACGAAGAATCCGAGGAGGAAGATGTCCAAGGCGAAGATGCCATTGAAGCAGATCGGTAGACGAAGAAGAGAAGGCAGACAGAGCAAAAACATTGTCGAGGAAGTAGAGGCCGCCGCTCTTAGTCCCAGTAGTAATCGTCTGTTGGGTCCTCGGGTCCTGAAGACAACAAGAAGTAGGAGTAAATAATACAGAGCACTAAAGTTGCTTGCATAAAGTAGTAACTCATAGCAAATTGCAAGGGAACTTCGGGACATAGAGAGTGTCCGCTAAGCGAAGCGACGGGGTGACTTAAACCATGCCCGTCCCATGAACCGGGGAAGGCGAACCATCCGGAATAAGAATCGGGGGTAACCGATCATGCGTTTCTAGGAGAGAGAAGCAGTGAGGGTTTCCGGTCATGTGATTTGTAGCACCAGAGTCAATAATCCATTTACCTTGGGTAACGACGTGTGCACCACCTGAGGTCGTGGCCACAGAAGTAGATGGCCTAGAGGAGGTAGAGGTTGAGGAAGAAGTATCACCGGAGGGACGAGGATGAGGATGTTTCTGCCAACAGCTGTCAATAGAGTGGCTGGTTCGAGCATAGTGAGAGTAGAGGAACCTTGACGGACCGCGCATGCCAGACTGGCTACAACCACTATTGCCACCCCGCTGAACTTGGTGAGCATATGAGTCCTGTGGAGGAGGGGAGGACAATAGAGGATGCTGGAGCATCAAAGTAATAGCGGCGATGCGAGCCGCGGTGGCATCTAAGGTGGGAGACTCTACTTCTCCCAAGATCTGCTGACGGATCATATTTAAAGACTCAGGGAGCTAAGATAACAAACAACCAGGAGTTCCTAGAAGTGTTTGTGCTGCTCGGCCAAGTCCGCGAAGAAGGGGCGATTCTGGAGGATTTCGGCGCCAAGTGCCTGAACTTGCTGATAAGCCGCAGCAGAAGACATGGAAGGGCGAGCGAATAGATCCGCATAGAGTGTATAAATGCGGGATGTCTGGGCTCCCTTCGAGTAGAGAGCAGCAAGGTGAAGCCATGCGGTCTTGACCGTCTAATCATGGCGTATGACAGGAAGGCATTCATCGGAAAGGCTATAAGCCAACCAAGTGCGGACAAGCACATCACTGGCATCCAAATCATCAAATTGATCAGAGTCTGGAGGAGGAGGGTCATCGGTGAGGTGATGACATTTGCGCTGAGAACAAAGGAGAAAGGTGAAAGAAACGCTCCAATCCGGATAGTTGGAGCCAACAAGTTTAGAAACCGTTCAAAGGTTTCCAGAGGGAGTAGGAGGCGGAGCCAGAGTGGTGATAGGAGTGGTGGTAGTTGAGGTTCTAGAAAGGGCCATAGGAGAAAAAACGAGAAGCCGTGCGGTTAGAATACAAGCCGCACGGATAGGAAGAAGAAGAGCTGCAGCGGTCATGATGTCAGACACCAGCGGCCAAAGAAGCCACGACCAAGCCGCAGATCCAAGCAGGGAAAGAAGTCGAACGTCTAGAAGATAACTGATAGAGAAAATCGTATTCTCCAATCTATACTCGATTAAGGCAAGTATACCTATCGAAATATAGCATAGGATATCAAAAATATCAAGGTCATAGAAAAACTCGGGGCAGGCAAGTACTATTACTCATAACGACTCTATTATTCTACCGAACGATAAATGAGTTTTGAGAATGAAAATAAACTAAGTTAAAAAGAGAAAATAAACTATTACGAGAAAAGTGCTCGATCGACAATTCACCTTGAAATAAAATAACGAAAGAAATTAGTTTAGCATTTGTAATTCTATTAAGACCGTGACGGATCCGATATTAGGAAGTAATCTCGCTAGAGCATTAAATCCCCTAACTTATAGACGTTTTGACCGAAATCTCTTTACAAGTCAAAATGGCCTAAAGTCGCATTACCGAAGTGACTCGCACTATTGGATTTGACTCCAATCCGGAGGATTTACGTCATCCTATCTCTAGGGGTGCGTTCAACTCCATCCATCCTTGAGTGATCTTTCAAATCAATGAGTCTCACGACTTCTATGAATTGAGATCAAATGCCTACTACCGTATACCTGAATACGGAGTCGACACAAAATAAGTCAAGGAAGGATCAAAAATAGAAAGAAACAAATGCAAACATAAAAATAAAGATATGTTATTTCATTGCAAAGATCCTCGTGATCGGGCACAAAAACTATTTAGCTACGCATGATTGAAAGAGAAATAACAACAATAAGAAAAAGAAATTTCATTTGCATTAATAGAAAAAGGGGTACAAAATAATAATACTAAAAAGACAAGATAATATTGCACTAAAAAAGACTATTGCAGCAATGAAGGAAGAAGAAAAGAACTAGCACTCTACTTCTACCAAGACATAAACTACTTTAAACTCAAAAACTACTTCCCTTTAAATAAAGGGGGAGGGGTTCCTTTTATAGGAGAGGGAGGAATGTTCTAGATGAGGGAGACATAGTGGTGGCCGGCCACATCATGGAGGGATGATTCATGCATGAGTTTTAAATGAGGGGAGAGAGAATGCATGGATGCAATATATTATATTAAATGGAATAACATAGAAAATTTAAAATGGAGAAGGGGGGATGAATGGAAGTGTGTAGAAGGGAGAGAGAATGAATGTGGAGGAGAAGTAGTGGGGGGTTCGGCCATGTAAGGGAGGATGCATGAATGTGGAGGTGCATGAATGAAATATATTAAATATGGAGAGAGAGAGGAAGGTGGCAAGGTGCATGCATGCATTTATGTTGCCGGCCAAGCATTGGATTCATAATAGGCTGCTTTGTGTGGGCTTTATGAGGGGAGAGGGGCTCGGGTTGAGGCTTGTGGGCTGCTCCACATGTGGTCGGGCTGCTTGCTTGGGCTTGAGTGAGGCTCGGGTTGGTGGTTGTGGGCTGCATGGGCATCTCGAAGTGCTTGGATAGTGGCCGGGCTTGAGTAGGGGGCTGCTCCATATGTGGCTCTTGAACCTACAAAATATAAATAAAACATACATTAGAAACTTTATAACATGATAATATAAAACATAAAATAAAAGTTAAAATTAAAACATATAAATAAAAACTAACATAACATTAATTATAATAATATAACATAACATTATACATATAGTAACATAATATTGGTTATTAAAATTAAACTAAACTTAACAACATAACATAATATAATAATATTTATATTTAAAATAAAACACAAGTTAACCATATCATAAAATTAAACATAAACAATGCATAACACAAATTAACCTAGGAATGTATACTTTATGAAAAGACATTAAAACATGAAATAACTAGCATGAAATATAAGTAAACTTAGACTTTTTAGGCTACTAAATTACCCCAAAAACGATGACTAAAACTAGTCATCAAATACCCCCATGCTTAGACTTTTGCTATTCCAGAGCGAAAGAAAGAGAAATATTTATAAGACATTATAAAATTTTCAATTAAACTAAAAATTTATTAACACCAACATCTACCCAAAAATAAAGTTTAGGGATTTAAGAGTCAAGTCCTAAATTATGAAATTAAAGTGAAAAGAGAGAAGAATTTAGCCAAAAATTCTCTAATAAATTAACTAGCATTCATAATGGAGTAAAGTGCAAACAAAGTTAGATTGTGATTATAAAAACCATGACATAAAAGAAACTTAAGGAAGAAGACAACCTACTACTTATGCTCTCCACATATTTTAATTTAAAAACTAAGACAATGATATTGGCTAAGGGGGTTTTAGGAAGGAAATTAACATGAAGAGGTCTTTGATTGGAGGTGATGAATTTTATCCTCTCACCCCACACAATTTTGTTTTTTTTAAATATATATGTAATACCAGAAACTGATAGACTAACATCCTATCACTTTCCCCGACATATATGAACTTTTTAATTCCTCTCTTCATTTTTGGGTTGCATATGTGTACCAGAGAATAAGGAACTAACATCTCCTTATTCCCATGACATATGATCTAACAAATAAAAAGAAAAATGATGGGGTTAAACGAAATTTTTATAAAATAAACTAAAATACTAGAGAGCAACTACTAGTAGATTGAGATTTCCTAAGAATCTAAAAGCATGAAGTAATAATAATTGGAATCCAAAATGGTTTTAGCAAAATTACTACAAAATTGAAACTATTTAAAATAAAAGAGAAAAGGTGCTAAATAAATTACTCTAATTAAATTAAAATCATAAGATTATCCTCAAAATAAAATCACTAAAAGTTAAATTTAACTAAACATGATGAAATAAAGATTAGCAAATAAAAATGCTTATAAACAAACTCAAGCTAAATTTCTGAAAATAACAAAAAGCTAAGAATGAGGTTTATTATATTTTTTTGATTTCTCAGACATTTTTCAATTTTTTTGAATTTTGACATATTATCTTTTTTTGGAATTTTTGATTTTTCTAATTTTTTTGGATTTTTGATAAGGCTAAAAGAAGCAGTATTAAAAAAACTTAAAAAAAACTATACTAAACATTTGTTTTTTTTGAAAAGAAAGAAAAAAGAAAACAACAAAACCCTCCCCCATGCATAAACCTTTCATTGCCCTCAATGAAAAATAAAAATAAAAAGAAAAAAGGAAGAAGAAAGGGGAGGGGGGATACAATAAAGTAAAGAAAAAAAGAAAACGACTTCCCCGGAGTCGTAAGGCCGAATGCAGATGTCACTCCCCCATGCTTGAGCTGGACACCGGCTCGGGCCTAAGGAAGAGATGAAATGATGGAGCGAAACGAACTGCCCGGGGTTTTATTCCTGCAAAACAAAATAAACAAAAAGAAAGAAACAAAAAGGATAAGCAAGGGGTGCCTCCCAAGAGCGTTCTCTGTTTAACGTCGGTTGAGCCCGACGTTATTTGTTAGCTAAAGGGAAAACAAAAACTAAGATGAAGAGGTAACTCCCTAAGTATGCGCTTAGGGGAGTAAATTAGAAAAAAGAAAATTGAAGAATCACACCGACATGCGATGGAATCTTCAAAGGAATGACGCCAAAAAATGAACGGACGGAGTTATAGAAGAACTCCGCCGTATGTAAAGCGGGAAAGAATGGGTCGTCAAAAGAAGAAGAATAAAAAGTAGAAGAAATAGAAAGAGGAATAAAAAAAATAGAATAAGAAATTTCATCATCGGAAATTTCACAAGAAGAAGAAGAGTCTTGTGAAATTTCGGGAGATGAAGGGGAAGAAAGAATAAAAGAAGAAGAAAAAGAAGATTCGCTAAAAAGAGAAAAATTAGGAACAGTTGAATTTGAAAGCGTAATGGAATCACCAACGTCTTCAGATGGAGAAATAAGAGACGTCTCGTCATCCTCAACGGGTAAGAAGCACACCGGAATATCCATAGAGGCGTCTTCCAAAGGAGGAAGGAAACAATCCGGGATATCCGAATAGTTATCCTCCTCGAGAGGGAAAAGACAAGCCGGGATATCCGGTGACTCATTACATGAAGAAATAGGAAGCGACGAAGAAGAAGACGAAGAAAAAGATGCGGCCTCACGAGAAAGACAATCCATAATGGTCTTGAAATGCGAACTAATATTATCAATAGAAGTTTGCAATTCAAGATACCCATTATCGATAGATTGAAAATAAAAATTTAGAGGCGCGGCGCTTTGCGGGGTAAAATCATGCAAAAAATAAGACGGGTTCCCCATCTCCCAAGTTGGATAAAAATTGGAGTAAGGGTCAAATTGGCCATTTTGACCTTCCCCAGAAAAATTAAAATCAAAAGAGGGAGGGGTTCCTGAAAGGCATTCAGAATAAAAGTGGTTGGGCGACCTGCAAAAAGCGCAAAAATAAGATGATTCCATAAAGAAAAATTAATTGTTTACCAAAAAGAAAAAGAAAAGCAAAAAAAATTTTTTGATTTGTTTTTTTTTTAAAATATTTATATTTTTTGAAAATAGATTTTTTAGTTGATTGGCTCTCGAACTTCCCAAGGGCTACCCGGTGAAGGGTTCGCAAGGTACTAGGTAAAATGGTGGCTCTTAAAGCCCTTACCCTTTTCGAGAGATTTTAGGTTGGGTAGAAATAAGATGAGGTGGGTGGATTATATAATAATAATAATAAATTTTTTTTTAATTTTTATGTTTTAGTAGAAGTAATAAACTCGAAGCTTTCTTAATATTGCCAAAAAAATCCCCGGCAACGGCGCCAAAAACTTGATAGAGAAAATCGTATTCTCCAATCTATACTCGATTAATGCAAGTGTACCTATCGAAATATAGTATAGGATATGAAAAATATCAAGGTTGTATAAAAACTCGGGGCAGGCAAGTACTATTACTCACAACGACTCTATTATTCTACCGAACGATAAATGAGTTTTGAGAATGAAAATAAACTAAGTTAAAAAGAGAAAATAAACTATTACGAGAAAAGTGCTCGATCGACGATTCACCTTGAAATAAAATAACGAAAGAAATTAGTTTAGCATTTGTAAATCTATTAAGACCGTGATGGATCCGCTATTAGGAAGTAATCACGCTAGAGCATTAAATCCCCTAGCTTATAGACGTTTTGACTGAAATCTCTTTACAAGTCAAAATGGCCTAAAGTCACATTACCGAAGTGACCCGCACTATTGGATTTGACTCTAATCCGGAGGATTTACGTCATCCTATCTCTAGGTGTGCGTTCAACTCCTTCCTACCTTGAGTGATCTTTCAAATCAATGAGTCTCTCGACTTCTATGAATTGAGATCAAATGCCTACTACCGTATACCGGAATACGGAGTCGACACAAAATAAGTCAAGGAAGGATCAAAAATAGAAAGAAACAAATGCAAACATAAAAATAAAGATATGTTATTTCATTGCAAAGATCCTCGTGATCGGGCACAAAAACTATTTAGCTACGCATGATTGAAAGAGAAATAACAACAATAAGAAAAAGAAATTTCATTTGCATTAATAGAAAAAGGGGTACAAAATAATAATACTAAAAAGACAAGATAATATTGCACTAAAAAAGACTATTATAACAATGAAGGAAGAAGAAAAGAACTAGCACTCTACTTCTACCAAGACATAAACTACTTTAAATTCAAAAACTACTTCCCTCCAAACAAAGGGGGAGGGGTTCCTTTTATAGGAGAGGGAGGAATGTTCTAGATGAGGGAGACGTAGGGGTGGCCGGCCACATCATGGAGGGATGATTCATGCATGAGTTTTAAATGAGGGGAGAGAGAATGCATGGATGCAATGTATTATATTAAATGGAATAACATAGAAAATATAAAATGGAGAAGGGGAGATGAATGGAAGTGTGTAGAAGGGAGGGAGAATGAATGTGGAGGAGAAGTAGAGGGGGGTTCGACCATGTAAGGGAGGATGCATGAATGTGGAGGTGCATGAATGAAATATATTAAATATAGAGAGAGAGAGGAAGGTGGCAAGGTGCATGCATGCATGTATGTGGCCGGCCAAGCATTGGATTCATAATGGGCTGCTTTGTGTGGGCTTTATGAGGGGAGAGGGGCTCGAGTTGAGGCTTGTGGGCTGCTCCACATGTGTTCGGGCTGCTTGCTTGGGCTTGAGTGAGGCTCGGGTTGGAGGTTGTGGGCTGCATGGGCTTCTCCAAGTGGTTGGATAGTGGCCAAGCTTGAGTAGGGGGCTGCTCCATATGTGGCTCTTGAACCTACAAAATATAAATAAAACATACATTAGAAACTTTATAACATGATAATATAAAACATAAAATAAAAGTGAAAATTAAAACATATAAATAAAAACTAACATAACATTAATTATAATAATATAACATAACATTATACATATAGTAACATAATATTGGTTATTAAAATATAACTAAACTTAACAACATAACATAATATAATAATATTTATTTTTAAAATGAAACACAAGTTAACCATATCATAAAATTAAACATAAACAATGCATAACACAAACTAACCTAGGAATGTATACTTTATGAAAAGACATTAAAATATGAAATAACAAGCATGAAATATAAGTAAACTTAGACTTTTTAGGCTACTAAATTACCCCAAAAACGATGACTAAAACTAGTCATCAATAGCCCGCGCGAACAAAAGAGGAACAAATAAGGCAAATAAGGCAGCAGGTTGTGGCGAACAAAGTAACAGGTCGCGGCAACTGAAATGAAGGTAAAAAGAGGCCGCGCGGACAGGGCGCAGCAGGCGGAAGAGACAAGCCCCGAGAACAAGTCGCGAGAGGAAGAGGCAAGCCGCACGGATAGGGCGCAAGCAGGCGGAAGAGACAAGCCCCGAGAATAGGTCGGGAGAAGAAGAGGCAAGTCGCGTGGAAAGGACACACAGAATCAGGAGGAGAAGATCAAGGCCTTTGATAGCATGTGAGAAGTAGCGAAAAAACAAACTAAAGTAGCGAACAAACGACTAGAAAAAAAGCCGGAACTTTTAATATTTGAAAATTTTATTATCCAAAAATATATCATTTAAAAAGGTATGACCTCCCTTTTATTGAATGGAGGAGAGAGAAGAGAGTACAAACTAACAATGTGGGACTAAAGCTATACAAAAAATTTGGGCGGCTAGAACAACAAACCAGAATAGGTCGCGCGGTTAGACAATGTTCTAACCGCTCGGCAATACCAGAAGCAAGAGAGAGATGTGGTAGGAGACCTCTAGACCGCCTGATTTCCAAGCCGCCGGAGATAAACCGCTAGACCGCCGGACTACACACAGCAATAGCCTGGATATCAAACCGCTAGAGAGTAACCGCCAGACCGCGCGGTCTATAACCCGCTAGGCTCAAACCGCCAAACCGCCCGGTCTCATACTCCAACAACTACTAGAGTTTATCGCAAGGCTTTCTGTTATCTAGCGTTGAGTGAACTTGCTTAACTCAACGCCTGTGGACTTAGATTAATTTTACAGTCTATCTTCTATGGCATCTACAGAATTAGTATGCCTTTGTGTGAACTGGCTTCACTCAATGCTTCTGGACTTAGATAATTTTCTTTGACAGAGACTTTAAATCTCATTGTGTCGAGACATTTGAATTTTCTTGACACTACTGTCTGGTGGGTGTTTACATCTTTAAATCTGCACTTCAGTTCTTCATTGCATCGAGACAGTTGTATTGTCTTAACACTACTATCCTTAGCTTTAAGGTGTCGAGATATCTCACATGTCTAGAGACTGCGGACTTGATCTTCAAGATGTTGAGATAACTGAATTGTCTCGACACAGCTGTCTGAATTATCGAGTGAAGTATTGTGTCTTGACACTGCTGTCTTGTATCTTTCTGATCTCAACACTTCCCCTACAAAGGTGTCGACATAGTTGTGAAGTGTGTCGATGCTTTTGTACTTAGTCATTTCATCAAGTTTTCACCCTGCACATGAAACTTAACCATACATCAAATACAACTAGGTGTATATCATTGCCTTGTTTAACTTCTTACAAATCAGGGAAATTATCAACAATGGACCCAACAATCTCCCTCTATTTGAAGAAGTCAAAACCTCATTTCAATTTCTTATTCAATGACATACACACCATATTTGCAGCAATAAAACACTTCAACAAGATAATTACAAGAAGGTTACCTACTCCCCCTATTTAGAAGAACCCCTGCTCCCCCAGTCTTACTACGATTGTTAAGCTTGATCCATCATTTTGGCCTTGATACCACGTGATCCAAAACTTGATCAACCTCTTTCGCTCCCCATTTTTAACTTGTGTAGAATAGTTTGAGAGCTCTGGCTTCCTTTGATCTTCTTCTCCCCCTAGCTGTGTGCATGAGATCAACTAATGCAGTAGTTAGCTTCCTCTCTTCACAAGGCTGATCCTTCTTCTACTGCTGTTTTAATTGCTACCCCTCAATATGAGCATCTTTTATCACATCTTTCGGATAGACACTTTGTTCTCCACAATCTTTATACCACTAAAGATCTTATGAGCATGCAAGAAAAAGAACATTCCTGCAACCAAAAAGTATTATAGGGAGTAGTAGAAGCTAAACAAAGTTCAACATACCCAGTTCAAATTTGAAGGTATTGAACTTTACTTCATCTAGTGGCTTAGTGTAGATTTCAACCACTTGCTTGTCTGTGGGGAAAAACTCAAGGCTGATGTCTCCCTTTTCGACATGTTCCCTAATAAAGTGATACCTAATTTCTATGTGCTTAGTCCTACTATGTGAGACATGATTCCTAGCAATAGAAATAGCACTAGTAGAATCACAATAAATAGGAGGTCTACTTATCTCAATGTTATAATCCTGAAGCTAATGCTTAATCCATAATAAGTGAGCACAACAGCTTCTTGCTGAAATTTTCTCTGACTCTGTAGTTGAGATTACCACACTCATTTGCTCTTTTTGCTCCATGACACCAGTCTTCCACCTAAGAATTGACATGTACTTAAAGTACTTTTCCTGTATTTTTTACAGCCTGCAAAATCTGCATTTGAAAGCCTGTTAGATCAAAATACCTATTCCTAGGGTACCATAGGCAAAAATCTGGTTTGCCATTAAGATACCTCAAAATTCTCTTTATAGTAGAGTAATGAGATTCTTTAGGGCAGGCCTGATACCTAGCACAGACACATATAACATACATGATGTCAGGCCTACTAGCAGTCAGGTTTAGAAGGGAGCTAATTATCCCTCTATACAAAGACTCATCAACAGGATTCCCTGCCTCATCATTTCCTATAGGCATACTTAACCCCTTGGGAGTTCTCATGGTGGAGGCATTCTCCTTTCCATATTTCTTAATCAACTCCTGAGTAAACTTGGACAGCCATATGGATAAGTCATCATCAGTCTGTCTTACTTGCTGTCCTAAGAAGATCTTAAGCTTACCCATACTGCTCATCTTAAACATCACTTGCATAAATTTAGCAAACTTCATGCAAAATTTGTCATCAGTAGACCCAAAAATTATGTCATCTACATAAATTTGGACTAGGATGATCCTCCCCTTAGATTCCATGAGGAATAGGGTTTTGTATATTTCCCCCTTAAGAATTTGTTCTTAATGAGGAAACTAGACAAAGTCTTATACAATGCTCTAGGGGCTTGCTTCATCCCATATAAAGCTTTCCTAAGCCTACAAACAAAATTAGGAGAGTTAGGGTCAACAAAACCTGATGGATGACCCACATATACTTCCTCTTTTAAGTCCCCATTTAGGAAGGCTATCTTCACATCCATCTGGTAGAATTTGAATCCTTGATAGGCAGCAAATGCAAGGAAGAGTCTTACTGCTTATAATCTGGCTAATAGGGCAAAAGTTTGGTCAAAATATATCCCTTCTTCTTGCATGTATCCTTTATCCACCAATCAAGCCTTGTTCTTGGCAATAATGTCATTCTCATTCAACTTGATCCTGTAAATCCACTTGGACCATATGACATTTTGTCCTTGTGGTCTAAGAACAAACTTCCAGACCTTTCACCTCTCAAATTGGTCCAGTTATTCTTGCATTGCTCCAATCCAGAACTGATCTTTGATTACCTCTTCAAACTTTTTGGACTCTTCTTGAGACAAAAAACTTGAGTAGAGGGCTTTGTTGATACTCTTGCTTCTGGTCTGGATGCCATAGCTTGCATCACCAATTATTTTGTGGGCTATGTAATACCCCATTTTTTTTCTTAAAATCCCCGGGGTCTTAGGCCCAAAAATGCTGCTTTGTAGTGACACCTTCACGCCCGGGAAGGTCGCCACTGCAAAATGCTGATTCCGCCGGCCAAACTCGATCACAATTGTAGAAAAATAATAAGAGCATGTCCACAGAAATCACATATAAAGATATATATTCTCCACGAAGGGAGTGTCCATAGATATAATAAAATTGTAGAAAGTAGGGCTCATGCCCGGTACATCAAAATCCTCACTACATATCTCTCAGAGTGGAAGAAAAACTAAATAACAACTAGCGATCGGGACTCACAGTCCCAGCTATTTGAACTCTGGTACTAGACTGCCCCATCTCAAAGTGTGCCGACCTCCGGGGCTGCTCCTCCATGTTGGGCTCCACGATCCCCTAAAATGAAGTGGTTCGAAAACCATTAGTCTAAAAGACTAAGTCCTATCATCCCCCACCCCTTACCCCATGGCGCTTAGGCACCAAGCGGGGAGGAAGAAAGGAGAGGACATGATAGTGGAGAATTGTAAATGCAGGTGACGGCGTAACTAATATAGCAGTTTGATGAGAATGTATAAATAGAGCAATAACAAAGGAAAGAAAAGCTACTCAAGAAATAATTAACCTTAGCTTATTTGAAAGCACATAATCCAAGGGATCTTTTGCAAGGCTCCTATTGTATAAAAAGTCCCATACCAATTTATACGATAGGGTGTCGGTTTTCTAGCTAGCATATATAGATATTTACTGAATAAAAACCTTAACTTATAAGCACGCTCGCGCGAACATATAAACAAAGGGGTCATTTTGTAGAGTCTATTGTATAAAGCATCCCATACCACTTTATACAATTGGCGTCAGGGTTATATGCAATGGTTATGCTATGATATATAATTATGCCATCATGTGAACATGCAAGTGCAACTCACCGACTTGACTCTGTGTAGACAAACCTTTAGTTCCCTCTTTCTGGAGCCTAACCTCCCAGGATACCTCCGTAGTGGCAAACAGAAGTGGTGGATTGGGCCTTTCCACCTCTAAACCGAAAATTTCACTACCAGTCAGACCTATCGTACACCTCAACACTGGTGTACTAAGCGGAGAGTATGCATACTCTTGCTGGCTGGCGCACCGTAGTTTTATGGCGAAGTGCTAAACCACACTTGCCGTGTCAACGTGTTGGCGTCGGTGCATCGACACTCCAATACCGAAGATCCACCAACTTATACTTTATGCACATGCAACCTCAATGCATCGTCCACCGAGCCAAATCTCCTCGGACTATCCCGTCCATCACAACCAACAACCGAGCAAAGCTCCCCGGACTATCCTGTCCGTCATAATTAATTACCAAGCCAAAGCATGCCGGGCCAACCTGCCCATCACAAAAATACCCCGGGCCTACAGCCCGTGTGAACCAACCTAACATCCCGAGACATTAAGGTGAGTGAAAGTGAATCCCTATTTATGCTAGTTACTCTTGCAATTTAGTTTTACCTACAGTTCAGGTTAGCCTAGGACTGCCCACGACATACCCCGTGAAGGGCTCTCAAAGGGCACTGGGAACTACGATGGGCTGAAGCCCAAAGCTCCCTTTGGCAAGACACTTATTATTATTGGTTGTTACCCAACTCCCAATCCCTTTAATGTTGTACTGGATCTAACCCTAGTGTATTTTTACTCTTCCTCTCTCCCCACGGGGAAGACAAAGTTTCGTCATCTCCGAGCACCTCTTAGCACTAGTAAAACTAACCTCTCCTCATTTTGACTACTAAAGATGCATTCATTCACATTTCCAAATCAGTATTCTACTATCCCAAATTCTCTAAGTTCATTCTGCACCTTATTATGATTTCTGCAGTTTTACTAAACGCAGACCATCCTAAGCTACATGATGTATATAATGGAAGGTACTCAAAATTATTATCCAATATTCCTATTAAATTTATTGGGGGTCTACCATGCCATGATTAGCCTAAATCCATAAATTCATAATTTTCCTAACTTAATTAGTAATTTATTGAATTTTTCCTAAGTAATGCAAGACCCATGTTTGAACAAGAAGTACCACTTTTAGACATGAAAATGCTCTACAAAATTTATGATAATTATATAATGACTATTGAATAGTAAAATCACAGTCTCCAAATTTTTCAATAAGGTTTATGCCTCTAAATCTAATTTTAAATACAACTTATATAAATCATTTTAAAGAGACAAGTACTGTCATTATACTTCCAAAAATTCTGAGAAAATTCAAGGACGATCATAAAGACATATAAACACTCCAGGTCAAGTTTCATAATTTATCAGTCAATAATGAACTCTAAACGTGATTTTCTCATAATAATCCAAGTTAACAGATTAATGAACTAAGTATAACAATTATTGATCTAAAAATTGTAATAAATTCCCCAAATTAGCATATTGATCTAGGAACACTACTGATCAAGTTTCACAATTTTACAAAAAATAATGAGCTCTGAATATATTATTGAACACGTTTCCATTTTGAAGAGCTTGAGAAGTATGAACTGGTAATAAACATCTAAAAATTATAACAAAATTTAGGTAAGAGTATAATAGTCAGAAACTTCCTCTACCCTAATTGCATAACATTCCAGTGAACAGTGAGGTAATAATAACCAAATAAGTAATAGAGGCTAATTCATGTATTTCAAAGGAGATACTAAAAATATGCTTCCAAATCTGCCAATAAAATTACCAATAGCTCTTACTAACCTTATGACGACACCACCCAAGTTTTACAACTTTTCACAACACCTTGACTATCTAACTTACCATTTAAATGTTTGTGAGCTAAAGTAGGGTAAGTGTTTTGAGGGGTTTAACAACTTCTAAATCCAATAAGATTTCTACCAGAGGAATCTAACTGCCCTAGAGTCCTCTCCACCAAATTTCAAATTATTTCAAGGTCATTTGACCTCATGCCCTTCACAAGACACCGAAAACAATCCTTATGGTCTGGTCTTGAATCCTAGGGCAAAGCTACCCAAATTCACCCCATCTTCCATGGGAGGGTGTTATAAGTCAATCCAAGTTACGTGCACAAATTCCAATCTCTGTTGAGGTGATTTGACCACTCAAACCTCAAGTGCACTTTTGAACTAAATACTCTTATTATGGCAAGGCTAGGGTTAGCAAAAATTCAAACCAAATCAACTTCAAATGAGATGAAATTTTATCCAGAGCCTTATGATGACCCCATGGACCACACACCAAAATTTGGGAGGGTTTGTAGGTCATTTGTTCCCTTAATTAATTTAATCATGTTTTTTTAAATAATAAAAAAAACTATCGGAAGATTATCCCCATAAATTCTCATTCTTGGGCTGGACCTAGGTATAGATAAGGGTGACTTCCTGTCCAAATTTTGAGTCATTTAAACCAGGGATGAAGTGGGAGCACTCATTTTAATTCATGTTAAGCCCTAGGTATAGACCCCACCAAAATGGGTGCCCTGGTCAAAACAATTGACCAAATCAAATTTAAAATAAAGTAGACCTATAGGGATATAAATTATATGTAGACCATTTCCTCATATAGAGCCTCTATGTATTTTTAATTAATTTTCTAAAGTGCCTATTTTCATAATCAAGAAAATTCATTTAAAAAGAAAAGGATTTAAATGATCAGCATAGATCTTGATGCAAGATCCGACGGTTGCTGGATCGCCTTCTTCCTCCAGTTGAGGGCCATGATTGACTGAACCTGGAGCTTATTCCAAGACATTTTCCCGGTCACCCGGCCACTTCCATAGATGGCCACCGCCACCTCCATCCAGGTGGTGGCCATCGCTGGGCGGCCGCACGGTCGCCGGAGGGGCGGATTCCGGCGAACCCGACAACTCATTTTTTCAGAAAACCATTGAAAAATCATCACCCGATCTGGCTCATTTGAGCCCGATTCTCATCCTAAAAGATTCATTAGATCTATACATAGAAGAAGGAGTAGAGGAGGACCTTGCTCGCGGCCTAGAGACGTGTCGATCGTCGGGAAGCCATTAGTGGTGGTGGCGGCGCTCGGTTTCTACAACTGTACAGTGTGCTTCCTCGGTTCCTTCTGGTTTTGTGTGGAAATCGATCCTCTAAGTCCGGTGAGTCATTTAAAATGATAAAAAAATTAGGGGAGGGGAGGGGTCTAGCTTGTGGTGACCATTAATGACCCTTTAAGAGCTTTTCGGTCATGGAGGAGGAGGATGAATGTGGGCTCAATCCAGCCAGGAAATGTTTGGAAACTCCTCCTCTTCCCCGGAGGAGTTGAATCTAGCCATAAAAGGGGGAGGGGAATGAGGCCAAGGCATTAAAGTGCCATTAATGGCCATAAAAACAAAATTTCGGCCATGGCTTTGGGTTAAACAGCCTGCCACATTGACCCTACTACTGTACTGCTATTATTGTTTAAATAAGTCCTAATGAAAGGACCGCGTCCAATTAATTCATCCTGGCGCAAATCCCGAAAAGGTCCGGTTCAACCTCTTCATACGAACCAGCAAAAAAGGCCGAAAATTTCTCTAAGGCAAAAGCATTGAGACAAGCATCCACACTCAATGCCAAAATCACCAAGAATTTTCTAAGTACAATTGCATTGAGTGAGCTCGACTCACACAATGCGATAATTCCAGAAAATCCTTTCTCAGTATGATGGCATTGAGTGCACTCAACACACTCAACGCCATTCATCCCATTACGTTGAGTGGACTCAGCGCACTCAACGCCCCGAACTTAAAATTCTTTCCAAGTAAGATAGCATTGAGTGCACTCAACGCACTCAATGCCATTCAACCCATGGCGTTGAGTGGACTCGACACACTCAACGGCCCGAGCTCAACATTCTTCCAAAGTAAGATGGCATTGAGTGCACTCAACACACTTAACGCCATTCAGCCTATGGCATTGAGTGCACTTGACTCACTGAATGCCCGAGCCCAAGATTCTTACTAAGTAAGATGGCATTGAGTGCACTCAATTCCTCAAAGGCATTCATCTCATGGAGTTGAGTGCACTCCACGTACTGAATGCCCAAGCCCAAAAACCTATCTAAGTAGATACCTGATCTACTTGTCGACTCACTCAACGCTTCCCGGACTTGAGTAATCTTGGCCTCTTTTGGTTGATCCCAATGGGTCCTTAGCGACATATTGGACCCCCTTAAGGTTAGAGGTGTAATGATGGGATCAGGGAACCAAGTTAAAACCCTAAGGTCATGCCTAAAGTAGTAATTGGGATTCTACTACTTGCAGACCAAGGTGATTTTCTCCTTGAGCCTTGTTCACTTGGTCTTCTTGGACTTTCTATGGTTTTGTCTTGACCTAGTCATGACAAAACTACTCCTAGAGGGTCTAGCTGTTTGAGGGATGTTACAAATCCCAATATATAAACGAAACATTTCGTCCCCAAAATTCTAGTTTGGCCTACGGGGTTTCATGAATGAAAGGTAAATTGTAATATCCCGAGAGGTTGTGAGGAATACCTAACTGAGAAGCTCTGGGTACTTTTGTCGCATCAAGTCCAGTGGCTCCCATGTGTGCTCCTCTTGTACATGATTCCTCTACAGGACCTTGACCAATGGAACCTTCTTGCGGCGCAAGACTCGTATCCCCTTATCGTCAATCCGGACCGATTTTTGGTGAACTGACCGATCAGATGCTTCCAGCCCATCCATAGCCGTAATCTACTGCTCCAGGCATAGTAAGGCCCTCCTAAGAGAGGATACGTGGAACACATCGTGTAGACCCGCCAGCTGCGGTGGCAGCTCCAGCCTATATGCTATGGGACCGATTCGCTCCAAGATCCTGTAAGGCCCCATATACCTTGGGTTGAGCTTCTTCTTCAGACCACGCACCCGTTAAACTCCATGCATTGGTCAGATCTTCAAGAATACCCGGTCCTCCACCTGAAAGTCCACCTAATGATGCCAAGTGTCATAATACTTGGCCTGTCAGCTCTGTTCCCCTAACATCCTGTCCCGTATTACCCTCACCTGAGCCTCGGTGTCCTCAACAAACTCTGAGCCAAAAACCTTCGGGTCCTCATCCTGGACCCATTACAACGGATTCCTACACCTTCGTTCGTATAGGGCCTCAAAAGGTGCCATCCTATGCTTGACTGGTGGTTTTTATTATATGAGAACTCAATCAGTGGCAATAAATTCTCCCAAGGCTCTCCATAGTCTAGAATGCATAGTCGCAGTAGATCTTCCAAAGTCCGATTGGTGCGCTTCGTCTGCCAATCGGTCTGGGGATGAAAAGCTATATGGAATGTCAGCCGATTGCCCAAATAAGTATGCTCTGATCTCCACTCACTAGATGTAAACTGTGTATCCTGATCCGAAAAAAATGTCCTGGGTATGGCATGATAACGGACGAACTGCTCCACGAATTTTCGAACCAGTACACCAACCGAGTCATCCTTCCTAATAGGGATAAATATAGCTACCTTTGTAAGCCGGACTACTATTACCCAAATTGAATTGTTTCCCGTCCGCGATCGGGGAAGGCCATGTATGAAGTCCTTCGCGATATCCTCGAACTTCCACTCCGGCATTTGAATTGGTTGCAACAATCCTGCGGATTTTCTGCACTCTGTCTTCAGCAACGGACATGTCTCGCCGTGAGTAATGAAGTAGGTGATATCCATCTTCATGCCTGGCCAATACATGGTCTTCTTCATATCCGCAGTCATCTTCGAAATTCCCGGGTGTACTGAATACCGACTGCAGTGGGCCTCCTTCATGATATCCTCCCGGACCTGGCCTCCCTCTAGTATATAAACCCGTCCTCTGAAGTATACTAGGTAATCTCTCAATGTGTAATCCCAAGCAGTATCTGCCTCTAAGGCACGGAATATCGGCTCCAGCTTGGCATCCTAACTGTGCTCATCTCTGACATGGTCACGAATGTCATATATTGCACTCATCGCCGCTAGATACTTCTCATAAAGCTCGGGGTCATAAGACGATACCAGCGTGATGTCTATATCCTCTAATCTCTATACCAGCTCCATGGACATAATCTGGGGATCCACTGCAGTGGTGGCAGCTCTCTGACTCAACGCATCGGCTACCACATTTGCCTTCCCAGGGTAGAAATGCATCTCGTACTGATAATCTGCTAAAAATTCCACCCATCGCCTCTACCTCATGTTCAGTTCATTCTATGTGTCCACATACTTCAAATTTTTTTGATTGGATTATATGTCGCAGTGGACACCGTACAGATAATATCGCCTTACTTTCATAGAAAACAAGACCTCTCCCATCTCTAAGTAATGAACAAGGTAGTTCTACTCATGCTTCTTCAGCTGTCGAGAAGCATAAGAAATCACGCGGACCTTCTGTTACAATACTGCTCCCATGCCCTGGTAGGAAGCGTCGGTGTAGATCTAGAATCCTTCTTTCCTCAAAGGAATGACAAGTATAGGAGCCGAGGTGAGTCGATCCCAGCTCCTAAAAAGCCACCTCGCACTGCGGGGTCTAGTCAAAGGGCATATCCTTCCTCGTCAGGTATGTGAGTGGAAGATAAATTGGAGAGAAACCCTCCACAAACTTCCTGTAATAACTGGCAAGTCTTAGAATACACCGCACGTCTGTGGCCACCATCAGCTGCGGCCAATCCCGAACTGCCTGAATCTTAGTCGGGTCCACTGCCAACCCAGCTCAACTAATGATATGGCCTAAGAAGTAAACCTCCTTCAACCAGAATTGGTATTTGCTGAACTTCTCATAAAGACGTGCTCTCGCAGTCTCTCTAGAGTCAGCATCAGTTGTCGTATATGCTCCTCCTCTGTCCTCGAGTAAATGAGGATGTCGTCAATAAACACGATGATGAACACATCCAGATAAGCCTAGAACACCAAGTTCATGAGGCTCATGAACGCCGACAGTGCATTCATGAGCCCGAAGGGAATCACGGTAAACTCGAATAACCCAAATCTACTACTAAAGGAAGTCTTCGGAATGTCTTCCTCCTGGATCTGCAGCTTGTAGTAGCCCGACCTAAAATCCAGTTTTGAAAAGAAATGCGCCCCCTCCAGCTAACAAACAACTCATCTATACTTGGCAATGGATAGGTTTTTCGGACTTTCAGCCGGTTCAGTGCTCGGTAGTCGATGCACAATCTAAGTGTCCTGATAATACGTTTATAGCCTAAACTATTATCATATTTTCTATTTTATATTGTACAAATCATGTCTATTATTAGTTTATTTTTTTATCATTTTTATGTAAATAATATTGCCACTTACTTTTTCTTGTCTTTTTGCAGGTTTCCAGAAAAATGGCCAAAAATGACCTGACACGCCCCCCTGTCATGCCCTCCATGGGCGTGACCTAGTGCGTGTCAACCGATCCCAAGGACTCATGCTGGAAGGGACAGAAAAACGAACAAAATTGTTGTCATGCCCCCCTGACACGCCCTCCCTGGGCGTGTCACCAGGCGTGACCATTAGCGTGTCGCCCTCTGCCGCAAAGCCTATTGCCGTATTAAATGTCGTTCAGCCACAGCACGTAACAGTACTGTCATGCCCCCCGTCACGGTCGTGACCTGGGGCGTGACATCAACTTTTCCGACGACTGACAGATTTCCGACCAATGATTTCGACATGACGTGAGTGTCACGCCCCCCCTACACGGGCATGACATAGGGCGTGACCACTGACATACAAAGGCAATGATCCTTCCCGCCAGAGTCCAGAGCCTGAGGTCAACATAGTACTGTCACGCCCCCTGATATGCCCCCCCTAGGGCGTGTCGGAGGGCGTGACCAACCCGAGATTTTTTTCTATAAATTGAGACCCCCCCTTCCATTTCAGCAAGCTTTGGTTGAGAGGGGGAGGTGCTGCCCCTTTGGTTCTTGATCTTTTCTATGCTTTTCTCTCTCTCTCTCTCTCTCTCTCTCTC
Source organism: Platanthera zijinensis (assembly GCA_039513925.1). Classification (NCBI taxonomy): domain Eukaryota; kingdom Viridiplantae; phylum Streptophyta; class Magnoliopsida; order Asparagales; family Orchidaceae; genus Platanthera; species Platanthera zijinensis. The sequence goes on along the minus strand of CM077081.1, from coordinate 168,460,157 downwards.
TCTCTTTTCCTTTGTAATTTTTGCTTAACCATGGTTTAATATTTAGTTTCCTTAGCTTTCCTTGTAATCTTTAGTGTTGCTTAGTGCTAATTGTAGGGCTAGAATAGGTTTCAAGTTCATGCACTTGTAATTTCAATTTCATTAGTGTAACTTTCTCTTTTTAATTAATATAAGTGCTCTTCCTTTACTAGTGTTCCTTTTATATGCTTTATTACTCATCCCCCCCCCTCCACTCTAATATGATTAACTAATACTCCTTGTACTCGATCTTGATGATCCGAGGTTAGAGCGATTAAGTTATGATGTTTTAATTAATCTTTTCTTTTTAGGTTAGGGCCTTGAATTACTCTTGATTAATCATGGGTTGGAGGTATATTATCGATATATACTCTCCACCTTTGCTTTCATTCTGGGCTAGCCGAGAGGCCGATAGAATGAAATGAGCATTCAAGAGTAAAGGGAGTTGTACGTACCCCTCGAGAGAGGCAGACGTCCAAATCTCCCAGATTGGAGTAAAATCCAATAGTGGGGTTCACCGCGTAAAGCGAGTTTTAGGCCTCCGATTTAAACGAGAGTCGGTCGAACCTTCCTAAACTCAGTTGGGAACGAGTTCGAGAGAAGCGTGTTCAAGCTTTAGGAACCTCCACGGTCAAGGACCTTTATCCTATTAAGTTTAGATTTTTATCGCATTTTCTTAATCGTCTTTAGCCGAGGTGATTCTTGATCGAGTGCATTTCCATTTCATAGTTTCAACCTTCTGTCATAATCGTTTAACTTAATATCACTTTACTTAATTGCAATAGCTCTCTTTCTAGCATTAGTTTTATTTCCTTAATCTCAATTAGATTCTCTAAACTCTAATTTTTCATCGATAAGATAATAGCGTTCGTGTGAGTAAGCATAGCCAACAGTTCCTGGATTTCAATACGACACTTGTGTCCCCTAGCTACAATTCGATAGGTATACTTGCCTCATTGGGTTGCTAGTTCGGTTGCGTTTATTTTCTTCGAACCCTAGCGCCCAACAAGTTTTTGGTGTCGTTGTAGGGGAACCAACTTCTGTTGATATATTGAAAACATGAACCTATTAATTTTATCTCTTCTCTTTCTCATCCTCTTTCTTTAAAAAATAAAAAAAAACAAATTTATCACCGCTCTTAATAGTAACCAACTTCACAATTTTTCTACGCCACCTAATTCTCTCGAAAAGGGCAAAGGGCTTTAAGCGCCACTATCTTGTCTAGTACCTTGTGAACCCTTTACGGTGTAGTCCTTGGGAAGTTCGGGAGTTAATCTATATAAAAAAAAATCTATTTCAAAAACAAAAAAGAAAACATTTTCTAATATTTTTTTTTCTAGTTTATCCTTTTTCTCTTCCTTTTCTTATTTTCTGTTCTTTTAGTGCATGACCCGCGGGAGTCCGTCGGTTATTTTGGACTTGGACCATGAAATTGAGCGTAATCTTCGGAGAAGATCGCGATTTCAAGGTCCTACTATCCAAGTGCCGGTTGAGGACTCCAAGTCATTTGCTACTTTTAGAATGGAAGAACCCAACATAGATGAGGACGTGCAAAGGACTATGTCCTATTATGCATGACCGAACCTCGAGGGAACAGAATCTAGTATAGTCCTCCCTACTATAGCAAATAATAACTTCGAATTAAAGCCTAGAATAATTCAAATGGTGCAGCAATATGTGCAATTTGACGGACTTCAAGATGAAGATCCGAACGCACACATAACTAGCTTTCTTGAAAATTGTGACACCTTCAAGATAAATGGTGTCACAAATGATGCAATCAGGCTAAGACTCTTCCCCTTCTCTTTAAGAACTAAAGCAAACAGTGGCTGAACACACTTCCTAAGAATAGCATAACCACTTGGAATGAATTAACTGAAAAATTTTTGGCGAAGTATTTTTCGCCAGCTAAAATTGCAAAACTTAGGAACGACATCTCTGCCTTCGGACAAATAGACTCTGAAACCCTATATGAAACCTGGGAGAGATTTAAAGAATTATTAAGATGATGCCCACATCACGCGCTGTCTGTATGGTTACAAGTGCAGACATTCTATAACGGGCTAAATCAAAGCACGAAGCAAATGATAGACGCAGCTTCTAGCGGTACTTTAAATCATAAGACCTCGGAAGTAGCTCCTTAACTTTTTGAGGAAATGGCCATGAACACTTATCAGTGGAATGTGCCTAGGTCCCGCCCGAACAAGCCTGCAGGTATCTATGAAGTGGACAATGTCTCGAAGCTCGCTCTGCAAGTAGAAATCCTAAGCAAAAAAATCACAGAGATGACTGCTGCCTCCGCCCCTCAGGTATGGGAATCTGCAACCCCTACTCCTGAACATTTAGATTATGTTAATAATATGCCTAGAACTGCTTTTAATAATTTTTCTGCTGCAAATTTTCATCCTCCTGGCTTTAATTTTCCGAATAATTATAACCCTGCTTTAAGAAATCATCCGAACTTTTCATGGAGTAATCCATCGAATGCGATGCGCCCACCACCGCAAAATGATTTTTCTGCACCACCACCACCACCACCTCTTAAAAATTACCCAAAACCTCCAAGCTTGGAGGAATTACTTTCTAAATATATCACCACAAATGACGCTATTATAAGAACTTTAACCGGAAGCGTAAAAAGTCTAGAAAATCAGGTAGGACAGCTCGCGAAAATAATTTCTGAGCGACCCGTAGGGTCTCTTCCTTCCAATACCGAACCTAACCCGAGAGAGCAAGCGTAAGCAATAACTCTTCGGAGTGGGAAGCAAGTCTCCGGTATGGAAAGTGAAGAGCCCGATGCAAGCTCCGCTCCCATCTTTAAAAATCAAAGCTCCGCTCCTGCCTTTAAAAATCAAAGCTCCGCTCTGCTTCCACCCTCTGCAGAAGAAGTTATCACTCCTATTTTAGAAAATAATCTCACTCCACCACCCATCTTCAAAAATAATTCAACTCCTCCATACCCCTCTGAACTTAATAGACAACGTCAAGATGATCAGTATTCCCGCTTCTTAGAGATCTTCAAGCAAATTCACATTAATCTTCCCTTCCACGAGGCTATTTCGCAGATGCCGAAATATGCCAAGTATCTTAAGGACATCCTCACCAACAAGAAGAAGCTAAAGAATCTTTCTCATGTCACGCTAAATGCTGAGTGCTCCACCGTTTTAACAAACGATTTGCCAAAGAAAATCAGTGACCCGGGTAGTTTCTCTATCCCGTGTGTCTTCGGTGATCTTTTTGTTAAACACGAGTTAGCCGACTTAGGCACGAGTATAAACCTGATGCCCTTTTTGTTGTTTAAAAATTTAGGGATTGGTAGCCTTAACCCCGCGCGTATGAGTATCCACCTAGCCGATAGATCCGTCAAGTACCCGTTAGGAATAGTGGAGGACATTCTAGTAAAAGTCGACAAGTTCATCTTCCCGGTGGACTTTGTCATTTTGGACATCGAAGAAGACGTCGAGGTTCCCCTGATCCTTGGCCGACCCTTCCTTGCCACCTCCAGAGCCATCATTCATGTAAGCAATGGTAAGCTTTTCCTTCGAGTAGGCGACGACGAAGTCACTTTTTCTATCACACCTTCGATGAAGAACACCCTAGCAAATGATGACTCATGTTTTTTCGTAAACGCCGTGAGTGATGAGTCTTCCTACTGCCTCTCTGACTTTGAAAAAGAACTTTCTGATTTTTGTTTTTCTTCTTCTCTTCCCGCTGAATCGCTGCAGCGAAGTGATGAATCATCTTATTGTCTTTCTGAGTTTGAAAAAGAATTTTCTGATTTTTGTTCTTCCTCTTTTCTTCCCACTTAATCGCTACAAGAAGCCGTCTTGGCTGCTATCCCCACCCCTTATTACGTTCCTTATAAAAAAGTTTATGAAGATATTATTTTTGAAAAAGAAAGAATCTCTAAATCCCTTTATGAAGAACCCCCTACCCTAGAACATAAAGAACTTCCTGAACACCTTAAGTATGCTTTCTTAGAAAAAGATTCCAAGTTACCAGTTATCATTTCGGCCTACCTCACGGATACGCAAAACGATAAACTTCTTCTAGTTCTACGTAAGCATCGCCGGGCTATTGCTTTGCAAATTTCTGATATCAAGGGCATAAGCCCATCTTTCTGTACCCATAAAATTTTAATGGAAGATAATTCGCGTAACTCTTTTCAACCTCAGCGCCTTATAAACCTGAATAAGAAAGAAGTAGTTAAGGGCGAGGTTATGAAATTAATAGATGTAGGAATTATCTACCCTGTTTCGGACAGTAAGTGGGTTAGCCCCGTTCAGGTAGTTCATTAGAAGGGAGGGATAACCATAGTTAGTAATGAGAATAATGAATTAATCTTGACACGGACGGTGACGGGTTGGCGTATGTGTATAGATTACCGTAAGTTAAATGACGCCACCCGCAAGGACCACTTTCCTTTACGATTTATCGACTAGTTTTTAGAACGTCTCTCCGGCCATTGCTTTTATTGTTTTCTCGATGGCCTCTCGGGTACTTTCAAATACCCATCTCTCCCGAGGACCAAGAGAAAACTACGTTTACTTGTCCCTTCGGCACCTTTGCTTACCGAAGAATGTCATTTGGATTGTGCAATGCGCCAGCTACATTCCAGCGATGTATGCTCGCAATATTTGACAAGTACGTAGAAAGCATTATGGAGGTATTCATGGACGATTTCTCCGTGTTCGGCGATTCCTTCGATAGATGTTTTGAAAACCTCGAAAAAGTCTTAGAATGATGCGAAGAAACTAACCTTGCCCTAAATTGGGAAAAATGCCATTTTTTGGTGAGGGGAGGGTTAGTTTTGGGTCATAAAATTTCTGCTAAAGGTATTGAGGTAGACGTTGCCAAGATAGAAGTTATTGAGAAGTTGCCACCGCCTACAAACATAAAAGTTATAAAAAGTTTCCTAGGCCACGCTGGTTTTTATCGTCGTTTTATAAAGGACTTATCCAAGATCACTAAGCCCCTTACCCATCTCTTAGAAAAAGACGCTCCATTCATTTTTGATGACTCTTGTATTTCTGCCTTTGATTCAATTAAAGAAAAGTTAATTAACGCACCGATTATGATAGCTCCGGTGTGGGACCTTCATTTCGAGATTATGTGCAATGCGAGTAGTTGTGCGGTGGGAGCCGTATTAGGTCAACGCAAATGTAAAAACTTCCACCCCATCTATTACGCTAGTAAAACCCTCACATCTACACAAGAAAATTACACCACAACCGAGAAGGAGCTCTTAGCTGTAGTATTCGCATTTGATAAATTCCGCCTTACATTACACTTTCAAAAATCATTGTTTTTACGGACCACTCGGCCCTCAAGTACCTTCTTGCCAAAACGGATGCCAAGCTTCGCTTGATTCGCTGGGTCTTACTCCTCCAGGAGTTTGACATAGAGATCCGTGATAAGCGAGGAGCCGAGAACTTGGCTGCCGACCATCTATCCAGATTAGATAACCCCTTTATAGAAAAATTAAATGAAAAATCTTTTAATGATTATTTTCCTGATGAGATGCTGCTTTTAGTTAACACATCTACTTCTCCTTGGTTCGCGCACATCGCCAACTATCTAGTGGCCCGGGTGCTCCCAAAAGATTCTCTTCTCAACAAAAGAAGAAATTCTTTTCTGAGCTGAAGAACTACTTTTGGGAAGACCAGCATCTTTTCAGAATATGTGCGGATCAAGTGATAAGGAGATGTGTTTCTTATGATGAAGGAATTGATATTCTAAAACATTTGCATGAAGGTCCGATAGGTGGGCACTATCAAGCTGCTCGCACCGCTCACAAGGTGCTTTGTGCGTGTTTTTACTGGCCTAGCTTGTTTAAAGAAGCGCATGCCTTTGTGAGCAGGTGTGATAGTTGTCAACGGTCGGTCAACATTTCTAATAAAAATGAAATGCCGCCAAATTATTTCTTAGAGTGCGAAATTTTCGACCTCTGGGGAATTGATTTTGTTGGCCCCCTTCCTTCTAGCTTCGGAAACAAATTTATTTTAGTTGCTGTTGATTATGTTTCACGATGGGCTGAGGCCCAAGCTCTTCCTGTGAACGACTCCCGAGTTATAGTCACGTTTCTAAAAAGATTATTTTCTAGATTCAGTATGCCACGCGCGATCGTTAGCGATAGGTGTCCCATTTCTATAACGCACAAATTTCAAAAATCCTTACCAAATACGGCGTTACGCATAAGCTTTCCACTGCCTACCATCCCCAAACTAACGGATAAGTCGAAGTAGTTAATAGAGAAATAAAAATAATATTAGAAAAGACTGTTTCAACTTCTAGGAAAGACTGGTCAGCCAATCTTGACGATGCTCTATGGGCCTACCGAACAGCGTACAAAACCGCCCTCAGATGTACACCGTATCGGCTGGTCTATGGAACATCGTGCCATCTGCCCGTAGAGTTAGAACACCGCGCCTTTTGGGCCTTAAAATTTTTAAACTTCGATCCCAACTCAGTCGGTGACCTTCGAAAATTTCAACTAAATGAACTCGATGAGTGGCGCTCTTATGCTTATGAAAATAATAAACTTTATAAAGAGCGGACGAAGCGTTTACACGATAAACACTTAAGGCACCCTAAAAAATTTAAGCCGGGCGACCAAGTCCTTTTATATAATTCTCGTTTAGTTTATTTCCGGGCAAATTAAAATCTCGCTGGTCTGTCCTGTTTTTTGTTTTAGAAGTATTTCCTTATGGAACTGTTTTAATTTCTCACCGTGATAAGGGTAATTTCAAAGTGAATGGTCAGCGTCTTAAACTGTATTTCTTTGGTGATGATGATGTTAGTCCAAACATTATTAAGTTTCTACTTCACGAACTCTAACTTTGATCTCTTAAATTTTGTTAAAAACAATTTTTTTTCTAGATAACAATATTTTTGGATAATATTATTTTTTGATGCGTCGAGCTCAACGACGCTTTAAACAAATGGCGCTCTTGGGAGGCAACCCAAGTTCTCTTTTTTTGTTTTCTTTATTTTACAATTTTTGCCTCGGACGGCTCCGACAAGCCGAAGCTTCTACGATCGCCTGCTCCAACGTTGCTGAATCCATCACGAAGTCCAAAGAAGACATTCGAAGGAGCGGCATCACTCAGCTTTCGCAGCAAATAAATCCGGGGAAGTACCTGTCTTTCAATCCTGTCTTTCAATCCTGTCTTTCAATTCTGTCTTTCAATTCTGTACTTTATTTTTCTCTCCTTCTCCAATCCCCTTCTGTAGCCATTGTGGACAATGTCTATTTTAAGCTTGGGGGAGGACTTCCTCCTTCATTTTTGCTTAGTGTACAAATTTTTCTCTTTGTATATATTTTAAATATTTCCAAAAAAAAAATATCTTAAGATTCCAATAAAAAAGAGAAAAAATTTCCAAAATCCAAAAAAAAGAGAATATTTCACAAAATTAAAAAAAATATGTGTTTTTGAATAGTTTAGACATTTTTGTATTTCAATAGTACCCCTAGTTTTTGTTTTTGTTTTACTCAAAATTTTCTATAAACAACGTAGTTAATTATAATATTTCTAATCGTCCTTTTTAATTATGTTTCACAAGTAAAATGTTGGCCATACTGTGTTTCTAATTCACGGTAGCATGTTAAGGTGAAATATTTTTCTAAAACTCGCATTTCTATTATGGTTTTTTGTTTTTTATTTCCTTTACTTTCTCAAAAATTCATCATCCACTATTTTCTTTTTTGTTTTTGAATAATTTTTTTAAAGTCAACTTTTGAAAAACGTAGTAGATGTGAACGATCCAAGTCACCTATTATTTCTATTTTCAACTTAATTTCATAAATCTTCTTTTATTATCTAGGAATCGCTTTTTGAAAATTTTCAAACCTTTGTTTTAAATAAATTCAAAAGCGTGAAAATGATTTAGGCCGTTTTTGTTTTCGTTTGAGCTTTCCTGCCAACCTAAAAACTTTTACCACTAGTTAGCCGTTTTTGAGCCTTTTTCTGATTTCATTTGATAGCTCCTCCCTTCATTTCATTTTCACCAAAGCCAAAATTTCCAACCTATCGAATCACACTAGCTTTTTTGAGTTTCATAAATTATTTTGACGATTTTGATAGGATATTTTGTGATTTTTTTTGTGGGAGAAAAGTTTTTTTGAAAAAAGTATGCTCAAAAGTGATGTTTATTTTTGTTTGGCCAATTCAAAAGGAAAATAAAAATATTTATGGCCTTTGTTTTGAAAAAAGAAAAAAAAATGGAAAAAAGAAGAAAAAGAAAAAAATGTGTATATATATTTTTATGAAAGTTTTTGAAACTCTTTGTTTTGGTTTAGTGTGATGTTAAAGCTTTACGTTTATCTTTGAATTCCACTCCTAATCATATTCCTAAACCAAACTTTTCTGTCCTATATAAGTCCTTTTGTTTCACGCTTTTTGATTTTTATTTAACAACTAAGAAAAGAAAAAAGTAAATCAGTTTTAGTTTTGGATTTAAACCTAGATTTTTGTTAATTAAATTGATATAATTATAATGCGTTGCTTGGATCTAGTAACAACTCGATGCGTGTTTTTCATTTTCGTTGCTTTCCTTAAGTCTATTAAAAAAATCTCGTTAAAATTTTGGATGATTTGTTTTTATTGAGTAAAGTTTATAAAAGTTTTACCATACCTAAATAATTGTTTTAGACTTACATTTCACCTTTTCCCTACTTAGAATTTCGCATAGTACTTGTGTAGGCATAATTAAAACTTTTTGATTAGTCCTTTTTATAAATATCTAGTTTTTATATTTTTGCTTGGGGACAAGCAAAGCTTAAGCTTGGGGGAATTTGATAATACGTTTTGTAGCCTAAACTATTATCGTATTTTCTATTTTATATTGTACAAATCATGTCTATTATTAGTTTATTTTTTATCATTTTTATGTAAATATTATTGCCACTGACTTTTTCTTGTTTTTTTGTAGGTTTCAAGAAAATTGGCCAAAAATGGCCTGACACGCCCCCCTGTCACGCCCTCCATGGGCGTGACCTAGGGCGTGTCACCCGATCCCGAGGACTCCTACTAGAAGGGACAGAAAAACGAACAAAACCGTTGTCACGCCCCCTAACACGCCCTTCCTGGGCATGTCACCAGACGTGACCATGGGCGTGTCGCCCTCTACCGTAAAGCATGCTGCCGCATTAAATGCCATTCCACCACAGCACACAATAGTACTGTCACGCCCACTATCACGGGCGTGACCTGAGCATGACATCAACTTTTCAGACGACTGACGGATTTCTGACCAATGATTTCGACATGACGTGAGTGTCACGCCCCCCCCCCCCCTACACGGGAGTGACATATGGCGTGACCACCGACGTACAAAGGCAATGATCCTTCGCGCCAGAGTCCAGAGCCCGAGGTCAGCATAGTACTGTCACGCCCCTGACACGCCCCCCTAGGGCGTGTGGGGGCGTGCCGGAGGGCGTAACCAACCCGAGATTTTTTTTCTATAAATTGAGACCCCCCTTCCATTTCAGCAAGCTTTGGTTGAGAGGGGGAGGTGCTGCCCCTTTAGTTCTTGATCTTTTCTATGCTTTTCTCTCTCCCTCTCTCTCTCTCTCTCTCTCTCTCTCTCTTCCTTTGTAATTTTTGCTTAACCATGGTTTAATATTTAGTTGCCTTAGCTTTCCTTGTAATCTTTAGTGTTTCTTAGTGCTAATTGTAGGGCTAGAATAGGTTTTAATTTCATGCACTTGTAATTTCAATTTCATTAGTGTAACTTGCTCCTTTTAATTAATATAAGTGCTCTTCCTTTACTAGTGTTTCTTTTATATGCTTTACTACTCATCCCCCCCTCCACTCAATTATAATTAACTAATCCTCCTTGTACTCGATCTTGATGATCAGAGGTTAGAGCGATTAAGTTAAGATGTTTTAATTAATCTTTTCTTTTTAGGTTAGGGCCGTGAATTACTCTTGATTAATCATGGGTTGGAGGTATATTATCGATATATACTCTCCACCTTTGCTTTCATTCTGGGCTAGCCGAGAGGCCCATAGAATGAAGTGAGCATTCAAGAGTAAAGGGAGTTGTACGCACCCCTCGAGAGTGGCAGACGTCCAAATCTCCCGGATTGGAGTAAAATCCAATAGTGGGGTTCATCGCGTAAAGCAAGTTTTAGGCCTCCGATTTAGACGAGAGCCGGTCGGACCTTCCTAAACTCAGTTGGGAACGACTTCGAGAGAAGCGTGTTCAAGCTTTATGAACCTCCACGGTCAAGGACCTTTATTCTATTAAGTTTAGATTTTTATCGCATTTTCTTAATCGTCTTTAGCCAAGGTGATTCTTGATCGAGTGCATTTCCATTTCATAGTTTCAACCTTTTGTCGTAATCATTTTACTTAATAGCACTTTACTTAATTGCAATAGCTCTCTTTCTAGCATTAGTTTTATTTCCTTAATCTCAATTAGATTCTCTAAACTCTAATTTTTTCCGTTGATAAGATAATAGCGTTCGTGTGAGTAAGCATAGCCAACAGTTCCCGGATTTCAATATGACACTTGTGTCCCCTAGCTACAATTCGATAGGTATACTTGCCTCATTGGGTTGCTTGTTCGGTTGCGTTTATTTTCTTCGAACCCTAGCGCGCAACATGTCCCGTCCTTCTTCTTGACGAATAACACTGGGGCTCCCCATGGTGAAGAGCTCGGCCGGACAAATCCGGCTTCCACTAGCTCCTGCTGCTAGCTTCAAAACTCTGTTAACTCCTTCATGGCCATTCGGTAAGGGGCTCTAGATGTCGGCTTAGCCCCTAGCACTAGCTGTATCCGAAGATCCTGCCCCCGATGCGGGGGTAGCCCTGACAGCTTCTCTGGGAATACGTCAGAAAAATCCCGCGCCACCGCGATATCAGAGCTGGAATCCTTGGCCTCAGCCATTTCACACATCACTTTATAAACTTCCTCCCCCTATAAGTAATCCTTGACGGCCTACACGAATGATAATAAAAGAGGGGGAATAGGTCTAATACCTTCGATGATGATGTGGGAATCTAAATGCCTCATAGTGATCCTCTTTGAAAGAAAGCCGATCTGGGCATGGTTCTAATGCAACCATATCATGCCTAGGATCAAATCATAGACTGGCATCTTTAGGATCATTACTGGTGCTTCATATACCTTCTCACCGCTCTCCGCCTCCACGTTATAGTGGGCAAAGGTGAACATCTCTGATCCGTCAGGTAGACGTATCCTCATCATCAAGCCTGTGAATCGCTCCATGCCTTCTAACCCTTCCACGAAGGCTTCCGACACGAACGAGTGTGAAGCACCCATATTGAACAGTGTATAAGCGGGCTTGCTGCTGATGAAGAATATGCCTGGGGTAGTTAAATGTCTTATAAAATCTAGTTAAGGTTTTCTTTCCTAGTCTGTAAATTTTATATCCATGAATTTTAAAAGTTTAGGAAAGAATGCATAAAATTTACTGGCATACCTATGATCACTTGCTCTGGGTTCCGTGTTTGAGCCAGATCCAGAGCATACACTTGCTACCTGTCCTGCCTGCGATCTCCGCCCTGGTATCCACGTCCTCGGCCACGTCCTCGACCTCCAAAATACAAAGCAAGCAGGATAACCGGTGGTGCTGGTAGTGGTGCCCCCTTCATTGGAAAGTTCCTCCGAAAATGCCCAACCTAATGACAGTTGAAGCACTCTAGCGGGGGATATGCAATACCCCCAGGTCTATGCATCTCCCGCATCTAAAGAGGTTGAGGAGCCATCACCACTTATTCCCTCTGCTCCTATCTCACCTCCTGATGAGGCTGGTCCTATGCCCTTCTACAATCTCTCCCATTAGCAAAGCGACCCCTTTGCTGATCCTCTCTTGCTCCCCAACCCTGATTCTCAGTTGGCCGCTTCCTCTCTCGAGTAGTGTGCCAACCTGCCTCAATCCTCTTCGTCATCTCCAATATCCGAGTAATAGGCCCGTCTGACATGAACAGCAGAGCCTCCCTCAGATCCTCTCCCAGGACCTTATAGAACCTCTTGGTGTGTCCTGCCTCATCCAACTGATAAGAATCCGCAAATTGGGCCAGATGGTTGAACTCCCGATGGTACTCCACCACCGTCTTGGTTCCTTGCCTCAATAGTAAAAATTTATCTTCCAACTCATCGTTGGCCAACTGCGGAACAAAATGATCCAACAGTACGGCCCTGAACTCATCCTAAGCAATCTCTGCAACCTCTCTATTAGCAAACATCATGTCCAGTGATGTCTTCCACCATCTCTTGGCATGGGACTCCAAGCAAGAGACAACCAAAGGCACCTTCTCCTCCCAAGGGCACTGTATCCCAGTCAACATCACATACATGATGTCCAACCACTCCTCCGTCCGAACGGCTGACTCTATCCCCAAGTAGGATAGGGGAGAAAGTCCTCGGAAAATGCTCAGCCAATTGGCCCCCAGGTTTGGCTGCTTAGCCGAAACCTTTTGGGCCCTGAAAGTATCAAAAATAGCTGTCAGGGTCTGCCCCATCTCTGATTGTAGGAACGGAGCGGGGACCAGTGGAGGTGGTGTAACATTCGAATTTTGCTAGACTCCGCCTTGTGGTGTAGGTTGTGATGGGGGCTGCGTAATAAAAGTCATTTGTAAGTAAACGTTCAACAATAATTAAAAGTGGACAATTTACATGTGATCTCCCATATGGGCACACCACTGCTTCTGTTGCTTAGTTTGTCCCCAAACTAAACTCTTGCCGGGGTGACCCAGGGTTTGTGGACTGCTACTTTTCGATCAAGGGCTCCTCTTATACCACTTGTAAGACCCCCACCCCCCTTTTTTCTTTAAAACCCCGGGGTCTTTGGTACAGAACCGCCGCTTTGCGGTTACACCTTCACACTCGGGAAGGTCGCCACTGCAAAATGCTGATTGTGCCTGCCAAACTGGATCATAATAGTAGCAAAATAGTAAGAGCAAGTCCACAAAAATCACATATAAAGATATAAATTCTCCACGACCGGAGTGTCCATAAATATAATAAAAGTACAGAAAGTAGGGCTCAAGCCTGGTACATCAAAATCCTCACTACATGCCTCTCATAGAGGAAGCAAAACTAAATAACTACTAGCGATCAGGACTCAAAGTCCCAATTGTCTGAACTCCGGTACTAGACTGCCCCATCTCAAAGCGTGCCAACCTCCGAGGCTGCTTCTCCATGCTGGCCTCCACGGTCCCTTAAAATGATGTGGTTCGGAAACCGTTAGTCTAAAAGACTAAGTCCTATCATCCCCCGCCCCTTCCCCCATGGCTCCTAGGTACCGAGCGGGGAGGAAGAAAGGAGAGGACATGATAGTGGAGAATAGCAAATGCATGTGATGGTGGAACTAATCTAGCATTTTGATGAGCATGTATAAATATAGTAATAACAAAGGTAAGAAAAGCTACTCAAGAAATGAGTAACCTTTATGAAAGCACATAAGCCAAAGGATCTTTTGTAAGGCTCCTATCATATAAAAAGTCTCATACCAATTTATACGATATGGTGTCAGTTTACTAGCAAGCATACATATTTATTTACTGAATATAAACCTTAACTTATAAGCACGCTCGCGCGAACTTAAATACCAAGGGGTCGTTTTGCAGGGCCTATTGTATAAAGCGTCCCATACCACTTTATACAATAGGTTTCAGGGTTATATGCAATGGTTATGCTATGACATATAATTATTCCATAATGTGAACATGCAAGTGCAACTCACCTACTCGACTCTGTGTACACATTCCTTTAGTTCCCACTTTTTGGAACCTAACCTCCCAGGATACCTCCGTAGTGGCAAACGGAAGCGGTGGGTTGGGCCTCACCCACAACTAAACCGGTAATTACACTACCAGTCAGACCTATCATACGCATCAATGCTGGTGCACAAAGCGGAGCGCCTGAATAATCTTGCCGACTGGCGCACAAGACTTTAATGGCGAAGTGCTAAACAACACTTGCCGAGTAAACGTGTTGGCGTCGGTGCATCGACCCTCCAATACCGAAGATCCACCACCTTATACTTTATGCACATGCAAACTTAATGTATCATCCACAGAGCCAAAGCTCCCCAGACTATCCCATCCATCACAACCAACAACCGAGCCAAAGCTCCCCGGACTATCCTGTCCGTCACAATCAATTACAGAGCCTAAGTACGCAGGGTCAACCTGCCCATAACCAAAATCCCCCAGGCCTACAGCCCGTGTGAACCAACCTAACATCCCGAGACATCAAGGTGAGTGAAAGTGAATCACTATTTATGCTTGTTACTCTTACAATTTAATTTTACCTACAGTTTAGGTTAGCCCAAGACTGCCCCCGGCATAACCTGTGAAGGGCTCTCAAAGGGAACTAGAAACTACGATGTGTTGAAGCCCAAAATCCCTTTTGCAAGGCACTTATTATTATTGGTTGTTACCCAACTCCCAATCCCTTTAATGTTGTACTTGATCTAACCCTAGTGTATTTTGACTCTTCCTCTCTCCCCTCGGGGAAGACGATGTTTCGTCATCCCCGAGCACCTCTTACCACTAGTCAAACTAACCACTCCTCATCTTGACTACAAAAGATGCATGCATTCACATTTCCAAATAAGTATTCTACTACCCCAAATTCTCTAAGTTCATTTTGTACCTTATTATGATTTCTGCAATTTTTACTAAACGCAGACCATCCTAAGCTATAGGTTCTATACAATGAAAGGTACTCAAAATTATCATCCAATATCCCTATAAAAATTATTGGGGGTCTACCATGCCATGACGTACCCCTTTCAGACATGTAAATGCTCTACCAAATTTATGATAATTAAATAATGACTATTGAATATTAAAATCAGAGTCTACTAATTTTCCAGTAATGTTTAGGCCTCTAAATCTAATTTTAAATATAACCTACATTAAACATTTTAAAGAGACAAGTACTTTCATTATACTTCCAGAAATTCTGAGAAATTTCAAGGACGATTATAAAGACAAATAAACACTCCAGGTCAAGTTTCATATTTAACAGTGAATAATGAACTCTAAACTTGATTTTATCATAGTAATCCAAGTTAATATGTTAATGAATTAAGTACAACAATTATTCATCTAAAAATTGTAATAAAATCCCCAAATTATTATATTGACCAAGGAACACTACTGATCAAGATTCACAATTTTACAAAAAATAATGAGCTCTGAATATATTATTGAACAAGTTTCCATTTTGATGAGCTTGAGAAGTATGAACTGTTAATATACATCTAAAAATTATAACAAAATTCACCTATGAGTATAATAGTCTATAACTTCCTCTGCCTCAATTTCATAACATTCCAGTGAATAGTGAGGTTATAATAACCAAATAAGTAATAGAGGCTAATTCAAGTATTGCAAAGATGATACTAATAATATGCTTCCAAATCTCCCAATAAAATTACCAAAAGCTCTTACTGACATTATGAGTACATAACCTAAGTTTTACAACTTTTCACAACACCTTTACTATCAAACTTACCATTTAAAGGTTTGTGACCTAAAGTAGGGTTAGGGTTTATAGGGGTTTAAAAACTTATAAATACAATAAGATTTCTACCAGAGGACTCTAATAACCCTAGAGTCCACTCCACCAATTTTCAAATCATTTCAAGGTCATTTGACCACATGCCCTTCACAAGACACCGAAAACCATCCAAAATGTCTGCTCTTTGATCATTGGGGAAATCTACCCCAATCTACCCCATCTACCATGGGAGGGTGTTAAAATTCATGCCAAGTCAGTGGCCCAAATTCTAATCTCTGTTGAGAAGATTTGACCACTCAAACCTCAAGTGCACTTTTGACCTAAATACCCTTATTATGGAAAGGCTAAAGTTTTCAAAAATTAAAACAAAATCATATCCAAATAAAATGAAATTTTTTCCAGAGCCTTATGATGACCCCAAGAAACATTCACCAAAATTTGGGAGGGTTTGGAGGTCATTTGGTCCCATAATTAATTTAATCATGGTTTATTAAATAAAAACAAAAACTATAAAAAGATTATCCCCAGAAATTCTCATTCTTGGGTAGGACCTAGGTATTGATAAGGGTAACTCCCTGTCGAAATTTCTAGTCATTTGAACAAGGGATGAAGTGGGAGCACTCATTTTAATTTCTTTCTAGCCCTAGGTATAGACCCCACCAAAATGGGTGCCCTGGTCAAACAATTTGACCAAATTGACCCAAATTAATTTTAAAATAATGTAAACCCATAGGCCTACAAATTAACTGTTGGCCATTTCCTCTTATAGGGCCTCTATGTATTTTTCATTAATTTTCTAAAGTGACAGTTATCATAATTCAGAAAATTCATTTAAAAAGAAAAAGATTTAAATGATCAGCACAGATCTTGATGCAAGATCTGACGGTTCCTGGATTGTCTTCTTCCTCCAGCCGAGGGCCATTATTGGTCGAAGCTGGAGCCTATTCCAAGACATTTTCCATGCAACCCAGCCACCTCCCTGGCCGGCCACCGCCACCACCACCTCGTCGAGTTGGTGGCCATCGCTGGGCGACGGTACGGCCGCCGGAGGGGCGGATTCCGGTGAACCCGACCACTAATTTTTTCAGAAAACCATGGAAAAATCATCACCCGATCTGGTTCATTTGAGCCTGATTCTAATCCTAAAAGACTCCTAAGATCTATACATAGAAGAAGGAGTAGAGGAGGACCTTGCTCGCGGCCTGGAGACGTGTCGATCGCCGAGAAGCCATTAGTGGTGGTGGATATGCTCGGTTTATGAAACTACATAGTAGGCTTCCTCGGTTCCTTCATGTTTTGTATGGAAACCGCTCCTTTATGTCCAGTGAGTCTTTTAAAATGATAAAAATGGGGGAGGGGAGGGGTCTAGCTGGTGGTGGCCATTTATGCCCCTTTAAGAGCTTTTCAGCAATGGAGGAGGAGTATGAATGTGGGATCAATCCAGATAGGAAATAGCTGGAAACTCCTCCTCTTCCCAAGAGGAGTTAAATCCAGCCATAAAAGGGGCAAGGGAATGAGGCCAAGGCATTTAAGTGCCATTAATGGCCATAAAAGCCAAATTTCGTCCATGGCTTTGGGTTAAATCATCTGCCATGTGGCACCCGACTACTCGACCGCTATTATTGTTAAAATAAGTCCTAATGAAAGGATAGGGGCCAATTAGTTCATCCTTGCGCAATTCCCGAAAAGATCCGGTTCAGCCTCTTCATACGAACCAGCAAGCAGGGCCGAAAATTTCTCTAAGGCAAAAGCATTGAGACAAGCCTCAACACTCAACGCCAAAATCGCCAGGAATTTTCTAAGTACAATGGCGTTGAGCTGAGCTCACTTGACGCCATTCAGTCTATGGCGTTGAGTGAGCTCGAATCACTCAATGCCATAATTCAAGAAAATCCTATCTCAGTATGATAGTGTTGAGTGCACTACACGCACTCAATGCCATTCAACCCATACCGTTGAGTCGACTCAACGCACTCAATGCCCTGAACTAAAAATTCTTTCTATGTAAGATGGCATTGAGTGCACTCAACGCAATCAATTCCATTCAACCCATGGTGTTGAGTGGACTCGACCCACTCAACGCCCCGAGCTCAACATTCTTCCAAAGTAAGATGTTGTTGAGTGCACTCAACGCACTCAACACCATTCAGCCCATGTCATTGAGTGCACTTGACGGACTCAATGCCCGAGCCAAAGATTATTCCAAAGTAAGATGTGCATTGAGTGCACTCAACACACTCAATGCCATTCAGCCGACGTTGAGTGCACTCCACGCACTCAACGCCCAAGCCCAAAAACCTATCTAAGTAGATACCTGATCTACTCCTCGAGTCTTGTCGAGTCATTCGATGCTTCCCAGACTTGAGTCATCTTGGCCTCTTTTGGTTGATCCCAATGGGTCCTTAACGATATATTGGCCTCCCTTAGGGTTAGAGGTGTCATTATTGGATCATGGAACCAAGTTAAAACCCTAAGGTCATACCTAAAGTAGTAATTGGGATTCTACTACTTGCAAAACAAGGTGATTTTCACCTTTAGCCTTGTTCACATGGTCTTCTTGGGCTTTCTAGGGTTTTGTCATGACCGAGTCATGACAAAACCACTCCTAGGGGGTCTAGTTGTTTCAGGGATTTTACAGGCTAGATGGTCCCTCAAATGTCTGATAGCTGGAGGTAATCTAGCTTCAACATTCTGATCTTCATTGTCTTCATCTGGCTGGTCTTCAACAACTTCAAGTATGCCTTGCCCTTCTATAGGAATGATTAGTCCATCGGCTTTATCTTGGACTGTAGGAGCAGTTTCCATGATGTTTAGCTTGTCCATCATCAGCTTTATACCTGCAATATTAGAAGAGGAGCTAGACAGCTCACTGTTAATTATTTTGGATTCATCAAAGACAACATGCATTGACTCTTCTACAACTTGACTTGTTAAGTTATAGATTTTATAAGCCTTACTATGAGTACTATACCAAACAAAGATCCCTTCATAGGACTTGGAAGCAAACTTAGTTATTTGGGATTTTCCATTTTAAGCATATAACACTTGCAACTAAAGATCCTGAAATAGATCAAGTTGGGTTTTCTGCCCTTCAATATCTCATAGGGAGCATTCTTGTGGCTCTTGGTGATAGAAGCCATGTTAAGGTCAAAACATGCAGTGTTAACGGCCTTAGCCCAGAAGTATTGTGGGAGTGATGAGTCACTTAACAAGGCTCTACCAACCTCTATGAGCGTCCTATTTTTCCTCTCAGCAATCCCATTTTTCTAGGGTGTTCTAGGAGAGGAGAATTCATGATGAATCCCAGCTCTTCATAGAACCTTGTTATGCACTGAGACTGAAATTCAGTCCCATGGTCACTTCTGATTTTTACCACAGTACAATTAAATTCATTCTAAATTTGCTTGACAAATTTCTAGAAGACATAAGGGGTTTAAGATTTATTCCTTAGAATGAACACCCAAGCAAATCTGGAAAAGTCATCAACAATCACAAGGGTGTTGATTATCCTACATAGACTTTTAACTGGCATAGGACTAAACAAGTCCTTATACATGAGTTATTGGCACCTCACTGAGTCTTTGGTGTCAATGCTCTTGAAGGAGGACTTGGTCTGTTTGCCCTTTTGGCATGCAGAGCAGATATCCTCCTTAGTGAACTTTAACTTTGGACCATTTCTAAAAAGCTCTCTACTGATGAGCTTGCCTATGGTTCTATAATTTAAATGGGCTAGCCTCTTGTGCAACTAGATACATGAAGAAGAATTCTAATCTACAACTAGGCATACAAAGGAGTCCTTATTTAAAGTTAAGAAATCTATAAAAAACACATTTACACTCCTAGTGCCTGTTAAGATGACCTCTTAGTCACTTAACCTCCTAATGTGGAACTTATCCTTCTGGAAAAATATGCCATAGCCAAGATCACAAAGTTGACTAATTCTTATCAGGTTGTGTTGCAACCTTTCCATATATGCTATATTTTTTATTATGTCTATGCCATTAGAGATGTTACCAAAACCTCTAATCACTCCTTTTTTTGAGCCACCAATGATAACCTTTGGTTCATTCTTTATTTGAGTATATTCCTTCAGCATGCTCCTTGTTCCAGTCATGTGCCTAGAACATCCACTATCCAAGTACAATATAAGGGTATGGGCACTTGGACTAACCTATAATACATAAGTCAATTAACCTTAGGATCCCAATACTTATTGGGTCCTAGGTGCATGTTTGTCTTATAATGCCTACCTGCAGCTCTTCTCATAGGAAAGCTAACATTTGCTCTATGCACACTCTAATTATTCCAGCAATCAACCGCAAAGTGGCATACCTTGCCATATCACCAACACTAATGGATATTATACCTTCTTTTCTAAGCTGGTCTAGTGGCTGTATTGATAGCAGCTCTTGGTCTAGAAGGTGCAGCAACAGTCCTGTTCTTTTGTTTCCCATCCCTATTCTGACTAGTGGTGGGTATGAAAGAAGAATTGTTTGGGATATCTTAAGCCCTACTAGCAGCTGCCTTATTTTTAAAAAGCATACTCTTGATGGCCTCTGAGATGCCCAATTCAGTTCTACTGACAGACTTACCCTTAGTCTTAGAGTGGGTTGGAATATTCTTAAAATAGTCTGCAGCATTACCCTTGAGTGAAGGGGTTGGTGCACAAAAAATAAATGCTCCAGAGTGGGCCATTTGAATTTCTTCATGGGCAGCCTTGAAGGCACTTGCCCCCTTTCTATATCTACCACCATAGTGTGGTGCATCATTACTCACACCCAAGGATCCACCATTCTTCAATTGACTAAAGATAATTTCTTGGTTAAACCTGTTTGAAGATAGTTGTACTCTCTTAAATGGAACAGGAGGCTTGGAGGACAGTGGTTGTGTTGGAGCTTTGCCCTTTCCTTTAGGATTGGTAACTCTTGTGGATCCCTTGAATCCTAACCCCTTCTTACAATTTTAGGAATTGAAGGTGTCTATCAAGGTAAGTACTGAACTTGGCCTTCAATAATTGGCCACTATTCTCTTTTCTCATTCAAACAGCACTTTCAGGTCCCTTATTCTGTTTTCTTGGTACACTATGGGGCCCATCTGATTGAAGGAAATTGTTTCCAGGTCACTAACTTCTTTCATTTTCTGATCAAGCAGTGAAGCTAAATCACCATGCTGGGAAACAGCAAGCTGAAGGGAGGATATTTCCTTAGCTTTCTTGTTGGCCGACAACTTGCTTTTCTTGAAAGCATTTAGTAAGACACCATACTTGTCAATAACATAATTAACATCTTCCTCAAATTCAGAATCTTCTTAGTCTCTATATAAGTGAGCTTCCGAATCTGGGATTGTCTCATAGCCTGACTCAGAATGAGACTTATATAGAAGGTGTACCCCTTCTTGACCAGGCTAATCCTGGTTGGATTCTAAATCAGTCCTAGCAATCAGCCCATAGCAGTAGCTGTCTTCTTCTTCTTCTTCGTCCATCTCAAAATCACCATTTGACTGTGATAGAGGGTCTCTGACTTCAATCCTGGCAACAGGATGATCTTTATCAGCTTCTTCAGCAATGGCAGCCAGAATCTCAATTAAGTCTGTTTCTTCAGCTTCTACTTTAGCAGAGTACATCCCTATATAGGCTTCACCTTCATCTTCCTCTTTTGACTAAGATTTTGAGGAGTCAGTCCAGCTCTTCTGCTTCTTGGCAATGAAGGATTTCTCTTTCTTGCCTTCTTTGGTGGTTCTTCTTCTCAGAAGATTCCTTTCATTTGATAGGGTAGTCAGCTATTACATTCCCTAGCTTACTACAATAATAGCAAACCACTTCAAATGAAACATATTTGCTGGGTTTAGAACCATACCTTTCCTCCTTACAGGATTTATTCCAACCCTTGTAGTAGTGTTCTTCGGGATGAGAGGAGGAGGAGGAGGGCCTGCTTTTCTAGTATTTCTTCATCATAAACTTCTTGAATTGCTTGGAGAAGGCAACAAAGTCTTCATCAGACATATGAAAATCTGATGTGCTGGTCTCTGATTTTTCTGAGTTAGATTCGATCCATCCTTGGAGGAGAAGGGGTCTTCCTTTCGCTCCTTCTTGAGGCTTCAGCCTTAAATGCCACAATCTTCTCTTTAGCTTGGGACTTGTTACTATCTCCTCCTCTTTCCTGGCTGTCAGCTCCATTTCATAGTACAACAACTTCCCAAATAGAGTTGCTAGTGGAGTGTGATGATGCATATTTTAGCTTAATATATTAGGGTAAAAATATATTTATTTTCATTTTAAATCTCTTTATTTATGTATTTTTAGGTTATTTTTAGTTTCTTTTTATGTAAATAATATAACTAATGTTTTCTCCTCTTTTTGTTGATTTTCACATCTTTCGGCCAAAATGACCTGACACGCCCCACAGACATGCCCTCCCTGGGCATGTTATAGGGCATGTAACCCGATCCCGATGAAGGTTGATGCAAGAATCCAAATCCTGAGAGAAAACACATGACATGCCCCCTTACACGCCCTCCCTAGGAGTGTCTCTAGGCATGTCACCCTCAACCCGAAGCCTATTGCTGCAATTAAAGTTTTTCTGTTGCTGCATGCCAACTCATACATGACATGCCCCCCGACGTGGGCATGGCCCTGGGGGGTCTAGCACTTTTTCTGACGACTGACGAATTTTCGACCAAAGATTTTGATGTGACGTGCCTTATACGCCCCCACTACACGGGCGTGTCCCAAGGCGTATCCACCGACATACAAAAGAAATCATTGTCGTCAGAATTCAGCTCCTGAGGTCAACCCCGGACATGACATGCCCCCCTGACATGCCCTCCCAGGGCGTGACAAGGGGCGTGACCCAGAAAATTTTTTTGCCTTTAAATACCAGGCCATTATAAGCATTCCAGACCAAGTTTTGGGGAGAGGGGAGGTGGTGCTAGTTTCATTTTCATCTTTTTGTGTTTTTTTCTTATGTTTTTTCTCTCTCTATCCCTCCATTTCTAGTTTTAGTTTTCATGCAATGTACTTTACTTACTTGTAATCTCTTTTTATTAGCATTGTAGTTATGATTAACTCTATTTTCATGGACTTGTAATGCCCATTTGTTAGTTGTTATCACTTTTGTTCTTAATGAATTTTAGTTAGCTTTCTCTCTCTCTTCTTTTTATTCTTAATGTACCTTTATTATCTACCCCTCTCTTTCCCTATTACCATGAATAACTAATCCTCATTTGTACTTGCTCGCGATGATCTGAGAATGAGTTGATCAAGTTATTATGTTTTAGCGTTCTTTTTCTTCTTAAAGTAATTACCTTTGATTACTCTTGGTTTTTATTTAGTGGGACTATATTGACGGTATATAGTTTCCATTTGGGTTTTCATTCTTAGCTAGTCGAGAGGCTCGTAGTTTGAAGTGAACACTCAAGAGTAAAGAAAGTCGCACGCACCCCTCGAGTGAGACAGATGATAAATCTCCCAAGTTGGAGTGAAATCCAATAATGGGGTTCACCGCGTAAAGCGAGCTTTAGGTCTTCGATTTCGACGAGAATTCAGTCGGACCTTCCTAAACTAAGTTGAGCATGACTTCGAGAGAAGCATGTTCATGCTTTGGGAACCTCCACGTTCAAGGTGTTTTACTTTATTTAGAATTAGTTTGTTATTTCATTTTTATTTCCTTATTTCAATGTGATTCAAGATTGAGTAATCCCCTTTTATCTTTAGCTCTATCCTTTTTTTTGCAAGTAATTTAGTTTTCTTTTTTTTAGCATAGTAATTTAGTTCTTGTTTTTAGTTAAGTAAATTAATCTTAAAAATAATTTGATAAAATAATAGCGATCTCCTCGAAGTAGAAGTTATCATAACATCTCAGGTAAATACAACCTTGATATTAATCTTTAGTATCCTATACTATAAATGATAAGGTACGCTTTCCTTTATCGGATATTGAATCGGATAATATTATCAACTTTCAACACATCCACCTTCTCTTCTCTTTAACCCCTCTCATCCACCTTTGCGATTCTTAGTATCAAGTTTTTGGCACCGTTGTCTGGGAATAGTTTTGATATTTTGAAAAAAGGATAGCTATTAATTTTAAATTTATTTTTTCTCTCTCTTACCCCTCTTTCGCGGTTGATTTTATTTTATGGATAGTTTTTGTTTTTCGTGTGGAGAATTCGGTCACTCTCGCGAGGAATGTTGGGTAGGATACCCGTCATTCACCCATGATTTTATCCCTTCCGGATCGGATAAATTTTGCCAAATTGATCCTTCTGCGAATTTTTTTTTAAGGGGGTGAAAGTGTTAAGTTGTCAACCTAAATCACCTAGAGGGGGGTGAATAGGTTAATCGTGCGTCTTTTTGCATAATAAAAATTTTAACGAACTAGGATAAGAAATCCAGCAATCACAGAAAGACAAGAAGATTTATAGTGGTTCCCCAATCTTGGGTACGTCCACTTTACCTCACCGATCTAGCAAATCACTAGACTCGGCGACTCCACTATCTCGGATTAAAAACAATCCTACGCCTCGGAACTAAGTTCCTACAAACTCGATCCAAATGGATCTACACTCGGAAGATAAAACTTTCTACCAACTCGGAGAACAACGCTCCTACACTCGGAGAATAATCTCATATAAGATAACAACAAGATTTGAAAATACAAACAAAAATTTCTCTCAGATCTGGAAATATTCTGCCCTAGTTCTTCTTATTTAAATTTGAGGCTCTTTTAGAAACTGTTGAAGAAGACTTGACGATCTGACCTGAGAAAGCTTTGACCTACTCGATCAAGGAGAAGATGATGATCCCTTTAGCAGCAAGTCTTCTTGGATCAAAAGCAGAAAGATAGATCTACTCATGATCGGTGGCGGCGGCTTCAGAACGTGTTCTTTTGGAAAGAGAATGCCGATCCAGAAATTTAGAATGTACGGATTTCCGCTCCTTGTAATTGTTAGGGTTTGTCTTAACGAAAAGACTTAATATAGGATTACCCTTAATAGCTAGAAAAGACATTAATGATGACACGTGGACCAATCACGTCAAGTCATTTGAAAATTTCGGCCGATCTGGACTTAACATAATTTTCTGAAACATTCGACTTTCAGTTCTCGAGAAGTAGCTATAGTTCTCGATAACAAGAAACTGAGTTCTCGAGAGTTATCAGGACTTCTTGAGAACTATACTGCTTAGAAGAATTCTTGAATTCTCGAGAACAAAAAGGCTGAGTTCTCGAGAACTAATTGTCTTCTCGAGAACTATGGAGACTTCTCGAGAACTAACACATAGAGAGATTTCAGAGGCTACTTTTACTATTCGAGAAATAGGGCTGGCAGTTCTCGAGAGCTTAATCCAAGCTTCTCGAGAACAAGATGGACTTCTCTAGAACTATAGTTGAGACTTCCCGAGAACTGGCCAAGACTTTTCGAGAACAAATAAGACTTCTCAAGAACTAAGAAGACTTCTCGAGAACTCTGACTTAAAAAAAATTCTTGAACCTGTCTGGAATTCTCGAGAACCAAAAGCTGGGACTTCTCAAGAACTCTAAGGACTTCTAGAGAACTAAGAGGCTAAGCATTTCGAGAACTATGAGGACTTCTCGAGAACTAAGAGGACTTCTTGAGAAGTAAACTTAGAGAATTTTCTGAACTTTAGAAAAAATCTTTCTCTACTCTTCAAGAGTCCAATCTTCATTCCATGATCAAAGGTTTGAATATGAAGTGTATCCCAATAGAGAGGCTACACATGAGTAAACACCTTTGGTCACACAATGAGGGATTACACAGTATGGTCCTGTGTTCATGACCCACTATAGACTGACATTGGTCTACACTTAGCAATGGTAATCTGCAAACACACAACTAGAACAAGGATATCAAATACAACTTAATTTATCTTAGTTCAAGGGTGACTTCATGGAAATCTGGGTTATTGTGGATGAAATACCCAACAATCTCCCCCTATTTGTAGAAGTCAGAACCCTCTACACTAAGGTGAATTATGATAATTAAGAAAGAACTGGAAATGAAAAACTGAAACTAAATGTAATAATAGATTAACTAAAGACATAATTAGGCAAAACTAGAGATTGTATATATGTAATGTTTTAGATTTCTAATTAACAATCATTTCATACAAATTCTGAAAAACAAATCAACAAGAGTTCATTCTTTGCTTTGATGCTTTCTATCTTTCTTTTCTTGCTGTCTCCTCTAATAGTTGAAGGGTTTAGGATAGTACCTTGGAGGATTTAGAGGTGCTTTGGGATTATTCCTTCCAAACTCTCTATCATATATCCTTCTCTTGGTCATGGAATTCTCATATAACTCCCACTCAAATGAGCTGTAGTGGAGATTTCTGTTCTCATTATAGTCCATCACCAATTTAAGAGTATCAAGAATTAAGCTTTTAGAAGTGGGGCTCCAAACTTTAGCAAACTCCTTTGCTTTCCTTTTCTCTGCCTCTGGCTAGGGAACAGATTTACTTGTAGAAGGACCTTCTCCATACTTTCTCTTCTTAGTGGTGTGAATCTCTGGTAAATCCTTAATAATAATGTCATCCCAAACCTGGTCATAGGAAGAAGGAGGAAGATCCTGATCTTCTGGCCTGGGAGAGAAGGTAGGCATCTGAGGTTGGGGCATCTGGCTAGATTGACCTTCAGCAAGGGGGTTCAGATGATGTGGAATCATAATAGGATCAGCTTGAAAGTCAGGGAATATCTTATTGTGCATCCAAACTGCAGTGTCATAAGTGTGGAATTTCACTGATTGGATTTATTCTAAAACATTCTTATTTATCTCAGTCAATTTTTCATTCCAGAGAGATTTTGCATATGTAGTAAGCTTTTCCAATTATTCTTTCACTAAACTCTGCCCATTTCTGATATCTACACAAAACTTTGCAATGGTGTTTTCTTTGAAAGTACTAACTTCCTCACAAATCTTCATTACAAGTTCTTGAGCTTTCTTTTCCAACTAAATTTGATTATTTGCCCGTGTGACAGACAGGTCCAAGACCTGACCAATAATGGTAATGTTGTGGTCAATGGCTTTGCCACTAATTCTGAACAGCTCTTTAAGAGAATCTGTATTGTGTTGGATCTCTGCAAATCCTCTACTCATTTCCTTTTCTAGAGAGGTGACCTGATCTTTGACTGACTGGAGAGATTCATCAAAATATTGCCTTTGGGATCCCAGCATACCTTCAATCTTAGATAGAATATCTGAACTTACAGTTTCAGTAGCAGCAGCAGCAGTAGTGGTAGATACAATGGCAGAAAGAGGGGTACTAGATGTAGCAATCTGAGGTGGAGAAAGTGCTTTACATGGAGGAATTTCTTCTATTACCACAGAGCTCGAGGCTCTTATAGTGTGAGACACTGTATCAACCTCCTCATAAACAAATCTTGGGAGGGAGAAGTCAAGGTTCCTGAGAGGGGCTTCCACCTCTTCATGTTTTGGCTCATCCCATTTAGTGACAAGGATGGTCTCTGGTGGAGTAGATGCTTTCCTTGGAGAGGGATAAGGAGGTGGAGTAGCTTTAGTTGAGGGTCATGGAGAAGATTCTTTTGATGGTTCTGTAGAGGTTTATTTGTGAAGGGGAGTAAGTGGTTCATCTGAGATTAGTTCTTCAATCATGCTGTTAATGGTTGCACTTGTGCCCTTAGGGTTTCCTGTCCTGGAACATATGATAGGGTTGAATCTGGAGAATCTGCCATAGGCCTCTTAATTGGAGATCTCACTTGGCTACTGAGAGGACTTCTGATGGGTGATCTGGCAAGAGAGGAAGGAGTAGGTCTGACAGCAAGAACAGAGGATGCAGGATCCCCCTATGTTGCTGCACCAGAAGGTTTAGCAACATGATAAGAGGAGGGAGATGGGGTCCTGACCTTAGAGGAAGAAGCTGTAAGTTCCTTAGCTAACTGTTTGGAATTCTTCAGCTTGAGTTCCCATCTTTGTATGGAGGCTAAAGAAATCTTCTTCAAGTGATGAACTGGAGTGCCTTTGGAAAGTTTGAAAGTGACTCGATCAATCTCACACAGCAATAAAGATATTATCCTTGAATATTTGGGTTCTTGAATGTTGTCCCTGATAATCTCAAATACCATCATACCAAATTGAAAATTCTTCCTGCAGATTACAGCTATCATTACACCAAATAGATCATTTGTTATGAAACTAATAGACCCAGTTCTACACCATAAGATTTTTCCAATTATATCAGCCAGAAGTTTTCCTACATCATTGAAGAGATTCCTCCTTAAGTAGTTGAATTCCTTAGAAACTCCACAGAAGGAGTAAGTTCTGTCATAATCTTCAAGAGTTAGGTCATCCTCTTCATCCACAACGGGCATCTTCAGAAGATTTGAAACTTTGGTTTTATCCAACTTGATTTTGATCCCTTTGAGTTTAGTTTTCAACACTGTACCATTTCGCCTCACTTTGGCATTCCGGTAGAATTCCTTGACATTTGGAAAAACAATCTTGCAGGGTTCTGAGAGAACGAACATCAGTCTGGCAGTGTCCAGGAGAAGGAGCAAGTTCTGGAAATCATCTGAAATGTCTGCAATTCATTCAACGACAAGTTCACAGGCGATTCTAATCTTCGAACTTTGCGCCATGGATGTTGACGGTGATGAAGGACGAAGCGCAAGATGATGGCTACGACGAAGCTGTATGTCGCCGGAAGATGAAGTGTTTTCGAGAAGAGGAAATTTGAAATGTTGGTTGATTATTGATTTCTAAAACTTTATATATATATAATCCTAATAATCTCAATAAAGTGTCTAATAAATTTAGGGTTAGGACTAAAATCAAACGGGTTTTCGAAAATAGAAGAAATTAAACATAAGTTGAAAAGAGGACGGGCATTTCTCGAGAAGTAGGTTTAGTTCTGGAGAGCTGTCAGTATACTTTTCGAGAAGTATGATATAGTGCTCGAGAGCTTAATAGACTTCTCGAGAAGAAGCGCCTAGTTCTCGTGAGCTTTCAGAGTACTTCTCGAGAGGTAGAGTTATTAGTTTTTGAGAACTTAAGGGATTTCTCGAGAGATAGATTTTTTTTCTCGAGGTGTTGAGTAAGTTTTCGAGAATTAGTACTTTTGCTTCTGGAGAAGTTGGCTGAGTTTTCGAGAACTAGCTTCCTCTTCTCGAGAAGTAGTCTAAGTTCTCAAGAACTGTTACTTCACTTTTCGAGAGGTATACTTATTTTTCAAGAGCTACCTTCCTCTTGAGAAATTTTTTGACCTTTTTGATGAGTCCTATATTCTTGAGCCTTGAACTGTTCCACTTTGGTCTATTCTTCTTTATTAAGCAGCCCATGTTCAGTTTTGAAGAAATTGAACTTGGTCTCGTCAAGCGGCTTTGTGAAAATATCTGCAACTTGCCGATCTGTTGGCACGTACTGCAGGTCCACATCCCCTTGCTCCACATGCTCCCGAATGAATTGATATCTGAGGTCGATGTGCTTTTCCCGGCTGTGGGAGACTGGGTTGTTTGCGATTGCGATCGCGCTGGATAAGTCGCAGAACAATGGAATGTCTTTGATCTTCATATTAAAATCTTCTAGCTGATTCTTTAGCCACAGCAACTGTGCACAACAACTGTCGGCAGAAATTTATTCTGACTCGGCCGTTGAGATTGCGACACAATTTTGATTTTTACTGCTCCATGATATAAGCCTTCTTCCTAGGAACTGACATGTCCCAGAAGTGCTTTTCCTGTCATCTTTGTTACCTGCAAAGTCTGTATCTGAAAAACCAATTAGTTTGCTGTCATTACTTATTGGGTACCATAAGCCAAGATTCGGTGTGCCTTTAAGGTATCTCAAAATTCGCTTTGCAGTAGCATAGTGATATTCCTTACAGTTCACTTGGAATCTAGCACAGACACATGTAGAGAACATTATGTCTTGTCTACTGGCAGTAAGGTAGAGCAAGGATCCAACTATGCTTCTGTACTTGGTTTCATCAAAAGGTTTCCCTTTCTCATCCTTGTCAAAAGACATAGCTGAGGCCATTGGAGTCATCATAGAGGTTGCACTCTCCATTCTGAAATTCTTAATCAACTCCTTGGTGAACTTAGTCTGAGAGATGAAAATTCCATCTTCAGATTGTTTCACCTAAATTCCTAAGAAATACTTCAGCTCTCCCATACTACTTATCTCAAACTTCCCTTGCATAAGTTTAGAAAACTTTTTGTAAAGGTTGTCGTCTGTAGAACGAAAAATAATGTCATCGACATTGATTTGCATTAGCAAAATCTTGCCTTTAATTTCCCTAAGAAATAATGTCTTATCTATCTTTCCCCTTGTGAAATTGTTCTCGATGAGAAAGGTAGATAGCGTTTCCAAGCTCGAGGAGCTTGTTTCAAACCGTACAGCACTTTTGACAATAAATAAACATACTCAGGAAAATTAGGATCAACGAAAACTGGGGGCTATTCCACGAACACCTCTTCCTTTATGTCACCATTTAGGAAGGCGGACGTCAAATACATTTGATAGACAGTGAACCCCTTCAGTGCAGCATAAGCTAGGAACAGCCTGATGGCCTCCAGTCTTGCCACTAGAGCGTATGTCTGGTCGAAGTTGATCCCTTCTTCTTGAAGGTATCCTTTGGCGACGAGTCTGGCCTTATTCTTGATGATTATCCCATTCTCGTCCAACTTGTTCTTGTAGACCCATTTCGTTCCGATGACATTCTTACCTTTTGGTCTATAACAATAATCCAAAATTTGTAGCGCTTGAACTGATTCAATTCTTCTTCCATGGCCAAGATCTAAGATGCGTCTGAGTTGGCTTTCTCAAACTTCTTGGGTTCAACCTGTGAGAGAACACTTAAATATAGATTCTCGTTAGTTGTACCTCGATGAGTTCTGACACAATCCCGGGGATCTGCTATGATTTGGTCCATTGGGTGATCCTTCAGATGTCTGAGCTCTAGATTCCTCGCATCTGGAACTTTTTCAGCCACTGGAGTGACTTCATCAACTTGGACAATTTTTTATCTTGATCCTCTACCTCTCCAATAGGGGTTAGAAAGGTGATCTTGATTAACTTTTCATTTTTACCTCAGGTCGATTCATCCAAGCTGATCTCTTTAAGCCTTGTACATGCATCTTCAACAAGGATACTAGACGATTCGCCTTGCAGCAAGCTCGTCTCATCAAATACAACATGTATGGATTCCTCTATAACTAGAGTTTTTCTATTTAAAATCCTGTATGCCTGACAATGGATAATATATCCTACAAAAATATCTTCAAAACTTTTCTCACTAAACTTGGTAGTATGATACTTACCATTGTTAAGTACGAAGCATTTGCAGCCAAAAATTCTAAAATATGAGACAGTCGGATTCCTTCCTTTTAGAAGTTCATAAGGTGTCTTATCATGATTCTTGTTTATGAGGGCTCGATTTTGCACGTGACATGCAGTGTTGACGGCTTCAGCCCAGAAGTACTCTAGTAGTGAAGCATCACAGTACATGGTCCTTCAGGCCTCTATGAGTGTTCTATTCCTTCTCTCAGCTACTCCATTTTGCTATGGAGTACGAGGAGAGGAAAACTCATGAAAGATAGCTAGGCTTTCACAAAATTCTGTCATGGACCCAGATTTAAATTCAGTTCCATTTTCACTTCTGATTTTGACTATGGAATAGTTGCATTCATTCTGGACCTGCCTGTAAAAATTTATAAAGATATCGAAGGTATCTGACTTGTGTTTCAGAAAGAACACCCACGCAAAACGTGAGTAGTCATCAAAAATTACCAATGTATAATCCTTACCTCCTAAGCTTCTAATTTACAGTGGACCGAACAAGTCCATATAAATTAGGTGTAAACACCTATTAGAGTTTTTGCCTATAATGCTTTTAAAGGTAGCTTTTGTTTGCTTGCCTTTTATGCATGCATGACAAGGTCTCTCTTTGACGTGCTTGACATTTGGGGCATCACATATTAAGATCTGGGAGAATAATTTAATAATAGTTTTAAAATTAATATGTGCTAGCCTCTTGTGTCATTGGTCACCAAGAGACGCACTATCTTTTGCCAAAAGACACACTTGTGCAGATGAATCTATACAAATGAAATTTAAGCAAAATATATTCCTACTTCGAGTTCCTGATAGAATTGTTTTCATATTGTAACAAGACTTTATCAAGCACTTGTCAGCGTGAAACTCAACTATGTATCCTTTGTCGCACAATTGACTTATGCTTATGAGATTTTGTTCCAATCCCTTCACATAAGCTACATCTGAAAAGGATACACTACCATTAGTGATCATACTGTAGCCTTTACTTATCCCTCGGTCTGAACCTCCAAAGATGACCTTTGGTCCGTTGCAGACTGGAGTGAAATTCTAGAGTAGGCTTCTTGTCCTGGTCATGTGCCGAGAGCATCCACTGTCCAAGTACCAAATTGGCATTTTTGTGGCCTTTGGACATACCTGCATTCATGATCACTTTGCCTTAGAAACCCAAACATGTTTGAGGCCTTGGTCTCGGGTTAGAACACTCCCCTTACAAAGATTAGCATTCTGAGTGGTCAATCTCATGTTGATAACTTGAGGAGTAGAAACCTTCCTGGTATTAAACCATCAATCGATGGCAAAATGACCAATTTTGCCACATCACCAACAGTCAAACCTGTTGTATCTTTGCCTTATGTACTCCTGCTTGACCTTTTTAGATGGTGGTCTAGCATGGGTAGCACACTTGGAGGAGGAGGCTTCATGGTAATGGCAGTCACATGATTTCTTCTCCTTTGGAGGCCTTTCCCCAACGGGCTTTACTTTAGTTGCTTTCTTGAAGTTGTGGTCATGATTATAAGGACCATAGCTTTGAAGAATCACTTCTTCATAAGGTGCCTTAAAGACACTCTCACTCAAGTGCCGAGGGCGAGTCCATCCTTGGTACCGGACTTTGGCTCTACATAGGTAGGCCTGGTCAGGTGACCGTAGGACGAGTCCAGATCAAACTTTTTTGTTGCAAAGATGACTTTCTTAAATATAGGTTTATCTAGAGGGGCTTTCCCCTTTTCTTTGGCCAAGGCCTTCTTAGCGGCCTTATTCTCCCGTTGAGCCTTTTTTCTCCTAGAAGATTTACTAGGAGCGGCAATATGGCCTAGTCCATCTCCTTGTGCCTTGGCTGAGAATTCAACAACGAGTGGAAGAACTGTCTTAGGCTAAGAGAAACTTTCAACAAGTTTCTTCTCAGCCTTGAGTTGTTTTTCCAACTCTTTTATGATTTCCTATTTAAGGTTGAGGTGCTTAAGAGCTTGATTGTATTCTTCAATAGCAAAATTTAAGTTCTCTTGAAGAGAGTCAGTCTTAGCAACTTCTTCTCTCAAGCTACTCTCAATAGACTTTAGAGACTTAATCTCTTTAGCCTCAGTTTTAACGACTCAGTGACATTTATCGTAAGTCATGATCAATTCCTTGTACTGGGCCATAAGTTTCGACTCATTGTCAGAAGAGTTGTCCTCATGATCATGCTCAGAACTTTCAGATTCATAGAAAGGAATGTGAGATTTTACCTCCCCAGTAAACTGGGGCTCTTGTTCGTCATCTGATTGAGCCACGAGCCCATAGTTGGCTTTCTCTTCTTCACTCGACTCAAATGAGTCGGAGTCGCTGAGAGTCTTTCCCTTCTTGGGCAACAGGCTCTTCGCTGTCCTCTTCTTGTGATATGAGGACTTCTTTTCCTCTCTTCTGCCACCCTCCTTCTTCTTGTGGGGGAAGTCAGCTATGACGTGACCTGGTTTGTTGCAATAGTAGCAAACGATGTCAGTAAAAATCTGTTGTTTTGGTTAGAGTTATACCTGTCATGGCTGCCCGAGCCTTTCTTTCGCTGATCACCGTCGTGTCGTGATCTTCTGTATGAGGCACCATTGCCTCTCCACTACTTCTTCTTGTTCAAGAATTTAGTGAACTACCAAGAGACCAACGAGAACTCTCCTTCAAATAGTTCTGAGCCTTAGATGCTTGGCTCAGAGCTTTCTTCTTCACTCACTTCTTGAGCAGGTGCTTGTGAGACAGCTTTGCCATTCCTTGAACTGTCAGCCTCTAATGCAACAGACTTCTCTTTTGAGGAGAAGCGACTTTTCTCTTCATCAGCTTTTCTGGAATTAATCTGCACTTCATAGGACATCAGCTTGCCAAATATATTCTGTGGGTTTGTCTCAGCTAGTCTGCCAAACTCCCGGTTGCCAAATACTTTGTTGTCCAATTCCTTTGTGAGAGACCTAAGAAACTATCATTCAGCTCCCCATGTGTGAAGACTCGGCCATACACTCTTAGGCCATTTACTATCTTGAAGAAATTCTCAAAGGTATCTGCAATGGCCTCCTTTGACCCTTGTCTGAAGGCTTCATATTTCTGGTTTAGTAGGGAAATTCAATAGTCCCTCACTTCTTCAGTACCTTCCATCAGAGTAACTAGATACTGCAACATCTCCTTAGCCGATTTGCAGTGATCAGATTCTGCAGCATCGAGTCTTCGACTACACTTGCTATAATATTTTTAGCTTTCTTGTCCAAAGAGAAAAGTGAAATCTCGTCCTTATATAGATCCATCAATTTCTTAGGAATCTTCTTGGTTGGATCTATAGTGGAGGTAGTCATGGGGACGTAAGGACCTTCTTCAACAATCATGAAGATCCGGGGGTCCACAGCTTCCATGAAAAATTTGATTCTCTCATTCCACATGGGAAAGTTATTCTTTGTGCACAGGGGAAGCTTGGCAAAATCATTGACCTTGTCCATTGCTTGAATAACCAAATGACAACTTTCGAGAGGAAATTGATCAAGGTGTTAACCTTTTACGACCAACCTCCCTCTAATACCAATTGAAAGTGTAAAGTTGTCAACCTAAATCACATAGAGGCGGGTGATTAGGTGAATCGTCCGTCTATTTGTGGAATAAAAATTTTAACGAACTAGCACAAGAAATCAAGCAATCACAGAAAGACAAGAAGATTTATAGTGGTTCCCCAATCTTGTGTACATCCACTTTACCTCATCGATCTAGCAAATCACTAGACTCGGCTACTCCACTATCTCAGATTGAAAACAATCCTACGCCTCGGAACCATGTTCTTACAAACTTGATCCAAATGGATCTACACTCGGAAGATAAAACTTCCTACAAACTCGGAGAACAATGCTCCTACACTCAGAGAATAATCTCCTACAAGATAAAAACACGATTTGAAAATACAAACAAAAATTTCTCTCAGATCTGGAAATATTCAGCCCTAAGTCTTCTTCTTGAAATTTGCGGCTCTTTCAGAAACTAGTGAAGAAGACTTGACGATCTGACCTGAGAAAGCTTTGACCTACTCGATCAAGGAGAAGATGATGATCCCTTGAGCAGCAAGTCTTCTTGGATCGAAAGCAGAAAGATCGATCTACTCGTGAGCGGCGGCGGGGGCTTTAGAACGTGTTCTTTTGGAAAGAGAATGCCGATCCAGAAATTTAGAATGTACGGATTTCCGCTCCTTATAATTGTTAGGATTTTGTCTTAACGAAAAGATTTTATATAGGATTACCCTTAACGGCTAGAAAAGTCATTAATGACGACACGTGGACCAATCACGTCAAGTCATTTGAAAATTTCGGCCGATCTGGACTTAACATAATTTTCTTAAAAATTCGACTTACAGTTCTCGAGAAGTAGCTTTAGTTCTCGAGAACTAGAAACTCAGTTCTCGAGATCTATCAGGACTTGTCGAGAACTATACTGCTTAGAAGAATTCTCGACTTCTCGAGAACAAAATGGCTGAGTTCTCGAGAACTAATTGACTTCTAGAGAACTATGGAGACTTCTCGAGAACTAACACTTAGAGAGATTTCTGAGGCTACTTTGACTATTCGAGAAATATGGCTGGTAGTTCTCGAGAACTTAAGCCAAGCTTCTCGAGAACAAGATGGACCCTCTCGAGAACTATAGTTGAGACTTTCCGAGAACTGGCCAAGACTTTTCGAGAACACAGAAGACTTCTCGAGATCTAAGAAGACTTCTCGAGAACTAAGAAGACTTCTCGAGAACTCTGACTTAGAAAAATTCTTGAACATGTTTGGACTTCTCGAGAACCAAAAGCTGGGACTTCTCGAGAACTCTAAGGACTTCTCGAGAACTAAGAGGCTAAGCTTTTCGAGATCTATGAGGACTTCTCGAGAACTAAGAGGACTTCTCGAGAAGTGGACTTAGAGAATTTTCTGAACTTTAGAAAAAATCTTTCTCTACTCTTCAAGAGTCAAATCTTCATTCCATGATCCAAGGTTTGAATTTGAAGTGTATCCCAATAGAGAGGCTACACATGAGTCAACACCTTGGGTCACATAGTAAGGGATTACACGGTATGGTCCTGTGTTCATGACCCACTGTAGACTGACATTGGTCTACACTTAGCAATGGTAATCTGCAAACACACAACTAGAACAAAGATATCGAATACAACTTAATTCATCTTTGTTCAAGGGTTACTTCATGCAAATCTGGGTTATTGTGGATGCAATACCTAACATGGGATTATGATGATTTTCAAACACCTTCCTACCCTTCTCCTCAAAATTTTTCTTATTTTAATTTTTTCGGAGATTTCTTGAATGATCATTTTTATCCTAGCCCTACTTTGAACTACTCAGGGTGGAAACTTCCTAATCATTCTTGCGACCAAGGTGATCATCAACCCATTCAATCTCAAGATTTCTCTGCTTTTTCTCCGCAAGTTTGCACGCCTCCTATTTTTTTTAGCGAAAATGAAATCATTTTTTATTCTGTAGCATTTGATGCACACATCAATGCTCATTTCAAAGTGATTTTTGAAGCTTTAGCTTTTGTGGCCGCAACTTTTTCTTCTTCTCCTCCTCCTATTTATCTTTCGAATGATGAATCTTCAGATTTTCTGCAGTGCCTTCAATCACTCGTGCAAGACGATTATTCAGAAATTCCATTGTGCTTTCAACCTCTCAAGGAGGATATTTCCCCCGATATCACGATTTAATTTCAATTTTCCGAGGAAGACAAACTTTCTTGTGTTCGATTTTCCGAGGAGATTGATTTTTCGTATATCTCATTTTTCTACCAATCTATGGAAATGATTAATATTCAAGTGGAGAAACCAGATATTTTTATCAAAAAAATTTCATGCGATCAACCGCCGCCTTCTTCTTCTTTTTCTTCTCTTCCCCCTCCTTACGAAAATTCCTCTTTCTTTTCTTCTTTTATTTTTCCTTCTAATTTAGTTTCTAGTTCTTCTTTTTTTCCACTTCTAATAGTTTATTTTCTTTTAATAAAAAATTTTATTTTTCTAAATATTTTTCCTTTTGTTTTATTTAAAAAATTAAAAATTACAAAAAAAATTTATTTTCTTAAAAAAAATTTTGGCACTCGCGCCGCAACGCATTTTACACGAGCTACAATTACATTTCCCTTTTTATTTTCCATTTAGCTAACCAATAACGTCAAACTCAATGACGATAACCAAAGAGTGCTCTTGGGAGGCACCCCTTTCTTATCTTTTTTGTTATTTTTTATTTTGTTTTGTGCAGGAATAAGCTCCAAGGTGTTTGTGTTGCTTCTCGCCTCTCAACTTGGATTCGAGCCGGTCTTTAGCACAAGTTAAGGGGGACGCATTTTTCAACGTCTGGGCATCAAGCACTAGAGAAGCATCTTTTCCTTTTCTTTGCATTTATTTTTCTTCTTTTCTCTCTTTTCCCAACTCTCTTTATACTTAACTTTAAACAATGGAGACAATGTTTAATTTTAAGTATGGGGGAGTGTTTCCTTAGTTAGTTTACTTTAGAAAAATCAATATATATATATATATAATTTTTGGAAAAATCCAAAAATATATATATAATTATTTGAAAAAAACCCAAATTAAATGGAGTTAATTTTTGCTAAATCAATTAGTACCCCGCCACTTTGCATGTTATTGTTTTTTTAAGCTCATGTCTACTTGTTTTGTTAGAATAAATTAGATTAATTTTCTGTTTAAATATGTTTAGTAAGTAGTATGTTTACTCATGTTGTGTTCCTTTTTAGGGTAGTATATTGCATTTGAAAATTTTCTTTAATCTTTTTCACTTTTCCATATCCTAATTTTTTTTCTTTTAAGTTGATAAAACCTATCATCCTTTATTTTTCGTGATTAAATCTTTTTAAACGTTAATTAGTATTAAGTGTAGTAGACATAAACCGGTCTAGAAGCTTATTATCTTTGTTTTCATGAAAGCAAATTCTTTATTTTCTATTTTTGTGCTTATCTTCTGATGAAATTTCAAAGCTTTACTTTCAGTAGATTTAGGAAGCATGAAAATGATTTAGGAATTTATTTTGAAACATTTGAGCCTTTACAACCCGCCTAACAATAAACGTTGCTAGCCATTTTGTGCCTTTTCCTTTCCTTTTTGTAGCTCCACATTTTATTTCACCATGGCCAAATTGCTTACCTATATGCACACTTTAAATTTGTTTTTGAGCTTTAATTGCTAATGTGCATATTTTTTAAAATTTTGTGGAAAATCCTTGTTTTACTACAAAAGTGGAAATATTTATGTATGAAAAATGTAAAAAATGAAAAATAATAAAATATTTGATGAAAAAAAGTAAAAGAAAAGAAAAAAAGTGAAAAGTATTTATTTTGGCTAGCATTATTTTTGCAAAGCTCATTTCTTTTAGTTTTAAGTTTGCAAATACCCCTCGTGTTTATCTTTTGAATAGTGCAGCCTTAAAAACCTAGGCCTAACTGTACGCCTTATTTAATCCCTAGTGATTCATGCTTCCTACATTTACTTTTAAGTATAGTAGCAAGAAACTAGATTGAGTAAGTTTTTTTTATAGAAATATTGATCTTTGTCTTGATTGACTATAGTTTTAATTTGTCTCTTAGACTTTAGTAATGACTCAATGCACTTTTTACACGTTATATTATAAAGTTTTAATTCTCTAAAAATTTGGGATGATTTGTTTTTATATATAGTGAAATTTACAAAATTATGTGCTAAGTTAAAGTAGGAATTTTCAGTTCTTTTTCAAAATTTCTCTACCTCTAAATTCCCGTCTTACTCATTTATAACATTTTTAAACTTTTCAATTAATCCTTTTTAATTTCTTTAACTCATAGTGTTTGCTTGAGGACAAGCAAAATTATAAGTATGGGGGAATTTGATGATGCATATTTTAGCTTAATTTATTAGGGTAAAAATATATTTATTTTAATTTTAAATCTCTTTTTTATGTATTTTTAGGTTACTTTTAGTTTCTTTTTACGCAAGTAATATAACTAATGTTTTCTTCTCTTTTTGCAGGTTTTCAAAGCTTTCGGCCAAAATGACCTGACACGCCCCACTAACACGCCCTCCATGGGCGTGTCGCAGGGCGTGTAACTCAATCCCGAGTAAGGTTATGCCAGAATCCAAATCCCGAGAGAAAACACATGACACGCCCCCCTGATACGCCCTCCCTGGGCGTGTATCTAGGCATGTCAATCTCATCCTGAAGCCTGCTGAATATAAGGTTTTTTGTTGTTGCACGTTAACCCGTACGTGACATGCCCCTGACACGGCTGTGGCCCTGTGGCGTCTAGCACTTTTTCTGATGACTGACGGATTTCCGACCAATGATTTTAACCTTAGGTGCCTTACACACCTACACACACGTGTCCCATGGCGTTTCCACTGACGTACAAAAGAAATCATCATTTCCATCAGAATTCAGCGAGTTCAACACCGTACTTGACACACCCTCTTGACACGCCCTCCCAGGGCATGACAGGGGACGTGACCTAGATAGAAATTTTGTCTATAAATACTTGGCCATTCCAAGCATTCCAAACCAAGTTTTGGGGAGAGGGGAGGTGCTGCTAGTTTCATTTTCAACTTTTTGTGTTTTTTTCTTATGTTTTTGCTCTCTCTCCCTCCATTTCTTGTTTTAGTTTTCATGCAATGTACTTTACTTACTTGTAATCTCTTTTTATTAGCATTGTAGTAGTGATTAGCTTTATTTTCATGCACTTGTAATGTCCATTTGGTATTTGTAATCGCTTTTGTTCTTAATGAATTTTAGTTAGCTTTCTCTCTTTCTCTTCATTTTGTTCTTAATGTACCTTTATTATCTACCCCTCTCTTTCCCTATTACCATGAATAATTAATCCATATTTGTACTCGATCGCGATGATCTGAGAATGAGTTGATCAAGTTATGATGTTTTAGTATTCTTTTTCTTCTTAAAGTAATTATCTTTAATTTACTCTTGGTTTTTATTTAAAGGGACTATATTGCCGACATATAGTTTCCATTTGGGTTTTCATTCTTAGCTAGCCGAGAGGCTCATAGTTTGAAGTGAACACTCAAGAGTAAGGAGAGTTGCATGTACCCCTCGAGAGAGGCAGACGTTAAATCTCCCGGATTGGAGTCAAATCCAATAGTGGGGTTCACCGTGTAAAGAGAGCTTTAGGTCTTCGATTTGGATGAGATTCAGTAGGACCTTCCTAAACTCAGTTGGGCACGTCTTCGAGAGAAGCGTGTTCATGCTTCGGGAACCTCCATGGTCAAGGTGTTTTACTTTATTTAGAATTAGATTGTTATTTCATTTAGATTTCCTTATTTCAAAGTGATTCAACAATGAGTTCTCCTCTTTTATCTTTAGCTCTAACCTTTTTATTCTCCAAGTGAATTAGTTTTCTCTTTTTAGCTTAGTAATTTAGTTCCTATTTTTACTTAAATAAATCAATCTTGAAAATCATTTGATAAAATAATAGAAATCTCCTCAAAGAAGAAGTATTCATTACGCCCTAGGGAACTATGACCTTGATATTAATCTTTAGTATCCTATACTATAAACTATAAGGTACGCTTGCTTTTATCGGATATAGAATCGGAGAATATTATTAACTTCCACGGCATCCACCTTCTCTTCTCTCTAACCCCTCTCATCCACCTTTGCGATTCTTAGTATCAGAGTGTCAGCAAGCTTTGACACCTCTCTGATGCATAGATTTTCGTATCCCAGTCTTTAGTTAGAGAATTGAGAAATTTGTCATTCAGGTCATAAGTGCAGAAGACCCTTCCATATGTCCTCAGCTCAATGACAATCCTGAGGAATCTTTCTTAGCACTCAGTTATGATATCAGCCTTGCTCTGCCTGAAGGCCTCATACTCTTAATTGAACAGGTGTCAAAGCTTGCATGCAGGTTGTCCTTGATTGGACAGGTGAACGGGAAGAGAAAGATTGAAGTAAAATAATTTTACTAAGGCATAACTACTAAGACAAGTGAGATAGCTTAGAAGAATGTCTCAGCAGAAACGTTGAGACAGCTGAGAAGATCAACACAAATCGTTGTGAGAAGTGTTGGTCTCAGCTTAACCGCTGAGATAGAAGACTGTCTCGGCTAAGAAGAAGAAACCACTGAGATAGAAGACAGTATCAGCTGTGAAGAACAAACTGCTAAGACAGTTGAGAAGGAACAACTGAGATAGAAGAGTCTCAGTTATGAAGAAGAAACCACTGAGACAGTTGAGAAGGAACAGCTAAGACAAAGCCAGCGAAATATTCTAAGTCTAGAAAGTGGAGTTCATCGAACTGAGTTCAGAGATCGTCGAGCTCAGCTCACAGATTGTCGAGCTCAGTTCACCAATCCTTGTGCAAAAACTCAGAAGCTTGAGGTTCAGAATTCGTCGATCTCAGCTCAGAGTTCGTCTAACTCACCTTACAGATAATCGAGCTCAAGTTAAAGGTTGAAGATTAATAGTTCATCGAGCTGAGCTCACCTTTTATTGAGCTCAAGTTAAAGTTTGAAGATTCAAAGTTCGTCGAGTTGAGCACGCCTTTCATCGAGCTAAAGTTAAAGTTTTAAGATTCAAGGTTCGTCGATCAGAGCTCACATTTTGTCGAGCTAAATGTAAAGTTTGAGATTCTAGAGTTCGTCAAGCTCAGCTCAGAGTTCGTCGATCTCAGTTCGACGATCATAGAGCTCAGTCCAAAAACTTCATGTCGTTGCGGGAAAGCTACAGTAGCGTCGAAAGCTACTATTTGTCCTCTTCTGAGGAATGTGGCGCTCACCATCCTTGGCTGGGCCCACACTCAAATTGTGTCGTTCATTCAAATCTATGGATACAAAAATAAAAGTGAAAATTGGACTAGGGCAATAATCACAGCAAACGAAAATGAGAACGAAAGTAGAAAACAAAAAAGAGGTGGCTGGACTTCATCTTCTTCGACAAGCTTGAAAGTAAAGTCCAGCAATGAAAGCTACAAGGCAAAGATAGCTGAAGCTTCTTCCAGTTCAGCAAGATTGTTCCTTGAAAAACAAGTTGGCTGATTCAATCTATCAGCAAGAGAAGATAGCTGTTTGAAGGGTTGTAAGCCTTCAACAACATTTGCTGCCTTTAGTATAGTAGAGATTCCCCGAATGTCGATCTCGAGGGAATACAGGTTGGGTATCGTGATACCGTCGTAGAAAGATTATTACAAAGAGTAATATGAAACGAAAGGGGGGGGTTGATTTTTCATTCCTAATGCTATCAAAATAAAAAGAAAACAAATGCAGGTCGTAAGCACTACTTCTCTTGGTGGAAGGAATTAGTGAAAGACGCTATGTCGTGCTTTGTTAGGTGGATGGACAGAGAGCAAGCAGATTGAATGATCATAAGTGTGCAAAGTGAGGGTCGCAATCACCTCTTCAACTACCAATACTAGCCTTTGCTAGTGTGGTTCTAGTGCGCAAGTTGAGTGGATGTGGATCGAGGCGAGTGCAACACAACTAACAATAAAGGATTCAACTAACCAAATCAAACTTCATTCATATACAAATACAAGTAAGTTTAGGTTCATTACAAGCTTAAGAATACACTTCACAATGAGAAGAGGTAGAATAAACCGATAGGGGGAAAGCTTAGCCGTGGT
This sequence comes from Platanthera zijinensis, assembly GCA_039513925.1. Lineage (NCBI taxonomy): Eukaryota > Viridiplantae > Streptophyta > Magnoliopsida > Asparagales > Orchidaceae > Platanthera > Platanthera zijinensis. The sequence continues at coordinate 168,417,737 of CM077081.1, read as the reverse complement.
TCAAGGCCGGAGTGGTGGGTTGTCAGTCCACTACATGACTTGGACTGCTGGTTGCTTTTGGAGGTAAATGGGTTATCAATCCACTTTTCTACCTCCGTCTTCTTAAACTTCCTTCAATCTTTTCTATCGTTGCCCAAATGAGTTGTACCAAAAGATCCTTGTTACACACTGTTGGTGGCTGGAAACTCTCCGAAGAGTTGAAGATGGCTTCAGATCGCCATAGAAAGCTCCCCGGAGGATGGAGATGAGTGGTGGACCTGTTGGGGTGAAAATCGGCGCTTCGCGCGCAGCGATGGGGTGTAAAAATGAAATGTGTTGACCTAAATCGTGGAGCATGGGCTTAAATACAGCAGTAGAAAATCAAAGCGCACGATCAGTGGCGCACGACTAGTGGTCGTGCGTAATGACGGTTGATGACCTTGCGCTCAGCTCCAGAGAAACCCGTAGTATAAAAATATATATATATATGCGCACGATCAACGGCGCACGACCAATGTTCGTGCGTAAAGGATCCAATTATCGTGATATTAACAAAGACAGAACTCAAGAAAAACTTGGATAACACGCAGGAGCAGTGGAGCACGACCAGTGTTCGTGCGCACTATGTCCAATGGTCATGCAATTGCACCAAACAGAACTTCGAAAAGTAGAGAATAGTGCGCACGATCATTGGCTCACGACTACGTGTCCAGTGCTATAGGTCCAATGATCGTGCACTGTATTCCTGTATTGTTTGGGAATTTGATGAACAGACAGCGCACTACCAGTGTTCATACACTAAGGAGTCCACTGATCGTGTGCATGTAAAAACACCCGACCAGTGGCCCTTAGGCGGAAAACTTTAAAAAACAATCTGAAACATGCTCACCACCTTAGTACCTGCAGCAAAAATAGTAGAGCCACATAGACGAGCATACCACATTCTCCACACACAGCAAAAAACCAAGTAGGGAAAAAAATAATAACTATGAAATCACACTAAAAGCGAGACAAAAGTGCACTTAACATGGAATGGTCATAATAACTAATATGAACAAATATGGCTCTAAAGTGTTGTGCAACAATGAGAAAACTAGCCCAAATACGTCCAAAAATATCCATATAACTTGGACTCATCACACCCCCAGACTTAAACATTTGCTCGTCCCAAGCAAATCATCACTCCGTGAACTAGAAAATAGTTAGCTGGCTTAGTAATTTCCAAATGAAGTAATGAGAGAAATCAAATATAACATGGACATAAAAAATATAATAGACAAACTTTTTAATTATACTACAGAATTTTTACTTTTCGATAGGTGTAAATAAATATTGTATCTATTCAAAATTGGAATTCTGGAGAATAGTTTGGTCATATGTAGGAAGAAAGTAGGCAGGTCACTAAGGTGAGCTTTGCCAAAGACCGGGGCTCAGGATCACCTCCAAAGGAATCCACCAATGTCAGGAACCATACGCTTGCCCGTTCACACTCTCTCCACGATACTAGCTTATCTCAAGCGTGAAACCTTTGGGCTTTAGGATAATCATTGGGCTTAGGCTAAGGTTTGGTAGTCAAAGATAAACATGGAGGCTACATTCAACCCAAGCGTCAAACAATAAGCTAGACCAATACATCCCCTCACAATTGCATGTGTGCCATACCCCGAGACTTAGCATGAAAACCCGGAGTGTACACGGCCTAACTCGATCAATATCATGATAAGCATGATGGGGATTCCATTTCTCATTGTAATTATTATAAATTTTTTTCCTTTTTGAATTCTCTCCTTTTTCATTTTTTATTTTGTTCTATTGCAATCCCCAACTTTAGCACGTAGAAATTCTTGAATTCATCCACCATATGACAGAATTCCAAACATCACACCTCGTCAAAATATTAAATTCGCTGGAGCTCATGGATTGGGTTTTGATAGGGGGATTGGCTTTAGGCTTTGGTTAATGAAGGTGGAGCTAAATCAAGGAGGGGTAGGCACAAACTTGGCTTACAACGGTAAGTCGATAAGACAAGGTAAACAAGGCTCAAACTAGCAAAATTGATGGCCTACGTCGCGCTCACACTTCACTAACCATACACCAATGCTTCGAGAGTAGCTTGGGGCAAGTTCTTAGCCACCGAGAAATATGATCCTTCCTCCCGACTCGAGCAAAAGGAGTCTAGTGATGGCTATACACATCCCTACACTACCGTTCGATTTCACCAGATTCAATATTTTGAGTACTACAAACAATATTTATATCTGTAGAAAAAGTATAAATCTACGAGCATAAAGAAAAATTAAATCTATACTATTTCTACACAGACCATGAGTACTCGATTAGGAGCACTCCACGAGTTTCACACTACTCTATCCAAAAATCTTAAGCCAGCACCACTATTTTAAAGTTTACACGCAAAAAATCCATTTGACTTCAGTCGCGCGCGTGGATAAGATCGCGCTCATATGGGTGATTTAGTGTGTGCTACAGTGATTTTGAAATAAAAAATATCAACTGGTATGCAATATTATGTGTGCTCGTGTATTGACCACAGGCATGCTTTCCCCCTGGACTTGAATGCGACGATAAGAAAAACTAAACATTCCAAATAATATAAAGATCTAGGGTATGAAGCACCTATGCTCAAAACTAAGCATACCAGTCTATTGGCGTTATTTTCCGAAGAATGTCCACGACACCAAATGATCTCCACCTGCAAAAGACATTACCTCCAAGCACAGCACAAATACTATATATATATATAAATATATATATATTCATAGCATCATAATTAACCAATTTAAAAGCAGCGAAATTGGGTTGTCACCCATGAGCCACTTTTCTTTACCGTCCTTAAAGTGTACCAAATACCTGTATTAATAGTTTTATAATGTTTAGAGTATAAGTTTAATACGCAACGAAAAATTCTAAAGTTATACACATCATTAAGCAAAAAATAAAACTAGAAAAGGGAAAAAAGGTGTAACACCCCTATCCGCCACACGACATAAAGTAGTAGGTCCGGCCGGTGCCCGACGCCATATACCGCCGACAGACCGGTGGGTTACTAAATAAAACCATCCTTCCAATAACAACGTCCTACACAATGCACATTCTAGCGGAATTTTTTAAATGTTGCAAAGAAAAGAACCCAAAACACATCATGAATATCCATTAAATACCAAAAATAGGAATGAACATACAAATATAGAAAGTACTTGGCCTTATGGCCTTACACGAGTTTACTTAAATAAACAGTGTCTTCTAAACATCGGTGCGCAAGCCGGTCACACATGAGAATAACTAATAAACATTCACAAAGGCCTTCGAGGGCGGCACAGCAACAAAGGCTTCAGCCCGCTATTGTCCACAAGGCTCCGCTGCACATGCAAGCAACAATCCACCGCAATGGTGGCAAACAAAAGTAACGGTCAGCTAAATCTGACCAAATTATAATGACCCCTACCCTTGATTGGGGCGGCGGTGCTCCTTCCCTGCATTGAATTAGTATAATCGACCGATAAAAGTGAAAGTACAATATTTGCACAATACACCACAGGTGCAGGCCCGCACGGCCACACACCCCATACTCTCAGGGAACTTACTCGGTCAATGTGGCTTACCATCACCTAAACCTTGACCCCCGTACTCGCCCCATACGCTAGAAGATGAGGGCCATCGCCATAAAGTTGGAGGGGCCTATCCCCGAGGATGTCAAGAAGCTCCTGGAAGCCGGCTTCATCTCAGAGATTTAGTATCCAGGCTGGATCTCCAACGTGGTAATGGTTAAAAAAGGGGGTGGGAACTGGCGAATGTGTATCGATTTCTCTTTGTTACATAAATCATGCCCTAAGGATTTCTACCCCTTGTCTCGAATCGACGCGTTGGTTGATTCAGCTGTCGGTTTTTCTGTTATGAGTTTTTTGGATGTTTTTTCAGGTTATCACCAGATTAGGATGCACCCTCCCGATGTCAAGGATGTCTTCTTCATCTCTAGGGAGGGGTAATTCAGTTATAAGATGATGCCCTTTGGGTTGAAAAATGGAGGGGCCACATACAAACGCATGATGGATTGAGTCTTCCAGGGACATAGGGGGAGGAACTTGGAGGTCTATGACGACGACCTCATAGTAAAAAGCAAGTGCATAGATGCACACCTACGGGACCTAGAAGAGACATTCGCCACCCTGTAGAGATTCAAGATGAGGCTGAACCCCTTGAATTGTGTCTTTGGTGCTAGCCGAAGGAAGTTCTTTGGGCATCTCCTGACTCCGGTAGGGGTAGAGCCCAATCCAGAGAAGGTTAAGGCCATCCCAGACATGGAATCACCTCATGACGCCAAGGAGATCCAGCGCTTGACATGCATGTTTGCCAGGCTAAGCAGGTTCCACTCCAGATCAGGGGACCAGTGTTCATCATTCTTCAAGGTGTTGAGGGGTAACCAAAGGTTTGAGTGGACCGCCGAATATGAAGAGACCTTCTAAGGGCTGAAGAGACAGCTCTCCCTCCTCTACTTCAAAGCCCGAAAGAAGAAGAGTACCTGGCCTTATATCTCGAGGTGGGAGTGGAGGTCGTGAGCTCTGTTCTAGTTAGGGAAGAGGGGAAGAAGAAGCTACCCGTCTATTACGTGAGACGGATTTTGAAGAAGGCGGAACTCCATTACCCCATCCTGGAAAAGTTAGCATACGCTTTGATAATCTCAGCAAGGAAGCTTCAGTCATATTTTCAAGCGCACTTGATTAGAGTGGTGACCGACGATCCTCTTCGTAGGATCTTTGAAGGGGTAGAGCACACGGGAAGGCTTGCCAAGTGGTCCATCGAACTAAGTGAGTTTGACATCTCTTTCATTCCATGACTCTCCATTAAGGCGCAAGCGGTGGCATATTTTCTGGCAGACTATGTTAATGAAGTCGCGGAAGGGGAGCCGCAACTACAGGGAGCCTGGAAAATGATGGTTGATGGGGCCTCGGGGAAGCATTCCCTTGGGGGAGGAGTGTTACTAATAAGCCCCCAGGGAGTCGCTATAGAGCAGGCGGTGGCCTACAACTTTCTAGTGACCAACAATCAAGCAGAGTACGATGCTGTGATAGCTGGCCTTTGTTTGGCAAAGGATCTTGAGATCCAGGACGTGGAGGCCTTCACAGACTCGATGGTGGTAGCATCGCAGATCCGAGGGGAGTTTGAAGCTCGGGAGCCTACCCTCGTAAAATACCTATCCAAGGTAAGGGAGATCATCGGAGTGTTCTGATCATTCTCAATCCAGTATTTCCCCAGGGAGGAGAGCGCTTTCGCGGATCGATTGGCAAAGTTTGTACCTCGGGGAGGAAGGACCCTCACTGAACTATTTTAGCCAACGATCAAGGAAGGGGAGTTGATGGAGGTAGGTTGGCGACCCTCGTGGGTGGACCAATTTGTAACCTTCCTTACCACTAGCAAGCTGACAGAGGAGGTTAAGGATGCAAAAAGCTTCAAGCGCAAGGCAGTTCCCATCCTAATGTTGGAAGGGTTGTTGGATCGCAAGATGGTGTCAGGGCTCCTAGCGAGATGTGTAACTAAAAATGAGATCCCGAGGATCTAGGGGGAGGTACACTCATGCAAGTACGGCAGCCACTCGGGAGAAAGGACGGTGGAAGCAAGGGTGGTAAGGCAGGGGTACTTCTGGCAGACCCTGAGGAAGGATGCAGCAGAATTCGCAAAGAGATTCCCAAAATGTAAGCTATATGACCCCCTCCATCTCTTGCCCGCTCAAAGACTTAGGAGCATTACGTCACCATAGCCTTTCGCCATCTGGGGGATGGAGCAGCTCCCCTCAGTCCTGTGGGCCTTGCGAACGACCCCAAACACGGCCACCGGCGAGACCCCCTTCAAGCTTTCTAATGGGTGTTAGGCAGCCCTTCCAGATGAGTTCGAGGTATTGTCCACACGGGTCACGGCCGCGGGCGAAGGAGATGAGACTTGGAGGTTGGAGAATGAGGAGGAGTTACGCCTCTCGCTAGACATGGTGGAAGAACTGCGGGATGTTGCAACCATCAGGTAAGAGAAGATCAAATGGCGGATGGCTAAGTATTTCGATAATCATATATGGATCAAGCAGTTCGCCGAAGGAGATCTGGTGCTGAAAAAGGTCCGAAGACTCGCCTGTACGGGAAAGGTCCTGTTTTTGGAAAATTCAGAAACACACTGAGCTCACCTCAGCCCTAGGTAGACCTGCTGGTCAGGCTCTCATCTAGCTGGCAGGTACGAAGGCTCTCCTGTGGGAGAGAGGTATTGTTTTTTGAAACTTCAGCAACACCCTGAGCTCGGATCGTCCCCAGGTAGACCCACTGCGCAAGCTCCCATCTAGCTGGCAGGTCCGAAGGCTCGCCTGTGGGGGAGAAGTCTTGTTTTTTGAAACTTCAGCAACACTCCGAGCTCGGCTCTCCTCCAGGTAGACCCGCTACATAGGTTCTCATCTAGCTGGCAGGTCTGAAGGCTCGCTTGTTGGGGAGAGAGTATGTTGTTTGAGACTTTAGCGGCACCCCGAGCTCGGCTCGACTCTAGGTAGACCCACTGCATAGGCTCCCATCTAGCTGGCAGGTAGGAAGCCTCGCCTGTGGGGAAGAGGTTTGGTTCTTGGTCCTTTGTTACTTTTGCACTACCCCGAGCTCGGATCGTCCCCATGTTAACCCACTGCGCAGGCTCCCATCTAGCTGGCATGTACGAAGGCTCGCCTGTGGGGGTTGGGGGGAGGTTTGGTACTTTAAAATAGTTCGACATGGATGTTCTGGGCTGGAAAAGAGACATACCCGGAAGGCAAAACAAAGTGGTTGAGGATCACTTCAAGCGGGATAGGTATCAGCTAGGAGAGGTCTCGGCCAGGGGAGGTCTCGGTCAGGAAAGGTCTCGGCCAGGAGATCTCATCTATGGGGATCTCTCTAAAAGAAATTCCCGATGGGAAGGCCTTTTGACGAGGGATCCTTGGCCAGACAGTGGGAAGATCTGGGCGAAAAGTTCTGCCTGTTCGCGCAAGGTAAAGAGAGACGATCTTCCCTTAAAGGTCCTACGAACAATGCTCCCGCCAAATGGTTCTCGGCAAAGAGCGGAAACAACACGTCTATGCCTTAAGCTCTCGGCAGGTTCCCACACTAGGGAGTAGGAGGGCCTCTGCGGAAGCATTCTTATGAAGAATTCGGCTTTAATAAAAAATAAATATATATATATAATAAGGAGAAGAAGAAACTGAATACGAATACTTCTAATATTTATATTCCCAAATATGATTATAAAATGAGAGCATCTTGCCCATTACAGGAAAAAGAACTTGGGGGAGAAACATCAGGGAGACACACTGTACCATCTCGAGCTCTCGCTCCAGCTCCCGCGGGAGCTCTCGCCTGAGACCTCCCCGGATGTCTCGCCAGCGGCTGTGGGAGATTTCAATACATTCGAGGGCGTGGAGTCTGGTGCGCCTGGGGCTTCGGGATGGGCTCGAAAATCCAAGGGACAAGATGGCGAGCGGTGATGGTATTGCCACCCTCGCCCAAGCATCCTATATCTCGCAACGTCTCAATGGTCAGCATGGCTGTCGCTTGAGCGTTGGTATGCAAAAGCTTGTCGATGTCATACTCCAAGTAGTGGCAGCTTCTCAACCCCTTTCCATCGAGGGAGGGGTTGAACCGCAGCCGCAACCGCCTCCATGCACCAGAGATGATCCTTTAATAGGACGATCTCGCACTCCACCACCGCCAGTTGCGCGCGAAACACCATGCTATGAGCGCCATCCTGCATAAAAGGGAAGTCAACGCGGGAGGAAAAGTGTGATGGTCCATAGTAGCAAAAGCAAATGTCTTGAAAGGTCTCGCTTACCTCTTTCGCTGGGCGTAAGAATAACAGTCGCATAGCATCCGCCAGCTCTATCTTCAAGGCCGCCGCCTGAGCCACAGCCTCCTCCCTCGCCTTGTGCATATCGAGGTAGTTACTATCGATGGTGATGCTTCGGCACGTGCACATGTGCGCAAGCTCGAACCCACGCATTAGGGACCGGGTGGAGTCAAAGTCCAGGAATTGTGTGGGCAGATGATCGTAAAGAACGGCGTTCTCCCAGCTGTAAAGGTCATAACCCAATACGAAGGCCTCGCTGGTGACTTGGTCACACTCCACTAGCTGGGGAGAAGGGTCGAGACAGAGGCTCGGTTGGTCTCGATGTCCCACTGAAGCAGGGGTATCCCTTCCGCGTCAAGGCACTTCACGCCGAGACCAAAATTCTGGTGCCCCTTTGGCACCTCCTTGGGCGGGGACTAAGTGAAGGTCTCGATGGCTGCCCCCTCGCCACCAACCCCGCTTATAGTTGGAGGGTTCTTGGTAGGGGCCCCGGTGCAACCCCTGACGGCAGCAGTCATCTCGCTGGTTGCCTGTAGGACCTCTTCAAAGGATCGGCCTGGTGCGAAAGGTCAGACGGGCGCAGTCACTATGGATTTTCCTTTATTGGTGGCGGTTGGCTTTGGTGTTTTCAAAGGCTGGGGTGAAAAGGCGTTGGGCTTCCGCTTACCGGCATCGGTCGAAGGAGGTGGGGTCGTCTCGTCCCGACAAGCTTGAGTTGCGGATTTCACGAGAGCCAGCGGATCTCTCGCAACCTGGCTCTCGACAGCCTGAGTCTTGGCAAAGGGTTGGAGTAGAAGAATCTCTCACTGTCCTGCAAAGGAGATAATGCTCAGCGTTAAATTTTATAACGGGAATATTGAGTTAAAGACGAGACCGTACTTTCTCCAGGGGGGATGGCGGGGAGAGAATTGACGGCCCGCCTAAGAAATTGGAGGTCGAACTCCCTGGTCCAACAGATCTCTAGATGGGCGCTCTCGCACGACCCCAGGGTTGGCGGCTTATAGGCAGCATCCTCGTATTGTATGGGCGCGAGAGGGATGTTGCCGAATTCACCGGAAATCAAGATGAATTTCTCACCCCAGTGGTGGTGCTTGTTGGCGAGGCCGATGGTCTTATGCAGCTGCCCGGAAAAGAAGACCACCCCTCCCTTAGCATGGAAGGATCGCATGTAGCAGATAAACACCACCAGGATTGCGACCGAGTTAGGATTAAGTTGCACGGGAACCACCCCATAGTACTGGAGGGCCTGACGCTTCTCTGGCCAGAGGGGGAGGTAGAAACCCACCTCGAAGTGCTCAAGGGGGATGGCAAGCTCCCCCTCTCCCGCGCTGTTCACCCTGTCATGGTTGCCATGGTTTCTTGCAATAAAGCCAGTGAGAACATAGCGAGAGGTTATCAGCTGGTACTCGTCCTGGGTTAGGCGACAAAGGGGGGATTGGTGAATTCGAAATTCTTCCGCGCAGTTGGAGCATCCCTCGTTTTCGCCCGGCATCATGTTTAAAGGGTTGAAGGCGAGATCTCCGGGAAGGAGGCGAGATTGAGGGAAATTTGGCGAGTATGAGAGAAGAAGGCAGAAGCAGGGGGAGTTCTTGGCAAGTCACGAGAGCAACAAGGAGGAGAGCAATGGTTTAGGATCAGGGGAAATAAATTCAGTTGGTGGACTCCTCTATTTATAGGAAATCGTGATAATGATGGCTTTTCCAAAAAAAGGCGACGGTGGTACAGCTGTCACACCCCAAGTCAATGCCTCGGGTTCCGGCCCAGGGTGACAGCGACCGACCGACAATTAAGATTCGCGCAAGAATTTCGAGACAATAACCTAAAACAAAAAAGGAAAACAGAAGCAGAGATCGCTCTCGCCGGGCGAGAGCCAAATACCAAATAATAATTCCAGAATTAAGAACTACAAATAAGCAGTCTAAAATAAAAAGAAACGGGGAACATTGCGAGAAGTTAAGGCCAAGGGGTGAGAGGTGGCGAGAGTTCTTTAATCAATACGGCTCCCAGCGCCATCGTCTCCGCTCCGGCCGTCTAGTCCTCGGGGTCTCCAGCGGGTTGAAGTAGGATGATAGGGGTTGCACCCTAGGTTTATTCGGCGAGCATGGTCACAAATCCACATGATACACCTCTCGGGGGAAGACTCGGCGGTAGGACCACCCGGCCGCTTCGTCTCGCCTAAAAAAATTGCGCTCAAGGGCCTCCTGCCTTTGCTCCATCTACTAATGGAATTCTTTCGCCGTAGTGGCTCGGGCTCGCTACCGCCGCACAAGATTCGACAGGATGGCAGCAATATTCTTCCCCCGCCTTTTCACGCTCCCGGCATCATTCAAGATCTCCTCCATCTAGTTAGGCGAACGGAAGGGGGAGCTCTCGACGTCCTCTCCCTCTCTATCTTCATCGTCTTCTTCATCATCTTAGTCGGCTCCCGTCCGCGATTCCGGATCCTCTAACAAAATAGTTTCATGGCTACGGCGAGAGCTGAGTAAATGCTATGGCAATGCTTCTCATACCCGTATGGCAAGAGCCACCGTCCGGCGGCAGGAGAGAGGGCCCCCCAGTCCCATAAAGGAGGTGGAGCAGCTTTCCTCTCCCCGGGAGGAAGGTCCCGCGCACAGTGATCCCGGAGCGGCCGGAAGTGGGTGGGAGTCATCATCTCTCGCGAGGTGGCTGACCTCCATTGGAGCTACGGAGGGGTCTATGGCCACCCCTCCCGCTAGTAGGGTGGTAATAGCCGTTTGGCTGAGCAATTTAGCAGCCATTATTTCATTCTCCTAGGTGGCGAGACCCAGGTTGGCGTAAGCTGATGCTGCTGGAAGTCAATAAAACATTAGGGGAGGTTACGATTGAAACGATTAGAAAGGAGTAACAGGGATGAAAGTATACATGCATTTCTCAGAGGGACAGCCGGAGGAGTTGCCTCCGTGTCCCGTGTTCGGTCCTCGAGAGGGGGAGATGACGAGTCCAGGGACACCAGCGGGGACCCAGCGTCGCATCTCGAGATTCTTCCTACGATAAGTATTTCATCAGTTGCCGACCCTTTGGCATATTCAGCTTGTGATTTTGATGATCAGCAAGTTGGATATACATACCTTCTGCAGAGGAGAAGGATCATCTGAACAGTTTAGAGTCTGGGTAGGTGAGTCCCTGTTCTCGCGAGAAAGGTCCCGCTGGACCACCTTCGCCCTCTTCTTCTTCTCTTTATTCTTCTTCTTTAGATCGGAAGGCTCAGCGGCTGGCGACTTTCCCGCCAGCCAAGGAGCAACCAAAGCACGGTTCGCCAGGGCTCGCACCTGAGCTACATTGATGCTATCTTGGATGTCTCGCGGGAGAAGCTTGTCAACACGTTTGGAACGCATCACAAAACCACGAGAGAGCTCGGAGAAGGAGCAGTGGCTCAGAGCCAGACTTACAACCATCTATCAACACACATATATAGATCTATGGGATGGCTCACCAAAAAGATTCTCTTTTCAAGATAACATGTGCCCAATGAATATTTATCGGTTGGACGTGTCTTTTCGAGCGCAGATCTAGCTCAAAAAGAGTGTGGATTGTGTAAAACCCCATTTTCATTGGATGGGACCCAGAGGCACCAACGGTAAGGATTAGACTAGCTTCGGGCTAGCTTCGGGCTTAAGAACGAAACCGCTTGCGCCGTGGAGGAGCTCCCACCTATGAGCGGGTGAGATCGTTCACGCCAAGCTTCAGCCAAGACCCACCAGCGACAAGAGGCAGGTGAGAAGTCATCGAGTCCACTCGACGCCAAAATCTAAGCTGTAAAGGCCAAGCAGCGAAAGCGTCGAGTCCACTCGATGCTGCGTTGAGTAAGCTCCACTCACTCAACATCGCGTTCAACAGCCAATGCGTTGAGTCCACTCGACGCCACATTGAGTAAGCTCCACTCACTCAACACCGCGTTGAGTAGAGGCGAGAAGGTTCTTGGCTCAGGGTTCTCGTCGCGGCTCAGGGTTCTCGTCGTGGCTCAGGGTTCTTGCCGAGTGTGGCCCAGGGCGTAGGGTTAAATTAACTAATTGTACTCGGGTAGAATTACCTACATACCGCCAGGGGCTATATTTAGTATTTTATAAACTGAGGGATTTGGCTATTAGCAGGATAGCAAGGGGTATTTAAGTAATTTCAGGTCAGCAAAGGCTATAAATAGTGCCATAAGGAAACCTTTGAAGTCAAGCTTTCATTATTCTAAAACTCTCTAGTGCTTTCTAAGGAGCTCCTAGCCCAGCTTTTAGCTTTGAATGCGAAGCTCTCACAGATCTTCCGGGTGTGAGGTGGGACCTCCCTGGTGAGGCTTTAGGGTCAGTTCTAGGTCCTTTGCAACCAGTCGAGGGTCGGGGTTTGAGAGGAGTAGGTGCTGGCTGCACCCCTGTTTTTTGAACTCTCGTTGAGGTCATTTTTGGCTTCAACATGTGGGTTACTAAGTGAAACCATCCTTCCAACCATAATGTCTTACACAGAGCACATTCTAGTGGAAGCTTTTAAATGTTTCAAAGAAAAGAACCCAAAACACACAATGAATGTCCATTAAATACCCCAAAAAAGGAATGAGCATAAAAATACACAAAGTACTTAGCCTTAGGACCTTACACGAGTTTACTTAAATAAACAGTGTCTTCCAAACATCAGCGCACAGGCTGGTCACACATGAGAATAACAAATAAACATTAGCAAAGGCCTTCGAGGGCCGGCACAGAAATAAGGGCTTCAGCCCGCTATTTGCCACTAGACTCCGCTGCACCTGCAAGCAACAATCCACCGCAATGGTGGCAAACAAAATAAACGGTCAGCCAAAGCTGATCAAATTATAATGACCCCGCCCCTTGATCGGGGCGGCGGTGCTCCTTCCCTGCATTGCATTAGTATAATCCAACGATTAAAGTGAAAGTACAACATTTGCACAATACACCAAAGGTGCAGGCCGGCACGGCCACACACCCCATGCTCTCAAAGCACTTACTCGGTGAACCTGCACTACAAGAAAACATGCTTTTAGTGATGAAATATTTGTGACGAAATAATTTTGGTCACTAAAAATATACTTTTTGTGATGAAATTAAAGTATTGTCACTAAATGATAATTTTCAATTAACTTGTGACTATAACAGATATATGGTCACTAAAAATATTGTTTTAGTGACAAAAATAATACTTCGTAACAAAAACTTATTTTTAGTAACCAAAATATGTTTGGTCACTAAATAGAACTATTTAGTGCCCAAATATAATGGTCAGAAATTATAATTAAAGATATAATATTAATCTCGGCATATTTTATATCCGAACCGCTTTAGTGATACATGACCAGTTAACCACGCTTTATATTTCCCTTCAAACCCTAGGTTCGCGATCTCAACAAAAAACCCCTTCATCTACCTCGAAGACCTCACTACAACATTTTTAACTAATAGCCACATTTATTTTGTGACGTTTGTTGAAGCATGACAAATTATTTTGATATTCGCGACATTTTGTAAAAAATCCTATTGACATATTTTAAAAAAAAAATTTATGGACAGCGGCAAAGCATAAGGCGGGAAAATGTTTGTTATTAGCGGCAAAGGCCAAAAAAATTCTTAATAAAAATTTTTGACAAAAATGTTTTATTTCCTCTACTCTCCTGACAGTTTTCTTACCCTAAACCATCGACCATTCTCCCCCATTTCTCCCGACAGCGAGATCGACTTGCCCTTTCTACCGACCACCGACTGCCGACCGCGACATCGAATCGTCCTTTCTGCAGATTGCCGACCACCAACTGCAGCCCCACGACTCTGCTTTCCGCAGACCAATGGCCCCATACAACTTTTTTATTTATGCCGACCACCATCCCTCTCCCTCATGATCGCTCGAACTTGATGTGCTCTGCGTATAAATTCCTCGGCCTGCAAGTGCCTAACCAGCCCGGCCACTCGTCTCACTAGGGTTTTGAAGATTTTTCTCCCTTCAATGACGTGCAAGTTTCTCGCCTCTCCCTTCATCGAAAGTCACGCCTCCATGTTTAAGTAAATCGACCTCTTTTTCTTCGTGATAGGGAGAAAATATACACATGGATTTGGAATGGCTCAAGTATTGTCCCTGTTAGCGTGGTTTGAACTCATCAGAGTTGTTGAAAATTATTTGTATAGTTTAGGTTTAACACCTTGAATATCACTCCATAGGGACAAATAGAAAATGATTCATAGACAAATAGTTTGGAGAAGGTTCTGCAGATGGTGTACATAAAAATCATTCTATTTTCCTGTCCCCTCTCTCTTGATTTCTCTTGCACTTTAAATCCATAATTTGAATTTTTGATAATTTTATAAAATCCTAAATCATTTCAGATTTTAATAAATCGATACAAATCAAAGATTGACTAAACCCATGAACATTAGCCAAATTAAATCTGTTTGGCAGGATTAGGGATAAATCACTTTAACATCTAAATTCCTAATTGCTAAATTGGCTAAACCGGGTCCAAATTTTGTTTGATTTTTGTTATTAAATTTTTTTTGATGTTAACACTGAATCTTTTCATTTGTGTTTAAAACCTTGTTGTGCAAGACGTTAACTATATAGTGGTTAAAAAGGGATGACTTTTTCATGGAGTTCTTTAGAATGCCAAATTTTCAAGAAGAGTTCACAATTTTATCTACTTGTTAGAATCTATGAATTTTTATAAAATTAGGAATGAATGTTTGAAGATCAACTAATGATTATTTTTATTTTCGATAGTCATCAGAAAGAGAAAATTGATATATTTTAATTCTAGTTCATTATATTTTATAAGGTATTATCTTATAGGACTACAAGTGGCCAATCAGCTTCTTCACTTCCGGCCTCATCCGCCGTATGCAATCAACCATGCAAGTAATTTCTTTCAAAGAACTGAGCTAGACTAGTTCTCAAGAATGACCAATATGTTGGATATCAGGATCATCCACAACAAGGTAATCTGCAATTATAACTTCTAAAACTTTCTCATGTTTAATTTCTAACACATTCCATTATGGCGACCAATTCAATAAAAAATAATTAATTATAAACTTTAGAACTCACACAGCTATAAGGTATGTGGCTTGGAGGACTTTTTTGGTGTTGGAATTGAAGTAGATGTTGAAATCTCGGCTCCCAATGGTGCAACAGGCTTCTTCTATTTTTCTTTTTTCTGTGTCATATTCTTCAGCATAGTGGAGATGGTCCCTATGACTTCGTTTGTAGGATTTGGCCATTTATGTAGTGGATTTATTGTGGTAAAGTTACTAATGTTACTTTAAAGTCATAATAATTTACATACAACTCACACCTTGATTTATTTATTTTTGTTCTGTCACCTTTTTAAATTGTCAGTAATATTGCATATTAATTGGAATTTGTTCATAAAGTGTTTGAAAAGATTGAGTTTAACATCTCATGAAGAATGAAGATTTTTAAAATGTATGACTTGTTGGAGAAGTTAACTTGATCCAAGACATGGAATGGAAATTTGGAGACAAACTCGGACAAAAAGATTCCTGTCATATCCAAATGCAATGAAAAATGAGAAAGCTTCAGTATCATATCAGTAGCAGAATCAAAAACATATTAGTAGCAGTATATTTAAGAATGTTTACATGGATACCAATAGGTGAGTCAATGGTCTTCCTGGTATTCCTTTTTTGCATATGTTTATTCATGCAATTTCACTTTCATTACTAAAATGTCACAACATTCCCAATCATTTCTTAGTTGCATTTACTCTTTTGCTTTATGCCTAAAATTCTGTGATTGCGTGGGCTTACATTTTTTTTTAATTTTGAGCTGCAAAACAAATTTCTGCGGAAGTCATGTATATGTCATTAACTGCATGCAACAGGTGTATGTTAGCCTTCACTAGATTTATTGATTACATTTTTTTCTTCAGTATTGAGCTATAGGATAAATTTTTGTTGAAGTCATGTGTGTGTTGATTGAGATATTATATCTGGTCCTCAACTGCATGCTACTGTTGTATGTTTGCCTTTATAAATTTATTGATTAAGTTTATTTTCCTAGTTTTGAGGTGCATGACACATTTCTGCAAAGGAAATGCATGTGTGGATAGCGATGCATCATAATTCCTTATCTGACCCCACTATCCCACCTACAACATTTTTAAAGTGAGTGTGGAGGGTTTTGTTGTTGATAGCCAGAGAGGAATTAATGCTCTTTCTTGAAGAAGTTCACCATTGCACCGCACCTCAGAACGGGAAATTACAAATAATTTCTACACCGAGGCAACAGAAGACTTTTAAACTCTAGAAATTGTGAAAGTTTGCATACTAAACTTCTCTGATCTATTGGACTGGTGAAAGTCAAAAAAAGGAAGAGATAAAAAACAAGGCATCTAAGATGAAATAAGGCTAGAAGACGTAGAATAAAGAAATTAATTCACTGAGCAAGTTGTTTATTATAGAGAAAAAAATTTGTTATATTCTCTGAGCAAGACGTAGAATAAAGAAATTAATTCACTTATCAAGATGTAGAATAAAGAAATTAATTCACTGAGCAAGTTGTTTATTATAGATTTTTTTTGTGTAGTGGATTTAGTAGATATAAAGCGCCCTATTGATTTGTATTGAGGGGTTTGGGCTATATCCCACCTTCATTTTTTTTACTATTAATAAAGACATATTTTAATCTAGATTATTTTATCAAATATATATTCTATTTATTAGTATGTCTTATCTTATAATTTATTTAATTCTATTTAGTATCAAATATATGAATTTATTTAAAAATGTTTATTTAGAGAAAAAAATTTGTTGTCATTAAAATTGTACATTTAGTGATGAAAATATATGGTCAATAAAAATATAAATTTAGTGACAAAACTAATTGTCATAAAAAATATACATTTAGTGACGAAAATTAATGATCACAAAAATATACATTTAGTAACGAAATTTAGTTAATACAAAAAATATAAATTTTTAGTGACGAAAATGGATTTGGTCACTAAATACATTTAGCGACGGGCCTTTTGCAACCACATTGTGATGAAATAAATTTTGTCACTAAATGTCTTTATTGACCAACCCGCCATACTTAGTGACCAAAATTTCCGTCACTAAGTGTCAATTTTCTTTTAGTACCGGTCCGAACTCGGTCCGTTCCGCGGTCCACCACTGCCACCTGAACGGCAAACCGCGTGAGCATTAAAGTCCTTTCAACCGAAGCCTAGACTCGCTCTCCAAGCCAACTTTCACTTAACCACTTGGAGTGGGTAAGTTTGCACCCACCTATAGCTCACCTTGCTACGGCCATTTAGCCATCGGCGCGGACCAAGTTTCCACCAGTCCCAACATATCGATAAAACAACTGTACATAACCCAGTTATGTACACGGTTAGCTCCCAGGCCATAGTTATGGCAGAAAATCGCTTCTGTCCAGATTTTCGGGTGCATCTTGGATTTTGTCCCCAAGGCTCCCTACTGCAATCTACCGCGTAGAACACCTGAAAACAACCATCGGTACGGAGTCTTCTCTGACCATTCATGCATAATAAAACATCACTGATCCAGACTAACTTGTCTAGGTAGGCTTCACACACCATGCCTATGTACGTACTTCGATTCACCGCATACTCGCGAGAGAGGGCTTCCTATGTAAAAAGGTTAGGGACTTCACATGTCCAAGAAGATAATCATTACCCTCGTTGTTCTCTTTAGCTCCATGGAGTTCTATATGGATGAAAAGTACCTCAACGGCGTCGCCTCCAAGGATCTAGACTCGGATCGAGAATCGGGGCTCCGAAGCTCCACCGGCGGACGGATCTCTCCTTCTCCTTCATCCTTGCTCTCCCTCCTCTCTCTAAAGATTTCGAAAGATAAAACTCAGAATGGAATGAGGGTTTCAAACAAAAAACCTGGCCTTAACTCAGCAAGGACTAGCCTTGGCTCTTGGATCCTAATAGACAGAAACGAACGGCCACGATTCGCCCTGATAATAACATTTCTTGGCCAAACACGGCTTGCATCATGCCAATGTCCTAGGTTCTGTAACTCAATCGACGTTGAAACCTTCACATCCCGACCAGGACATGGGCTTAAACACGCTCGTGTCATCCTTTGACATGTAGTGTCAATCGGTACATGCCTGTGTTGCGAGGCATGTTCCTCACTCGACACAGGGCCAAAACATCCCGAAGATGACACGGCCATGTGACATGCCCGTATCATAGGCCGTGTGCCAGACATGCCCATGTCCTATACTGTGTAACTTACTCGATATAGCCCGACAAACATCCAGAGCAGGACACGACCATGGACACGCCCGTATCTCAGGCCGTGTGCCCGACCTCCAATAATCGTCGACTTCATCTCGTCGACCACACAGAAAATCTTCGAACTCGTAGCATGACACAGCCAAGGACACGCCCGTGTCCAAGGCCGTGTGACCCTTACCAGGCACCAAACATGGCATTAAACGATGTCCGTCCCTCTTTTGAGTTTCGGGGCGTTACAAAAGGGGCCCCGAAGTTATTTCACATCTCAACTTAATGATGACTTGTGGTAGATCCCCCCAGTCACACGAGATGAGGGAGTGGCGAAAGCTTTAAGACCCAGGGAAGAAGAATCTCCCCTACCGATAACCTTTTCCTTCTCGTGTCGGCGGGAAAATTTTTGCGACATGCACATGAGTAGTTCTTTTCTTTTTAAATTCATGGATGGGGATCGCCAGGTATGTAAAAACACTCCATCCGAATCAGCAGCAGGTCTAGGCTTTCCATCAGAAGGCATCCTTTCCTCACTCACAGTGGGTGATAGATCAGCCCATGTGACCTATTTTAAAGTCTTACAAAACTTGTTTGGATCACTAAAAGTTTTTAATTATATCTTCTACACGATCTCTACTACCGTGCTCATCTCACGTTCCTTCTTATCCGATTCTTGTTTCACTTCAAGCAACTCCCAAATCTTCGACTATATCACCAGGGTTGGGATCTGACATACAACACATACACAAAACTATCAAAAATACCATAAACACCTACAAAATTTTCCAAAAGAAAAATGCACACAACGGTTACACTCCCCGGGAGGGACTACTCGTACACAATGACCTCATACACAACACAAATCAACAAATCGCCTATATTCCCTAGCAACGACACTAAAAACTTGATGCGTTGGCAAGTGCACCAGTCGCTGTCAAGTAATAATTTTGTGAATAGCTTCCACGAATGTCGATCTTTAGGGAATGGAGTTTGGGTATCATGATAGTGTCGTAGAATGATCATTACTAAGAGTAATACGAAACAATAAGGGGGGTTTGTTTTTAATTTCTAATGCTATCAAAACAAAAAGAAAACTAACGCGGGTCATAAGCACTGCTTCACTTGGTGGATGGAATTAATGCAGGTCGTTATGTCGTGCTTCGTTAGGCGGATGGACGGAGAGCAAGCGGATTGAATGATCCCAAGTGCGGAAAGTGAGGGTCGCAATCACCTCTTCAACTATGAATAATATCCTTTTCTAGTGTGGTTCTAGTGCCTTATTGGAGTGGATTTGGATCGAGGCGAGTGCAATACAGCTAACAAAAAAGGATGTAACTAACCAAAGAAAACTTCATTCATAGACAAATAAGAGTAAGTTTAGGTTTATTACAAGCTTTAGAATATACTTCACAATGACAAGAGGTAGAATAAACTGATACGGGGAAAGCCTAGCCGTGGTTCATGGCCGGAGTGGTGGGTTGTCAGTCCACTTCATGACTCGGACCGTTGGTTGCTTCTAGAGGTAAATGGGTTGTCAATCCACTTATCTCCCTCCCTCTTCTTCCCCATCTTTCAATATTTTCTCCTGTTGCCCAAATGAGTTATACAAAAAGATCCTTGTTGCACACTGTTGGTGGCCGAAAACTCTCTAAATAGTTGAAGATGGCTGCAGATCACCAGAGAAAGCTTCCCAGAGGATGGAGATGAGTGGAGGACCTGTGGTGGTGAAAATCAGCACTTCGCGTGCAGCAGAGGAGTGGAAAAATGAAAGCCGTTGACCTAAATTGCAGAGAACGAGCTTAAATATAGCAGCAGAAAATCAGAGCGCGCGATCAGTGGCGCACGACTAGTGGTCGAGCGCACTAACGGTTGATGATCGTGCGCTGTGCTCTAGAGAAATATGCAGCAGATAGAAAAAATAATATATTTGTGCATGATCAGCGGCGCATGACCGGTGGTCGTGCGCACAGGACCCCATGATCGTTCGTTTAACAAAGACAGATCTCAAGAAAAATG
The DNA here is from genome assembly GCA_039513925.1 of Platanthera zijinensis. Taxonomy (NCBI): domain Eukaryota; kingdom Viridiplantae; phylum Streptophyta; class Magnoliopsida; order Asparagales; family Orchidaceae; genus Platanthera; species Platanthera zijinensis. The sequence goes on along the minus strand of CM077081.1, from coordinate 168,397,654 downwards.
GGCATAACGCGCACGAGCAGTGGAGCAAGACCGGTGGTCGTGAAGACTATGTTCAATGGTCGTGTAATTGCCCAGACAGAACTTAGAAAAGTGGAGAATAGTGCACACTATCAGTATCTCACGACTAGTGGTCATTCGCTATAGGTCCAATGATCATGCGCAGTGTTCCTTGACTATTTCGAAATTCGATGAAAAGACTGCGCACGACCAGTGGTTGTGTGCTATGGACTCCACTTACCGTGCGCATGTAAAAACGCACAACCAGTGGCCCTTAGGCTGAAAACTTTCCAAAATAATCCGGAACATGCTTACCACCTTTGTACCTGCATCAAAAATAGCAGATCCACAGAGACGGGTGTACCATATTCGGCACACTCAGTAAAACACCAAGTAGGGAAAAGGAATAACAGCTATGAAATCACACTGAAAGCGGGCACAAAGTGTACTTAATATGGAACAGACATAATAACAAATATTAACAAATATGTCTCTAAAGTGTAGTGCAACGACAAGAAAAGTAGCCCAAGTGAGTCAAAAATATGCATATAACTTGGACTCATCAGCTGTAGGTACCAGGAAGGGCACTAATAATATGTTTTGTATGCTTAACTATTATCGTATTTTTCAAGATTATAATGTACAAATCTTGTTTTTTAAGCTTTATTTTTTCTTTCTTATGTTAATTTTATTGCCCCTAACTTTTTCCTCTCTTTTTGCAGCTTTTCTGAAAATTAGTCAAAATTGACCTGACATGCCCCCTGTCATGCCCTCCCCGGGCTTGACCTAAGGCATGTCACTTTTCTTGAGGATTCCAGAAACCAGAGTAAAATACCAGGAAAAAATTCTGTCACGCCCCCCTGACACGCCCTCCCCGGGCGTGTCCCCGGGCGTGATACGGGGTGTATCGCCCTCTGCCGAAAGCCTGCAGCTGCATTAAATGCCATTTCGTCTCAGCACGCCAACATTACTGTCACGCCCCTTATCACGGTTGTGACATAGGGCTTGGCCACTCATTTTTCAGTGACTGATGGATTTTCGACCAATGATTTCGAAGCGACGTGCGTGTCATGTCCCCCTACACGAGCGTGACACTGGGCGTGTCCACCGATATATAGAGGCAATCATCCTTCCTACAAGAATCTAGAGCCCGAGGTCAAACCTGTACATATCACTCCCCCTGATACGCCCTCCTAGGGCGTGTCGAAGGGCGTGACAAAACCGTGAGCTTATCCTATAAATTCGAACCCCCCTTCCATTTCAGAAAGCTTTGGTTGTGACAGGGAGGTGCTTCCCCATTTTTTCTTGGTTTTTCTCATGTTCTTCTCTCTCTTTCTCTTTCTCTTTTTGTAATATTCTTAACCCTAGCTTAGGTCTTAGTTTGTTTATGCTTTTAATGTAATTTATGCACTTGTTTTAGTTGATAAATGTAGGGCTAGATTAGTATTTTAATTTCATGCAAGTGTAGTTTTAATTTCATGCAAGTGTAGCTCTCTTCTAGTATTAATAAAAGTGTTGTTTTCTCTCCTTTTTACTTGTGTTCTTACTATGATTTACTACTCATCCCCCCTCCTCCACTCTATTATGATTAACTAATCCTCCTTGTACTCGATCTTGATGATCTGAGGTTCGAGCGATTAAGTTATGATGTTTTAATTTACCTTTTCTTTGTAGGTTTTAGTCCTTAAATTACTCTTGATTTTTCATGGGCTGGAGGTATATTATCGATATATACTCTCCACTTTTGCTTTCATTCTGGGCTAGACGAGAGGCCAATAGAATGAAGTGAGCATGCAACAGTAAAGGGAGTTGTACGCACCCCTCGAGAGAGGCAGACGTCAAAATATCCCGGATTTGAGTAAAATCCAATAGTGGGGTTCACCGCATAAAGCAAGCTTTAGGCCTCCGATTAAGACGAGAGTCGGTCGGATCTTCCTAAACTCAGTTGGGAACGACATCAAGAGAAGCATGTTCAAGCTTTAGGAACCTCCACGGTCAAGGACCTTTACCCTATTAAGTTTAGGTTTTTATCGTATTTTCTTAGTCATCTTTAGCCGAGGTGATTCTTGATCGAGTGCATTTCCATTTCATAGTTTCAACCCTTCGTTATAATCGCTTACTTTATGCTGTTTAATTAACTGGATTTGTTCTCTTTCTAACATAGCTTTATTTCTTTAATTGCACTTAGTTTCTCAAACCATAGTTTTTTCGTCGATAAAATAATAGCCTTCGTGGGAGTAAGTTTATTCAACAGTTCCCGAATTTCAATAAAACACTTGTGTCCCCTAGCTACAGTTCGATAGGTATACTTGCCTCAATGGATTGTGATGGTTAAACTCGCGGCGCCCCGCAGGTATGGGTTTAGTTTATTTATTAAAAGGAAAAGCGGTGGTTATGTTTATTTGAAAGAAAGGCGGGGCGCGCGGATTTATTTTATATAAAAAAGGGTTTTAGACCGATTTTTAATGGAAGGGAGGCAAGTGCACCTATCTTGTGTAGTACAGGATATTCTGGTGTGGAATATCGGGGTTATATTGTTCTCGGGGTCGGCTTAGCTATTTCTACTCTTTCCCTGAAAGCCAATTATTCTACCGATAATATTTAATTGGTTTTTAAAAAGAAAATGACAAAGAAAACATAAAAATGCATAATAATAATAATGCATAATAATAATAAATAGGAAATGAATAAAGTGCAGAAAATTAAGTGAAGAAAGCCGATGAAGAACTCGGCGCGACGATATAAAAAAGAAAACTGAACTAAAATAACTTTTAATAAAAAGAGATCCTAAATTTCAAATTAATTAAGGCGAAAACTCGGCCGTGGAGGTTCCTTAGATATGAGCTCACCTTGGTCTAGGAATATCACCTACCTGAACGCTAAGACTATTCGACCGATCGCTAGACCGACGAAGGAATTCTCTTAACGACCGCATTACGCTAAGAACCCCGCTATAGGGTGGGGAACCCAATTTGGTAGAGTCATGCGCCTCCTCTCTCGATGGTTTGCGCGGAGCTCTCTTTACCCTAGGGTGATCGGTCCATACGCACGGCCTCTCGGCGTTGCATATGGATAACGGAAATAGAGCCCGCACATCGATTATGCGGTCCTACGCGTCGTTAACCCGGGGCAAACCTTAAGAAATTTAATTTAACTGATAAACAGGACCTTCAATTATTTAAAGCTACTCTATCTGTCCCAATGCTCTTCGATATTGAAGGGCTAAGGGCGGTTAGCCACTCATCGGAATGGGGACACTTACGCTAGAAAGCAGAAAAGAAAGCTGTAAAGAAAGAAGTAAAGGAAAGCTGGAAATTGCAAGTCCTACTCAAACGAGTAGGACTGAAGAAAGCAGTAAATGCGGATCCCGGCTCAAATGAGTGGGCGGGGGTAAATTGATCTCATACACACACGCACTCTACTTGAAAGTAAATCACACACATGCACTCTACAGAAATGAAACACACACACGCACGCAAAGTTCCCTACTCAAGTCAGTAGGAGAAAATGAAAGCAATAACAAACAAGTCCCACTCAAACGAGTGGGCGGGAAACGAAAACGGAGCGCCATTTAACTCTTAACGAGTAGGCGGAAATAAATGCATACACACACACGCACTCTACAGAAATGAAATAAAGCTATAAAACTAACTCATACACGCACACACACTTGCAAAAATAAGAAAAACAAAGTTGCTGAAAAATTAAAACGACTGCTTTTCTACCGCAAGAATGCGGTAGAAATGCGTAAAAAGATGAAATAAAAATTAAACGGGTAAAAAGTTTTGAAAATTAATACGAAAAGCTAAGTGCTCGAAAAATTATAACGAGCATATTTTCATTCTTGTATTTTTATAAAAACTCCTAAAAAGTGAAAATAATGCTAAAAAGACAAAAAGGTTAACAATCCTAAAGAGCCTAAGTTAAAGAAAATGAAATAACACTTTTAAGGTTTTTTTATAAACCCTTAAGAATGAAAATAAAGAAAAAAAAGAAAAGCTAAACCTAAATAAGTGCGGATTATGAAAATAAAATGTGCATTACAACGGCTAGAAATGCCGTAAAATTCCTAAACTAAACTATGTTATAAAGCTATAAAATGAAGAAAACATAAAAAGAACAAAAAAGGAGAACGAAAAATTACTTAAGTAGGGCGCTTCCATGAATTTCAATACGATGAAAAGAGAGAAAAGACATAGTTTTATTAAATAAAAAGAGATTACAACAAAGCAAATACAAACACTAAGGAGGGGGGGGGGAGAAATTCTCTTACATAACATGAGAATCCAATTGGGCAGCACCTTTTCTAAGTAAAGTGGACCAAAAAGTGGACAGAAAAAGCTCTCTGAAAGCTTTAATTTATAGACAAATTTTTCCGGTTTGGCACGCCCGTGACTAGGGCGTGACAAGGGGGCGTGTCACTACTGTATATGAGCTGGTGGGGTGATTTGACTGGAAAGTTGACTTCGGCTGAAAATTTGGCGGTCACGCCCCATGTCACGGGCATAACATGCGTTGGTCACGGGCGTGACTGGGGCGTGACTTGGACAGTTGGCAGCTCCATGTCGGCAACGTTGACAGTTGACGAAGCGTTGAGTGTCGACATCGAGCACGGGCGTGACTGGTCTTGGACACGGGGGTGACAAGAAGGCGTTGAGTCTTGAACAGTAAAATCATTGAGTGTCGACTGGCTGATGGCGTTGAGTGCCTTACACGCCCGTGTCGGGCATGGTCAAGGGCGTGACAGGTCAGAAAAATATTTTTTTCTGCAAAAATTTTTAAAAAAATGTTAAGTTAGAAATAAAAATTACAAAAAGAAGTATTTTATTATATAAAACAAACAAAAAAGGACAAAAATAAATTAAAATAACTTAAATAAAATACGAAAATATAGGTATATTAACAACTCATCAAATACGCTCATACTTAAGCTTTTGCTATTCCAGAGCAAAAGTTGGAGATGAACATATAAGGAATAAAAAAATGTCCTAAATTTAACTAACGCTTAACTTAATTGTAAGAAAGATCGAAATAAATTTCCGGGGTTTCAGAATTAAACCCTAAATTATGAAAGTGTTATAAATAGAGGAACTGTTTCAAAGAATACTTCTAAATGAAAAAAAGAAAGCGAAAATTATTTTTGTTAGTTTAACAATAATGTATTGAAATTATAGAAAAAACTTTAGCTGAAAAGAAATTAATAGGAAATAATTCAATTTAAAAATTATGCTCTCAAAAAGTTTTAAATTGATTCTAGAATCATGAAAATTGGGCTAAGTGCATTGGCGGTTATGAAGAGGGCTTTGATTTTTGAGGCGAGGTGATTTTTTCTCGAACCTCCATATATAATTTCTTTGAATAATTAGGAAAATTAAATCTTATTTTCCTTAAATATTTTTCTTTTCTTTTTCCTTCAAAAATAAAAATAAACCCAATGTATATGTATAGGAGTAATGAATTTTTTTCCTTTTACTCCGTAGCATATAATCTTTTAATTATTGGGTGCCTATGTTTACAGAACGAAATCTTATCCCCATTGACATAAGATCTTTTAAGGGTGAGTGGGGAATCATACTGATTAAGGCTTGAAAAAAAGGTGGATGGATTAGTTTCTAAAAGAAAGCTAGAGTTTAATAAAAAATTTTGAGAGCAACCTCTTTAATTTGAACGTTCCTACGTTTCTATAAGCATAAGTAGAAATAATATGAAATCCATAAATGTTATTTTCTAACATAAAAATGTGCTTTTATTCAAAAAATCAGAAGTGAAAATGAGAAAAACAAGTTCCCTATAATAAGAAAAAGACATAAAAAATTCTTTAAAATCTTAACCCCATAAATCTAAGTGTATCAAGCTACAATTAATAAACGAATAGTAAAAAAAGAATTAATTAAAATTCGCTTTTAAATAAACTCGAAATGATTATTTTGGAGAGCAAAGAGGTTAAGAAATGAGGTATTCGAATTTTTTAACTCAAAAGAATTATTTTTATTTTTTTGGAGTTTTTCTGTTTTTTTTTATATTTTGGGGTTATTTTCCTTATTTTGCGATTTTTTAAAGGTTATACAAATTTTTTTATGTTTTTTGAGTTATACAAATTTTTTGGAATTTTTGATTTACAGAAATATTTACAAGAGGAGAGAAAGAAAATTTACAAGATAGGAAAGAGAAGGGGAAATGGACAAGAATATTTACAAAAAATTTTCAAAGTAGAAAAAGGATCGCCCGCGAATAGACTCTTATTTGTTGTTGGTTCGATGAGTCAAACGTCGTAGAGCGATGATTCATTTTTTTGAAATTTTTTATTATTATTATTATTTAAAGAATGAAAATATTTTTTGAAATTTATTTAATTTTTGCAAATTCTTTGGAATTTTTTTATTAAGTGCATGAAATAAAAGGACAGAAAATAGGAAACACCCTCATACTTTATTCAAACATTGTCCCCAATGTTGCACTAAGTTTGAGGAACGAGATATATATATATAAATCTAAGCAGTATGTACAAAAATTAAAATTAAAAATAGGGGTTTTGAAATCTTCCCTAAACCGCGTTCGAGAAGCCCGTTAAGTTTGACCCTGCAAAAATTAAAGTAAAAACAGAAAAAAAGAAATGTAAGTTCGGCAAAAAGTGTGCGGGTGATAGGGGGCGCGAGGGGGGGTAAGTGTGTATGATAAATGTGCGACGGATACGCGATCCCCTAGCGCTCACAGTAGTGAAGCATGCCGAAACTAAAAAATAAATATATAATTAAAATTTTTTTTTTAAGTTTTCAATGTTTTTATTTATTTTTTTTATTATTAATATTTTCTAACTTTTTTTTGTTTTTAATTTTTAAGTTTAAGTTTTAGTTTTTTTTTTATTATTATTTTTTTATTTTTGAAAATAAAAGATAAGAAAATAAAATGAAAATATTATAAAGGCATAAAAAATGAAAAATAGATATATATAATTTTTTTTTTAATTTTGATTTTTTGGATGAAAAAAGAGGATAATAAAAAATTTCATCAATTTTTTTTTTAAGTTTTTTTAAATTTTTAAGTTTTATAAGTTTTTAAGTTTTTTTATTTTTAAGTTTCTGATGTTTTTAAGTTTAAAGTTTTTTTTTTAGTTTTCTGATTTTTAAAGTTTTAAAGCCTTTTTAGTTTTTTGATTTTTAAAGATTTTTCAGTTTTAAATTTTTTATATTTTATTTTTAAAGTTATTATTATTATTATTAATATTTATATTATTATTATCATTATAAATATAATTTTTTTGGTAGATCAACTTTTTTTTTATATAAGAAGAAATAAAGGGTAAAATTAATAGGTTTTAAGAATTCAAAATAGTAAATCGAAATTTTTCCCCGGCAACGGCGCCAAAAACTTGATGGTTAAAACTCGCGGCGCCCCGCGGGTATGGGTTTGGTTTATTTATTAAAAGGAAAAGCGGTGGTTATGTTTATTCTTAAGAAAGGCGGGGCGCACGGATTATTTATTTTATATAAAAAAGGGTTTTAGACCGAGTTTTAACGAGGAGGCAAATGCACCTATCGCGTGTAGTACAGGATATTCCGGTGTGGAATATCGTGGTCGTATTGTTCTCGGGGTCGGCTTAGCTATTTCTACTCTTTCCCTGAAAGCTTATTATTCTACCAATAATATTTAGTTGGTTTTTAAAAAGAAAATGACAAAGAAAACATAAAAATGCAAAATAATAATAATGCATTGTTGGAACACCCTATTACTAATTTGGGTAAGGATCACTATATTTGTCTTAGGAAACCAGTTTGACCTAGTTGTATAGTTTTAAAGGTCAACATTAGAATGTGTCTAGGGCTTAGAATTTAGGTTTGAGCTGCCCCCAGGACCATTCAAGGAATCAGACTTCAAGCTGAGGCAAAGACAATTATCGTCGAGCTTAGGTCGACGGAACGTCAAACTCCCTTCAACGCTCTCTGAGCTCAACCTTTGTTAAAGTCGTCGAGCTTCGGTCGACGTTCTTTGAGCTCAGTTCGACGATCTCTTCTCCGTTTATTCTCCAGGTCGCTGAGCTCAGTTCGACGATCTTCGAGCTCAGTTCGACGTTTTCTGTCTGTTGATCTTATTCCATCTCTGAGCTCAGATCGACGATCGTAGAGCTCAGATCGATGATCTTCTGAGAGATCGACGTTTTTACGGATTCAAATTCTGTCAGTCTTTGGAATGTTTTTGAATTCTCTCAGCATTCATTTCAAGACATCTGCCAGCCGTTTTTCTTTATTCTGGAGCAAGTTTCAAGGAATTCTTATTGGAATGTTATATGGGACTTTCCTCTAGAAGACAAGACTTTTATAGAAGACATTTATGACTGCCAACGGCTATCTTTGACAAGGAATTTTTCAGAGAATAAGATCCTCCTTTTTGTCTTCAGTCAACAAGATAGAACATATAGCACAACAACAAAAGATTAACAGTGATAGACAACAAGTGATCATTTTTTTTTGAAGAACTAGTAGAACAATCCTTTTGGCTTACTGAAAAGTGATCATAGCTTCAACATCAAGAACTCCAGACACCAAATATTTCATCATCTGCTGGAATTATCTTCTGCTGGAGATCTGAAGCTTCTGAAAACCTATCACCCTGAAGCAAAGCTCTCACTCCTGAACCATTCTACATCTCAGGGGGAGCTTTGATATCATTAACAATCCACTAGTCTTCCCTCATTTGATTTGAGAACAGAGAAGACAACTTCACCTCTTTACTTTTTCTTTTCCTGCTGTAAAAGGGTTATCAAAACTCCCTTCAAAAGTTTTGAGTTTTGTTCTGAGAGCCTTGTCAAAACACAGTGGTAGCAAGACACCTGATCAAAAAAATCTAGTTTGGTTTTTGAGCACCTTATCAAAAGCTCATTGGTGTCAGGACACCTGATCAACTCATCCTGAGTGGATTCCTACCAAGGGTGGTAGAAGAGTGAATGTACCCAGGTTTTTGGGGAACCACTATAGTTCCTTGTGTCTTTTGGTTGCTTGAGTATTTTCTTTATTGTGTGCTGTAATTCTTCTTTTTGCTGTCTTAGTTTTGATTTATCTAGTAAGACACCTTACACATATACATAAATTAAATCATAATTGTCTTATTTGTTTAAATTGTAAAGCTATTTTAAAAATACTCTATTCACCCCCCCTCTATAGTTTAGATAGATCGTTATCTCACTTTCAATTGGTATCAAAGCCAGGTTAGTTGCTCATACAGGCTAACACTTGAACCAAAAGATCCTTGATAAGATCAATCTCTTAAGAGGGTTATTTTCACTATATCTATCTATTTATATAGACATGGCACAGAACAAAGATTATGCAAGCACCAGACCTCCAGTGTGCAACCTTTCCAAGTTTGCACTCTGGAAGGCAAGGATTAAACTTTATATGAATTCTATTGATGAGGATATATTTAATTCTGTTTTGACAGTGTGCCCAACACCTCCAGAGACCACAAGTACAAGTACTATTCCACCTCCCTCAGGAACAGATGCAGACATAAAGAAATGGAAAACTGCAGATGCAAAGGCCATGAACATCTTAGCTCAGACAATGTCTGATGAGATATTTCAGAAGGTAGCTGACTGCAACTCAGCCAAAGGAATTTGGGACAAGCTCTCTGAAATTGTCTCAGGATTTGCTGATAAAAGGAAAGACAGGAGATCCCATCTGATAAGCCAATATGAGAACTTCAAAATGGGAGAAGCTGAATCAGTGGCTGACATGTATAATAGACTAAGTATGATTGTCAATGAGTTAAAGACTTTGGATAAAGAAATCTCATTGACTGAGCTGAATCACAAAATCTTAATGTGCTTCCCCAGCACTTGGGATTCAAGAATCTGGCCAATCAAAGATGCCAGAAGTCTAAATGAGATTACCACTGAAGCTCTCCTGGGCAAGCTCAAATCCTATGAGCTGCTCATTAAAAATATAGAAGAAGAACAAAAGGCTACTTCTCTAGTCACAAGGAAAGAAAAGACCATAGCCTTCAAAGCTGCAGAAGAGGAGCCTGAAGATAAAGCTACAGTAAATCATGAGCTCCTAAGTCTACTGGCCAAAAAATTCTACAAGATGGCCAGAAAAGACTTCAGAAAGAGATCATACAAGGGTCATGATAAACCAAGGTATGATAAATCAAATAACAATAAAGAAATCATATGTTTTTGTTGCAGGAAACCACGCCATATTGTGCATGACTGTCCAAAAAATAAGAACAAGGACAAGAAAGATAGAAGAGAAAGAAGAAAGGAAAAAGACTTTAGAAAGAACAGCTCAGACAAACCCTCCTTCAGCAAGAACAAACATACAAGGAAGGGATTTGTTGTTGAGACATGGAGTGAAACTAAAGAGGACTCTGAAGCCTCATCCAGCTCCAGTGATGATGAGAATGATGCTGATGAAAAGGAATTCTGCATGATGGCTATCAATGCCTCTCAAATAGACTCAGAAGCAGAAGAGTCAGAATCAGATTCAGAAGCTCAACTAGAAGAAGATCAGGTAATCAATTCATTTGATTTCAGTTTTGAGGATTTTAAACATGAGTTTAAAGTACTATGCCTAGATCTGTTGGAGTCTGAGAAGGAAATCACTTCCCACAGAAAACAACTATCTGAGTATAGCACTGTAAAATCAGAGAACCTCAAACTCTCTGAAGAGTTAGAATGCTATAAGGAGCAGATAGCTTCACTAAAAAGTGAACTATCCAAGGCCAGGCAATTGAAGAATCCCTTAATGGGAGAAGTATCAAATTAATGGACATCACAAGCACAGTGAACTCAAGATTAAATAGTACACTGGGCTTGGTTGCCTCATCTCGCCAACCCATAGTATTAACAACCCCAATCAAATTTATTTCTGATAAAGGAAAGGGTGTTGTAGAGATTGCTAGGAAAAATTCAGATCTACCTAATAAAAAGAAAGCTCCAGAAAACGTCGAGCAGAGGTCGACGATCGTCGAAAAGTGGTCGACGATCTCAGGCAGAAACGTCGAACTCAGCTCAACGTTTCCTGAACTCTGAACTCCCTCATAGTCGATCTTCGAACAGAGCTCGACGATTTTACCCAAGATCGTCGAACTCAGCTCGACGATCGTCGAACGAAGTTCAGAGCTTTGAATCTTCTTTCAGAGGCAAATCTCAATTCAATCCTAGAAGTGCTTCATCCCAATGCTTTAATCCCTATACTGAATGGATAGTACCTCCTAGTAGATACCATCCTGAAGGTTATAAGGATCAACCTAGGATGTCTTTTATTTCTGAATTTAAGGGTTATCAACCTAGGCCCAAGGTTAACTGGGTCAAAAACATATAAGCTGATTTTATGCAGGTGAAGACCTATCCAACATCAAACCAGCTATGGTATCTGGATAGTGGGTGCTCAAAGCACATGACAGGGAATAAGGACAACTTCACATCCTTTAAAGCCAAGCTTGGACCCAAAGTAATTTTTGGTGATTCAAACTTTGGAACTACAAAAGGATATGGTGCAGTCCAAATTGGGACAGTCACCTTTAAGAAGGTAGCCTATGTTGAAGGACCCAAGCACAACCTGATAAGCATTAGTCAGCTGTGTGATGAAGGATATCAAGTGACTTTCAACAAAGAAATATGCAAGGTCAAGACAGATGACAACACAACTGTGTTGATAGGTAATAGGAAAGGTAATATTTACTTAGTAGACTTTCATTCATCTAAGGTAGATATTTGCCTGTTTAATTCCATATCTAGACCTAATATTCTATGGCATAAGAGACTAGGACATGTTAACCTTAGAACCATTGATAGGCTATCCAAGGACAACCTTGTCAGAGGACTGCCTTCTGGCCCCTACAAGAAGGAATGACTCTGCAAGGCTTGTCAATTAGGCAAGAAAACTAAAAGTAGTTTTAAATCAATTAATAAGAGTGATTCACCTAGGATTTTGTATCTGTTACACATGGATCTTTTTGGACCCATTACAGTACAAAGCTTAGGAGGGAAGTCCTATACTTTAGTAGTTGTATATGACTTCTTAATATTCACATGGGTATTCTTTCTGAGGAAGAAGTCGAATAACTTTAAGTGTTTGACAAATTTTCTCAAATGCATTCAGATTGAGTTCAACACTCACATTGCCCTGATCAGAAGTGATCATGGGATAAAGTTTGATTCTCTTCTCATGCAAGAGTTCTGTCAAAGTTAAGGGATCATGCATACTTTCTCAGCTCCTAGAACTCCTCAATAAAATGGGGTAGCTGAAAGGAAAAATAGAACACTCATTGAATCTGCAACTACATTATTGGCAGATGCTCACCTACCTCTATCCTTTTGGGCTGAGGCAGTGAACACCTCCAACTATGTGTTGAATAGAAGCCTGATACATAAACTAAAGGGCAAGACACCCTATGAATTGCTCAAAGGGAAGAAACCTAAAATAGGCTATTTTAAAGTTTTTGGTTGCACTTGTTTTATCCATAATAATGACAAGAAATATCTAGCAAAATTCCAAGCAAAAGCTGATGAAGGAGTGTTTCTGGGATACTCCATGATCAGTAAAGCCTATAGGGTTTATAATAAAACTACATTAAGAATTGAAGAATCTGTTCATATTACTTTTGATGAAGCTAACATGTCTTTCAAGGAGAAGAATGCTTCTACTATAGAACATTTGCAGGTGCACTCTCTAGCTGAAGACATGAACAGATTACAAGTTACACAAAAGGATGACAGTAGTGAAGATGAAGAAGATGCTCACCATCAGGAAGAAAATCTTCTTGAAGAACCAGTTGTTGTTCCACAAGAGGACACAACAACACAGGTTGGTGAACCATCAACACCCCCTATTGATCTAGTAACAACAAGAGATCATCCAATTTCTCAAGTAATTGGAGACATCTTAGCTGGCGTGCAAACTAGAAATCAGGTCAACCAGAACCTGATGCACACTTGCTTCCTCTCTCAAATTGAACCTCAAACCATTCAAGATGTAGAATAAGATCCACACTGGATTGTTGCAATGCAAGAGGAATTGCATCAATTTGAAACAAATAAAGTTTGGGAACTAGTGCCTAAGCCAAAAGATCATCCCATTGTTGGAACCAAATGGGTGTTCAGAAATAAGCTGGATGATCAAGGAATCATTGTAAGGAATAAAGCAAGGCTAGTTGCCCAAGGGTACTCTCAGGAAGAAGGGATAGACTATGACCAGACCTTTGCACCTGTTGCAAGATTAGAAGCCATAAGAATCTTTCTGGCTTATGCTGCTCACAAGGGTTTCAAAGTCTATCAAATGGATGTCAAGAGTGCTTTTCTCAATGGGGAGATCAAAGAAGAAGTCTATGTCAGACAACCTCCAGGTTTTATCTCTCTAACCCATCCTGATTATGTTTTTAAACTACACAAAGCATTATATGGTCTCAAGCAAGCTCCTAGAGCATGGTATGAGACCCTAGCATATTTTCTGCTGAAAAATGATTTTGTTAGGGGGAGAGTATACCAAACTCTTTTTATTAGAACCCATAAGTCTCATACCCTACTAGTACAAATCTATGTAGACTATATTGTATTTGGTTCTACTGATTCAAACTTGTGCAAAAAGTTTTCCAAGCTTATGCACTCTAAATTTGAAATGAGTAGCATGGGTGAGCTATCCTTCTTCTTAGGATTGCAAGTCAAACAACATGTTGAAAGCATATTTATTTCTCAAACCAAGTATGCAAAAGAGCTGGTTAAGAAATTTGGTATGTCTGATGCATCATGTATGAAAACACCCATGCCTACCAATGTTGTACTTGATGCTGATGAACATGGGAAACCAGTTGATCAGACAACGTATAGAGCAATGATTGGCTCTCTATGTACCTTACAGCTAGTAGGCCTGACATAATGTTTGCTGCATGTATATGTGCTAGATTTCAAGTTAGCCCTAGAGAGTCACACTTAACCTTAGTTAAGAGGATTCTTAGGTATGTTAAAAGCTGTCCAAATGTAGGACTCTGGTATCCAAAAGACTCAGCATTTGACTTAACTGGATTATCAGATGCTGATTATGCTGGATGCAGAATAGACAGGAAAAGCACCAGTAGAACTTGTCAGTTCCTTGGTGATAAACTTGTCTCTTGGTATTGTAAGAAACAAACATCTTTGTCAACCTCAACTGCTGAAGCTGAATATATGGCTGCAGACAGTTGTTGTTCACAAATATTGTGGATATAAAACCAACTACTAGACTATGGTTACAACTTAGAGAAGTCAAAAATATTTTGTGACAACACTAGTGCTATTTCCATTGCACAAAATCCAGTCCTCCATAGTAGGACAAAACACATAGAGATTAGGCATCATTTTCTAAGGGATAATGTAGAGAAGAACAAAATCTAACATCAATATATCCCTACTGATTTGCAAAGGGGAGATATTTTCACCAAGCCTCTGGATGAATAGAAACTAAATTTCTTCCTAAATCAGTTAGGCATGTTAGATGGAGGAAGCCTAAACTAAATTACAAGATTTTGAAAAGCTAAAAACAGACCAAGATTATGTTAAAAAAAATCATCTCCTTTTGTGTCTGTAGGATAGTTTCTGTCTCTGAACTGAGCTCGACGTTTTTCCCAGAAATCGTCGAATAGAGTTAGACGTTTTCACTGAACGTCGACCTAAGTTAAGAGCTTGCCAGATAGTTGTATACTATCTCTTTCAGGTCTTTGATCGTCGACCTGAGCTCGACGCTCTCTAGATCGTCGAACTGAGCTCTACGATGTTGAAGACCTTTCAGCTTCCCTCAGGAGTCCTGATCGTCGATCTGAGGTCGACGATCCTTCCTTTTTCACGTCGAACCCTAATATAAAATCATTATTCGGCCGCCGCTCATCGTTTACGCCTTCATACTCTCTGCAATTTTTTTTCCCTCCAAACCTTCTACACTTGGTGGTGTTTGTTCAATCTTTGCAGGTACAGATGGCTCTGACTGTTGCTGCCCTTTCAAAAATGAAATTTGACACTGGATTTGACATCGACATGAACTCTTTCGATGGAAGCGACCAGAGATTCAAGGACATTTTAAATCTGCTTCGAGAACAACAGTTAGTTCAGATAATGTCCATCAGAATGAAGATCACCGCAGACGAGATAAAGGAATGGTGTTTTTCTGCCTCAATTGAGAATTAGAATTCTGTAGTCGGCTCTATCAAAGGGACTCAGGTACTATTGTCCCCCGCCCTACTAATAGAAGTGTTCAACCTCAGCACTGGAAATGACTCTATTGAATTATCTGAAGAAGAGTCTGATGCAATGCTAGATAGAATGGGTCACTCTGCTGAGAACCCTAAAAAATTGCTGAAAAAGAATTTGTCGATTGAATATCAATTTCTGGCTGATGTTGTGGGAAAGGTGCTTCTGGCAAAGCACTCAGCCCATGACACCATTTCCAGACATCAGTTCTGTCTAATGGGAGCTGTGGTTGACAAGAAACATCTGGACTGGGGGTCCATCTTCTTCAATTTGATCAAAAAGAAGCTGAGCAAAAACTCTGTAAGCTTTGGGAGGATCTTGGGGGTTTACATGCACTCCAGGTGCCTTGAGCTGCTGACCTCAAGTGGGATGCACATCAATGCATTCAAGAGACTTACCTGTGCCCTCTTCAGCAGGTGGGATAGGAAGATTATTAACCCCAACAGGGCTGCTGCATCAACTCCTGCTTCAGGCACAAGGACTGGCTTAGTCACTCCTCCTTAGGTCTCTGCCCCTACAGAAGTTTTGCCTGCTTCTTCTCCTCCTCCAGCTGTCTCTACCCCAGCCATCTCATCCTCACCACCAATCACCACCATAGCCATCTCATTCCCAATTACAATCTCATCACCAATCTCACCTTCTCCAGCATCTACCTAGGAGAAATTCCATCCCTTATACTACTATCCTCCTGCCACCACTTCATCATATTCTCTCTTAGATGACTCCTTCATGGATGATTCTCCTTCAACTCCTCCTGAGCTTCCCTCTACTTCCTCATTCCAACAAATTCTTCAAGACATCCTCTCTCAACCATCTTTTTCCCCTGCCATCTCATCCTTCCCCAACCAAATTACATCAATCTCAACACTTCCTACCCCTAGACCATCCATTCCTTCACCTCCTACCTCCACATTCTCCATTCCATCAGCTTCAGTCAACATCATTCCAGCAACTTTCTCTCCTACCTCTACTCAAGCCCCTCTTGAGCATGTAGATCTCTCAGCCCTGACAGACAGGTTATATGAGCTGCTAGCTCCCAAGCTAACCTCATTACTGGAGACCACCCTGGCTCCACTCCTGACACATGTTCAGGAGTTGTCTACCAAGCTCTCCTCCTTCATCTCCTCTCAGGCAATTACTTCTTTTAGGTGCCTTGATCCAGCTGCCACTGAATCCAGGCAGGGGGAGATGCCTTATGAAGCAGTTCTTGCTCCAACATTTGCAGTGGATCTCCAGAAATTGCTTTCAGTTTTTGATCTTGCTTTCTTCAGTTCTCTGCCAGTTGAACAAGTTGAAGATTTGACTAAGGCCATTGTGCCTATCTCTATTTGTGATCCCAGCCTAATTGCCTCGTATATAAATTCTTTCAAGGCTGTGGATGTAGTTGTTTCCATCTCTGCTGCTACTGATGTTTCTACAAGTGTATCAGAAGATATTGACATGGTTTCTGTTATTGAGGTTACTGTTGCTCAAGAACTTGCTACTTATCTGGAAGAACCTGCTGCTGTTTCTGCTCCAACTCCTGATGCTGCTTCTGCCCAAATTTCTGATGTTGCTGCTCCTACCCTGACTCCAGATCAGTTGAAATTATAAGAGAAATATATTAAGAGCATTGATGATTTATATGATAGACCCCAAAGCTCAGAAAGTGATCAGTTTCACACTGATTCTGATGACTCTTCTGGTACCATTGCCAAGAAAAGGAAGGCCAGAAGCAAGGCCATGATGAAAGTTCCTCCTGCTCAAGCCAATGATGCAAATGATATTCCATATTATATTTTGCATGATTGCCCAATCTCTGAGCCATGGATGCAATTCTCTAAAAATCAATTGAAAGCTATGAAGAAAAGAAGAAAATTGGCTAGATATAAAAAAAGATCTTCTAAATTTCAACCTCCTCCTCCTCCTCCTCCAGATTCAGGATCTGGTGGAGGCTCAGCTCTTCCATCTTCTGCTTCAAAGCAAAGCTCTTCCAAACCTTCTCAGGAACATCAATCAAGAGAACAATTTCAAAGAGGATATCAATCTAAGAGATATCAGTCTAGAGGAAGGCAAAGAGATTACAGAACATATTCTAGACAACAAAGGGAAGGACAAGGTCATATTGAATCTACTTCAGGTCCTTTCCCTTATAGGCTAAAAGATACAGTTGTCTCCAGGACTCCTCATACTGATTCTGAGTCTATCAACAGATATGAACCTCCTGTTCCATTTGAGGATCCAAAGAACAACCCTTTGTCATGGACTGCTAGAATGAAAGATCTTGCTACTCTAGATCAAATAAAAAAGGCCAGAGAGCAAGGCAAAGACATTTCCAACATTACAACCCTATCAGATCAAAGAAAGAAAGAACTAGAGAGATATGCTTCAAGGAAATTCTTTAATCCAGAAGATTATATGAAGCTATACCCTGAGGCTATAGTTCCAAGGCCTAGATCTCAAACTTCCTTAGGTGCAGAAGATGACAAAAGATCAAAGAAAGAAGCCCTCAATCCTAATAGGCAAATTTTGTTTAAAAGGGGAACTGAGAAGAAGTGATTTGTGTAAGCTGAACAAACATCCACCTCTGAATATTTGCTGATATTTTATCTTTGATCTGCAATGCTGCTATGATATTTTCTTGCATTGATTGGTTTAGCTTTTGTTTTGTATGTATGCTTATTTATTTCCTATTTTTGTCTGTAAATAGTAATCCTAACCCAAATAGGGGGAGATTGTTGGAACACCCTATTACTAATTTGGGTAAGGATCACTATGTTTGTCTTAGGAAACCAGTTTGACCTAATTGTATAGTTTTAAAGGTCAACATTAGAATGTGTCTAGGGCTTAGAATTTAGGTTTGAGCTGCCCCCAGGACCATTCAAGGAATCAGACTTCAAGCTGAAGCAAAGACAATTATCGTCGAGCTTAGGTCGACGGAACGTCGAATTCCGTTCGACGCTCTCTGAGCTTAACCTTTGCTAAAGTCGTCGAGCTTCGGTCGACGTTCTTTGAGCTCAGTTCGACGACCTCTTCTCCATTTATTCTCCAGGTCGCTGAGCTCAGTTCGACGATCTTCGAGCTCAGTTTAATATTTTCTGTCTGTTGATCTTATTCCATCTCTGAGCTCAGATCGATGATCGTAGAGCTCAGATCGACGATCTTCTGAGAGATCGACATTTTTACGTATTCAATTTCTGTCAGTCTTTGGAATGTTTTTGAATTCTCTCAACATTCATTTCAAGACATCTGCTATCCGTTTTTCTTTATTCTGGAGCAAGTTTCAAGGAATTCTTTTTGGAATGTTATATGGGACTTTCCTCTAGAAGACAAGACTTTTATAGAAGACATTTATGACTGCCAATGGCTATCTTTGACAAGGAATTTTTCAGAGAATAAGATCCTCCTTTTTGTCTTCAGTCAACAAGATAGAACATATAGCACAACAATAAAAGATTAACAGTGATAGACAACAAGTGATCATTTTTTTTTGAAGAACTAGTAGAACAATCCTTTTGGCTTAATGAAAAGTGATCATAGCTTCAACATCAAGAACTCCAGACACCAAATATTTCAGCATCTGCTGGAATCATCTTCTGCTGGAGATCTGAAGCTTCTGAAGACCTATCACCCTGAAGCAAAGCTCTCACTCCTGAACCATTGTACATCTCAGGGGGAGCTTTGACATCATCAACAATCCACTAGTCTTCTCTCATTTGATTTGAGAACAAAGAAGACAACTTCACCTCTTTACTTTTTCTTTTCCTGCTGTAAAAGGGTTATCAAAACTCCCTTCAAAAGTTCTGAGTTTGGTTCTGAGAGCCTTATCAAAACTCAGTGGTGGCAAGACACCTGATCAAAAAAATCTAGTTTGATTTTTGAGCACCTTATGAAAAGCTCATTGGTGTCAGGACACCTGATAAACTCATCCTGAGTGGATTCCTACCAAGGGTGGTAGAAGAGTGGATGTACCCAGGTTTTTGGGGAACCACTATAGTTCCTTGTGTCTTCTGGTTGCTTGAGTATTTTAATTATTGTGTGTTGTGATTCTTCTTTTTGCTGTCTTAGTTTTGATTTATCTAGTAAGACACCTTACACCTATACATAAATTAAATCTTAATTGTCTTATTTATTTAAATTGTAAAGCTATTTTAAAAATACTCTATTCACCCCCCCCCCCCCCCTCTAAAGTTTAGATAGATCTTTATCTCACTTTCATGCATAATAATAATAAACAAGGAATAAATAAAGTGCATAAAATAAAGTGCAGAAAGCCGATGAAGAACTCGGCACGACGATATCAAAAAGAGAACTGAACTAAAATAACTTTTAATAAAAAGAGATCCTAAATTTCAAATTAATTAAGGCGGAAACTCGGCTGTGGAGGTTCCTAAGATATTAGCTCATCTTGGTCTAGGAATATCGCTCACCTGAACGCTAAGACTATTCGACCAATCGCTATACCGACGAAGGATTCCTCTTAACGCCCTCATTATGCTAAGAACCCCGTTATTGGGTTGGGAACCCAATCCGGTAGAGTCACGCTCCTCCTCTCTCGAGGGTTAGCGCGGAGCTCTCTTTACCCAAGGGTGATCGGTCCATACGCACGGCCTCTCGCCGTTGCATATGGATAATGGAAATAGAGCCCGCACATCGATTATGCGGTCCTACGCGTCGTTAACCCGGGGCAAACCTTAAGAAATTTAATTAAACTGAAAAACAGGACCTTCAATTATTTAAAGCTACTCTATCTGTCCCAATGCTCTTTGATATTGAGGGCTAAGGGAAGTTAGCCACTAATTGGAATGGAGACACTTATGCTAGAATGCAGAAAAGAATGCTGTAAAGAAAGCAGTAAAGGAAAGATAAAAATTGCAAGTCCTACTCAAACGAGTAGGACTGAAGAAAGCAGTAAATGCGGATCCTGGCTCAAATGAGTGGGCGGGGGTAAATTGATCTCATTCACACACGCACTCTACTTGAAAGTAAATAGCACACACGCACTCTACAGAAATGAAACACACACACACACGCAAAGTTTCCTACTCAAGTGAGTAGGAGAAAATGAAAGCAATAAAAAACAAGTCCCACTCAAACGAGTGGACGGGAAACAAAAGCGGAGCGCCATTTAACTCTTAACGAGTTGGCGGAAATAATTGAATATGCACGCACGCACTCTACAGAAATGAAATAAAGCTATAAAACTAACTCATACATGCACACACTTGCAAAAATAGGAAAAACAAAGTTGCTGAAAAATTAAAACGACTGCATTTCTACCACTAGAATGCGATAGAAATGCGTAAAAAGACGAAATAAAAATTAAACGGGTAAAAAGTTTTTAAAATTAAAACAAAAAGCTAAGTGCTCGGAAAATTAAAACGAGCATATTTTCATTCTTGCATTTTTATAAAAACTCCTAAAAAGTTAAAATAAAGCTAAAAAGGATGAAAAGGTTAACAATCCTAAAGACCCTAAGTTAAAGAAAAATGAAAATAACACTTTTTAGATGTTTTTATAAACCTATAAGAATGAAAATAAGGAAAAAAAAAGAAAAGCTAAACCTAAACAAGTGCAGATTATGAAAATAAAATGGGCATTACAACGGCTAGAAATGCCGTAAAAATCCTAAACTAAACTATATTATAAAGCTGAAAAATGAAGAAAACATAAAAAGAACAAAAAAGGAGAATGAAAAATTACTTAAGTAGGGCGTATCCATGAATTTCCATACGATGCAAGAGTGAAAAGAACATAGTTTTATTAAATAAAAAGAGATTACAACAAAGCAAATACAAACACTAAGGAGGGGGGGGGGGAAGAAATTCTCTTACATAACATCAGAATCCAAATTGGCAGCACCTCCCCTAAGTAAAGTGGACCAAAAAGTGGATAGAAAAAGCTCTCTGAAAGCTTTTATTTATAGACAATTTTTTTGGGTTGGTCACGCCCGTGACTAGTGCGTGACAGGGGGCGTGTCACTACTATACATGAGCTGATCGGGTGATTTGACTGGAAAGTTGACTTCGGCTGAAAACGTGGCGGTAACGCCCCATATCACGAGCATGACATGCGTCAGTCACGGGCGTGACTGGGGCATGACTTGGACAGTTGGTAGCTCGATGTCGGCAGCATTGACAGTTGACGATGAGTTGAGTGTCGACATCGAACACGGGCGTGACTGGTCTTGGACATGGGCGTGACAAGATGGCATTGAGTCTTGAACACTAAAATCGTTGAGTGTCGACTGGCTGATGGCGTTGAGTGCCTGACACGCCCGTGTTGGGCATGGTCACATGCGTGACAGGTCAAAAAAATATTTTTTTCTGCAAAAATTTAAAAAAAAAGGTTAAGTTAGAAATAAAAATTACAAAAAACAAGTATTTTATTAAATAAAACAAACAAAAAAGGACAAAAATAACAAAAATAACTTAAATAAAATACGAAAATATTGGTATATTTACAACTCATCAGATTGCTAGTTCGGTTGCTTTTATTTTCTTCGAACCTTTGCGACCACATAGTTTTTGGCGCCGTTGTCGGGGAGCAACTTTCGTTGATATATTGAAAACACGAACCTATTAATTTTATCTCTTCTCATTCTCATCATCTTTCTTAAATTTTTAAATTTTAAAAAAAAATTTATTACCACTCTTAATTGTAACCAACTTCACAATT
The DNA here is from genome assembly GCA_039513925.1 of Platanthera zijinensis. Taxonomy (NCBI): domain Eukaryota; kingdom Viridiplantae; phylum Streptophyta; class Magnoliopsida; order Asparagales; family Orchidaceae; genus Platanthera; species Platanthera zijinensis. Next base: position 168,375,786 of record CM077081.1, on the reverse strand, counting down.
TTTCTACGCAACCTAATTCTCTCGAAAAGGGCAAAAACAACTTTAAGTGCCGCTATCTTGTCTAGTACCTTGCGAACCCTTCACTGGGTAGTCCTTGGGAAGTTCGGGAGTTAATCTTTTAAAAAAAAAATCTATTTCAAAAAAAAATCTAGCTTTTCTTTCTAGTTTATTTTATTTCTCTTTCTTCTCTTCTCTTCTTATAGTGCATGACCCGCAGGAGTCTGTCGGTTATTTTGGACTTGGACCACGAAATTGAGCATACTCTTTGGAGAAGATCGCGATTTCAAGGCCCTACTTCCCAAATACTGGTTGAGGACTCCGAGTCATTCTCTACTCTAAGAATGGAAGAACCCAACGTAGATGAATCCTTGCAAAGGACTATGTCCTAGTATGCACGGCCGAATTTCGATGGAACAAAATCTAGCATTGTACGCCCTACTATAGCAAATAATAACTTTGAATTAAAGCCTATCATAATTCAAATGGTGCAGCAGTTTGTGCAATTTGATGGACTTCAAGATGAAGATCCGAACGCACATATAGCAAGCTTTCTTGAAATTTATGACACCTTCAAGATAAATGGTGTCACAAGTGATGCAATCTGGCTAAGACTCTTCCCCTTCACTTTAAGAATTAAAGCTAAGCAGTGGCTGAACACTCTACCAAAGAATAGCATAACCACCAATGAATTAACCGAAAAATTTTTTGCGAAGTATTTTTCGCCAGCTAAAACTACAAAACGTAGGAATGACATCTCTGCCTTTGGACAAATAGACACTGAAACCTTATATGAAACTTGGGAAAGATTTAAAGAATTATTGAAACAATTCCCACATCACGTGCTGCCTGTATGGTTACAAGTGCAGACGTTCTATAACGGGCTAAATCAAAGCACAAAGAAAATGATAAACGCATCTTCTGGCAGTACTTTAAATCATAAGACCCCGGAAGCAGCTCTTGAGCTTTTTGTGGACATGACCATGAACACTTATCAGTGGAATGTGCCTAGGTCCCGCCCGAACAAGCCTGCAGGTATCTTTGTAGTGGATAACATCTCCCGGCTCGCTCTACAAGTTGAAATATTAAGCAAAAAGATAACGGAGATGATTTCTACCTCCACCCCTCAGGTATGGGAATCTGCAACTCCTTCCCCAGAACATTTAGATTTTGTTAATAATATGCCTAGAAATGTTTTTAATAATTTTTCTGCTGCGAATTTTCATCCTCCTGGTTTTAATTTTCCGAATAGTTATAATACTGCCTTAAGAAATCATCTGAATTTTTCATGGAGTAATCCATTGAATGCTATGCGCCCGCCACCACAAAATGATTTTTTTGCACCACCACCACCAACTCTTCAAAATTATCCAAAAGCTCCAAGCTAGGAGGAGTTACATTCCAAATATATCGCCACAAATGACGCTACGATAAGAACTTTAACTGGAAGCGTTAAAAGTCTTGAAAATCAAGTAGGACAGTTCGCTAAAATTACTTCTGAGCGACCCGCAGGGTCTCTTCCTTCTAAAACTGAGCCAAACCCGAGAGAGAAAGCGAAAGCTATAAATCTTCGGATTTGGAAGCAAATTCCCGATGTGGTTAGTGAAGAGCCTGAGGCAAGCTCCGCTCCCACTTATAAAAATCAAAGCTCAGCCCCTATTTTAAAAATTCAACCATCTGCTGAAGAAGTTATCACCCCCGTTTTAGAAAAAGATCACACTCCACCACCCATCTTTAAAAATAATCCAAATCCTCCTTACCCTTCCGAACTTAATAAACAACATCAGGACGATTAGTACTCTCATTTCTTAGAAATGTTCAAGCAAATCCGCATAAATCTTCCTTTCCATGAAGCGATTACACAGATGTTGAAGTACGCCAAGTATCTTAAGGATCTCCTGACCAACAAGAACAAGTTAGAGAACCTTTCGCATGTCACGTTAAATGTCGAGTGCTCTGCTGTTTTGACAAACGGTTTGCCGAATAAAATCAGTGACCCGGGTAGTTTCTCTATTCCGTGTGTCTTTGGTAATCTTTTTGTCAAGAACGCATTAGCCGACTTAGGTGCGAGTATTAACCTGATGCCCCTCTCATTGATTAAGAAGTTAAGAATTGGTATCCTCAACCCAACACGCATGAGCATCCAGCTCGCCGACAGATCTGTTAAGTACCTGTTAGGAATAGTGGAGGATGTTCTAGTAAAAGTCGATAAGTTCATCTTCCCGGTGGACTTTGTCATTTTGGACATCGAAGAAGATGTCTAGGTTCCACAGATCCCTGGTCGACCCTTTCATGCAATATCCCGAGCTATCATTTACGTTTGCAATGGTAAGCTCTTCCATCGAGTAGGCGACGACGAACTGACTTTCTCTATCACACCTTCGATGAAAAACACCTAAGCAAATGATGACTCATGCTTTTTCGTAGAGGCCGTGAGTGATGAATCCTCCTATTACCTCTCTAATTTTGAAAAAGAATTTTCTGCTTTTTGTTCCTCCTCTACTCTTCCAACTGAATCGCTACACCTAAGTGAAGAAAGTGTAGAATCCTCTTATCTTTTATCTAATTTTGAAAAAGAATTTTCTGATTTTTGTTTCTCTTCTACTCTTCCAATTGACTCGCTACAAGAAGCCGTCTTTGCCACCAGTTCCACCCATTTTAATTTTCCATATAAAAAAGTCTACAAAGATATAGTTTTTGAAAAAGAAAGAATTTCTCAAACCTCTTATGAAGAACCCCCTACCCTAGAACTTAAAGAACTTCCTGAACATCTCAAGTACGCCTTCTTAGAAAAGAACTCCAAGCTAGCAGTTATAGTTTCGGCCTACCTCACGGATGTCCAAAATGAAAAACTTCTTTTTGTTCTATGCAAATATCACCAAGCTATTGCTTGGCAGATTTCCGATATCAAGGGCATAAGCCCATCTTTCTGCACTCATAAAATTTTAATGGAAGATAATTCGCATAACTCCATTCAACCTCAGCGTCGTATAAACCCGAACTTGAATGAGGTAGTAAAGGACGAGGTTATGAAATTTTTAGACGTAGGAATTATCGACCCTATATCTGATAGTAAGTGGGTTAGCACTGTTTAGGTAGTACCAAAGAAGGGAGGGATAACGGTTGTTAGTAATGAAAATAACGGATTAATCCCGACATGGACGGTGACAGGATGGCGTATGTGTATAGATTATAGGTAGCTGAATGACGCCACCTGCAAGGACCACTTTCCTTTGTCGTTTATCGACCAGATTTTAGAACGATTATCCGCCATAGCTTTTATTGTTTTCTCGATGGACTCTCGGGGTATTTTCAAATCCACATCTCTCTCGAGGACAAAGAGAAAACTACGTTTACTTGTCCCTTCGACACCTCCGCCTACCAAAGAATGTCGTTTGGATTGTGCAATATGCCAGCTGATGTATGCTCGCAATCTTCGACAAGTATGTAGAAAGCATTATGGAGGTATTTATGAACGATTTCTCTGTGTTCGGTGATTTCTTTGATAGATGTTTAGAAAACATCGAAAATGTCTCAGAACGATGCCAAGAGACTAACCATGCCCTAAATTGGGAAAAATGCTATTTTATGGTGAGGGAAGGGTTTGTTTTGGGTCATAAATTGTTTGCAAGAGGTATTGAGGTAGATATTGCGAAGATAGAAGTTATCGAGAAGCTACTGCCGCCCATGAATATAAAAGCAATAAGAAGTTTCTTAGGTCACGCTGGTTTCTACCGCCGCTTCATAAAGGACTTCTCCAAGATCACCAAGCCCCTTACCCATCTTCTAGAAAAAGTCACCCCATTCATTTTTGATGACTCTTGTCTTTCTACCTTCGAATTAATTAAAGAAAAGTTAATTAACGCACCGATTATGATAGCTCCGGTGTGGGATATTCCTTTTGAGATAATGTGCGATGCGAGTAGTTTCGCGGTAGGAGCCGTATTAGGTCAACGCATATCTAAAAACATCCACCCTATCTATTACGCTAGTAAAATGCTCACATCTGCATAGGAAAATTACACCACGACCGAGAAGGAGCTTCTCGCTGTAGTATTTGCATTTGATAAATTCCGTCCTTACATTACGCTTTCAAAAATCATAGTCTTTACGGACCACTCGGCCCTCAAATACCTTCTTGCCAAAACAGATGCCAAGCCACGCTTGATTCGCTGGGTCTTACTCCTCCAGGAGTTTGACTTTGAGATTCGTGATAAGCGAGGAGCCGAGAACTTAGTCGCCGACCATCTCTCCAGATTAGACAATCCCTTTATAGAAAAATTAACTTAAAAATCTTTTAATGATTATTTTCCTGATGAGAAGAAACTTTTAATAAACACATCTACTTCTCCTTGGTTCGCACATCGCCAACTATTTAGTGGCCCGGGTGCTCCCAAAAGAGTTCTGCTCTCAGTAAAAGAAGAAATTCTTTTCTGAGTTGAAGAACTATTTTTAGGAAGACCTGCATCTTTTCAGAATCTGTCCGGACCAAGTGATAAGGAGATGTGTTTCTTATGAAGAAGGAGTTGATATTTTAAAACATTTACATGAAGGTCTGACAGGTGGGCACTATCAAGCTGCTCGCACCGCTGACAAGGTGCTTTGCGCGGTTTTTTACTGGCCTAGCCTTTTTAAAGATGAGCAAGCCTTTGTGAGTAGGTGTGATAGTTGCCAATAATTAGGCAACATTTCAAATAAGTATGAAATGCCGCAAAATTATTTCCTTGAGTACAAAATTTTCGACCTCTGATTAATCGATTTTGTTGGCCCCCTTCCTTCTAGCTTCAGAAACAAGTATATTTTAGTTGCCGTTGATTATGTTTCACGATGGTCTGAAGCCAAGGGTCTACCTACGAACGACTCCCGAGTTATAGTTACCTTTTTGAAAAAAATATTTTCTCGATTCGGAACGCCGCGAGCCATCGTTAGTGACAGGGGTTCCCATTTCTATAACACAAAATTTTCAAAAATCCTTACCAAATACGGCGTTACACATAAACTTTCAACTGCCTACAACCCCCAAACTAACGGACAAGTCGAAATAGTAAATATAGAAATAAAAAGAATATTAAAAAAGACTGTTTCAACTTCTAGGAAAGACTGGTCATCCAAATTAGACGATGCTTTATGGGCCTACCGAACTGCGTACAAAACGTCCCTCAGATGTATGTCGTATCGGCTGGTCTATGGAAAATCGTGCAATTTACCCGTAGAATTAGAACACTGTGCTTTTTGGGCCTTAAGATTTTTAATCTTAGATCCCCACTCTATCGGTGACCTTAGAAAATTTCAACATAATGAACTCGACGAGTGGCGCTCTTACGCTTACGAAAATAACAAACTTTATAAAGAGTGGACGAAGCGTTTGCATGATAAAAACTTAAGGCATCCGAAAACCTTTAAGCCGGGTGACCAGGTTCATCTTTATAATTCTCGATTACATTTATTTCTAGGCAAATTAAAATCTCGTTGGTCGGGGCCCTTTTTTGTTTTAGAAGTTTTTCCTTATGGTACTGTTTGAATTTCTCACCCTGATAAGGGTGATTTTAAAGTGAATGTTCAGCATCTTAAACTTTACTTCTCTGATGATGATGATGTCAGTCTAAACATTATTAAGTATCTGCTGCACGAACTCTAACTTCGAACTTTTATGTTTTGTTAAAAACTATTTTATTTCTGGACAACAATATTTTTGGACAATATTATTTTTTGATGGGTCGAGCTCAACGACGCTTTAAACAAAGGGCGCCCTTGGGAGGCAACGAAATCTTTTTCTGTTTTCTTTATTTTACAATTTTTTCCCCGGACGACTCCGACTGGCTGAGGCTTCTGCGATCGCCTGCTCTAACGTTGTTGAATCCATCATGAAGTCCAAAGAAGACATTTGGGGGAGTGGCATCACTCAGCTTTCGCGGCAAATAAATCCTGGGAAGTACCTATTTTTAATTCTGTACTTTAATTTTCTCTCCTTCTCCAATACCCTTCTTTTGCCATTGAGGACAATATCCAAATTAAGCATGGGGGAGGACTTCCTCCTTCTTTTTGCTTTGTGTAAATATTTTTTATTTTTGTGTATATTGTTTTTCAAAAAACCCAAAAAAATGAATATCTTAAAATTCTGAAAAAAATAAGCAAATATTTCCAAAATCCAAAAAAAGAGAATATTTCGAAAATTAAAAAATATTTGCTTTCTTTTTCTTACTTTAATAGTTTAGACCTTTTGGTAACTTAATAGTACCCCTAGTTTTTGTTTTGTATTACTCAAAATTTCCTATAAACAACTTAGTTAATTATAATATTTCTAATCGTCTTTTTTAATTATGTTTCACAAGTTAAATATTGGACATTCTGCGTTTCTAATTAACGGTAGCATGTTAAGGTGAAATATTCTTCTAAAACTTGCATTTGTATTATGGTTTTTCGTTCTTTATTTCCTTTTCTTTCTCAAAAATTAATCACCCACTATTTTCCTTTTCATTTTTAGATAATTTTTGTAAGGTCAACTTTTGAATAGCATAGTAGATGTGAACGATCCAAGTCACTTATTATTTCTATTTTCAAGATAATTTCATAAATCTTCTTTTATTATCTAGGACTCGCTTTTTGAAATTTTTCAAATCTATGTTTTAAATAAATTCAAAAGCGTGAAATTGATTTAGGCCGTTTTTATTTTCGTTTGAGCATTCCTGCCAACCTAAAAACTTTGACCACTAGTTAGCCTCTTTTGAGCCTTTTTCCAAATTCATTTGATAGCTCCTCTTTTCATATCATTTTCACCAAGGCCAAAATTTCCATCCTATTTAATCACACTAGCCTTTTTGAGTTTCATAAAATTTTTCCTTGATTATGAAAGGTTGTTTTGTGATATTTTTAGGAGAAAGGTTTTTGAAAAAAGTAGTGCTCAGAAGAAATGTTTGTTTTTGTTGGCCAATTCAAAATGAAAATAAAAATATTTATGGCCTTTGTTTAGAAAAATGAAAAAAAATGGAGAAAAGAAGAAAAAGAAAGAAAAAATATATATATATTTATTTTAAATGAAATTTTTTTTAAACACTTTGTTAGGGTTTAGTGTGCTTTTAAGCCTTCACATTTATCTTGGAATTCCACTAATAATCATATTCCTAAACCAAACGTTTCTGTCTTGTTTAAGTCCTTTTGATTCACGCCTTTTGAATTTTATTTAATAACTAAGAAAAGAAGAAAAGTAAATCAGTCTTAGTTTTGGATTTAAACTTAGATTTTTGTTATTTAATTGATATAATTATAATGCTTTGCTTGGATCTAGTAACAACTCAATGCGTTTTTTCATTTATGTTGTTTGCTTAAATTTATTAAAAGAATTTCATCAAAATTTTGGATGATTTATTTTCATTAAGTAAAGTTCATAAAAGTTAAACCGTACCTAAATAATTGTTTTAGATTTACGTTTCACCTTTTCCCTACTTAGAATTTTGCATAGTACTTGTGTTAGCATAATTAGAACTTTCTGATTAGTCCAATTTTATGTTTATCTAGTTTTTATATTTTTTTCTTAGGGACAAGCAAAACTTAAGCTTGGGGGAATTTGATAATACGTTTTGTAGTCTTAACTATTATCATATTTTTCTAGATTATAATGTACAAACGTGGTTTTTTGAGTTTTATTTTAAACTTTCTTGTGTTAATTTTATTGCCCTTAACTTTTTCCTCTCTTTTTGCTGCTTTTCTGAAAATTAGTCAAAATTGACCTTAAACGCCCCCTATCACGCCCTCCCCGGGCGTGACCTAGGGCGTGTCACCTTTTCTAGAGGATTCCAGAAGCCAGAGGAAAATACCAGGAAAAAAGGCTGTCACGCCCACCTGACACGCCCTCCCCGGGCATGTCCCTGGGTGTGACACGGGGCGTGTAGCCCTCTGCCCGAAGCCTGCTGCCGCATTAAATGCTATTTCGTCTCTGCACACAAATAGTATTGTCACGCCCCCTATCACGGGCGTGACACAGGGCGTGACCCCTCCTTTTTTGGACACTGATGGATTTCCGACCAATGATTTCGATGCGACGTGCGTGTCATGCCCCCTATACGGGCGTGTCCACTGACCTACAGATGTAATCATCCATCCCGCTAGAATCTAGGGCCTGAGGTCAATCCCGTACTTGTCACGCCCACTTACACGCCCTCCTTGGGCATGTCGAAGGGCGTACAAAATCGTGAGCTTTTCCTATAAATTCATACCCCCCCTTCAATTTAAGCAAGCTTTGGTTGTGAGGGGGAGGTGCTGCCCCTTTGTATCTTGGTTTTTTTTTCATGTTCATCTCTCTTTCTCTTTATCTTTTTGCAATTTTCTTAACCTTAGCATAGGTCTTAGTTTGTTTAAGCTTTTATTGTAATTTATGCACTTGTTTTAGTTGATAAATGTAGGGCTAGATTATGATATTAATTTCATGCAAGTGTAGTTTTAATTTCATGCAAGTGTAGCTCTCTTCTAGTATTAATAAAAGTGTTGTTTTCTCTCATTTTTTACTTGTGTTCTTACTATGCTTTGCTACTCATCCCCCCTCCTCCGCTCCATTATGATTAACTAATCCTCCTTGTACTCGATCTTGATGATCCGAAGTTCGAGTGATTATGTTATGATGTTTTAATTTACCTTTTCTTTTTAGGTTTTAGTCCTTGAATTACTCTTGATTTTTCATGGGCTGGAGGTATATTATCGATATATACTCTCCACCTTTCTTTCATTCTGGGCTAGCCGAGAGGCCGATAGAATGAAGTGAGCAAGCAAGAGTAAAGCGATTTGTACGCACCCCTCGAGAGAGGCAGACGTCCAAATCTCCCGAATTGGAGTAAAATCCAATAGTGGGGTTCACCGCGTAAGGCGAGCTTTAGGCCTCCGATTTAGATGAGAGCCGGTCGGACCTTCCTAAACTCAGTTGGGCACGACTTCGAGAGAAGCGTGTTCAAGCTTTAGGAACCTCCACGATCAAGGACCTTAACCCTATTATGTTTAGGTTTTTATCGCATTTTCTTAGTCGTATTTAGCCGAGGTGATTCTTGATCATGTGCTTTTCCATTTCATAGTTTCAGCCCTTCGTTATAATCGCTTACTTTATGCTCTTTATTTAACTGCAGTTGTTCTCTTTCTAGCATAGCTTTATTTCTTTAATTACACTTATTTTCTCAAATCCTAGTTTTTTCGTCGATAAAATAATATCCTTCGTGTGAGTAAGTTTATTCAACAGTTCCCGGATTTCAATATAATACTTGTGTCCCATAGCTACAGTTCGATAGGTATACTTGCCTCATTGGATTGCTAGTTCAGTTCCTTACATTTTCTTCGAACCTTTGCGACCACCAGACACTGAAGTAGGTACCTGGAAGGGTGCTGAGCTGTAGGAGTACTGCAACACTCTCAGGGTAGTGCCTTATGCAAGAAGTGGTAGGGCACTTTGTGCCTGAGCTGTAGGCCTTAGAGATAAGTCTGACGGAGGTGGTTTGAGGACCACAATGCTGTAGAATCACTGCAGTGCTCTGAGGTATGAATCCTTGTGGTTCTGAGGTAGGGTTCTGAAGAGAACCTGAGTATAAGGCTTAGGGCTAAAGGTGTAAGCTCTGAGGAGCATTTTGGAGGAGTTTGTGCCTTGTCTAACATAAGTTAGAAAGGTGGAAGGAAAAGTGGATGTACCCAATTGGGGAACCACTATAAATACTTATGTGTTGTGCTGTGTTGCTTGCTCTTGTTTTTATACTATAGGTAATTAGGACAAGCTCTAGATCACTTAATTTATAAACAACAAAGATTCTAAAGAAATTTCAAAGACCTATTAACCCCCCTCTAGGTGACTTGCTAACCTTGAAGTATTAACTTTGAAGTGGTATTAGAGGGAGTTTACTCAAAAAGGATTTAACAATCTGATTATACCTCCAAGGTTAGCTATAAGATATATTTTTGGGGTCTAGTACAAACTATAAGGAGCTGGGGGCCATGAAATTACCAATCTACAGAAATAAGGGCTTTGGCCTCTGGAAGAAAAGGGTCAGACTATTCATGGAAGCTGCTGACCCTAGGATATACATCAAAGTTAAAAGGGACCCTTCATCCCTATGAAGATTTCAGTTCTGGATGCCAAACTTCATACACCTAAATCTTTCGAAGAAATGAACAATGATGAGCTCCTTCTGGCCTACATGGACAAGAGAGCTCAAAACATTATTTCTAGTGCAGTATGAAAGAGATAGGTTATTCAGATCTACTCTAGAGGGGGGGGGGGTTAATAGGTTATTAAAACTTTTTGGTTATTTTTACTTTTATATCAAAGTTAAAATATAAGTGATACCAATAATAAATAAATAAAGGAAATAGGTAAGCTATTCTAATTATAACAGTAATCAGCAAGAGCAAGAAGAAAATGAGCAACCCGACGATGCAAGAAATTCATAGTTGTTCCCCAAATCTGGGTACATCCACTCTTCTACCACCCAGGTATGAATCACTCTCAGGTTTTTGATCAGGCAACTGCCACCAAATGATATCAATTTGTAGGGACATATTGCAATTCTTCTGGCTTTTGATCAGGTGCCTGAAAACCACAAAGGTCTTTTGATCAGGAGACCTCACAACCAAGAATTACTTTTGAAGGGAGTAAGAACCCTGTATACAGAGGGGAAAGTAAAAGTTGAGTTATCTTCTCTGTTCTCAAACAAATGAGAGAAGACTTGAGAGTGATCTTGATGATGTCAAGGCTTGTCCTGTGATCTTGAAAGGTTCAAGACTCCAAAGCCTTTCTCAGGGTATAGGTCTTGATTTCTAGAAAGCTTAGACTGATTGAGAAGAATGTCTCTTCTTGCTTCCTGGAAGAACACTTGTGTGAAGAACTGAAAACTATTCTTCTTTTTGCTGTCTTATGTTCTCTGTGTCAATGTCAATCTCTGTAAGTTACTATCTTTTGATTCACTGTGTATCATTCCATTTATATAATCCAATCGGAATTCGAACTGGCACACTTTGATTGACTGCCGAAAACATGGGAACTTGTACAACGACTATTAGGGATTTAAATTCATTTTCCTAACTATCCCATGAAAAGTTGTATAATTACTCTGTTAATACCAGTAATTAATGCTTGCCAAGGAATGGCTATATTTAGAGAATATATGCATCAATTACTCAGAGTCATATAAGCAATAAAATATCAGTCAATAAAGGAAAACAATAACTGCAAAGATTAATGGTTGATCTGGCAATTTTCGTCGATTTGGTCCAGAGATCGTTGAACACAAGCATCCTCCATAATTGAATAGAGCCCTGAGAATGATGAACTGAAATTCTGCTTTCCAAACTGGGCTTCAAGATCGTCCAACTTAAATGGTTGATCATCGATCTCAATCCTGAATGTAGATCAGAGATTGTAGAACTAAGTTCAGCAATTATTGATCTCTACATTAATAGATGAACTCTGAGATCGTCGAACGCAGAATGAAGATCGTCAAGCACTTTTCACTTAGTAAATTTCTGCCTTGTTCAGTCTCTACTGTCTTCTAAGTCTCTGATGTCTTGATCTTGTCTCATTGAGATGTTAACCTAACTGACTACTAAGAAACAAGACTAGACCCTGGCTATACAATGTGGGTCTGATAGAGCCTATATTAGTGAACCTAGCCCAAATTCAAACTAGGGGTCCAACAATATCCCCCTATTTGGGTGAGGTCACTAAACAAAATAAAAAAGTAATACAATAGCAAATCTAAGCAAACATATCTGTCATGAATATAAAAAGAATTCAACAGATATTTATAGAAAGAGATATAAACACAAAATGAAAGAGTTCTAAGACTTGTCGGGAGCTGGCTTAGAAAATTCAATTTTTCTTTTTGGATCTGTTGCTTGCTGTCTTGATATCTTTAAGTCAGCTTCACCAAGAACCTTTAGAGATGCTGCTCTGGGAACAACTGCCTCAGGGTGAACCTGCATGTAAGCATTAACATCAAAAATATTTCTATCTACAACAAATTTTTCAAGATCTTTCTCCTTGTATCTAGACATTATTGAAAATTGAGAAGGGTCAGCTCCTTCTTACTTAGCTTTATTCATCTGGGAGAGAGCAATCAGTTCATGAAACCTTGCCATCTTGAAATTTGGATCTAGCTCAGGTTCATACTGTGATGTATCTTCTTCTGAGTCAAGAGAAATCTTTTGATGCTTAATGTGCTTAATTGATTGTTCTTGAAACTTTGTTTATGTTGGTAATTTCTGGGACTGACTGTCATGAAGGTTAGGAGGAGGTCTGACTTCGCTGAACTTTAAGGAATTCTTAATTTACTGTTGAAATCTAAATTGTCTTCTTTGTCAGCCTGATCATGTTGTCTACCGCTCCCTCTAAAAAAACCACTAGAGTAAGGTCTGGATGGTCTACTATGAGATAAAGGGGTATAAGATCTCTTCTACTAGGAGGAGGTAGAAGTTCTAGAAGCAACATTGCACAAAGCACCTGTTGAAGGAGGAGGAGGTGGTGGATCCTTCCTGAAAACTTTGACAGGAGAGGAACCAGTCTTTCTCCTTTTCATTTGAGCCTTCAACTCATTCTTAGAAAATTTCAACCAATGAGGAGTTGTTGGAGTGAGAGTAATGTTGTGCCTGATAATGTAAGGGATGTCATCTTGAGGATTATACTTTGGCACTGCCTTCACTGGAGCTTTCCTCTTCTTGGACATTTTCTTCTTTTTACTGTCATCTGAATCTGAATCTGAATCCTTTTCTTGATCATCCTCAGAAGATCCTTAGGGATTATCATACAAAGCATCAATATCGGCAATTACTTCTTTTGGATCTAAAACTGAAAGTTCTTCACCTATATCAACAGCTATAATTTCATCCAAGTCTGGTACTAGAGAAGTAGAACAAACATAGGTTGGAGGAGAGAAAGCCTTGGGCTCTGAAATCTTAACCTCAGCCATGCTGATAGGCTCAGCCTCTGGAGCTACAGAAAGCTCAGGCACTAGAGATGAAAAGCTCTGGAGAAACTATTGCACAATATATATGCTCACTAGAGTAGTACAATACATAATATTTGTACAATACTGAGGTGTAACAAATGAATGAATTGAGCTATATAGAAGATCAAAAGGATCTAGGATAGCATACAATTCCCCTGAAGGATGGATAGTATGTGAAACAGAAAGAACCTTTACTTCAAAAGAGTCAAAAGGATCATTTGTCAAAAATGTCTCAAGATCTACATCTATCAAAACTGTATCTACAGCTGACAAAACTGTAGTTGCCTCTGCTGCTGCAACTACTGGAGGAGGGGGAACTTTTTCACTGGACATCTCCCCCTGCCTGGTAGCAATAATGTCTGATGCTAGGGTCCTAGATGAAGAAGGGAAAGAGATAGAGGCAATAATGGAATTGATGGAAGCTAGGAGAGGTGTAATGGCATTCTCTACAATAGTTTTGATGGTATGGGTTAGAAGAGCAATGAGAGAAGATGGGTCAGAAGATGTGGATGGTAGAGAAGAAGTGGATTGTCCACTTGCTTTACAAATGGTGGAAGTGGTAGGGGAATGGATGATTTAGGGATATCCATGGGTTTTGGATGGGAGGAAGGTTCATGAGATGGTGATTGAGATGGAGAAGGAGAAGGAGATGGAGTTGGCGAAGGAATGTTATGATCAAAGGTGGGTGAGGTTTTGATAGAAATGGTAGTGGAAGGGATTTCTTCTAGATAAGTAGGTGATGGAGATACTAGAGGAAGAGATGGAGGAGGGCTTGTAGGTGGAGTTGGTTGATGTTGTAGTGGAGAAGGTGGTCTAGCTGGAAATGGAGGTGGAGGAGGAGGAATCTCTGGTTCATCTTCCCTAGGGTGAGGAGCGAATGGAATAGTCCTTGTGTCCTTAGATGCCCTTGAAAGTGAGGGTAAGATCTACATTTACTCTAGAGGGGGGGGTGTGAATAGAGTATATTAAAATAATTTTCCAGATAAAAAAATTATTTGCAGTGGAAGACTTGATTTAAGTATATGTGTAATGTTCTTACAGAAAATAAAACTAAGATAGCAAGAAAGCAAAAATCACAGCACAAATCAAAGCAAAAACACAGCAATCCAGAAGACACATGGATCTATAGTGGTTCCCCAATCAACCTGGGTACATCCACTCTTCTACCACCCTAGGTAGGAATCCACTGCAGGAATATTTGATCAGGTGTCCTGGGCACCAATGAGCTTTTGATAAGGTGCTCAAAAACCAAATCAGATTTTTTGATCAAGTGGCTTGCCACCACTGGGTTTTGACAAGGTCTCAGAAACCAGCCACAAAACTTTTGAAGGGAGTTTTGAGAAACCCTTTTACAGTAGAGTAAGGAAAAAGAAAATAGTTTGTTGTTCTTCTCTGTCAACAGTCTAAGAGAAGACTAGTGGATGATGTTGTTAAAGCTCCACCTGAGATCTGCAATTGTTCAGGAAGAAGGGCTTTGCATAGGGTGATAGGTCTTCAGTGACTTTAGTTATCCAACAAGAGATGATTTCAGCAGTTGTTAAAATATGATGTGTCTTGAGTCTTTGATTGATGAAGCCTTTGAACACTTGAATCAGACGAGATCTTTAAAGAATAGAGGAATTCTTTTATGTTGATGATCTCCTTCACTGTTTTATTCCTTGTGTTCAGTATTAATTCTAACTCAGTAATCTTGTAGACTTGTGTCTCTAGAGTCTAATCCCAGAATTCTCATAATTCTTGATTGATATCTCTTGTTTTATCTTCCTCAATAATTCTCTGGAGATATACTGAGAATCTGTCTTTGAGATAGCCGTTAACCAGTCATAAATGACTGCCTTAAATGAAATTTGTCTCTAGAGGAAAGTCCTAAGAGACAATCCTTTTTGTCTTCCTTGAAACTTGCTGCAGATAAGTTGAAACGGCTACAGAATCCTTTCAAATAAATGCTGATAATAAAAAAGATTGAATTCCATAACTAACTGAATTTGAATTCCTGAAATCGTCGATCTCTTCAGAAAAGCGTATATCTGAGCTCCACTATCGTCGACCTGAGCTCAGAGACTAGATCTAGACTTGAGACAGAAATCATCGACCTGAGCTCAACTATCGTCAACCTGAGCTCATAGATTGGATTTTGGCTAGAGAAAGAAACATCGATTTGAGCTCGAAGATCGTCGAACCGAGTTCGACGACTCGTTGAACTGAGCTCAGAGATAGTCGAACTGAGTTCGACGTTTCGTCGACTTGAGCTCGACGAAAATTGTCCTAGTCTTCAGCACTAGAATTATGATCTTAGAAGGTCTTGGGGGCAGCTTCCAAACCTAAGTTCTAACCCTTACACTCATTCTAATTGACCTTTAAGACTATACAATAAGATCAATAAAATTTCCTAAGAAATAGTGATCCTTGCCCAAACTAGTAATAGGGTGTTCCAACAATCTCCCCCTATTTGGGTTAGGATTACTATTTACATGACAAATAGGAAATAACAAGCATACGGACAAAATTCAAAAGCAAAAACAACAATGCAGAGAAAAGAAATGCAGCATTGCAGAAGCAGATATAGTATCACAGCAGTCAGTTAGAATTTAGAAATATTGTCAGCTTACACATTTACTTCTTCTCATTGCTCTTCTTCAATAAGATTTCTCAATTAGGGTTGAGAGCTTCTTTCTTGGATCTCCTATCATCATCAGCACCTAGAGAAGTTTGAGATTTAGGCCTGGGAACCACAGCCTCTGGGTGCAGCTTCATATATCTTTCTAGATCAAAGAATTTTCTTGATGAGTATCTTTATAGTTCCTTCTTTCTTTGCTCAGATAAGTTTGTGATGTTTGAAGTGTCTTTTCCTTGATCTCTTGCCTTCTTTATCTGATCCAAGGCAGCTTGCTCTTTCATTCTGGCAGTCCAAGCTAGTTGATTATTCTCTAGATCCTCAAAAGGGACTGGAGGTTCATATCAATTCATAGTATCATAAGGAGGAGCAGTTCTTGAAGCAACAGTATCTTTCAGCTTATAAGGGAAAGGACAAGAAGTTGAGTCAAAGGATCCTTGTCCTTCACTTTGATATGGATGTTATCTTTATTGTCCTTTGGAGTATACTCTATAATCTCTTTTTCTTCCTCTGTGATGTCCTCTCCTTGACTGATAACCTCTTCGATAATGTCCTCTTGGTGAAGATCTGTCAGATCTGTCTGAAGGTTGAGAAGAGCTTTTTTTTGCAGTAGATCCAAATTGAGAAGCAGAACCTCCACCTATACCTGCATCTAGAGGAGAAGGAGGAGGATTAAAGTGAGAAGATCCTTTATCATACTTATCAATTTTGCCCTTTTTCTTCATAGCCTTGAGCTGTTTCTTTCAGAACTGCATCCATGGTTCTGAGATGGGGCAATCATGCAGAAAAAAATAAGGTATATCATTGTCATCTTTCACCTTTTCTGGAGGTACTCTCTTCAATGCCATGCTTCTATCCTTACTCTTCCTTACAATAGTTGCAGAGGAGTCATAAGAATCAGTTTGGAACTTGTCACTGTCTGAACTCTGAGGATTGTCATATAATTCATCAATCCTTTTAAGGTATTCTTGTTGTTGTTTTGATTGTTTAGTAGAGATAACAGCAGCAGCACTGACAGATACAATACTAGCAGCAGAGACCATCGGAGCAATAGGAGCAGCAGATACAGACACTTAAGAAGAAGAAACAAAAACTTAAATAACAACATCAAAGAAAGCAGATTCTTCAATATGAACAGTAGGCTAATCAGCCTCTATCATTAGAAGTCAGCAGCACTATCAGAACAGACTATATCAACAGCAGCAGCAGCAGAAACACCCATATCATAAACAGAAATAGTACTTTCCACAGCTTTAAGAGATTTTATATATGCAGAAATCAGGCTAGGCTCATAGCTGACAATAGGCACAATGGCCTTAGTTAGATCTTCCACTTCCTAAGCTGGTGGATAGCTGAAGTGAAGATTATCAAAATCTGACAGCAGTGACTTAAAGTCAACTGTTCTGAAAGAAAGCACTTGAGCTGAAACTGTAACTGGAACCTCTGGCAAGAAATCTTCTGAGACAGACACTAGCTCTTCTTCATGAGGCATCTCCCCCTGCCTAGATTCAGTATACACTGGATCAAGGCACCCATAGAAGGGACTACCTGAGGAGGAGAAAGAGAAGATAGCCTGGCAGATAGCTCCTGGATGGATTTCAGGAGTGGAGCCATGGAGGTCTCCAGCAGGACTGTTAGCCTGGGAGCCAACATCCTATACAGCCTATCAGCTAGAGCAGGAAGATCTACTTGCTCAAGTGAAACTTGAGTAGAGGTAGAGGATAGTGTGACAGAGATTGGTGGTGAAGGGGCTGCAAAAGTGGAAATAGAAGATGTGGATGGTAGGATTGATGGTTGAGAGATTGGAATGGTGGAGATGGAAGTTATTGGAGTGGAAATAGATGGGGTGAAGGATGGTTGTGTAAGAATGTCTTGGAGTAGTTGTTGATAGGAGGTTGAGGAAGATGGTAGATCAAGAGGTGAGGAATGGGAATCATCCATGTAGGAATCATCCAGAAGACTGAAGGATGGAATGGATGAGTCAATATCTAGGGGTGGTTGTAGTGTAGGGGATGGAAATGATCTACTGAAGTTGCTGGTGGTGGTGAAGGAATTGAGAGTGGAGATGAGATAGTGATGGGGGATGAAGTTGAAGTAGTGATGGTGGAAGAAGGGGTGGTTGAAGAGACAATTGGTGGAGATGGTGGAGATGAGGAGGAGGCAGGAAGTTCTTCTAATGGGGCAGTTTCCTGTGGAGAAGTGACTTCAACAGTCCTGGTGCCTGAAGTTGAGATAGCTGCAGAAGCTCTACTTGGATTGACAATCTGCCTGTCCCATTTTCCAAATTGGGCACAGGATAACCTCTTAGAAGCATTAATGTTCATCCCACTGGACACAAGCAGCTGAGGGCACCTATTATGCAAGAACAACCCTAGAATCCTCCCAGAATTAACAAAATTCTTATTTACCTTTTTCTTGATTAAATAAAAGAAAATCTCTCCCCAATTGAGATGTTTCTTATCAACTACAGCAGCCATCAAACAAAATTGATACTTGGAAATGGTATCATGAGCAGAGTGTTTGGCTAATAGCACTTTCCCAATAACATCAGCTAAGAATCTATATTCAACTGACAGATTCTTCTTATGCAGCTTGTTAGGGTTTGCTGCAGAATGACCCATTCTATCAAGCATACTTGCAAACTCATCTCCAAATAACTCAACAGAATCGTTCCTAGAACTCAACTGAAAAACATCTGTAAGGAGGGCAGAAGTTAGGGATACCTGAGTCCCAGCTATAGTACCAACCACAGTATTCCGATCCAGATTATGAGTCGTGTACACCCATTCTTTGATCTTATCGGCAGCAAGTTTCATCCTTGTTATCATAATATGCACCAACTGCTGTTCTTTGAATAAGTCGAGAATGTCTTTGAATATTTGGTGACTGCCGTCAAAGGAATCCATATCTATGTCAAATCCAGTATCGAATTTCATTGCGGCAAGAACTGTAACAGAAATAGCCATTGTGTACCTGCAAAAACGAGCAAACGAGACCAAGTGTAGAGAAGTTTGGAGGGAAAGAAAAGTTCTGCAGAGAGTATGAAAGCACAAAAGAGAACGATGGCTGAAAAATGAGTTTTATATTAGGGTTCGACGCCGAAAAAGAAAGATCGTTGAACTCTGTTCGACGATCGGGGCTTCTAAAGGAATCTGAAGAGTCTTCAACATTGT
The DNA here is from genome assembly GCA_039513925.1 of Platanthera zijinensis. Lineage (NCBI taxonomy): Eukaryota > Viridiplantae > Streptophyta > Magnoliopsida > Asparagales > Orchidaceae > Platanthera > Platanthera zijinensis. The sequence continues at coordinate 168,357,031 of CM077081.1, read as the reverse complement.
TGATCTCCGTTCGACGATGTTGGAGAGTGTCGATCTCCGCTCGACGATCTCTGACCAGAAGAAGATACCCTAGTGTTATCTGAAAGCGCTGAACTCCGGTCGATGTTTTTGGAAAATGTCGATCTCTGTTCGACGATCTTGAGGAAAAAAGTTGAGCGCAGTTCAGAGTCAAGAAACACCCTACAGAAACTAGAAAAATCAACGTTTTTAACATAGTCTTTGTCAATTTTAGGGTTTTAAAATCTTGGATCTTATTTTAAGCTTCCTCCATCTAACATTCCTAACTAATTAAGGAAGAATGTATGTTTCTTTTCATCCAATGGTTTAGTGAAAATGTCTCCCCTTTGCAAATCAGTTGGGATATATTGAAGTTCAATTTTATTCTTCTCAACATTATCCCTTAAAAAGTGATGCCTAATTTCTATATGTTTTGTCCTACTATGGAGGACTGGATTTTGTGCTATAGAAATAGTACTGGTATTATCACAAAATATTTTTGACCTCTCTAAGTTGTAGCCATAGTCTAGGAGCAGGTTTTGAATCCACAAAATCTGTGAGTAACAACTACTTGCTATCATATATTCAGCTTCAGTAGTTGAAGTGGACACAGATATTTGTTTCTTACAGAACCAGGAGACAAGTCTATCAATAAGAAACTGGCAAGTTCCACTGGTGCTTTTCCTGTCTACTCTACATCTAGCATAATCAGCGTCTGAAAATCCTGTTAATTCAAATCCTTAGTCTTTTGGATACCAGAGACCTAGATTTGGACAACTTTTCACATACCTATGAATCCTCTTTACTAATGTTAGGTGTGACTCTCTCGGGCTTACTTGTAATCTAGCACATATGCATGTAGCAAACATTATGTCAGGTCTACTAGCTTTAAGGTAAAAAATAGAACCAATCATTGCCTTATATGTTGTCTGATCAATAGGTAACCCATGTTCATCAGCATCTAATACAACATTAGTAGGCATAAGTGTTTTCATACATGATGCTTCAGACATACCAAACTTCTTAACCAATTCTTTTGCATACTTGGTTTGATAAATAAATATGTCATCAGCATGTTATTTGACTTGAAATCCTATAAAGAAGGAAAGCTCACCCATGCTACTCATTTCAAATTTAGAATGCATTAGATTAGAGAATCTTTTGCACAAATTTGAATCAGTAGATCCAAATATATTATCATCTACATAAATTAGCACTAGTAGGATATTGGACTTATGGGTTCTAATAAAAAGAGTTTGGTCTACTCTACCCCTTATAAAATCATTTTTCAGAAGAAAGCATGCTATGGTCTCATACCATGCCATAGGAGCTTGCATGAGACCATATAATGCTTTATGAAATTTAAAAACATGATCAGGATGAGTTTGAGAGATAAAACCTTGGGGTTTTCTAACATATACTTCTTCCTTGATGTCTCTATTGAGAAATGCACTTTTTACATCCATTTGATACACCTTGAATCCTTTGTGAGCTACATAAGCTAGGAATATTCTTATGGCCTCCAACCTTACAACGGGTGCAAAGGTCTGGTCATAGTATATTCCTTCTTTTTGAGAGTATCCTTGTGCAACTACCCTTGCCTTATTCCTGACAATGATTCCTTGATCATCCAACTTGTTTTGGAACACCCACTTTGTTCCAATAATGGAGTGATCCTTTGGCCTTGGCACTAGCTCCCAAACATTGTTCCTTTCAAATTGATGCAATTTCTCTTGCATTGCAATGATCCAGTGTGGATCTTATTCTGCATCTTGTATGGATTTAGGTTCAATTTGAGATAGAAAGTAAGTGTGCATCAGGTTTTGGTTGACCTGTTTTCTGGTTTGCACACAAGCTGAGATGTCTCCAATCACTTAGGAGATTGGATGATCACTTGATGTTACTAAATCAACAGGGGTGTTGATTGTTCACCAACCTGTGTTGTTATTTCCTCTTGTGGAACAACAACTAGTTCTTTAAGATAATTCTCACCAGGATGTTTAGTACAAAGTTATTGAGTGTCCTCTTCATCTTCACTGATTTCACCTCTTTGTTGGGTACGTGACTGTGTTATATCCTTTTCTACAATATGTAACCTTTCCAAAGTTTCTGAAAGAGAGTGTACCTGCAAAGGTTCAATGGTGGAAGTATTCTTCTCCTTGTAAAACATTTTAGTTTCATCAAAAGATACATGAACAGATTCTTCAATTTTAAGAGAAGATTTGTTATACACCCTATAAGCTTTACTGATCATGGAGTATCCCAGAAACACTCCTTTATCAGCTTTAGCTTGAAATTTTGCTATATACTTCTTGTCATTATTGTGTATGTAACAAATGCAATCAAAATTTTTGAAATAATCTACTTTACATTTCTTCCCTTTGAGTAATTCATAGGGAGTCTTGGCCTTCAGTTTATATATCAAACTTCTATTCAACACATAGTTTGAGTTGTTCACTGCCTCTGCCCAAAAGGATAGAGGAAGGTGAGCATCTGTCAACAATGTGGTGGCAGATTCAATAAGGGTTCTATTTTTCCTATCAGCTACTCCATTTTATTGAGGAGTTCTAGGAGCTGAGAAAGTATGCCTGACCCCTTCACTCTGAAAAAACTCTTGCATAAGAAGAGAATCAAACTCTGTCCCATGATCACTTCTAATTAGGGAAATGTGAGTATTGAACTAAATCTGTATGCATTTGAGAAACTCTTTCAAACACTTAAAGTAATCAGACTTCTTCCTCAAAAAGTACACCCATGTGAATCTTGAGAAGTCATCTACAATCACCAAAGTGTAAGATTTCCCTCCTAAGCTTTGTACTGTAATAGTTCCAAAAAGATCCATGTGTAACAGATACAAGATCCTAGGTGAATCACTCTTATTACGTGACTTAAAGCTACTTTTAGTTTGCTTGCCTAATTGACAAGCCCTACAAAGTCCTTCCTTCTTATAGAGGCCAGAAGATAGTCCTCTAACAAGGTTGTCCTTGGATAGCCTAGCAATGGTTCTATGGTTTATATGTCCTAATCTCTTATTCCATAGATCCTTTCGCTTGCAAACAGAATTGAATAAACAAATATCTACCTTAGTTGAAAGAAAATCTACAAGATAAATGTTACCTTTCCTTTTACCTGTTAACACAGTTGTGTTATCCTCTGATTTGATTTTGCATGAGGATTTGTTGAATGTCACCTGGTAGCCTTCATCACACAGTTGACTGATGCTGATTAGATTATGCTTCAGTCCTTCCACATAAGCCACCTTCTTGAAGTTGACTGAGCCAATCTGGACAGCACCATATCCTTTTGTTTGTCCAAAGTTTGAATCTCCAAATATTACTTTGGGTCTAAGTTTGGTTTTGAAGGATGTGATATTCTCCTTGCTTCCTGTCATGTGCTTTGAGAACCCACTATCCAGATACCATTATTGGTTCATTGTTTGTTAGGTCTTCTCCTGCACATAAGCAACTTATATGTTTTTGATCCAGTTTACCTTGGGCCTAGGTTGATAACCTTTAAATTCTTAAATGAAAGACATCCTTTGCTGACTCTTATAACCTTCAGGATAATTTATCCTAGGAGGTATTATCCATTCAGTATAATGGTTAAAGTTTTGGGATATAGGACCTCTAGGATTGATGTTTGATTTTCCTTTAAAAAATTGTTCATAACTCTGATCTCTATTCGAAGATCTTTGAGCTGAGTTCGACGATCTTTGGTCAGATCATCGAGCTCCATTCGAAGATTGATTAAACCAGAGTTCAGAGTTCGGTGATCGTCTACCTGAGTTCGACGATTCAGCTTGAGATCGCTGAGCTCTGTTTGATGATCGTCGAGCTCTGTTCGACGTTTTCCGTTGAACTTTGTTTTTCGGAGGTAAATCAGGATTCTTCCTAGCTACCTCTACAACACCCTTTCCTTTATCAGAGATAAATTTAATTTGGGTTGTTAATATTATAGGTTGCCTGGATAATGCACCCAAGCCCAGTGTACTGTTAAGTATTGAGTTCACTGTGCTTGTGATGTCCATCAGTCTGATGCTTCTCCCATTATGGGATTCTTCAAACTTCTTTGTCTGGGATAGTTCACTTTTCAGTGAAGCTATCTCCTCCCTAGAGCATTCTAACTCCTAATTGAGTTTGAGGTTGTCTGATTTTAAGGTGCTAAGTTGAGACAATTGATTTCTGAGAGAGATAATTTCTTTCTCAGACTTTAGCAGGTCTAAACATAGTGCCTTAAATTCAAATTTAAATTCCTCTGAATTAATATCAAAGGAATCTATTACCTGGTCTTCTTCATCTTCATGTTCATATTCAGATTCTGACTCATGTTCAGCATCAGAATTATGTTGGGAGGCATTGATAGCCATCATGCAGAACTCCTTCTCTTCAGCATCATCTTCATCATCACCTGAGCTTGATGAAGCCTATGATTCTTCTTCAGTTTCACTCCAGTTTCAGCTACAAATCCCTTCCTAGTGTGTTTGTTCTTGCTGGAAGAGGATTTGTCATTGTTGTTTCTCCTGGAGTCCTTGTCTTTTCTCCTATCTTTCATGTCCTTCTTGTCCTTATTCTGATTTTCTGGACAATAAGGCACAATGTGGCCTTGTTTCCTGCATCCAAAACAGATAATTTCTTTTTTATTAGATTTGTCATACCTTTGCTTCTCATGCCCTCTAGATGACCTCTTTCTGAAATCTTTCCTGGCCATCTTATAGAATCTTTTGGCCAGTAAGCTCATTAACTCTTTATTGCCTGTGACCTTGTCTTCAGACAATTATTCTGTAGCTTTGAAGGCAATTGTCTTCTCCTTCCTGATTGCTGGAGAAGCAACCTTTTGTTATTCCTCTCTATTCTTGATGAGCACCTCATAGGACTTGAGCTTTCCCAACAAAGCTTCAGTAGTGATCTCATTTAGGCTTCTGGCATCCTTGATTGGCCAGATCCTTGAATCCCAAGTGCTTTGAAAGCACATTAGGATTTTATCATTGAGTTCAGTTAGTGAGATCTCCTTATCCAATGTTTTTAACTTACTGACTATTAGGCTGAGCCTATTGTGCATGTCAGCAACTGACTCAGTTTCTCCCTTTTTGAAGTTCTCATACTGGGTTATGAGAAGGGATCTTCTGTCTTTCCTTTCATTAGCAGATCCTGATACAATTTCAGATAACTTATCCCATATTTCTTTTGCTGAGTTACATTCAGCCACTTTCTGAAATATTTCATCAGACATAGTCTGAGCCAGAATATTCATTGCTTTGGAATCTATAACTTTCCATTTCTTGATTTCTGCATCTGTTCCTGAAGGAGGTGGAACAATAGTTGTACTTGTAATTACATGGGGTCTTGGACACACTATCAAAATAGAAATATAGATGTCCTCATCAATAGAATTCATATATAATTTTATCCTTGCCTTCCAAAGTGATAACTTATAAAGGTTGCACACTGGGGGTCTGGTGCTAGCATTATCTTTGTTCTGTGCCATGGTTTTGTATGAAAATAAATATAATACAAATAATGACCCTCTATTAAAGATTGATCTTATCAGAGATCTTTTGGTTCAGGCGTTAGCCTGTAAAACAACCAATCAGATGAAGATTCAGTTGTTGAATAACCAACCTCCCTCTGATACCAAATGAAAGTGAGGGTAAGATCTACCTTTACTCTAGTGGGGAGGGGGGGTGAATAGAGTAAATTAAAATAATTTTCCAGATAAAAAAATTATTTGTAGTGGATAACTTGATTTAAGTATATATGTAATGTGCTTACAGAAAATAAAACTAAGATAGCAAGAAAGCAAAAATCACAGCACACAGCAAAGCAAAAACACAACAATCCAAAAGACACAAGTATCTATAATGGTTCCCCAATCAACCTGGGTACAGCCACACTTCTACCACCCTAGGTAGGAATCCGCTGCAAGAAAAGTTGATCATGTGTCCTGGGCACCAATGAGCTTTTGATAAGATTCTCAAAAACCAAAACATATTTTTTGATCAGGTGTCTTGCCACCACTGAGTTTTGACATGGTCTTCGAAACCAGCCACAAAACTTTTGAAGGGAGTTTTGAGAAACCCTTTTGCAGCAGAGTATGGAAAAAGAAAATAGTTTGTTGTTCTTCTCTGTCAACAGTCTAAGAGAAGACTAGTGGATGATGTTGTCAAAGCTCCCCCTGAGATCTGCAACTGTTCAAGAAGAAGAGCTTTGCATAGGTTGATAGGTCTTCAGTGACTTTAGATCTCCAGCAAGAGATGGTTTCAGCAGTTGCTGAAATATGATATGTCTGGAGTCTTTGATTGATGAAGACTTTGAACACTTGAATCAGAAGAGATCTTGAAAGAATAGAGGAATTCTTTTCTGTCGATGATCTCCTTCACTATTATATTCCTTATGTTCAGTATGAATTCTAACTCAGTAATCTTGTAGACTTCTGTCTCTTGAATCTATTCCCAGAATTCTCTTAATTTTTGATTGATATCTCTTGTTCTATCTTCCACAATACTTCTCTTGAAATATACTGAGAATCTGTCTTTGAGATAGCCCTTTAGCCAGTCACAAATGACTGCCTTAAATGAAATTTGTCTCTAGAGGAAATTTCTTAGAGACATTCCTTTTTGTCTTCCTTGAAACTTGATCCAGATAATTTGAAATGGCTACAAAATCCTTTGAAATAAATGCTGATAATAAAACAGATTAAATTCCATAACTGACTGAATTTGAATTCCCGAAATTGTCGATCTCTTAAGAAAAGCGTCGATCTGAGCTCAACTATCGTCGACCTGAGATCAGAGATTGGATCTAGACTTGAGACATAAATCGTCAACCTGAGCTCAACTATCGTCGACCTGAGGTCAGAGATTGGATTTTGGCTAGAGACAGAAACATCGGTATGAGCTCGAAGATCGTCGAACCGAGTTCGACGACTCGTTGAACTGAGCTCAGAGATACTCGAACTGAGTTCGACGTTTCGTAAACCTGAGCTCGATGAAAATTTTCCTAGTCTTTAGTACTTGAATTCTGATCTTAAAAGGTCTTGGGGGCAGCTTCCAAACCTAAGTTCTAACCCTTAGACTCATTCTAATTTACCTTTAAGACTATACAATAAGGTCAATAAAATTTCCTAAGAACGTAGTGATCCTTGCTCAAATTACTAATAGGGTGTTCCAACAGCCCTGTCGGAGGAGGGAGCCATGGAGGGCCTGGAGATGGTCCTCTCCCACTTTCCAAAAAGAACTGGGGTCATCCTCTTGGAAGCATTAATTAAGACTGTTTGGGATTTCAAAAATTTAGGGCATTTTTTAGAGAGAAAATTCCCTAGAAGTCTGCCAAGAGAGACCTCTCTCTTATTTGTTTTCTTCTTTATCAACTCAAACAAAATTGCGTCCCAATTCACAGCCATTTGATTTACCAAGGCACTTATCAAAAGAAACTGATGCCTGGAAATGTTATCATGGGCAGTGTGCTTCCCAAGCAACACTTTTCCCACAATATCTGCCAAGAACTTGTATTGAGGAGACAAGTTCTTCTTCAGAATCTTGAAAGGGTTTGCATCAGCATGACGCATTCTGGAGTGCATGGAAGCAAACTCTTCCTTATCTTTTTCAATATCATCTTCACCATTAACAAAACAAAAAATCTCAGTAAGAACGACAGGGGTTAGACTTACCGCCTATTCAGAAAGAGTTCTAACCAATGACTGTGCATCTAGGGATGATGATGTATAAGCCCATTCCTTAATTTTTGACACTGCCAACTTCATCCTTGTCATCATCAACTTTTGTAACCTTGGCTCATCAAACAACTTCAACACATCCTGAAAAATCTGGTCAAAGTGCTTGAATGAGTCAAAATCAAAGTCGAATCCAGAATTGAACTTCATGCTTGACAAAATCGCCACTGTGATTGCCACTTGAGAGTTCCTGCAAGGAAAACAAAGATCAAGTGCAAAAAGGAAATAGAAAGCGCGGGACTATTTCCGTCTAAACCCTAGATTATATGGTTTAAGAAAACGAAGAGACGTAATTAGTCGAGCGAATAAAGTAATAAAAAACTACTTCAAATCTGTGGTTTGCGAAATATTTTAATATAAAATGAGTTTGATAACCGCAGATTGAAGAGAAAGAATAAATCATCGATCTCAGATCGATGATGAATTCTCTGAACCAAAAATCATTAATATCCATTCGACGAAATTTTTTTCACAAAGAAGTGATCGTCGATCTCAGTTCAACGATCTACTTCACGAGATGCTAACAGAACGTCGATCTCCGTTCGACGATCTATCAACAAATCGTCGATCTCAGATAGAAAGTCAAAAAAATCTCATCTCTATTAATCATACCTAGCTTATTAATAAAGAATAGATGTTTCTTTTCATCCAAGGTATTGGTGAAAATATCTTCCCTTTCTAATCTGTAGGGATGAAGGTGAGATTAATTTTCTTTTTGTCCACACACTCCCTAATGAAATGATGCCTTACAACTATATGCTTTGTACTAGAATGTTAGACTGGATTCTGTTCTATAGAAATTGCACTAGTACTATCATAAAATATTATTGAATTATTTAAGTTGTATCCATAATCCAGGAGTTGATTTTGTATCCATAGCATCTGGGAACAACAACTGCCAGCTGCTATATATTTAGCTTTTAATGTTGATGTAGACACATATGTCTGTTTTTACAAAACCAAGAGACAAGCCTAACATCAAGGAACTTGCATGTTCTAGAGGTACGCTTCCTATCTACTCTATATCCAGCAATGTCATCATCTGAGTATCCAGTCAATTCTGATTCTGACTCAGTAGGATACCAGAGTCCTAGATTTGGGCAACTCTTTATATATCTCAAATTTTTTTTAATAAAACTAGGTCAGATTCTTTAGGGTTCACCTAGAACATTGCACAAAGACATGTAACAAACATTATATCAGGCCTACTTTCTGTGAGATATTGAAGGGACCCAACAATGGCCCTATACAATTTCTGATCAACTGGTTTCCCATGCTAATAAGATTCAATCACAACATTTGTAACCATGGGTGTTTTCTTAGCTGAGGCATAAGCCATCCCAAATCTTTTGATCAGCTCTTTAACATACTTAGATTGGGATAGGAAAATCGCATCAGGTTCCTTCTTCCCTTGGATACCAAGGAAGTCGGAGAGCTCACCCATACTACTCATCTCAAACTTTGAATACATAAGGTTGGAAAACCTCTTCATAGTTTGGGATCTGTATAGCCAAATATTTTGTCATCTACATATATTTGTACTAACAATATTTTATAATGATGATGCTTGAAAAACAAAGTCCTATCTACCATCCCTCAAGAAATCTTATGCTCTAACAAGAAGCTATCTAGGGTCTCATACCAAGCCCTTGGAGCTTGCTTGAGGCCATAGAGAGCTTTATGCAATCTATAAACAAAAGAGGGTTGAGTTGGAGAAATAAAACCTCGTGGTTGTTCAACATAAACCTCTTCTTTGATTTCTCCATTTAGAAAGGCACTTTTAACATCCATCTGATAGACTTTGAATTTTTTAGATGCAACATAGGCCAAGAAAATTTAGATTGCCTCTGACCTTGCCACTAGTGCAAAGGTTTGATCATAATCAATGCCTTTATTCTGCTTATAACCTTGAGCAACAAGCCTAGCCTTATTCCTTATAATTGCTCCTTGTGCATCCAACTTGTTTTTGAAACCCCATTTTTTTCTAATGACTGGTTAATTCTTTGGTCTTGAGACTAATTCCCAAACTCTACATCTCAAATTGGTTGAGCTCCTCTTGCATTGCAAAGATCTAGTGGGGATCTTACTCAGCATCTTGAATGGAATGAGGTTCAACTTGAGAAATGAAGCGGGCATGTAACAGATCCTAGTAGAGTTGATGCCTAGTCTACACACCTGCTGATATATCTCCAATCACTTGAGATACAGGATGATCTCTAAGTATGACTAAATCAGCAGGAGGATTTGGTTGTTCAACAGCTTCAGGGACTGATTCCTCTTGTGGAATCAAGACTGCTGTTGGGACTTCTACTATTTGAACATTGTCCTCTTCATCACTGCTATCAGCAACCTGTGGAGAAGCATATATGATAGCCTTAGGGGTGAGGCTCATATTCTCCAACTTCTCACACAAGTTGGGTACCAGCATAGTCTAACTAGTAGAAGCATTCTTCTCCTTATAAAACATGTTAGATTCATCAAAAGATACATGTACAGACTCTTTAATTTTCAAAGTTGATTTATTATAAACCCTATAAGCCTTGCTTACTTGGGAATATCCAAGAAAAATTCCCATTTCAGACTTGTCTTCAAACTTTCTAGTGTATCTTTTGTTGTTAATATGTATGTAACAGACACAACCAAATACTCTAAATTAGTCTACTTTAGGTTTCTTCCCTTTGAGTAGCTCATAGTAGGTCTTAGCCCTAAGCCTGTGTATTAAGCTTCTATTTAGGACAAAGTTAGCTGTGCTCACTGCATCTGCCCAAAAGGAAAGGGGCAAGTATGCATCAACAAGTAATGACCTGCAGCTTCAATCAGGGTTCTGTTTTTCCTTTCAGCTACCCCATTTTGTTGAGGAGTTCTAGGAGCAGAAAAACATTTCATGATACCTTCCTTCTCACAGAACTCTTGCATAAGAATAGACTCAAACTCAGCACCATGATCACTCATGATCAATACAACTGGAGTATAGAACTCAATCTGTATGCACTTGAGAAAATCTGTAAGAACCTTGAAGTTATCTGACTTGTTTTTCAAGAAGAACACCCAAGTGAACCTGGAGAAGTCGTCTATAATAACCAAGGTGTAAGACTTCCCTCCTAGGCTTTGTACAGCAATGGGTCAAAAGAGATCCATGTGAAGCAATACAAAATCCTATGTGAGTCACTCTTATTAATGGATTTGAAACTAGTTTTAGTTTGCTTGCCTAGTTGACAAGCCCTGCAAAGGCTTTCCTTCTTATATGGGTAAGAAGGCAATCCTCTTACAAGGTTGTCCTTTGATAGCCTAACAATGTATTTTAAATTTACATGTTCTAACCTCTTATGCCATAGTTCATTCTGATTACTAGATTGGTTAAATAAACAAATTTCATTTATGGCTTAGTTAAAGTTAACAATATAAATGTTACCTACTCTAGAACCAAATAAAATAACTATGTTGTCAGTTGTAGAAATAATGCAAGAGGACTGATTGAATGATACCAGAAATCCTTCATCATAAAGTTGACTGATGGAGATTAAGTAGTGTTTCAATCCACTTACATATGCTACATTCCTGAATATGACAGATCCTATTTTGACTTCTCCATAGCCTTCAGTCTGGCCATAGTTGGAGTCACTAAAAATAACTTTAGGTCCTAGCTTTGACTTGTAGCTGGATAAGTTGTCCTTCCATCCGGTCATGTACTTTGAGCACCCACTATCAAGATACCATTGCTGGTTATATGATGGACATCTCTTTACCTGCAACAATTAAAAGATTAGTTGTTCTTGACCCAGGTTACCTTGGGTCCATTATTTTCTTGATAAGAAAAACTTGAAATAAACGAGCTAGCTGGCTGAGATTGATATCCTAGTGGATGATATCTCCTAGATGGAATTTCCCAATGTGTGAAAGGATTAGCTGTTTCCCTTTTTTGATTAGAATTTTTGTTAAAGTTAAAATTTCTATCAGGGTTAAGAGTTTTATTGCTTCTTACTGGGTTCGAAGATTTAAAGTGAGATAGTCTATCTGAGTTCGACAACATATGTTGAGATCGTCGATCCCTGCTTAGAGAGGGGTAGTATTCATTCTCTATGCCCCATATTCGTCGATCTCTGCTCGATGATCAATACATAAATCGTTGATCGCAGTAAGACGATTGACTATAGTAAATATTATCGTTCATAGATCGTCGATCTGGGTTCGATGATCTATTCACATTTCGTCGATCTGAGTTCGATGAAAATAGCTGAACATTGTTTTTGTTTTGTTTTTTCTGTTTCTATTTTTCTGTTTGTTAGGTTTGTTTCTATTTGCAGTTGGGGGTTTTTCATTTATTTGTTCTTTACCCTTTTTAGAGATGAAATATATAGAGTCCTTAGTATATTTTTCTTAACCAGTGGGGGTTGGCTTGATGAAGCACCCAAGCTCAGCTTGCTAGTGAGTCTGGCATTAACAGTGCTTGTAATGTCCATCACCTTGAGGCTTCTCCCATTTAGGGATTCTTCAAGTTGCCTTGCCTCAGCTAGTTAAGTTTTTAATTTGATTATTTGTTCATTATCAAGTGTAATATCATCTTTTAGTTGATTGTTCTCTGCAACTAGATTACTTTGATCATTTAATTGCTCTCTAAGTTATTTGATTTCCTTTTTTGAACTAATTAAATCTACACACAGTTTTAAATTCAAGTATGAAATCTTCTGAATTGAAATCCAAAGATGAGAGTACCTGGTCCACTCCAGAGAATGGTTCTTCATCATCTAATGAGTCTTCTTCTGAATGAATGCTGGAAGCACCAATTGCCATTAGGCAAACTTCCTTTGCCTTTGCTTCCTCTTCATCTTCATCACTGGAGCTAGAGGATGAGGAATCCTCTTCTTTATCACTCCAAGTTTTTGCTACAAATCCTTTGTCTTTCCTCTTATGTTTGCTCTAGGAAGGCTTGTTATACTTGTGTTTTCTGGAGTCCTTATCTTTTCTTTTCTCCTTCTTCTGATTCTCTGGACACTCTGAGATGTAGTGTCTAGGTTTCCTGTAACCAAAAAAAACAACCTCTTTAGTTGGTGTTTTGTCATACCTGGGCTTATCTTCTTGTTTGTATGACTTCTTCCTGTAGTCTCTTTTGCCCATCTTGTAAAATCTCTTTGCTAAGAGACTCAAGAATTCTTCATTAGTAGTAGGAGCTGTTGTTTCTTCTATAGCCTTGAATGCAATATTTTGCTCTTTTCTGACTAGAGTAGAAGCCTTCAGCTCTGCCTCCCTAGTCTTTGTCAGGTGCTCAAAGGATTTGAGCTTCCCTAGAAGAGTTTCTCTGGAGATTTCTGTAATGCTTCAGGCATCCTTGATTTGCCAGATCCTTGTGTCCCATGAGCTGCGAAGACACATCAAGATCTTGTCAATGATCTCAGTTAATGAGATGTCCTTGTCCAATATCTTCAGTTCACTAATGATGGCACTCAGTCTCCCATACATTTCTTCCACTGAGTCACTGTCCTCTTTTCTGAAATTCTCATATTTGGAGATGAGAAGGGATCTTATATCCTTTCTTTCTTGTACTGAGCCTTCCAACATCTTGTTCAAGTAGTCCCAGATGGCCATTGCTGATGTGCAATCAATAACCTTTTGGAATATATCATCAAACATGGTCTGGGCCAGTATGTTCATGGCCTTGGCATCAACAACATTTGCTTTCTTTTGTGCATCAGTCCAATCTGGTGGTGGAACTGCATGAGTGTCAGCAGTTGAAGAAGTGGCTACAGTTTGTTGAGGTGGACCTTTCAAAATGGAGTTTAAAATGTCTTCTTCAATTGAGTTCTTGTATAATCAGATTCTTGCCTTCCAGATACTGAACTTATTTAAGTTACTGCCATATGATAAAAGAATAACTAATGAAAAAGAAAAAATGAATAAGCAAAGATCTTGGTTCAAGTGTTAGCTTGTTCAACCAAAGAAACAGCCCTCTGATACCAATTGAAAGAGATAGGTTATTCAGATCTACTCTAGAGGGGCGGGGGGTGAATAGAGTATTAAAACTTGTTGGCTGTATTTACTTTTATATCAGAGTTAAAATATAAGTGATACCAATAATAAATAAATAAAGGAAATATGTAAGCTATTATAATTATCACAGCAATCAGCAAGAGCAAGAAGAAAATGAGAAACCAGACGACACAAGAAATTTATAGTGGTTCCCCAAATCTGGGTACAACCACTCTTCTACCACCCTGGTAGGAATCACTCTCAGGTTTTTGATCAGGTGATTGCCTCCAAGTGATATCTATTTGCAGGGAGATATTGCAACCCTTCTGGCTTTTGATCAGGAGCCTGAAAACCACTGAAGTCTTTTGATCAGGAGACCTCACAACCAAGAATTTCTTTTGAAGGGAGTAAGAACCCTGTATACAGAGGGGAAAGTAAAATATGAGTTGTCTTCTCTGTTCTCAAACAAATGAGAGATGAATTGAGAGTGATCCTGATGATGTCAACGCTTTTCCTGTGATCTTAAAAGGTTCAGGAATCTAAATCCTTGCTCAGGGTAGGTCTCGATTTTTAGAAAGCTTAGATAGATTGTGAAGAATGTCTCTTCTTTATTCCTGAAAGAACACTTGTGTGAAGAGCAAAAAACTGTTCTTCTTTTTGTTGTCTTGTGTTCACTGTGTCAATGTCAATCTCTGTAAGTTCCTATCTTTTGATTCACTGTGTATCATTCCTTTTGTATAATCCAATTTGAATTTGAACTGTCACACCTTGATTGACTGCCGAAATCATGGGAACTTGTGCAACAACTATAAGGGATTTAAATTCATTTACCTAACTGTCCCATGAAAAGTTCTATAATAACTCGGTGAATACCAGTAATTAATGCTTGCCAAGGAACAACTATATTCAGAGAATATATGCATCAATTACTCAGAGTCATATAAGCAATAAAATATTCAGTTAATAAAGGAAAACAATAACTGCAAAGAATAATGGTTGATCTGGCAGTTATCATCGATCTGGTCCTGAGATCGTTGAACTCAAACATCCTCTATCGTTGAGTTGAGCCCTGAGATCGATGAACTGAAATTCTGCTTTCCAAACTGGGCTTCAAGATCGTCGAACTGAAATGGTTGATCGTCGATCTCAATCCTAAAAGTAGATCAGAGATTGTCGAACAAAGTTCAGCAATCGTCGATCTCAGCATTACGAGATTAACTCTGTGATTGTCGAACGCAGAATGATGATCATCGAGCTTTTTTCACTTAGTCAATTTCTTCCTCGTTCAGTCTCTACTGTCTTCTAAGTCTCTGATGTCTTGATCTAATCTCACTGAGATGTTGACCATACTGACACCTAAAACACTAGACTAGACCCTGGCTATACAATGTGGGTCTGATATAGCCTATATTAGTGAACCTAGCCCAAATACAAACTAGGGGTCCAACACAGTAGATGATTCAACCTTCTAGAATTTGGTGCATCGCAAGACCTCCAAGAAAATGTGGAACACCATAGTTGTGTTCATGGAGGGTTCAAAAGAGGTGAGGAATGAAAAAAAATCCATGCTCAGCAAGGAATATGATGCCTTCAGACAAGGAAAGTCTGAGGGCATTGCTGCGAGCTTTAAAAGATTTTTCAAAATTGTAAATGAACTAAGAACATATGGAAGGGTCTTCAGCACATATGAGCTGAATGACAAATTTCCCAGGTGCCTCACAATTGATTGGGACACAAAGATTTGGGACATTAGGGAAATGGCCAAGTTAGCTGAAACTCCTCCTCCAACCCTGTCTGGAAAACTGCAATCATATGAGATCCAGCTTGCCGCAAGAAAGGAAGAAGAGAAGAGTAGTAAGTCACATGCCAAGGAGAAGTCTGTAGACTTCAAAGATGATGCCCTAACCAGGAGCAGAAGGAAGAACTCTCCACTCAGGAGAATTACTGAGTCAGATTCTGAGAGCATAAAGATCAGCACCTCAGACAAAAATATATCTGATAAGGACTTTGTTGCCTTCTCCAGGCAGTTTCAGAAATTCATGAAGAAGGAGCATATGAGGAACAACATGCCTTCCTCTTCCTCACAACATAGAAGTAGACCCTCTAAGGAGGATAGGTATGCTCCTAAATCTAGCAAACAAAACTTTTTTAAAGTCATTTATTTCTGCTACAGTAAACCTGGGCATATAGTTGCTGACTGCCCATTGAAGATAAAAGAGGAAGTTGAAAAGAAGCACCACAAGGGGAAGAAGAAAGAGAAATCCCTTGTGGCCAAGAAGGAAAATACCTGCTTTGACTCCTCCTCTATGTCAGACAATGAAGAATAAGAAGCCAACATTGAGCTAATGGCTGTTGCTAAAGAAGAACCTGAAGAATATCCTACTTATAGGATAGGAATTAGGGCCCATCTGTGACATTAGGAATGTGACTCTTAGGTGGATGAAGATGAAGAAGAATATGTTCAATGCCATGGATTAATGGCAATAACAGATGAGGAGAGCAGCAAGGATCAGCTTGGACAGGCTCAGGTAAATTCTAAATCTCTGCCTTTTATTTTAGATCATGAGGCTAGCTCAGATTCTGAAGCTCAATCATCAAGGGATGAAGGGGATTCAGAGTTTGAGGATTATGTCAATTCTATAATTTACAAATATGGAGAACTTCTTGAAGCATTCAATAAGTGCAAGCTCCTTGCCAAGAGACGGGCAAAGGAGCATCTCAATCATAGGAGCAAGTGTGAGGCCAAGAAAAGGATCTCAATTATATGGCTGCACAATCAGCCAAGCTCAAGGAGATCATTGATATGGAGTCTGTGGTAAGAGTCTCAAATGAGAAAATTATCTAGAAACTTAAATATGATCTCCTAAATGAGAAATTGCTGGTGGCCAAGTTTTCTAAGCCAAGCACTATGCTTCCATTAATTGACACCCTCTTTACCCAAAAGGGTATGAAAGGGTTAGGATTTAAGGGACCTACTAGAACTCCCAATCCAAAAGGAAAGGGGAAGGCTCCAGTTGTGCCTCTAGCCTCATTGTCTCCAATCTCTTTTGAAAAAGTCATGTTGCCTTCTAACAGGTATGACCATGAAATCTATTATGGTCACTGGGAGAATGATAAACCCACTGGTAATGCCAAATGTGCCCATAGCCAAGGTGGAAGACACAGCCATGTGAAGGCCTTTAAGGATGCCCATGAGGAAATTCAAATGGCCCATCCTGGACCATTCTTTTTGGTGCCCCAGCACCAAAACTAAAGGATATTGCTACTACAGGAAATTTGAGTAATCCAGCAAAAGTAATGACTCAAGGTGAGTCTTCTAGCAAGGCTGAAATGGCAGTTTCTGATGCAGTCAGATGCATATTAGCTGAAAAGAGACATGCAGTTGGTGTCTCTAAGAAAAGACCAAAATAGTCAGCTAAAAGACTTACCTTTAGTCAAATGGCTGCTGGAAGAAATAAGAGACATACATGAGCACATCTTCCCATTGTTCAAGGAGCTATCCAGGAAAATGATGGCCCTAAGCAAAAAAGGAGATATAATGTCCATGAGTGCTGGTGCTACGGCAAAGTGGGCCACTATGCTGTAGATTGTAGGAATAATCCTTTAGTGTCCAAGGGTAGCCAACCTATCAGGAATACTGCAGGAAGGCAAGCTTTTTTTTAGACTATTGTGAACCTAGGACCCAATATAAATTGGGGTCCTAGGGTGAGATAAATTGTGCTTTTTCAGGTGAGTTAAAGTACCAATTCCCCTAAATGTTACTTGGACAGTGGATGTTCTAGGAAAATGACTGGAACAAAGGAACAATTGAAAGAGTTCACTCTTGTAAAGAATGGAACTAAGGTCATCTTTGGAGGCTCTGACAAGGGAATAACCATAGTTTATGGTAAGATCTCAAATGGCTTAATCACCATCACAAAGGTAGCTTATGTAGAGGTGTTATAACACAACCTCATAAGCATAAACCAACTATGTGACCTTGGTTATGACATTTCCTTCCACAAGGATAAGTGCCACATCAACAGGTTAAGTGACCAGAGTGTCAACTTAACACGCACTAGGAGTGGGAATGTTTATTGCTTAAACTTTTCTTGCTTAGATAAAAGTTCCCCTATATGCCTAGTTGTAAATGACAAAGTCTCATATTAGGTCCAATGGCACAAGAGACTTGTTCATTTGAATTATAAGACCATTGGTTAGCTCTTTGGTGATGAGCTAGTTAGGAATGGTCCCAAAATAAAATGCTTCAAGGAGTGTATCTATGCTGCTTTCCAAAAGGGTAAGCAGACTAAAACCTCCTTCAAGAACATTGGGACCAAGGACTCAGTTAGATGCTTATATCTCCTGCATATGGACTTATTTGGTCCTATGCCTGTTCAGAGTCTAGGTAGGAAGATCTACACCCTTGTGGTGGTTGATGACTATTCCAAGTTTGTTTGGGTGTTCTTCCTTAGAAGATAGGATGAAACCCTTGAAGTCTTCTTGAATTTTGTCTGACAGATTAAGAATGAACTTGAAAGCTCTGTGGTCAAAATAAGAAGTGACCATGGAGCTGAATTTCTATTTGTATCCATGAATTCTTTTTGTGATGAGAGATGGATTCATGAAGAATTTTCGTCTCCAAGAACAACCCAGTAAAATGGGTTAGCAGAGAGGAAAAACAGGGCTCTCATAAAAGTTGGGAGAACATTGTTGAGTGAAACTTCTCTCACTTAATATTTCTGGGCTGAGGCAGTTAACAATGCATGTCAGGTTATCAATAGGGCTTCTATCACAAAAGGCCACAAGAAGACTTCCTCTGAGATCTTGAAGGGAAGAAAACCAAACATATCCTATTTAAGGATCTTTGGTTACAAGTGTTTCATCTTGAATAATGGCAAGTGAAAAGTGACTAAGTTTGCTGCCAAATCCCATGAGGGTATCTTTGTTGGGTACATAAATAGTAGTAAGGCATATAGAGTCTATAACTTAACAAATCAAGTTGTAGAAGAATATATCCATGTAGTGTTTGATGAGTCAAGCATGATTGACAGTGAGCTGTCAAGCTCTTTGCCTAGTTCTGTAGGTACAGAAATTATGATTGAAAAGCTCTCCATCAAAAATAAAGACCCTGTTGTGCAAGAAGAATATGGTGAGGGATGTTGTCTAGAGGAAGCACAATACAGTCAAGCTGGAAATGAAGACCAACCAGCTGAAGAAAATGGTGCTTAGCAAGAAGCAGTCAGACTGCACCCAACAGTCATATATCAGAGAGATCATCCTCCAGATCGGATAATAGGTGAGGCTAGCGAAGGTGTACAGACCAGAAGCATGAGTTTCAACACAACTCTTTACTCCAGCATCCTATCACAAGAAGAGCCCAAGAAATTTGAAGAGGCAAATCAAGACCAATTCTGGATTGGTGCAATGCAAGAAGAACTCAACCAATTCAAAAGATGCTTGGTATGGAAGTTGGTTCCTAGACTAGATGAACATAATTTCAATGGAGTCAAGTGGATTTTATGAAATAAACTTGATGAAAATGGTACTATAATAAAGAATAAGGCTAGACTGGTGGCCAAGGGGTACAGACAGGAAGAGGGGATTGATTATGATCAGACTTTTTCCCCAATTGTAAGGTTAGAATCCATCAGACCATTCCTTACATTTGCAGCCTTCTAGGGATTCAAAGTATTCTAAATGGATGTGAAGTCAACCTTCCTGAATGGAAACTTGAAAGAAGAGGTCTATGTAGAGCAGCCTCTAAGTTTTGTAGATTCTAACTCTCCTATTACTGTATATAGACTTAGAAAAGCTCTATATGGCCTAGAGCTAGCCCCTAGAGCATGGTATGAGACATTATCTACCTTCCTCATTGAGAGAAAATTCTCAAGGGGGATGATAGACAAGACCATATTCCTAAGGGAATCTAAGGGCAAGATCATCCTAGTCCAGATTTATGTTGATGACAAAATAATTGGCTCTACTGATGACGACCTCTACAGCAAGTTTGCAAAACTTATGCAGGGGAAGTCTGAGATGAGTAATATGGGTGAACTGAAGTTCTTCTTGGGACTCTAATTAAGACCAACGGATGATGGTCTATCGTTATCCCAGCCAAAGTTCACCAGGGAGCTAATCAAGATGTATGGTATGGAGAATGCTTCCACCATAAGAACTCCCATGAGCTTAAGAGTGCCTATAGGCAAAGATTATCCAGGGAAACCTATTGATCCAAATTTGTTTAAAGGTAAAGTTTGCTCTCTTCTCTACCTCACTGAAAGTAGGCCAGACATTATGTATGCAACATGTATCTATGCTAGGTATCAGGCCTTCCCTAAAGAGTCTCACTACCCTGTTGTGAAAAGAATCTTGAGATGTCTTAAGGGCACCCCAGATCTTTGCCTATAGTACCCTAGGAATGGGGAGTTTGAACTAACAAGCTATTCAGATGCACATTTTTGCAGGCTACAAGGTGGACATGAACAACACATCTGGCTCCTATCAATTTCTAGGTAAAAGGCTTGTCTCTTGGAGTAGTTAGAAGCAAACAAGTGTTGCAGTCCCCACTGCTAAGTCAGAGTATATTTTACCTAGGAGCTACTGTGCTCAGTTGCTGTAGATCCAACATCAACTTCACGACTACAATATTCAGATTAGTAGAACTCCACTCTTTTGTGATTCTACTAGTGCAATTTCAATAGCTAGGAATTCTGTCTCCCATAGCAGGACTAAGCATATAGAATTTAGGTATCATTTCAATCTAGAACATGTATAAAGGCAAGACATCATCCTTGAGTTTGACTCCACAAACAAGCAAGTGGCTGATATCTTCACTAAGCCACTGATGAAGCCAAGCTCAACACCTTCAAATTTGAATTAGATATGTTAAATCTTTTATAGCTTCAATTCTCTCCTCTACCATATGTAGTACTGTCTATTTTGCAGGTAGCACAAGTCCCTCCCTAAGATAATGAAGCTAGTATGCAACAGTTGAGGTGGAGCAAGACCAACAACTGAAATGGAATTAGGTCAAAGAAGGGGGATCAACTGTAACACCCCAAATCCCAATTTGGAGTTCAGGCAGGGTGACACGGCCTGGGACACGGGCGTGTCCCATGACATGTCATGGCACATGGACTGGTACACGGGCGTGTCCCAGGTCATGTCCTTCAAATTATGTATCGAGTTGTCGAAACATTACAGTCGACGATCGTTGAGAGGCGACACGGCCAGGGACACGGGCGTGTCCAGCTCGAGTTGGTAACCGGGCTGTGTCTAGTGTGGCACAAGGCCTATGACACAAGCGTGTCACAGGGGCGTGTTTGGCACACCGTTAAGGACACGGGCATGCGGATTAGCCATGTCCTTCTCGGGAGTGTTGATCCTTTGTTGATTGAGGGGTACGCCCCTTAACACGGGGGTGTACCTAGTGATACGGGCGAGTCAGGTGTTTGACACGGGCATGTCCAACCCATGTTCTGATCCATATTGAGTCAGTTTTGCTGCCGCTTAAGGGACACAGCCTGTGACACGGGCATGTCACAGGCCGTGTCAATCTTGTTTAGAAGCTTTTCAGAGCAGATCAAGGCCGTTTATTTCCTTCTATTTGGATCTTGTGGTCTAAGCTCCTTCCTGCTAATATAAGTCCGAGAATAGAGGATAGAATCTCATTCAAGCATTGGCCATTCTCTTTCTAAAGAGAAGAGAGAGAGAGGATAGCATGGAAGGAAGAAGGAGAAACTTTCTGACTGCCGGTGGAGCTTCAGCGGTCCGAATCGAGAGCCGAGTTTAGCGTTGTGGAGGAAAGGCCATCACAGTGATTTCTAAAAATCCAGTTTATTATGGCTACGAAGCAATAGTCAAGGGTAACGATCTCCTTCTTGGACAAGTGAAGTACTCCTTTATGCATGTGCATAGAATCCTCCACCAAGAGGTGGAAAGCGTAAGCGATTCCAGCGAGTTAATAGTCGATATCACTGATTGAGTTTGCATCTAGATCAGGAAATGAGCAGTATGGAATACACATGTTGTGTGAAGCCCATCTGGACGGTTATTCTAGATTAATGATGTTTATATTGCGAACCGGAGAAGACTTCGTGTATATAACGAGTAGGTTGTGGAGGTTGTGAGGATGCTTGTGAGTTCCTTGTGTTGTACGCTCTACATGAGCTGAATGCATTGTGGTCATGAGAGCCAGATCATGTGATTGGTTGAGCATTGTGCTCCCAATAGCTTGTGTGTCAATGGAGTTGTGAACTCTTGTGAGAGAGCTATGAGCTGTGATGGTTGTGTGGACAGGAAAGGGAAAGCTGACCTGCATCAAGATCAGCGCAATTGATGAGTTGGGTAATGTGAAAAGGCAAACCTGTACCTGCGTTATGTACGTCCGAGAAAAGGCTGGATCCAGCCGCGTCAGAGCGCATAACGAGAGATCGATTAGAAGACCAGAATGGCTCGTCGATCTAGATTGCTCAAGTGTTGGCGTGAGGTTACCACCTCTGAATGGGATGGGTAAGAGGGTCTCTAGTCTGCGTGCTGTAGTAGACTAATGCTCAATCGCCAACAACTTAAGAAACTGATCGGTGTGGAACCTAGGAAATCTGGTACACCGTAAGCGTGCCATGAGTGTACGGAGCGTCTAGCAAGAAGGCCAGCATAGGTGATGTTGTTGTGCCTGAGAGCACTTGTTATGATATATATATTGTGATTGCAATTCATGCAGGGAAGGAACCACTGCCCCGAGTAAGGGGTAGGGTTGTTATAATTGGTCAGCTGAATGCAGACCATTGCTTTGTTTAACACCCGTGGGGTGGACGTCCATATGCAGGTGTTGCGGGCTGAACTGGATGGAGCGGGCTGAATCCCTTGCTGCTACTACTTATAGTCCCTTGAAGGTCGTGCGAAGAATTGGATTTCAAGTATGGCCAGCATGCGTGACGATGTATGAAACCATCTTTTGTAAAGAGAAACTTGTAAGTCCTTAAGGCCGGGAGCGTTTGTGAGCTTGTATATATTTCTGGTATTATATATAAATATGGTAATTATAGTGTACATTCATTGATTGATTTCTTGCAAGTAATAATCTTCCACTAGAATTCTCAGAGTTAGGATGCATGTAGAATGGTTTTTTTGATATTCAAGTAATTCCGTCGTTTGTTTGTGAAATATGGCTTGTGGCCCTAGTCGGACACTCAGTTATATTCCATGTGACAGATGGAGGCAATACATCAACCCCAGACAGATAGGGGGAGAAAAGTCCACAAAAAATCTCCTTATTACAGAAGTCAAAAAAGGGGAGAGGAGTTTTGGGGAAGGAAGCATAGATTTGATCAAGACCTGACCAAGATAAGATACATGAGGCTCAAAGAAAGGTGGTGCTGAAGTTGTTTCAGCACTAGAGTAGTAAGGATGGCTCACCCAGGAGAGCAGCATGCCAGGAGGAGTAAGTAAAATTCTCCAAAAGCTGGAGTAATGTGGTAACATTTTCATACTCTCATGATGTTACACAAGTTTTTTTTAAATATACTGTGCATGTCAAAGACCTATTTTATTGATCAAGCTAAGTTTTGACTTCTTCAAAAAGGGGGAGATTGTTTGGTCCATTGATCCCAATATCCCAAATTTGTAAGAAGTCAAACTAGTCAATGACATGCACATATAATATACTTGATGTGTGCTTGAGTTCTTATATGCAGGTTGTCCTTGATTGGATAGGTGAATAGGAAGAGGAAGCTGGAAGTCAGATAAATTGACTAAGGTATAACCGCTGAGACAATTGAGAAGAATATCTCAGCCAAACCGCTGAGACAGCTGAAAAGCTCAACACAAATTGTTGAGAGAAGTGTTGGTCTCAGCTTAACCTCTGAGACAGAAGGCAGTCTCGGCTGAGAAGATTAAACCGCTGAGACAGAAGTCAGTCTCAGCTATGAAGAATAAATTGCTAAGACAGTTGAGAAGGAACCGCTGAGACAGAAGAGTATCAGTTATGAAGAAGAAACTGCTGAGACAAATGAGAAGGAACCGCTAAGACAAAGCCATCGGAAATTATCTAAGTACAGAAAGTGGAGTTCTTTGAACTGAGTTTATAGTTCGTCGAGCTCAGCTCACAGAGCATCGAGCTCAGCTCACCATTCCTTGAGCAAAAACAAAGAAGCATGAGGTTCAAAATTCATCGAGCTCAGCTCGATGTTCGTCGAGATCAGCTCATAGATCGTCGTGCTCAAGTTAGAGGTTGAATATTCAGAGTTCATCAAGATGAGCTCACATTTTGTTGAGCTCAAGTTAATGTTTTAAGATTCAAAGTTCGTCGAGCTGAGCTCACCTTTCGACGAGCTCAAGTTAAAGTTTGAAGATTCATTGTTGGTCGAGCAGAGCTCACATTTCGTCGAGCTAAATGTAAAGTTGGAGATTTTGAAGTTCGTTGAGCTCAGTACAGAGTTTGTCTATCTCAGCTCGATGATCGTCGAGCTCAAATCAAATACTTCATGCCATTGCGGGAAAGCTACAGTAGCGTCGTAAGATACTATTTATCATCTTTTGAGGAAGGTGGCACTCAATATCCTTGGCTGGGCGCACACTAAAACTGTGTCGTGATTCAAATCTACGGATAAAAAAGAAAAGTGAAAATGGGATTAGGGAAACAATCAAAGAAAATGAAAACGAGAATGAAAGAAAAATACGAAAGAGAGACGGCTTGACTTCATCTTCTTCGACAAGCTTGAAAGCAAAGTCCAACAGTGAAAGCTAGAAGGCAAAGATAGCTGAAGCTTCTTATAGTTCAGCAAGATTGTTCCTTGAAGAACAAGTTGGCTGATTCAATCTATCAGTAAGAGAAGATAGCTTTGTGAAGGACTGTAAGGCTTCAATAGTAGTTGCTGGCTTCAGTACAATAGAGAAATTGGTAGCCATAGAAGAAGACTAATTCCTTCTACAGCAAGTGCGCTGGACTGATATCTGCTCAGTCCAATAAGTTAGTTTCTAAGATTTATCTATGAGTCAGTATTTCAATTTACTAGATTAATTAATGTTGGACTCAGTTTGCCTAAATCTGAGTTGTAGGGCACTTTGTGCCCGAGTTGTTGGTGACAAATTAGTCACTAAGGTAGGTGCCCTGCTGGGGTACTGAGGTAGGATCCAAGTATAGATCTAAGAGTAGAGATGTCCTCCCAGCCTGAGTAGTAGGCCTTAGTGATAATGCTGAGGTAGGTGACTGTTAAGTCACTGAGCTGTAGGTGACAAGTGTGTTACTGAGTGTAGGTCTTGGAGGAGACTGAGTGTAGTGTCTTTAGCCTGAGGTAGGTGACAAATTTGTAACTGAGTTGTAGGTTCCTTGAAGGGCATTGAGGTAGGTACCTGGAAGGGTACTGAGCTGTAGGATTGCTACAGCACTCTGAGAGTAGGGTCTTGTGCCTGAAGTTGTTGGGCACTTTGTTCCTCAGGTTTAGGCCTTAGAGATAAGGCTGTGGTAGGTGGTTTTAGGACCACTGAGCAGTAGGAGCATTGTAGGGCTCTAAGTTAGGAAACCTTATGGTTCTGAGGTAGGGTTTTATAGAGAACCTGGGTATAAGACTGAGGGCCTGAGGTGTAAGCTCTGAGGAGCATTTTGGAGGAGTTTGTGCCTTATCTAACATAAGTTAGAAAGGTGGGAGGGAAAGTGGATGTACCTAATTGGGGAACAATAATAAATACTTGTGTGTTGTGATATATTTCTTGCTCTTGTTTTTATATTGCAGGTAATTATGACAAGCTCTAGATAACTTAGTTTATAAACATCAAAAAGACTAAAGAAATTTCAAAGACCTATTCACCCCCCTCCCTCTAGATGACAAGCTAACCTTGATGTAATAACTTTCAAAAATTCTAGGGTCAGCTGCTTCTATAAATAGCCTAAGCTTCTCCTTCTAGATGCCAAATCCTTCCTTCCTACTGATTGGAAGCTTCATAGCACCGAACTCCTTATAGATCACTTATAAACCCATAAAGACAGATTTACTTGCTTACCTTAGAGATCTACTCAGACTGTTAAGTCCTTAAAGAGTAATCTCCCTCTAATACCACTTGAAAGTCTTATTTTTCAAGGTCAGCTAAACACCTAATGGGAGTTGAATAATATTTTTGTCTCTTTTTGATTTATTTAGACCTTAATTGATTTTGCTCTGTTTAATGATTAGGTTAGTTTTGCTTTCAAGATAAATCAAAAATTAAACAGTTGATCTATAGTGGTTCCCCAATCTTGGATTCGTCCGCTGTCCCTCCCACCTCACTAACAGTATTTTAGATGAGGCACAACACCAAGACTCAGCTCCTAAGAGCTTACAATACAGATCCCGCAGAACCTCTTAGTATTCTCCAAGAATTACCACTCGGGTACTAAGTCCTCCCTCAGATCTAAAGTATCCTACAACTCAGGCATAAGCCCTACACTTATATCAAAAATAGATCCTACACTCAAGTCAACCAATGATCCTACCTTAGCCTTTTTAATATAGGTCTAAAACTCGGATTCAAATAGGAATCTTACCTCTTAGCCTTTATAGATCGGCCCTACACTAAGAACCTAAGGGATCCTATAGAATAAATAATGAATATGGTTATTTTGACACCAGAGGATTTCTCTGTGTCTGCCTTTCCTGGACAAAGATTATCTAAACCCAAGCTTCTTCTTAGCAATAAGGAAACTGATCTTCGGTATAGGATGGCTTGTGCTAGAAGTTACTCAGAATCACTTTTCTAACCTTGTTGTCGCAGATGAAAATCGCTTCAGCTATCTCTATTCTCTTTCAGGTTCACTAATCTTAACTTCTTCTTCTAGCTCGGCAAGAAGGAGAGGAAGAAGACGATGTTCAACCACAAGAATACGTAAACAGAAAACCCTAATTGTGGTCGTCGACTCAGCCAATCTTCCCTTTTATTGTACCCTGATCAATGGATCTTTTCTGTGTGTGCCCTTCCTTAATTATTGGAATAACACTTTCCTTTTACACAAGAATACAACCAACTGGACATTGGGGCCATTTACGATGTTCTACAGCTTTCCCGCAACTATTTTGAACTGTATTTACTTTGTTGACTTCTGATGACGTCACTGCTTTGTGGACTTAGCCAAATTCACAGAATCCGTTCAGGATTTGAGTGGTGTTGAGTGAATGGTC
This sequence comes from Platanthera zijinensis, assembly GCA_039513925.1. NCBI lineage: Eukaryota > Viridiplantae > Streptophyta > Magnoliopsida > Asparagales > Orchidaceae > Platanthera > Platanthera zijinensis. Next base: position 168,330,209 of record CM077081.1, on the reverse strand, counting down.
TTCACTTAACAATTCTATACTTAGTCATTTTGAAGCTTCCTTGGGTTTGAGTGGCATTGAGTGAATGACCTTCACGCAACTCAATTTGACTTAGCTTAGTTTTCTGCACTTTCTACATCCTTGGCGTTGAGAGCGTTGTGTGTAGCTTTATCACTCATTGCTTTTTGCCTTAAATTGTTTTCTGCTTCTTTAGTAACCTTGGCATTGAGAATGTTGAGTGTAGCTTCATCACTGAATGCTTTTGTACTTGGCCGCAACAGCTCCACTACATGGCATTGAGAGCGTTGAGTATAGCTTCATCACTCAATGCTTTTGAATATAGCTATTTTTCTATTTCACTTTCCCTTTGGCTTTGACTACTAAAGTTTGTCTCAAGGCTTTCTGTCATCTGGCATTGAGTGAACTGGTTTCACTCAATGCCTATAGACTTAGACGAATTTTCCAAACTATCTTCTATGGCGTTGATAGAATCAGTATGGTGTTGAGTGAATTGGCTTCACTCAACGGTTCTTGACTTAGCTGAATTTCTTTGCAGATACTTTAAATCTTCGCTGTGTCTAGACAGTAGAATTTTCTCTACACTACAATCGGTTAGGTGTTAACATCTTTATGTCTGCACTTCAGTTCTTCATTGTGTCGAGACAGTTGTATTGACTCAACACTACTTTCCTGAGCTTTAAGGTGTTCAGATATCTGACTTGTCTAGACACTGCTTACTTTGTAACACCCCAAAAAGACCCCAAAGGACTCAAAATGATTTTTGAGGTACAGGAAATTTTACACGGCCTGGGACACAGGCGTGTCCCAAGGCGTGTCGGGGGTACACGGCCTGGGACACGGGCGTGTCCCAGGGCGTGTTCAGGTTAGTCGACGATTGGGAGTCGACGATCGTCGAGCCTGGGACACGGCCTCCGACACGGGCGTGTCCCAGGGCGTGTCCGAATTAAATTTCGAAATTGGTCTGTTCGAGTCAGAATAGTACACGGCCTTGAACACGGCCATGAACACGGGCGTGTCACGTGGGACACGGGCGTGTCCGATGCCGTGTTCCGACCCGTGCACTGGTTGCAGCTCGAGGCAGCAAGTTTGACACGGGCGTGTCTCAGGATGATACGGGCGTGTCATGTTCGACACGGGCGTGTCGATACCCGTGTTATTCAGTCGGTTCAAACTGCGTGTGCCGCTTAAGGGTACACGGCCTGTGACACGGGCGTGTCACAGGCCGTGTCAGCCAAAAATTGGGTTTTTTTGGGTAAATCATGGCCGTTCAGATTCTCTCTTTAGATCCAAGGGCTCAGGTGATTCCTGGCTGGATTAAATTCGTCAAGGAAGAAGTCATTCTTCATTTGTGCTTAAGGAATAGAGAAAGGAGGAAGAAGAAGGAGGAGGAGAGCAAGCCACCGGCGGAGTTCCCGTGGTCCGATTCGTGATCCGCAGCCGGCGTTGTGAAGGCAAGGCTGCTGCGGTTCTTTCTCACCGGCTAGTTTTCGATGGCTCCGAAGAGATCGACAAGGGTAACGATCTCCCTCCTTGGACATGTGAAGTCCTTCTTTTCTGCATTGCATAGGGAAAACCCTTCCCCGCGAGTGTGCGGTGGGTTGTGGTGTCCCTTGGGGTAGATATGTGAAGTCCCCCTTGTTAGAGGCCGGAATTGGAGTATGGCTCTAGGCTTGCTGTGTGAAGCCCATCTGGATGTAGTCTGGATTGGTGATGCTTATTTGCATATCGGAGAAGGCTCCGTGATTATGGCTTGTGATGCCTTGTGCCTACCTGTTGCTTGGTGCGGCAGGAAGTACTGGACGATGTTCAGGAAATGAATAGGGTTGGATGCAACTCTTGTGGCCGTGTGTTGCCACTTTGTGAGTGGTTGAGCCGTTGGGCTGCAACTCGATGAAAAGGCAGATTGCTGAACAGGAAAGGTGAAACCGACCCGCACCTTTAAATAGCCATGTATACTTCCGTATTCGAGGTGGCACGGCGACTTGAGCAACGGGGGGTGGCTGATCCGTACCTGCGTTAGGTCCGTCCGACTTGGAAGCCTGGTTATAGGTTTTGTTGGAGTGCCTAATGAGAGTCTTAGGCCCGCGCGCCGGAAAGACTAGAATGCTCAAATACCGTGTAGACGGTGGTGTTGACCCTGGTATTCCGGTACACCAAGAATGTGCCCTGAGTGCACGGACTGTCGGGCCGTGTGGCCGATAGTTGTGATGGCTTGAATGTGCCTGCGCGCACATAGTTGCTATTTGATGATGCCATGCTTGCAGGGAAAGAATGCTCATGCCCCGAGAAAGGGGTAGGATTATTATAATTGGGTCAGCTGAATGCTGACCGTTACATTGTTTGCCACCGGTTGGGTGGATTGTTCCCGTGCAGGTGCTGGAGAGCCAAGTGGTAAGTGATGGGCTGAAGCCCTACTGCTGTTGCTGCTGCTACTGCGGCTAGCCCTTGAAGGCTAAGCGAATGGTTTTGTTTGTTCTCTTTTACTCATGTATGGCCGGCCTGCGCGCCGAGGTTTGTAAAACATGTTGTATGTAAAGAGGAACTGTAAGGCCTTAAGGCCAAGCCTTTGTATACATTCCATGGATTTTTATATATAAAGTGGTTTTATATATTGGACATTCCTGTTTAGAGTTCAAAGTTGTAACTTAAAGCTTCCGGTAGAATGCTCTGAGTTAGGATTCGTATGGTTTGGTATTATCCTGTGACCTCACCGTCTGTTTGTGGCATATAGTGTGGGGCCCCGGCCGGACCTTCTACTATACGTCATTTAACGGATGGGGTCGTTACATTTTGGTATCAGCTTTCGTCGGTCTTCCTCTTTCGAATTCGTGGTCGAATTCTTTTGTGGGGTGGCGAGCACGTGTTTGTGCGACCTGCTGTAATACTAATGAACTCTTGAATGTCCATTAAGGAATATACAAAATCTTGTTTGAGGAATCTGCGTGTTCCTTTTTGTGTTGTTTTGCTTGCATACGCTCGCTAATGTGTGTCTTGTCCTCCTATAAGTGACACGTAGTGGTGCTGGGCAGTCTGAGACCCAGCGCTCTGATGAGAGTGCGGCACCAGCTGAGGTGCCAACACCTCCTCCATCTGCGGAAACTGTTCGCTTAGTTGCTAAGGCGCTATTTGCCATGATTCAGCCGACCGGGCAAGCGCAGCCGGCAGTAGTGCCAGTTTGTATTGATGTAAGACCCGAGCCGGTTGAGGCTGTAGATCCACGAGCAGCTGACCGACAGTTGAAGCAATTCATGAGCTTCAGTCCTCCTACGTTTGCGGGAATGGGATCCCCAACGCAGGCGGAAGATTGGTTATCGTGTGTCAAGAGGATAATGACAGCGATCAGGGCGGAGGAAACTCTAAAGGTCACCTTAGCCACCTTCATGCTTGAAGGAGAGGCGCGGTTGTGGTGGGACGAGGTTGAGGTACACCATTTGGCGGGCAGGCAATTAACGCAAGTGTCGATTGAGGAGTTCTCTCGAATATTTCTGGCAAAACATGTCCCAGCGGCGCAACGCATTGCTATGGAAAATGAGTTCCAACGGTTAAAGCAAGGGGAAGATAGTGTGGATATCTACTTGCATGAGTTTACCAGGTTGGGACGATATGCGGGAACAATCTTCGCGGATGACCAAAGGAAAACGAATCGGTTCTATGAAGGATTGCGGGATGAGTTGCGATTCCTGCTTTCGAGTTCAGTGAGCCAAGGGTTTCAGGCGTTGGTTGATACTGCGTGCGCATTGGAGAAGGACATGCGGCGAGTGCAAGGGAATAAGGGCTTGGTGGTGTCGAAGCCAGAGTTTCAAGCACCTCGCCCAAGCAAGTCGTTTTACCAGAAGAAAGGGGGCAAGAGGTCCAAGCCATCTGGGCAAGTGACTACGACCGTTGTGTCGGGAGCGACATCAAGGCCGGATTCTCGTACATGCTATAACTGTGGCCGGGTGGGGCATATTGCTCGTGACTGTCGGGTTGTGCAGCCCAAAGGGGAAAAGAAGGCGGGTGCGTCGTATGCTGAGAAGGGCAAAGCGGTGGTTGATTCCTCTGCGTCTCAGGCACAGCCCCGAATCTATCAACTTGGCCAACAGGAAGCGATTAAGCAAAGTGACGTCGTCACAAGTACGAGTTGAGTTAGCTTACTTGCTTATGTGCTATGGTTTTGGTTATGTTTAGCTTGTGCATGTGTGTTTGCTGCAGGCTTTGTCCTAATTCGGAATAATTTGGCGAGAGCCCTGTTTGATACGGGTGCTTCGCATTCTTTTCTGTCTGAGGATTTCGTATCTCGAATTGGGGTACCAAGTCATGTGACGGTGGATAGTACAAGGGTGCTATTGCCGAATGGCTGTATGTTGCTTGCGGATAAGGCTTGCGATGTGGATGTGCAAATAGGAAGTCGGGATTTCGGTTTGAGTGCAGCTGTGCTACCGTTATCGGAGTTTGATGTGATCTTTGGTATGGACTGGCTCTCGGAGCAGCGTGCCTTTATTGATTGCAACTCCAAGGAGATTACACTGGGCCAGAATACCGGGCTTGTGACGAAGTTCGTTGGTATACGAGGAGTTGGCGGGACTCTGTTGTCTGCACTCCAAGTCGTCAATGCTGTTCGGAAGGGCGCGGAGTTATTCTTCACGCTAATTCAGGCTGTTGAGCCAAAGGCCAGTGTCAGTGAAGTGCTAGTTGTGTCGGAGTTTGCCGACGTGTTTCCTAAAGATCTTCCGGGGTTACCACCCCAGCGGGAGATTGACTTCTCTATTGAGTTGGTGCTAGGTGCGAAACCTGTGGCCCGCTCTCCATATCGCGTCGCGCCAAAAGAGATGGCTGAGTTGAAAGTCCAATTGCAAGAGTTGTTGGAGCAGGGATATATACGCCCAAGTATGTCACCTTGGAGCGCGCCTGTTCTCTTTGTGAAAAAGAAAGACGATAGCTTACGATTGTGTATTGACTACCGCGAGTTGAATAAGCTGACGGAGAAAAACAAATATCCGATCCCACGGATTGATGACCTCTTTGATCAGCTGGCGGGGTCAACGGTCTATTCCATGTTGGATTTGAAATCGGGATATTATCAGCTAAGGATTCGGGAAGGTGACATTCCCAAGACGGCGTTTGGAACACGCTACGGTCATTATGAGTTCACGGTAATGCCGTTTGGCCTATGTAATGCGCCTTCGGTATTTATGGACCTAATGCCTCGAACGTTCCGAGAGTACTTGGATTTGTTTGTTATTGTGTTTATCGATGACATCTTAGTATACTCTCAGTCGGAAGAGGATCACGCAAACCATTTGCGGTTGGTTTTGCATACCCTGCGGAGGAATAAGCTTTATGCCAAGTTCTCAAAGTGTGAGTTCTGGCTCTCTTCAGTAGCCTTTTTAGGCCATGTGGTAAGCGGAGAAGGTATCGCGGTGGATCCGTTGAAGATAAGTGCCATCCGAGATTGGCCAGTGATGTCTTCAGTGGCCGAGGTCAGGAGCTTCCTTGGACTTGCGGGCTACTATAGACGGTTTGTGGAAAACTTCTCACGGATTGCTTTACCTCTGACCACGCTGACGAGAAAAGATCAAAAGTTCATTTGGACGCCGGAGTGCGGGCGAGCTTTTGAAGACTTGAAGAGTCGTTTGACCACGACGCCTGTGTTGACATCGCCATGTGGTACCGATGGGTATGAGATCTATAGTGATGCATCTGGGAGCGGCTTAGGCTGCGTTCTTTTGCAGTTTGGTAAAGTGATTGCTTATGGCTCGCGTCAGTTGAAAGTGCATGAGCGGAATTACCCCGTCCATGATTTGGAGTTGGCGGCGGTAATCTTTGCGCTCAAGTTGTGGTGGCACTATCTATATGGCGTTAAAGTGGATATCTATACGGATCACAAAAGCCTAAAGTATTTGTTGGATCAGAAGGATCTGAATATGCGACAACGAAGATGGATGGAGTTCCTCGGGGACTACACCTTCGAGATTCACTATACTCCCGGGTAGGGAAATGTGGTCGCTGATGCTTTGAGTCGGAAGACTCCGGTACGGGCAAGCTGGTTGCAGAGGCATGATCAGCGTTTAATCCAGGAATTGGAAGCATTGGAGATATCTTGCGTTGACAAGGGTTCGTCAACCGATGCATGCTTGAACTGGACGGAGGTGCAATATGACCTTACGGATAGAGTTCGGCGAGCAACGGAGCTTGATGAAAGTCTCCAGCGCTATGCTAAAGATGGGCCGGATGACCAATTCTCTTGGGATAACGGTTTGTTACGAAGAAATGGTCGAGTGTGCGTCCCAAGTGTGGGTAAATTGAGGGAAGAGTTGATGTACGAAGCTCACTTTGCAAAGTACTCAGTTCACCCAGGGAGCACAAAGATGTACAGAGATATGAAAAAGCTGTTCTGGTGGCCCGGACTAAAGAAAGATGTCGCACGTTATGTGGCTGAATGCAATACCTGTGCGTTAGTGATAGCAGAATGCCAGAAGCCTGGCAGTTTCCTGAAGTCGTTACCTATTCCGGAGTGGAAGTTCGATGATATTTCGATGGATTTCGTGCACGGGTTGCCGAGATCTCAATGCGGTCATGATTCAATCTGGGTGATTGTGGACCGGTTGACGAAAGTGGCGCACTTCCTTCTAAACAGAAGAGACGATTCAGTGGAAACCTTGGCCAAACTTTATGTGGAGCAGGTTGTTCGACTGCACGGTGTTCCTCGGAGCATCGTTAGTGACCGTGATGGGCGGTTCACATCGAATGATTGGCGGCTCGTTCATCAAATGTTGGGTACAAAGTTAGCGTTTAGTACGGCCTTTCATCCCCAAATGGATGGCCAGACTGAACGAACCAACAGGACGATGGAGGACATGCTCCGTATGTGCGCACTAGACTTTGGTAAGAGATGGGGAGATTATATATTTCTTGTTGAATTTGCCTATAATAATAGCTACCAAGCGAGTATTGGTATGGCACCATTTGAAGCTTTATATGGTCGGAAATGCCGTACACCGTTAGCTTGGGCAGAAGCAGGCGAATCTCAGCTGAATGGGAAAAAGGAAGTCGAAGAAGCGACCTCGCTCATACGCTCTATTCGAGAGAGGCTATTGATAGCCCAAGATCGTCAAGCAAAGTACTACAATGCCAAACACCGGAACGTGGAGTTCGCGGTGGGTGATTGGGTATATTTGAAGATCAAACCCTTCAAAGGTGTGTCCAGGATTCGGCGTTTGAAAAAGCTAAGTCCGAGGTATCTTGGTCCGTTTGAGGTGGTGGAGCGAGTTGGGGAAGCTGCTTATCGACGAGCACTTTCAGCAGACTTGGGTGGATTACATGATGTATTTCACATCTCAGTCCTTCGTAAGGCGGTGAAGGATCCAGCTCAAGTAGTGGAGAATGATCGGGTACCGGTCGAGTATGGTCTAACGACGAGGGTTAGACCCATTCGGATCGAGGATCGAGCCGAGAAACAGTTGCGGAACAAAGTGATCGGGATGGTCAAGGTCCGATGGGACAATTGTGGCCGTGAAGAGCTAACATGGGAGCGAGAGCAGACCATGCGAGCTGAGTTTCCCGAGTTATTTGTATAAACTGTAGACCGTGTACTTTTTGTTATAACATAGTTATAGCATTGCTGGTTCTTGTTTCCTTACCGTGCAAATTTCGGGACGAAATTTTGTTAAGGGGGGGGGGGGAGGGTTGTAACACCCCAAAAAGACCCCAAAGGACTCAAAATGATTTTTGAGGTACAGGAAATTTTACACGGCCTGGGACACGGGCGTGTCCCAGGGCGTGTCGGGGGTACACGGCCTGGGACACGGGCGTGTCCCAGGGCGTGTTCAGGTTAGTCGACGATTGGGAGTCGACGATCGTCGATCCTGGGACACGGCCTCCGACACGGGCGTGTCCCAGGGCGTGTCCGAATTAAATTTCGAAATTGGCCTGTTCGAGTCAGAATAGTACACGGCCTTGAACACGGCCATGAACACGGGCGTGTCACGTGGGACACGGGCGTGTCCGATGCCGTGTTCCGACCCGTGCACTGGTTGCAGCTCAAGGAAGCAGGTTTGACACGGGCGTGTCTCAGGATGACACGGGCGTGTCAGGTTCGACATGGGCGTGTCGATACCTGTGTTATTCAGTCGGTTCAAACTGTGTGTGCCGCTTAAGGGTACACGGCCTGTGACACGGGCGTGTCACAGGCCGTGTCAGCCAAAAATTGGGTTTTTTTGGGTAAATCGTGGCCGTTCAGATTCTCTCTTTAGATCCAAGGGCTCAGGTGATTCCTGGCTGGATTAAATTCGTCAAGGAAGAAGTCATTCTTCATTTGTGCTTAAGGAAGAGAGAAAGGAGGAAGAAGAAGGAGGAGGAGAGCAAGCCACCGGCGGAGTTCCCGTGGTCCGATTCGTGATCCGCAGCCGGCGTTGTGAAGGCAAGGCTGCTGCGGTTCTTTCTCACCGGCTAGTTTTCAATGGCTCCGAAGAGATCGACAAGGGTAACGATCTCCCTCCTTGGACATGTGAAGTCCTTCTTTTCTGCATTGCATAGGGAAAACCCTTCCCCGCGAGTGTGCGGTGGGTTGTGGTGTCCCTTGGGGTAGATATGTGAAGTCCCCCTTGTTAGAGGCCGGAATTGGAGTACGGCTCTAGGCATGCTGTGTGAAGCCCATCTGGATGTAGTCTGGATTGGTGATGCTTGTTTGCATATCGGAGAAGGCTCCGTGATTATGGCTTGTGATGCTTTGTGCCTACCTGTTGCTTAGTGCGGCAGGAAGTACTGGACGATGTCTAGGAAATGAAGAGGGTTGGATGCAACTCTTGTGGCCGTGTGTTGCCACTTTGTGAGTGGTTGAGCCGTTGGGCTGTAACTCGATGAAAAGGCAGATTGCCGAACAGGAAAGGTGAAACCGACCCGCGCCTATAAATAGCCATGGATACTTCCGTATTCGAGGTGGCACGGCGACTTGAGCAACGGGGGGTGGCTGATCCGTACCTGCGTTAGGTCCGTCCGACTTGGAAGCCTGGTTATAGGTTTTGTTGGAGCGCCTAATGAGAGTCTTAGGCCCGCGCGCCGGAAAGACTAGAATGCTCAAATACCGTGTAGACGGTGGTGTTGACCCTGGTATTCCGGTACACCAAGAATGTGCCCTGAGTGCACGGACTGTCGGGCCGTGTGGCCGATAGTTGTGATGGCTTGAATGTGCCTGCGCGCACATAGTTGCTATTTGATGATGCCATGCTTGCAGGGAAAGAATGCTCATGCCCCGAGAAAGGGGTAGGATTGTTATAATTGGGTCAGCTGAATGCTGACCGTTGCATTGTTTGCCACCGGTTGGGTGGATTGTTCCCGTGCAGGTGCTGGAGAGCCAAGTGGTAAGTGATGGGCTGAAGCCCTACTGATGTTGCTGCTGCTGCTGCGGCTAGCCCTTGAAGGCTAAGCGAATGGTTTTGTTTGTTCTCTTTTACTCATGTATGGCCGGCCTGCGCGCCGAGGTTTGTAAAACATGTTGTATGTAAAGAGGAACTATAAGGCCTTAAGGCCAAGCCTTTGTGTACATTCCATGGATTTTTATATATAAAGTGGTTTTATATATTGGACATTCCTGTTTAGAGTTCAAAGTTGTAACTTAAAGCTTCCGCTAGAATGCTCTGAGTTAGGATTGGTATGGTTTGGTATTATCCTGTGACCTCACCGTCTGTTTGTGGCATATAGTGTGGGGCCCCGGCCGGACCTTCTACTATACGTCATTTAACGGATGGGGTCGTTACATACTTGATCTTCAAGATGTTGAGATAACTGAATTATTTCGACATAGTTATCAAAATTATCGAGTGAAGTGTTGTGTCTTGAAACTGTTGTCTTGTATATTTCTAATCTCGACACTTCCCTTACAAAGGTGTCAACATAGTTGTGAAGTTTGTCGACACATTTGTACTTAGTCATTTCTTCAAGTTTTCACCATGCGCAGGAAACTTAAACATACATTAAATACAACTAAGTGTATATCAATGACTTGTTTGACTTATTATAATTCAGGGACATTGGGAGAAATTGACCCAAAAACATGTTTATAATATTGTCCTGTAAACCTTCTTCAAATCTGGGACATTGTTATCAAAGGACCCAACAATCTCCCCCTATTTAAAGAAGTCAAAATCTTAGAGAACGATATTCACAAACACATATAAAGCAGATATAACATGTCAGTAAAATGTTGAGATTAATTATACACAACCAGAATTATGATTTTCATTAATAGAAGGATTAATGTTTTGCTAGTTTGCATAAAACAAAATACAATTCTTACAGCCCTTAATTAAAGCAAGAAACATGTCTAAGTTTCATGTTCTCTTATGACTATGCTCCTGCTAGGCTTCTTAGCAGATTCTTCTTTGTCTCCTTCCTTTTCCTATTTCCTCTCAAAATAGTTGTATGGCTTTCGGAAGTACTTGTTGGGCTCTACAACATCTGGCAGTAGATTGCCTAACAGTTTATCCCTTCAGAACTTTCTTCTATCCTCTTCAATCTTTTCAAGCTTGGCATATTCCAGGGAGCTATAAAGCTTTCCCCTCTCATTTTACTTAGACTTGACTTGGTTCAAGGCAGACAGAATGATAGTGCTGGATTGAGTACTCATTGTTCAAAATCAGGCCTGTCTCGATTTCCTCCCTATACCTTTTCTTGCTTGATCTGATATCTTCCTCTTCTTATGCATGAGACTTTACTTTAGCTCTCATCATTTGGTCAATAATGGGGTTGAATATAGTAATTTCACCCGCGGTAGAAGGTTCAGCCCAATGTGCATCATCTTGAATAATATACTACTGAGTATCATATTACTCTACATACTAATCATTGTATTGAGTACCATATTGATTCTCATCTTACAGTGCTTGATTTATCTTGTCATGCAAAGCAAGGATATAATTATAAGTTATCTGTTCAAGACCAAATGATCCCCTGATCAAATTTGTAGACCAAACTGCATTTTAAGTGTTAGTCCTGATCACTTCCTTCTCAGCCTTTTTGACTTTTTCAGATACATCTTTTATCAGAGAGGTGCAAGCCTTTGTCAGTTGACCATCTAGATGGTCAATACCAAGGGTGAAATGATTCTTGAGTTTGAGCAAATGATCATCTAGAAATTTATCAAAGGCATCCATTCTTCTTTCAAGAATATTGTGTATGTCCATCAATTCTTTCTATGCATTGTGGATTGCTAGCATGTTATTGGATGTGATAGTCTGATTTTCCACAACCCAAATTTGTATATTGTTGATTTCAACTAGCTTTCTCTCAATAAAGATAACTGCAGGTACAGCCCTATGGAAGAATTTGATTGTCTTGGACTTCAGCAGATTAACCTCAAAACTTATAGATTTAATCTCTATTGTCAGATCATTTCTGAGATTAATGATTGAGTCATCCACAAAGTTTTCAATTTCTCTCCTTTGATCATCTAACAACCATTTTAGTTTTGCCGGGAAGGTTCCTGACATTTGATCTGCTGGATTTGATGTTCCTTCATGATAAACTTGTTGTTGCACTAGCCTGAGATCTTCTCTTGCATCTGAGTAAGCCGTTTCAAACTCTGATCAATTTTGATTGGCATTATTATCATTAGCAGCATTCCCTTCCTCAGATTCAGAGGAGTCAACGTCATAGACTATACATTGAGTAGGGAGTTCAGTGTGAATCTCCCCCTCAAACTCTATAATGTCCATAGAGATATTCTGATCTTCAGCAAGATTTCTTCCTATTTCTTTCTCCTTCTCAGCACAAATATGATTAGTCCCATCCAAGAACTGGTTTTGCTCCCCCTCAGCAAATGCATATTCCATTACTTGCTCAAGAAGTTGCTTCCCCTCACTTTGACGACTGTTTCCACATTGTAGATCTTGATTTGTAGATGCAGCTTCTTTTTCAGTCGGAGCAGGAGACTTGGAGGACTCCCCCTCCACCTCTACAAAAATCTTGTTTATAATCTCTTTAGCAACCTCAGCTGGAGGTATATCCATAACATCTTGAACAGCAAGTTCTTCAGAATGAGTTCTGCTCACTTTAATCATTGTTGCAGGTTCAGAGATAAATTATACCTGATCACTTATATCTCTTTATGTTTCTTCAGCAGACTGAGAAAGCTGTGGATCATAAGGATTTACCTTACTCTGTTCAGAGGAACTATTGTATGTGCTGTCTTATGGAACTATCACTGCCTTCTACTTCATCTTTTTAGTTGATTGTTAGTTTGGTTGTAGAACCCTTTCCCATCTATCAAACAATTTCGAGTCCATCCTTATCATATGGCTGATTTTAGTTCCTTGCCTTACATTAAGGATCCATGGAACACAGTTGTGTAGAAACAAAGACAGAATTCTACCCAGGTATGGCTCTTGGATGAACTCTACAATTCTGTCAAATAGAACTCTTCCATAATCTATCTTTTTGGAAAGAATAATCCTTTCCATCAACTAGAACATTCTCTTTTATATCTTCTGATTGGAGCTAGATTTGCACAGTAGTGCCTTTCCAATGACATCTGCAAGGAATTTTCCTTTCAGATTTACTTCCTTCCTCATAATTGATCCAGTGGTGTGCTTGAGAGTCCACACCATTTTAGTGCTGCCTTGACATCTATTTAATCCATTTTATCTTCTTCATCTGACACTCTAAACTTTGGCAGTCGTAGTGCCTTGCTAGGTCACTTTGGGGGTAATTTTAACTTAGTTTCCATAGATTAAGGACTATAGTTTAGTGGATGACGAGTCAACCAAGGAATTTGAGTATAACTCAAGTACTTTTCTCTGCCAAAGTAGACTTGGCTCTGAAAGAACATACTCTAGGTTAGCAACCTATAGCAGATGGAGAACTAGCTGTACTTCCTCTACCGCATCCTTAAATCTATTTCTCTCCAGCTCAGAACCTTCGAACAGTAAATCTAATCTCTTTGGTTCACTTTTTGCTGGAGTTGTTGTATATTATCCGATCTCCTACCGCTTTATCATAAGGTCCAGAGAAAGGGAAAGGAATAGTGTATTTTGTTTTGCACGCACAATCTTCTATTTATAGTTTTTTCTATTTTAGAAGATGGGGAGGCGCATAAATGTTTATGATTAAGAAGAGATCAACGGCTGAAATTGATCCCAATACTTAGCCGCAAATAGACATCACTGGGAGCATGCATTGAGATGACTTGACGCACTCAATGCTCTCGATCCTTGTTATTGTTTCAACGCACTCGACGCCTGAGCACTCAGACTCAGCACACTCGACGTTTGATCTTGTCTCAGTCCACACGACACCTGGAACCTTATTCCTTTTTCCATTTTTTTATCCTATAGATATTAACACTACCTACAACAAATAAAAGTATTTGGAGAGCTACTGAAGCTGACCTAAATTAAACATGCCCAATTCAAACTTGAAGGTGTTGAACTTGGTTTCATTTAGTTGTTTGGTGAAGATATCAGCTACTTGCTTAACTGTGGGGAAAAATTCAAGACTAATATATTCACATCCCACATGCTCTCTAATAAAGTGATACCTAATCTCTATATGCTTAGTCCTGCTATGTGAGATAGTATTTCTAGTAATAGAGATTGCACTAGTAGAATCACAATACAAAGGAGTGTTACTTAGTTTTAGGTTGTAGTTCTAGAGCTGGAGCTGGATCCATATCAGCTGGGCACAACAACTTCCTGCTGATATATATTATGACTTAGCTTTTGATATTACAACACTCGTCTGCTTCTTGTTGCACCAAGACACAAGTCTTCCACCCAAAAACAGACAGGAGCTAGACGTTCTTTCTTGTCTTCTCTATAGCCTGCAAAATCTGCATCTGAATACCCAATAAGCTCAAAATCACTATTCCTGGGGTACCATAGATAATGATTTGGTGTGCCTTAAAGATATCTCAGAATTCTTTTAGCTGTAGAATAGTGAGACTTCTTAGGGCTAGCCTTATATCTAGCACAAACACATGTAGCATACATAATGTGTGGCCTACTAGCAGTAATATAGATGAGGGAGACAATTATGCCTCTATTCATGGTTTTATCAACAGGTTTCCCTATCCCATCCTTGTCTATTGGCATACTTAACTTCATGGGGATTATTATTATGGAGGCACTCTCCATACGAAAATTTGAAATTACACTACTAGAAAACAGACTTTTATCCACACTAGATTGTCGTGGCTAAAAGTCAAAAATCGTGGCTAATGAATTTTAGCTACGACCTACCCACGACAAATGGGCGTGGGCAATGCCAGCATGGCTAATAGTATTAGCCACGCTAAATCCGTAGCAAATAGGTTATTAGCCACGGTTCAATTGTCGTGGCTAAAAGCTCCTTATTTGTCATGGTCAAATTGACGTGGCTAAAGGGCCTATAACAAATGATAATGCCTAACATAAAAAAGATTCAGTCGCACGCCGCCGCCCGGCCGCTGCCGCCGCCGACGACACTGCCGCTGACGCTGCCGACATCGACGCCGCTGCTGCCGCCGCCGACACCGCCGCCGCCGCCGCCGTCTACCGACTGTCGTCGCCACCGCCTGCAAGCCGATTTTATTTCAAACATTAACTGAGAATGGCAATATAAACCTCAAATTGATCTTTTAGTCTGCGGTGTGGGACTAAAAAAACCTGACTTTTGTCCATAGATTAGGCTTCCGTGGCTAATACTAGATTATTAGCCACGAAACAGGCAAACCGTGGCAAAAAGTCGGGTTATTTGCCACGGTTTTGTCATCCGTGGCTAATACTAGCTTATTAGCCATAGAATAGAAACCATGGCTAATACTTAATTATTAGCCACGTGTTTCCCCCGTGGCAAAAACAACCGTGGCTAAAAGTCATTTTTTTAGTAGTGTTAGCTCCCTAGTGACCTTGGATTGAGAGATTGACAATCCATTCTCAAAATGTCTTACTTGGAGGCCCAAGAAGTATTTAAGCTCACCCATACTGCTCTTCTCAAATTTCCCTTGCATAAGTTTGCAAACTTCTTGCAAAGGTTATCATCAGTAGACCCAAAGATTATGTCATCTACATAAATATGGACTAGGATGATCTTTCCCTTTGATTCCCTTGGGAATAGAGTAGTGTCTTTCTTTCCCCTTGAGAATTTTTTATCAAGGATAAAGCTAGATATGGTTTCATACCAGTCCTTAAGGTCTTGCTTTAAGAAATAAAATTCTTTCCTAAGCCTATAAACATAATCAGGAGAGTTAGGATTAACAAAACTTGATGGCTACTCAACATAGAACTCCTCTCTTAGGTCACAATTTAGGAAGGCTGACTTCACATCCATCTGGTAGACCATGAATCCCTTTTGTGCAACATATGCAAGGAATAATCTTATGTATTCTAGTCTTGTAACTTGTGCAAAGGTTTGATCAAAGTCAATACCTTCCTCTTGTCTATATCCCTTAGCCACATGTCTAACTTTATTCTTAATTATAACACCATTTTCATCTAACTTATTTCTGAAGATCTACATGGTTCTAATGATGTTATGTCATTGAGGTATGGGAACTAGCTTCCTGACCTTACACCTCTTGAACTGGTTCAGTTCCTCTTGCATTGCCACAATAAAAAATTGTTTTATGTGGGCATCTTCAAACTTTTTGGGCTCAATATGAGATAGAAAGCTAGAGTACAAGGTTATATTCAGGCTTCTGCTCCTCGTTGTAACCCCTTGGCTGGCATCGCAAATGATTTGGTGTCTGGGATGATCCTTTAAATGTCTAACTACTGATGGCAATCTTCTATCACTATTAGTGCCTATAATGTCTAGATCCTGCAAATCTTCATCTTTGTCTTTTGAGCTTTGTACTTCTTCAGGAACACATACATTATCATCATCAGTTTAGGCAGCTAGTAGAGCTTCCTTGATTGTTAGATTGTCAATCAACTATTCTATACTAATAGATCTAGATGAGGAGCTAGGCAACTCACTATTAATCATAGAAGATTCATCAAAAACTACATTAATAGCCTTTTCTACAACTTGATTTTTCAAGTTGTAGATCCTATATGTTTTGCTATGATTATTGTACCCAACAAGTATCCCCTCGTAAGATTTGGTCACAAACTTAGTCAGATATGACTTCCCATTGTTAAGCACATAATATTTTCTACCAAAGATCTTTAAATAGGCAAGGTTTAGTTTTCTTCCTTTCATGATTTCATAAGGAGTCTTCTTATGATATTTGTTAGTAGAATCCCTATTAAGGACATGACTTGCAGTATAAACTTCCTTAGCCCAGAAGTATTCTGTGAGAGAAGTGTCACTTAGTACTGTCCTTTCAGCTTCTATGAGAGTCTAGTTTTTTCTCTCAGCTATCCCATTTTGCTGGTGTGTTCTTGGAGAAGAAAATTCTTGGTGAATCCCTTGTTCTTCCTTGAAATGGTAATGCCATCAAATTGAAATTTAGTTTCATGGCCACTTCTGATTTTGACCACAGAACTGTTCACTTCACTCTGAATTTGTTTAACAAAGGTCCTAAAGATGTCAAGGCTTTCAGAATTTTTCTTCAAGAAGAAGACCCAAGCAAACTTGGAGAAGTCATCAACTATTACAAGTGTGTGGACTTTCCTACCTAGACTATGATATGGCATATGACTAAACAAGTCCATATGCAAGAGGTATAAGCACCTCATACAATCCTTAACACCAATGCTTTTGAAGGATGCTTTGGTCTGCTTGCCTTTTTGACATGCAAAGCAAATACCCTCCTTGGTGCATTTAATATTGGGCCATTTCTGACTACCTCTTCACTAAAGAGCTTGTAAATGGTCTTGTAGTTTAAGTGAGCTAGTCTCTTTCACAATTGGACATAATATGAGACTTTCTCATTATCAACTAGATACACGGGGGTGTCTGAACTTAAACATAAAAATTTTAAACAATATACGTTCCCACTCCTTGTACCTATTGTAACATCCCATGTTACTTCTAGGCCCCTTAACTTAGATTGGGTGAGGCATAGGGTGTGTGTTAGGGAAATAAGCTAGGTTTGACCCTAGGTAGTGGGTTGAAGTCATGTGGGGCCCACTATAGGACCAAAGTCAAACTAGGTCAAACTAACCAAAATAGGGACCCTAGCCACACCATGACCCCACCACATTTCCCTAACCCTAAAAACAATCTAAGTGGACCCTAGGGCATGTCACTAGGTCAACACTTTGACCCTGGTTGACTCAAGTCAACACTGGGCCTAAAGTGGTCAAACTCATACTCATAGGCCCAATTAGCCTAAGTAGGGCACCCCCTTGACCCAACAAAAGTTGGGTGGTGCCATTAGGCTCATGACCAACAAGTGGGGTCAACCCATTCATCATGTTGACCAAGTCAACATTTTGACCTAAAGAAGGAAAATAATGGCCAAGCCATTTCCCTTGGGCCAAGCCCACTAAATGAGGTCCATTAGCAGCCCAAGGCACAATTGACTCCCCTACCCCTCTAGTTGTGGAGAGAAAATGCATGCAAGGTGGTATTTTTGAGATTTCATCCAAAGGAGGAGAGTGAAATGGCATTAAGAGGAAGGATGTCACATGAACTTCATTCGATCAGCCCCAAAGCCTGCTGGCTGACCTCCTTGAGAATTACAGGGAATTTTGGGGGCTGGGATGGCCAGATCGCAGCAATGGTGAAGCATCCAAGGTGAGCCGAGCTCACCTTGGAGTTAACTCCTTATACAGGCCACCCCAGCTAAAAATAACCCCACTAGTAGCTTCAGAAGGAGGAAACGACTGGAGTTTGATAGATGGAACAAGGAATTTGGTGGAGAATCCAAGAATCGGGAAGTAGATCGCCGAAGCAGCTCGGCCATGGCAAACATCCGCTGCAACCGCCGCCAAGGCCTGCAACAGGTCCGTTTCGCCGCCCCTCTCTCTGTACTGGCCGTCTAGATCATTTAGGGGAGATATCGGGCTCAATTGAGCCCGATACCATGAGAGCAAGGTGTGAAATTCCGATCTTTTACTTCTTGCTCGGGTTCTCCGGAAGAGCCAATTCCGGCGGCCTAACCGCCGGGAAATGCAAGCCCCCACCTCAGTGAAGGTGGTGACGACATCTGCCGGCGGTGGTGGTGGCTCAGCTGGCCGGAAACCGCCATCAAAGATGGCCCAAGAAGAATGGATCTGGGCTGTTCATTTCTTAGGAACGACGACCAGATGCCGTCCAGGCTGCTTTAAGATTCGTGCATTATTATATATATAAATGAAATAATATAAATGATATAAATATTTGATATTATCACACTTATACAGTAGTCTTGCATGTTTAATTTAGGGCTCTTAAAGTCATCCCCTGAAATTATTATCAACATAGAAAATGTAACAAGTAGTATTAACTTTAATTTTATACCCTTAACTTGAGTTTTGGACCAGTGGTCTGACCTGTAGGGCCATTTTGCTAGGGTTGGTCCTAGGCGAGGGCAAAAAGTAAAAATTAAGCCCATGCCAAACCAGAAGTGCACATGTCCCAAAATTTTTGCCATGTTCTTGACTAGGGCATATATATCCCCTGCCAAAAATTTGGAAATTTTGGGACAAATATTTCTATAGTATTTGTCATAATACTTAAAATTAAATAAATGAAATAATTGGAGTAGTATACCTCCAAATGGATCCAAATTTTGGTGACAGGTCCTTGAGGACATCATAAGTGCATGATAAAAATTTAAGCACATTTTGACCACTACAGGTTGGGTTAATCCACTTGCATGTGTTGGCTATGTATAGCTTTGGGGTGCAAATAACAATAAATGATATGTTGTACATTCAGCCTAATTGAGGCATCGAAAAATCATGGAATGGATTCCAGAGGTCTATTAGGCTAAAGTTCACCCCTCAGATTAATTATGGGATTTTTGGGATCAAAAATCGCATTATTTGGAATTTTTAAAAATATAGCCCTTTTGGAAAATAAATTAAAAAAATAGGTTTTGATCAAGTAAAAATCCCCAATTTCTCTCAAGATTAAATGGATGTTATAATTGACTTATGAATATTTTATCCTTCTGTTTGAGAACCTTTGGAGTAAAATGCATTGAATTTACCATTTTACCCTTATTGCAATTATTCATGAATTGATGGAAATACATATCAGAAAATTTTGGAATTTTTTCTAGCATTGTATATTTGTATGATTAGCCTTGTGTATTTATCTCAAGAATTTTGGATGTACTGATAATTTTTAAATTAGCATAATGGCATTTTGGTAAATACCTAAGAATAGCATTTAA
The DNA here is from genome assembly GCA_039513925.1 of Platanthera zijinensis. Classification (NCBI taxonomy): domain Eukaryota; kingdom Viridiplantae; phylum Streptophyta; class Magnoliopsida; order Asparagales; family Orchidaceae; genus Platanthera; species Platanthera zijinensis. The sequence continues at coordinate 168,310,990 of CM077081.1, read as the reverse complement.
TAGGCCATTACACTATAAAGGTTAATGAAACTCTGTCATTAGTCTTAAATTAATGATATATATGCTCTGTAATTTTCCTAAGATTTTGGCTTATGTATTCCATATACTTCATTTGGAAAATGGTAATTATATGGATTTTGTACTAATTAAGGAATAAATATAAATAATCAAAGTAAAATTATGAAACTCAGAAAAAAGCAATATTGTATAAATATACAACCCAAGAAAAATTCCTTAGGTCAGTGGATTATAGATTTTACTACTTCATGTGTAAAGTGACCTAGGGAATCAACTTAAAGGATTTAATTAGAAGCCTTAATGACATAGGAAAGTTATGAAAATCAACATGCTCATTTCATTAGTCCATACCACCCTAGGATAAATAATTAGGGGTTGGTGGCCCAAGGAACTGGAAGTTTGACTTCAGAGTGGTATTAGGTCAAGGGTTGCGCATAGTAAAAATAGGTTATACCATAAGGCCCACCGGGGGATAGATCGACAATTGAGCTAGAGATTACAATTTTAAGTATAACCATGGTGGGTAGAGTTGTCTTAGTGATGAGAGTAAAGTGCAAGTCGTTGGGAAACAATTGGAGTTTAGGTCGGCGGAAGACCGTCGCCCTTCCCGATAACAACTTAAGTCATTAGGATCACCCAAGAGTAATAAGGAGAGTTGAATGTTGATCATGGGTAGACATCAACTAAAAGTAATTATCCTTGCGAAATAAAACTTTGGGTTTTTAATTCCATCTTGGTTCCTAGTGCCCCCAAGACCCCTTCATTGGGCATACCCTGCGCAGTCCTGGGATTAACCCTAATTTACTAAATATAAAAAATGTTAGGCAAGAGTAGTCTAATAGGTTAGGTAAACTGTACATGTTATCACTCGTGCCGGGTTGGAGGGACTTGGAGTCTGTTGACTACTTGCTCACCCGTGCAGAGTTGGAGGGAATTGATGGGTTAAATGCTCACCCGTGCCGGGTTGGAGAGACTTCGAGTCTGTTGACTACTTGCTCACCCGGGCAGGGTTAGAGGGAATCAGGACAGGTTGGTCCTGTGAGATGGAGGCTCGAGATAAAATACTTGCATGTGCAAAAATTAGTGGCGGGTCATGCGGTACTGGGCCAGTCGTCACACCGATGGTAGTATGGTGACTTGGGTGAGGTGTACGGGTGGAAGGGCCAGTATGTTGCTTATTACTACGGTTAGGCAGATAATCCCCGAAGACGTATACCCGACCTAAAATTCTAGCAGGCAGCTAGCATTTAGTACGCAGAGACTCTAGAGTGTACTTGGTACGTGTACAGAGGCGTACCAGAGAGGTCTAGGCCTGGTAGGGTGTATACCCGACTAGAAAGCGGAGAAGCCCGATCTGCTGCTGCCGTAGCCACAATGGTGGTACCTGAGAGTGATGCAAGCTCTTGAAATGCGGGAACTAAAGGTCTGGAATCTCATAGTCGCGTGCGTGTGTTGCACTTTCATGTTGCATTACCATAGCAAAATCATTCATACTCATTAGGTCAAACGTAACATGGATCCTTATCATATATATTAGTATTGGCTCTTTTATATGATAAGTTACAATTCCTGGAAACCATTACTTATAAATCAGTATGGGCATTTTTATAAGTTTAGGTACGCTCTGTGATGATAGTGTAGTGGTAGTGCAGCTTTACTTTACTTCCTTACCTTCAGTTCCTTTACTTCTTGTACAACACTTTACTTCTTTATACCTTGTTCTTAGAACTGATAGATGTAGAATTATATTATAAACTTGGTAGTTAGCTTCTTGTCGCCTGCTTCCCTTTTTGCTATCGCTTGTTGTCCTCCGCTCGGTGCCTAGGAGTTGCGGGGAGAGGTGCGGAGGAAAAGACTTAGTCTTTTTGACTAATGGTCGGTGACCATATCATTTTAGTGCTCGAGGAGATGGACCAGCACGTCGAGGAGGCAAGATTTGAGGAGCAGATACCGATACCACCTACTACCAAAACTACAACACGTCCTTAGGTGGGATGAGTTTAGATGATTAGATTCCGCAGCTTTTAGATTTGAGAGAGTGAGAGATTTTATTTGATGTACTGGGCATAAGCCCTTATTACTCTCTTTTGTTATTCTACTCATTATTGGACTACATATTGTTGTACTTTTCATTTGATATATATTTGATTAGTACTCTGGCTGTGGACTATGATGTTTTACTCTTTTGTTTACTTATTTTTCTCATATTGGCCGAACAGTTTTATGATTGTACTAGCCGGTAGAATCGGCGACTTGCGGTGTCGACTAACCCATGTGTTAGTGTCACCGTAAGGCGGCGGTTCTGGGCATAAGATCCGGGTTTACCCTCGGAGAGGGGGGTCAGATCTTACAAACTGGTATCACTTTACAAAATGAACATATGAGAATGAGTTCCATAACACTATAACACCCCGCTCGAGCATTAGTTTGCAGACAAACTATGCAGCGGAAGCAATGGTGTGCCCATGTGCTAAAGTCATATAAAATAGTCTAGTAAGCAATGAGTTAGGCCAATTTTTGACGTTTACCTTACCTTTATGCAGCCTCCGTAGAATGCGGTTCCTCCCCCTCCGGCTGCCACTCCTTTAATGCTGACAGAGATGGAACAAACTCTGACGTCTATTCTAGATGCCTTCAGAGCCCAGCAAGCCCCGGCACAGCTTCCAAACCAAGGGTCGAGCTGGTTGAATGCCTTTAAGAGTCTGTCTCTGCCAGTGTACCGCGGGACATAAGATGTTGTGAAGACGGAGGAGTGGCTGGAGACTATTAAGGAGCTGTTAGCTGGCATCAGCTTCCCAGTCAAACAGGCAGTCCCTCTTGCCACCTAGGTACTGGAGGCTCATGCAAAGAGGTGGTGGAAGTCTGTGCGAGACTCTACATATGTTGATAGGGACCTGATGGATATTTCTTGGGAGGAATTTAGAGATGCGTTCTTAGAGCACTATGTATCCTGCACAGACAGAGATGCCTTGGAAGTGAGATTTCTGAACCTCCAGCAGGGGAGCAGATCCGTGTTCGAATATCAAATAGAGTTCTCCCACTTGGCTAGATTTGTGGGATTCCATGACTGGGATGACTGGAAGTATGCAAAAAGATTCTACCATGGGCTCCGAGACTCCTTAAGGCAACCTTTATTATTCATATCTCATGGAACCACTAAACAGATTATTGAGATGGCGAAGAAGCTAGAGGCTGACCAGCTAATGGTGTAAGGAAAAGGAAAGAGACCGCTAGAGGGGTCATCATCCGGAGAAAGTAGCAGGGCATCTCAGAGAGGCAAAGTTATTAGAAACAGGAGGGGTGGGGGACGTCATCATCCCAACTTCAGATAGGAGTGGAGGCCTCTTATAGTGCTAGCTCCCCCACCTCTACAGACTCACGACCTGATGAGACAGGAGGATCGTGGCAAGAGACAAATCACATGCTTTGGGTGCGGCCAAGCTAGGCACATCAGGTCGCAATGCCCACATCAGATCTACCCACTCCCTCCTCCTCCACCTCTAGTGGCCCCTCCAGCACACTAGGGTCTAGGCCGAGGACGAGGTCGAGGCCAAGGTCGTGGACATCATGGCTGAGGATGTGGCAGGGAACAAATGTATGCGCTGGACCTCACGGAGCAGAGGAACCCCGAAGAAGTGATTACATGTACTTTAATTATTGCAAAATTTAGAATTTTCAACTTTAATAAGTACCTTGAGAACCTTACAAATAATCTTTATCTTTGAACTCAAACAAAACCCAGGGATAGTTATGATCAGCGGCATGCCCTTCCATATTCTCTTCGATACAGGTGCCTCCCACTCATTTGAGTCGAACACATTTATTGAAGGACTAGAGGGTGTGGAAAGGTTCCCTGGCCTGGAAATGAGGGTGCGTCTTCCTGATTGCTGAGATCTACGGACCACGGATAGCTGCAACATGGAGGCCGAGATCGGAGGCAAGGAATTCGAGGCTCCGGCAGTGGTCCTGAGATTGCCAGACTTTGATCTGATTTTGGGCATAACCTGGCTCCATTGGAACCATGCCTAGATCGACTGCCCCTCGAAGAGGATCACACTCAGAGATGGATATTCCTACGTCACCATTGAAGGTATCCGTCCCATCCCCCACCTTTCTCTATCTTCTGTATAGGCTGTCAAGGCCTATGATTAGGGGGAGGAGGTGTACCTCATTTGCTTCGATATGACAGCTGTAGAGAGTTCCATAGCTGACATCCTGGTGGCTTGGGATTTCTCCGATGTGTTCCCGGAGAAATTGCCCAGACTACCACCAACTCGGGATTTGGACTTAAGGATTCAGTTGGTGCCGGGGGCGAGACTAATGTCTCGGGCACGTTAAAAGATGGCTCCCAGGGAGTTGGCAGAGTTCAGGACTCAGCTTCCAGAGCTAGTGGAGTAGGGATTTGTTCGGCCGGGCTCATCGTCGTGGGGAGCACACGTTCTATTTGTGAAGAAGAAAGACAGATCACTGCGGTTATGTATAGATTACAGAGAGCTGAACTGGTTGACGGTTTGGAATACCTATCCACTGCCTCGGATAGACGAGTTGTTTGATCAGCTTCTGAGAGCTTTCTGGATCTCTAAGCTAGACCAGCGGTCCGGATACTATCATTTCCGCATCTGGGAAGAAGGTATACCGAAGACGGCATTCAGTTCACGGTATGGGCTATACGAGTTCATGGTGATGCCTTTTGGACTCACGAATGCCCCCTCGGCATTCATGACGCTCATGAACCGTGTATTCGAGCCTTATTTAGATCGCTTCATCATTGTATTCATCGATGATATCCTGATCTACTCCCGGGCTCAGGAGGAGAATGCAGAGCACCTGGCACAGGTTTTACAGAGGCTGAGGGAGTTTCAGATGTATGCAAAGTTTTCAAAATGCCTGTTCTGGATGCAGGAGGTCGCTTTTCTGGGGCATACTATCAGTGGAGCTGGATTGGCAGTGGATCCAGCAAAGATAGAGGCAATGCGGGATTGGCCACGACCATAGGCAGCGTCAGACATCCGTAGCTTTTTGGGTTTAGCAGGCTATTATCGTAAGTTCGTGGAGGGATTCTCGAGGATAGCCCTCCCCTCACATACTTGACGAAGAAGGATGCGGTTTTTGATTGGGCAGAGCAGTGCGAGGCAGCTTTTCAGGAACTGAAGGACCGACTCACCTCATCCCCTATCCTTGCACTCCCATCGGGGAGTGAAGGATTCCAGATTTATATAGATGCCTCTTATCAGGGGATGGGTGATGTCCCGATGCAGCATGAACATGTTATTACTTATGCTTCGCGATAGTTGAAGAATCATGATCATAACTATCTAGTACCTGATCTCGAGCTCGGGGTTGTGGTATTTGCCCTTAATACGTGGAGACACTACTTATACGGGATTCATTGTGATATCTACTTGGATCACAAGAATCTCATGCATATTGACACACAAAAGGATCTGAACCTGCGCCAGAGGAGATGGCTAGAGTTCCTCTGCGATTATGATAATGAGATGCATTATCACCGGGGGAAGGAAATACTGTGGCAGATGCATTGAGTAGGAGATCCAGCACTTCTGGACCAGAGCCTTGGGTGATGTCTATAGAGTTGCAACACATGATGGAAGATATTCATATTTCCATGGTTTTGGAGGCCGAGCCAGTGGTGTATCGAGAGTACCTGAGCTCCTTGATCAGTGATGATTATATTCGAGATCGCATTATTACACATCAGAGACTGTATGCTGCACTAGAGCCTATATCAACGCCCTATAAGGGGGCAAGTATGAGGATTACACGCTACAGGATGGTCTCCTTCGATTCCGTGGTCGATGTTGGAACACCCTATTACTAATTTGGGTCAGGATCACTATGTCAATAGGATTGTTGCTTTGACCTTGTTGTATACAGAAAAGGTCAACTAGTTAGGTCTAAGGCTTAGGACTTAGGATTGAAGATTTCCCCAAGACCTCCTAGTTCAGATGCAGAATCCAAGAAGAAGAATTAAAGTTGTCGTCGAGCTCAGATCGACGAACCGTCGAATTCAGTTCGACTATTTGTGAGTTCAGGCTGACAAAGAGTCAACCTCAGTTTGGCAATCTCTGAGCTCAAGTCGACGAGGCGTCGAACCCATTTCAGCAATCTTAGAGTTCAGATCGACGATTTCTGTCCAAGTCAAATTCCAATATCTCTCAGCTCAGTTCGACGATAGTTAAGCTTAGATCGATGATTTCTTTTTGAGATCGAAGATTTCTTAGATTTTTTCAGCTTGTTAAGTATTACAAATCAGAGCATTTATTGCCGAAGATTTCTAGCCGTTATAATAAATCTAGAGCAAGTTTCAAGGAAATAAAGAAGGAATGTACTTAGGTTATTTCATCTAGAGACAGTTGACAATTAAGGAAAGCATTTATGACTTTACTAACGGCTATTATCAAGATTTGACGACTGGAGTTTTTATTATCATCATTCAGAGAGAACAAAAAGATAGAGCAGTATACTCAGAAAATACACAGAGATACAGAGAAAGAAAGAGAGATCAATAACTCAGAAAACAGAACAAGTTTTCTTTCTAATTCCTGCTTATCAAAAGCTTTCTCAAGTCTTCATCATTAACACTCCAGACAACAAACATTTCAGTTTTTGCTGAAATCATCAAGTGTTGGAGCAATCATTTCTTTGAAGACCTATCACCCTTGCAAAGCTTCCAGTTCCTGAACTTCTGCTACATTTCAGGGGGAGCTTTGACAACATCTCATCCACTAGTGCTTCTCTTTGATAGTTGACAGAGAAGACAACTTCACCGCTTTCTCTTTTCCTTTCCTGTAAAGGGTTTTTAAACTCTTTTCAAAAGTTTTTCTTTGGTTCCTGAGACCTGATCAAAACTCAGTGGTGGCAAGACACCTGATCAAAAAATATGGTTTGGTTTTTAAGCACCTGATCAAAAGCTCATTGGTGCCCAGGACACCTGATCAACTCATCCTGCATTGGATTCCTACCAAGGGTGGTAGAAGAGTTGATGTACCCAAGTTTTGGGGAACCACTATAACTCCTTGTGTCTTTTGGATTGCTTACTCTTTCTTATGCTGTATGCTGTGAATTAATCCTTTTGTAGTTGTTTTATTTAAGTTTCTGGTTAGCACTCTACACTTATTAAATCAAGTCTTCCACTTCTAAAATAATTTTTAATTTACCAAAATTATTTTAAATCACTCTATTCACCCCCCCTCTAGAGTGAAGGATTGATCTTACCCTCACTTTCAATTCGAATCAGAGGCAGGTTGGTTGCTCAGCCAAATTGGTTGTTAATACAAACTAACATCTGAACCAAAAGATCTATCTTAAGATCCATCCTTATAGAGGGTTATTTTTTATTATATCTATTTTAGTGTAAATTCATGGCACAAAACAAGGATTATGCTAGCACTAGACCTCCAGTGTGCAATCTCTCCAAGTTTTCACTTTGGAAGGCAAGGATTAGATTATACATGAATTCTATTGATGAAGATATCTTTAATTCTTTTTTGACAGATTGTCCAAAGCCTCCTGCAAGCACAAGTACAAATGATGTTCCACCTCCTTCAGGAACAGATGCAGATATAACTAAATGGAAGGTTGCTGATGCCAAATCTATGAACATCCTGGCATAGACAATGCCTGATGATATCTTTCAAAAGGTAGCTGAATGCAACTCAGCAAAGGAAATTTGGGACAAACTATCTGAAATTGAAGCGGGATCAGCTGATGAGAGGAAAGACAGAAGATCTCATATCATCACCCAATATGAAAATTTCAAGAAGGCAGAAAATGAGTCAGTAGCTTACATATACATCAGATGAAGCATAATTGTTAGTGAACTCAAAACTTTGGACAAGGAGATCTCTCTCATAGAGATCAATGAAAAAATTCTAATGTGCTTCCCCAGCACTTGGGATTAAAGTATCTGGCCAATCAAGGATGCCAGAAGTCTGAATGAGATTACCACAGAAGCTCTATTAGGCAAGCTCAAATTATATGAGCAGCTCATCAAGAACATAGAAGAAGAGAAGAAGACAACTTCTCCAGCATGTTGATGACTAGTTTTAGTCATCCCTTTTTGGCATAATTTAGAAGTTTATTTCCAAAGTATCATTACAATTTTATGCTTTAGTAGGCTTGGAAGTTGTTATTTTATGTAATGTTCTTATTATTGTTTTTAATTACAAACTTATATTATTTGTCATGTTTTGTTTTATTTTATTTATGTTTGGTTATTTTTATCTTTGTGTTATTATTATATCTAATGTTATTATTATAATTAATATTATAAAATCATGTTTGTCATCACTTGTGTTATGTTTTATCCTTATTTTTATTATAACTAATGTTTTTATGTGTTGTTATGTTTTATGTTATGTGTATTATTATAACTAACATTATGCTTGCTTTTATTTTGTAGGTGGTCGGCCCCCTCAAGTATTTGGTGCAGCCCAAGCCATCAAGAGCAGCTACCCGAGCACTTTGGTGCAGCCCAAGCCTTGGAGCAGCCGGCCTTCACACTTTGGAGCAGCGTGGCCTCTTGGAGAAGCTCTCCTAGCCTATACCCGAGCCACCAAAGCCCTCATGCAGTCCAACCCGAGCCCAAGCAGCCCACCTAGCCTCTAACCCGAGCCCCTCCCTCAAGAGCAGCCTACCCGAGCCCATTCAAGCCCATCTTGTGGCCGGCCACACCCCCTATCTATCTCTCATTTATTACTTTTTTTTTCTCTTGCCTCCTTTCAATCCATGCATGCATCATAATATTCTCTCTCCCTCCTCATTGATTTCTCTATCATTTAATATTGTATTCATGCATTCCTCCATCACATGGCCGGCCCCTACATTCACACCCTTTCTTCATCTCTCTCTCATGCTCATTTAATTCCATGCATCCCCCTTATTTAGTTTATTTCTTTTTTTTTATTTCCCATAAATATCATGCATGAATCATCCCTCTCTCTCTCCCCTCATTAAATACATCATGCATGAACATTCTCCCCCCCCCCCCATGGCCAGCCACCCTTGATCTCCCCCTTCTTCTAGGTGCTTCCCTCCTCTCCTATAAAAGGGACCCAAGTCTAAAGCTTTTAAAGGGTTGGATTGAGAGTGGGCTTTGGAGATAGCTTTGGAGAGTTTCATTTCAAGAGAGTTTATTGTAATTTTCTAGTTGTTTTATTTCTTGTAATCTTAGTTTTTGTTTAGTAATATAGCTTGCTCTTTTCATTACCGTGTACTCCCTTTCCCTCTTTTTATAAGTAATATGAAGTCTTCTCTTTCACTTATTGTCGTTTTCTTTTCCGTCATGCATAGCTAATTTTCTCTTAGCATTTGACCATGAGGATCCATGATTTGAAATGAGAATTATTTTTATTCCGTAGTTTTATTTTTGTCAAATTCCACTCGGTCCTTCTTTGAATAATAATTTCGTCGACTCTGTATTTATGGTATACGGTAGTAGGCTTAAGATCTCATATTCGAGTAGCCGAGAAGCTCGTGAACGTGAAGGATCACTCAAAGAAGGAAGGAGTTGAATGCAACCCTAGAGATAGGACGACGTAAATCTTCCGGATTGGAGTCAAATCCAATAGTGTGGATCACTTCGATATTGCAACTTTAGGCTTCTTTGGTTTTTAAAGAGATTTCGATCAAAGAGTCTATAAGTTAAGAGGCCTAATGCTCTAGCGAGATTTTGTCTCATTTTCGGATCCGTCACGGCCGAGTTGGATTTGCAAATTTAAAACTATGCCCTTTTATTTTCTCATTTCTTTTCATGGTGAATCAATGATCAAGTGCTAGCCTTTTTTATATAAGTTTTCGTCTCGCAATTTTTCGTTCATTTTACTAAAAAAAATTCTAAAAATCCAACTATTTTCCGTTAGGATAATATTTCAAGCGTGAGTAGCAGTAATTGACAACCCCGTGTTTAAATACGACCTTGGTACTACAATTCGAAAGGTACGCTTTCCTGTTCGGGTTTAGCCCATCAAGTTTTTGGCGCCGTTGCCAGCGAGTTTTCTCGTCAATATTTTGAAAACGCTTGCGCTATTACTTCTACAAAAATAAAAAAAATATTTCTATATATATTTAAATATTTATAATCAACCCACTTCACCTTATTTCTACTCCACCTAAAATCTCTCAAAAAGGGTAAGGGGCTTAAAGCGCCACCGTTTTACCTAGTACCGGGCGAACCCTTCACCGGGTTGTCCTCGGGATGTTCGAGAGCCAAGCCGTAAAAAAATTTATTTTAAAAAAAAATCCTTTCTTCTCGTTTTCTTTCTTTTCCAAGCTTTCATTTTCACTCACCTTCGTTTTCTTTGCTAGTGCATGACCCGAGCGAATCCATCGCTACTTGTTGATTTGGACCCGGAAATTGAACGCTCCTTTCGAAGACAACTACGATTCGTGGCTTCCACTTCTCAAACAGCGGTTGAGGATTCCTACGGGGATTGTAATTTTTCTGAGATGGGAGACCCTAACCCAGGAATGGCTCAGCAAAGGACTATGTTCGACCCAACTTGGAAGGGACAGAGACAAGTATTGTTCGACCTGCGATTGCGAACAATAACTTCGAGCTTAAGCCTAGCATCATACAAATGGTGCAGCAATATGTACAGTTCGACAGATTACAAGATGAAGATCCGAACTTGCATATTGCCAATTTTCTCGAAATCTGTGACACCTTTAAAATCAATGGTGTTTCAGACGATGCTATAAGGCTAAGACTCTTCCCATTCTCCCTAAGAACCAAAGCCAAATAGTGGTTGAGTTCTCTTCCAAGAGGATCAATCACTACTTGGAACATTTTAACTGAAAAGTTTCTTTCTCGTTATTCCCCCCCCCCCCACCCCCGCTAAAACTGCTAAGCTGCGAAATGATATTACTTCTTATTCTCAAATTGCTTCTGAGACCCTCTATGACACTTGGGAGAGGTTCAAAGAGCTTTTGAGAAGATTCCCACATCATGCTCTGCCTGTATGGTTGCAGGTCCAGACATTCTATAATGGGCTAAATCAAGAAACTAAGCAAATGATAGACGCCGCATCCGCTGGTTCTTTAGAACGCAAAACTCCGGAAGCCGCTTTTGAGCTTATCGATGACATGGCGATGAACACTTATCAGTGGAATTCGTCTAGGTCTCGCCCATCTAAACATGCATGTATCTATGTAGTGGATTCGGTGACGCAACTGGCAATGCAAGTGGAAATGCTAAACAAGAAGATTTCGGAGATGACTGCTGCCTCCGCCGCTAAGGTATTTGAAAATGCTAATGCTGCTGCTACCGAGCAGGTGGATTATCTGGGGAACATACCCAGGCCTGCTCAAAATAATTCTGCCAATAATTTTTCTGCTTTTTCGAATTTTTCTTCTCCTCCTAGTTTTAATGCTGCTACGAATTCTTATCATCCTGGATGGCGTAACCATCCTAATTTTTCTTGGAGTAATAATGCTAACGTAGTACGCCCACCGCACAATTTTACACCACCACCACCACCACAACAAAATTTTCAAAAACCTTCCCCTTTGGAAGAGATCCTCGCTAAGTATATAAGCTCGAACGATGCTACTATTAGAAACTTAACGGGATCAATGAAAAGTTTAGAAAATTAGGTCGGCCAACTCGCCAAGGCTTTTTTTGAAAGACCACCTGGAACTCTTCCCTCGAACACTGAGCCTAACCCAAGGGAGCACGCAAATGCGATTTCCCTTCGGAGCGGTAAGGTTGTTAACGAGCCCACCACAAGGGAAGAGCCAAGGGTGATTGTCCCTCCTGTTTTTATCCCAACAGAAAATGATAAATCAAATCTTGAAAATGAAAAATCTACTTGTGAAAAAGAAAAAGATATCTCTGTTTTTTCTGGTTCTGAAAAAGAAAAAGATGATTTTCAAAATGATGCTCCTGTTATTGTAAAGGAATTTCCGCCACCTCCTTATCCGGCTCAACTTAGGAAGGAAAAATTAGACGATCAATACAAACGCTTCCTTGAAATGTTCAAACAAATTCACATTAATTTGCCATTTCATGAAGCGATTAGTCAAATGCCTAAGTATGCGAAGTATCTTAAGGATTTATTAACGAACAAGACAAAATTGGAAAATTTATCACATGTCAAGTTAAATGAAGAATGCTCAGCGGTTGTTAAGAACTCTAATCTTCCTAAAAAGATAAACGATCCGGGTAGTTTTTCAATTCCTTGCGTCTTTGGTGATCTATTCGTTAAACATGCGCTAGCGGATCTAGGAGCGAGCATCAATTTGATGCCTTTTTCTTTATTCAAGAAACTAGGATTGGGCACTCTTAGCCCTACAAGAATGAGTATCCAATTAGCTGATAGGTCCATTAAGTATCCATTAGGTATCGTTGAGGACGTGCTAGTAAAGGTCGACAAATTCATCTTCCCGGTGGATTATTTCATTCTTGATATTGAAGAGGACGTTGAGGTCCCTCTTATCCTTGGCTGACCCTTCCTAGCCACCTCTCGAGCGATCATCGATGTTAGTAACAGAAAGTTGTTTTTGCGAGTGGGAGATGATGAGGTCACATTTTCTATTAATCAATCAATGAAAAATTCTTTACAAAATGATGACTCATGCTTCTTTATTGATGTTTTAAATGAAGATTCTTACCTTCCCCTTTATAATATCTCTTCTAATGAATTTTCCTCTTCTTTTTCTGAAATTTCTTCAAATGGTTTTGAAAACACGGTGATGTCAATACAAGAAAATTTTGAAAATGATTCTGTCTTTGGTAGAAAAAATTATGAAAAACTTATTTTTGAAAATGAAAAAGTTTTAAAGAATTCCTACGAGGAACCACCCAACTTAGAACTCAAACCCCTTCCCGAACATCTCAAATTTTCCTTTCTTGAACAAAATTCCAAATTACCCGTTATAATATCGGCTTTGCTTTCTCAATCCGAAAACGATCAATTGATCGAACTACTACAAAAGCATCGCCTAGCTATAGCGTGGCAAATTTCCGATATTCCTGGCATAAGCCCTTCCTTTTGTACCCACAAAATATTTTTTGAAAATAATCCTAAGGGTGTAGTTCAACCACAACGTCATCTTAATCTGAATATGAAAGAGGTTGTGAAGGGAGAGGTGCTTAAGTTATTAGATGCGGGGATAATCTATCCTATTTCCGATACTCAGTGGGTAAGTCCAGTTCAGGTTATTCCTAAGAAGGGTGGGATCACGGTAGTGACGAACGAAAATAATGACTTAATTCCAACCAGGACGATAATGGGATGGAGGATGTGCATCGATTACCGTAAGCTAAACGATGCCACTCGAAAAGATCACTTCCCCCTCCCCTTTATCGATCAAATTTTAGAACGTTTGTCCGGGCACAATTTTTATTGCTTCCTCGACGGTCTCTCGGGATACTTTCAAATCCCTATCACACCCGAGGACCAAGAGAAGAAGACATTCAATTGCCCCTTCGGAGCTTTTTCTTATCGTAGAATGCCTTTCGGATTATGCAACGCACCCGCTACCTTTCAGCGGTGTATGCTTGCTATTTCTGATAAATACGTAGAGAATATTATGAAAATATTTATGGACGATTTTTCTATTTTTGGCGATTCCTTTAATTTATGTTTAAAAAATTTGGAAAAAATTTTACAATGCTGCGAAGAAACCAACTTAGTTTTAAATTGGGAGAAGTGTCATTTTATGGTGTGTGAAGGCTTAGTCCTTGGCCATAACATTTCCGCTAGGGGAATTGAAGTGGACAAGGCAAAAATTGAAGTAATATAAAAGTTACCGCCGCCTACAAATATTAAAGCGATTAGAAGTTTTTTAGGGCATGCGGGTTTTTATCGACGATTCATTAAAGACTTTTCAAAAATTACTAAGCCTCTCACCCACCCTCTTGAAAAAGACACTCCCTTCGTTTTTGATGAATCTTGTCTCGTTGCGTTTGAATTAATTAAATCAAAGCTTATAAATGCTCCTATTATGATCGCCCCAGTTTGGGATTTACCTTTTGAAATTATGTGCGACGCGAGTAATCATGCGGTAGGTGCAGTTCTAGGACAATGAATTGCTAAGAACTTTCATCTGATTTTCTATGCTAGTAAAACTCTAACTTCTGCTCAAGAAAATTACACCACGACGGAGAAAGAACTCTTAGCTATCATTTTTGCTTTTGATAAATTCCGACCCTATATCACCCTTTCAAAGGTTATCGTTTTTACGGATCATTCCGCTTTGAAATATCTCCTTTCTAAACCGGATGCCAAGCCGCGTCTTATTCGTTGGATCCTCTTACTTCAAGAATTCGACTTGGAGATATTGGATAAGAAAGGAGCGAAAAACCTAGCAGCCGATCACCTCTCTCGTCTTGAAAATCCCAAACTTGATTTTTTAAATGAGAATTTTATTAATGACTCTTTTCCGGATGAGCAAATTTTAAACATTTCTTCTTCTACCCCCTGGTTTGCCGATCTAGCCAATTATCTTATGGCCCGGGCCCTTCCAAAAGAATACTCTTCTCACCAAAAGAAGAAATTCTTTTCGGAGTTGAACTATTATTTTTGGGAGGACCCCTTTCTATTTCACATTTGTGCGGATCAGGTGGTTAGAAGATGTGTTTCCCGGGAAGAAGGTCAACAAATTTTAAAGCATGTTCATGAAGATCCGACTAGCGGGCATTATCAAGCAAACCGCACCGCCCATAAAGTGCTTAGTGCTGGCTTCTATTTGCCAAGCATATTTAAAGATGCATAAATCTTTGTGGGTGGATGTGATCGATGCCAGCGGACTTGAAATATCTCTAATAAAAATGAAATGGAACAGAACTATTTTCTCGAGTGCAAAGTTTTTGATTTGTGGGGCATTGACTTTGTAGGCCCGTTTCTTTCAAGTTTAGGAAATAAATTTTTTTTAGTAGCCGTAGATTACGTCTCTAGGTGGGCGGAGGCCCAATCTTTACCAAGTAATGACGCGCGCGTGGTCATAAACTTCTTAAAAAAATTATTTTCTCGTTTTGGTTTTCCTCGAGCGATCGTTAGTGATAGGGGAAGTCATTTTTGCAACGCTCAACTCGCTAAAGCTTTAACAAAATATGGCGTTACGCATAAATTGTCAACTGCTTATCACCCCCAAACTAACGGTCAGGTCGAGGTAGTTAATCGAGAACATAAAAGAATTTTGGAAAAAAACTGTTACTACTTCTCGTAAGGATTGGTCCCTAAAATTAGACGATGCTCTTTGGGCCTATCAGACAGCGTACAAGACCGCCATCGGTAGTACTCCTTTCCGATTGGTCTATGGAAAATCGTGTCATCTTCCGGTAGAAGTAGAGCACCGAGCGTATTGGGCGTTAAAGTTTTTTAATTTCGATCCGCATTCGGTCGGCGAGCATAGAAAAAATCAATTGAATGAACTCGATGAATGGAGAGCGTACGCTCACAAAAATAATAAAATGTATAAAGAACGCACGAAATTGTATCACGATAAGAACCTGTGCCATCCTAAAACGTTTAAACCAGGCGATCAAGTTCTTCTTTTTAATTCGCGTTTACGTCTCTTCCCTGGAAAACTTAAATCTACATGGTCTGGACCGTTTACGGTCAAGGATGTTTTTTCTTATGGCACTGTGTTACTTTCGCACCCCGATAAGGGGGATTTTAAAGTGAATGGCCATAGACTTAAACTTTATTTTTCTAATGATTTTGTGCCTCCTGCAATAGAGGATCTTGTCTTGGACTCTTAAATTTTTATTTTGTTATGGACATTTTTATTTTTCATTTTTATTTTTGGACTACTTATTATTATTATTATGAAACTCTTTTATTTGGATTATTGTAATAAAAAACTCTATCGGGCATCTGCCCACGGACTATCATTTTTTTTTATTTTGCTCTTTCTACTGGAGGCCAATCAAGTCTATGATCGTGGTCGCCGCTCCGCCGCTGCTGATATCAGATGGATCAAGTCATACCTGCTGACGATAAAGTACTCTAAAAAGCAAGCATGGGGGAGCGACATCTGCCTTCATCTCACGAACCCGGGGAAATCCTGTTCTTTTTATTTATTTATTTTCCTGCATTTTTCTTTTTCTCTTCTTCTCAGTCCCCTTCTCTTTTTCTTTATGTTTTCTTCATTGAGGGCAATGAAAAATTTAAGCATGGGGGGGTCTAGTTTCTTTTGGTCTTTCTTTCTGTCTTTCTTCTTCCAAAAAGAAAAGAAAAAAAAATTTATGTTTTATATTAGTATAGTATTTTATGTTATGTCATCAAAATCCAAAAAAATTAAAAAATATAAAACCCAAAAAAATTAGACAAAAACTAAACTCAAAAAAAAATTCTTGTGCTTAAATCGATTTGAAAAACAAAATCTAAAATTATTTCTATCTTCATTTTCATGTTTCTTCTAGTGAAGTGTAGGCTCGTGCGGTTTCTTAGTTCTATTTAGATTTCTTTGAAACGTTTTTCTAAACCTATCATTTTAACATAGTTTAGTTCTACTAGTTTCTTTTTCTTAAATATTGGCATCCATTTTTTACGTTATAAGTAGCAATTGTAGTTATGTCTTCTTATTCGGTTAGTTGCTAACGAATGGTTGCTAGGTATCATTAGTTCTTTTTCATTTGCGGGGTAGTCTTTCTTGGTGTCTAGAACTTGTACAAATCTACTCTCGAAGCATTTGCGCCATTTTTACGTTCTTTAGAAATGATTTAGGCAACCATTTGAATAGTTTGAGCTTTTCTTGCCCACCAAAAACAAAACCCTTGCAAAACAATTTTGGGCCTTTTCCTTATTTTCTTTGTTTTTAGCTCCACCTTTCATTTCATCTTATTCACCAAAGCCAAATACCTTTCCTATTTTTGCACTATAACTTTGAGCTTAAAAATTATTTTGTGGGAGGGGTATTATTTTTGAAATGAATAGGAAATTTTCAAGCTTATTTTTGGAGCTTCCTTATCAAATGTTATTCAAAATGGAAAAAAAAATTGAGAAAGAAAAATCAAAAAAAAAAAAGGAATGCAAAAAGTTTAGGTTTGGCCAAGTTTATAAAAGAAAAATTTTCATGGCCTTGTTTTGTAGTTTCATATTAGAGAAATGACATACTTGTTATTTCTCATTTTTATTATGCTTTGTTTATTTTTGAGCTCACCTTGGTTTAGTGCCTAAAACCTTCATGTTTATCTTTGATTCCACTTCCTAATCATTTACCTAAGCCAAGTTTTAATGCCTAGTAGAAGTCCTAATGATCTTAGAACTTAATTTCGCATAGTGGAGAAAGTGTGAACGTACAAGCCTATGGCCACCATCATTGATGTATTTCTTTGGAGGTTACCTTGGAGTGTTTTAGGGTTAATGTTTATCTAGCAACCTAGTAGTTTGTTAATGCGCCGTCTACTTAGAACCTCTACTTTTGTTTTCCTTATTTTCATTTATTTTGGATGCCTTGTTTTTAAGATTTAGAAATTAGTAGACTTCCCTTATGTTTTAATGAGATTTTTAGAGTTCCACTTTCAAATTTTCTATTGTGCACTTCTCACCCCACTAGTTGATAATATGAATATTAGGATAGTTTAATTTTTCATGTTTTGTTTTTCTTAACTATGGAACTTAAAAATATATATATATATCTTTTGCTTTCTTTTTGTTTCTCCCTATTTTCATTTCTATTTGCTTGAGGGCAAGCAAATGTCTAAGCATGGGGGAGTTTGATGACTAGTTTTAGTCATCCCTTTTTGGGGTAATTTAGAAGTTTATTTCCAAAGTATCATTACAATTTTATGCTTTAGTAGGCTTGGAAGTTGTTATTTTATGTAATGTTCTTATTATTGTTTTTAATTACAAACTTATGTTATTTGTCATGTTTTGTTTTATTTTATTTATGTTTGGTTATTTTTATCTTTGTGTTATTATTATATCTAATGTTATTATTATAATTAATATTATAAAATCATGTTTGTCATCACTTGTGTTATGTTTTATCCTTATTTTTATTATAACTAATGTTTTTATGTGTTGTTATGTTTTATGTTATGTGTATTATTATAACTAACATTATGCTTGCTTTTATTTTGTAGGTGGCCGGCCCCCTCAAGTATTTGGTGCAGCCCAAGCCATCAAGAGCAGCTACCCGAGCACTTTGGTGCAGCCCAAGCCTTGGAGCAGCCGACCTTCACACTTTGGAGCAGCCCGGCCTCTTGGAGCAGCTCTCCTAGCCTATACCCGAGCCACCAAAGCCCTCATGCAGTCCAACCCGAGCCCAAGCAGCCCACCTAGCCTCTAACCCGAGCCCCTCCCTCAAGAGCAGCCTACCCGAGCCCATTCAAGCCCATCTTGTGGCCGGCCATACCCCCTATCTATCTCTTATTTATTACTTTTTTTTCTCTTGCCACCTTTCAATCCATGCATGCATCATAATATTCTCTCTCCCTCCTCATTGATTTCTCGATCATTTAATATTGTATTCATGCATTCCTCCATCACATGGCCGGCCCCTACATTCACCCCCTTTCTTCATCTCTCTCTCATGCTCATTTAATTCCATGCATTCCCCCATATTTAGTTTATTTCTTTTTTTTATTTCCCATAAATATCATTCATGAATCATCCCTCTCTCTCTCTCCCCTCATTAAAGACATCATGCATGAACATTCTCCCCCCCCCATGGCCGGCCACCCTTGATCTCCCCCTTCTTCTACATGCTTCCCTCCTCTCCTATAAAAGGGACCCAAGTCTAAAGCTTTAAAGGGTTGGATTGAGAGTGGGATTTGGAGATAGCTTTGGAGAGTTTCATTTCAAGAGAGTATATTGTAATTTTCTTGTTGTTTTATTTCTTGCAATCTTAGTTTTTGTTTAATAATATAGCTTGCTCTTTTCATTACCGTGTACTCCCTTTCCCTCTTTTTATAAGTAATATGAAGTCTTCTCTTTCTCTTATTGTCGTTTTCTTTTCCGTCATGCATAGCTAATTTTCTCTTAGCATTTGATCATGAGGATCCATGATTTGAAATGAGAATTATTTTTATTCCGTAGTTTTATTTTTGCCAAATTCCACTCGGTCCTTCTTTGAATAATTATTTCGTCGACTCCGTACTTACGGTATACAGTAGTAGGCTTAAGATCTCATATTCGAGTAGCCGAGAGGCTCTTGAACATGAAAGATCACTCAAAGAAGGAAGGAGTTGAATGCAACCCTAGAGATAGGATGACGTAAACCTTCCGGATTGGAGTCAAATCCAATAGTGCGGATCACTTCGATAATGCAACTTTAGGCTTCTTTGGTTTGTAAAGAGATTTCGATCAAAGAGTCTATAAGTTAGGAGGCCTAATGCTCTAGCGAGATTTTGTCTCATTTTCGGATCCGTCACGGCCGAGTTGGATTTGCAAATTTAAAACTATGCCCTTTTATTTTCTCGTTTCATTTCATGGTGAATCAATGATCAAGTGCTAGACTTTTTTATATAAGTTTTCGTCTCGCAATTTATCGTTCATTTTACTAAAAAAAAATTCTAAAAATCCAACTATTTTACGGTAGGATAATATTTCAAGCGTGAGTAGCAGTAATTGACAACCCCGTGTTTAAATACGACCTTGGTACTACAATTCGACAGGTACGCTTGCCTGTTCGGGTTTAGCCCATCATGTGTCAAGAAGAAGAAGTCAATTGCTTTCAAAGCCACAGAAGAACAGCCTGAAGACAAAATTACAGGAAATGAAGAACTGATGAGTCTTTTAGCCAAAAGGTTTTACAAAATTACAAGGAAGGACTTCAGAAAAAGGTCATCTAGAGGCCAAGAGAAGCCAAAGTATGACAGGTCAAATAACAAAGAAATTATCTGTTATGGTTGCAGAAAACCAGGCCACATACTGCCTAACTGTCCAGAAAATCAAAATAAGGACAAAAAGGACAAGGGAGAAAAGAGAAAAGACAAAGACTCTAGAATAAATCATCATGATAGATCCTCTTCCAGCAAGAACAGGCACACAAGAAAGGGTTTTGTTGCTGAAACATGGAGTGCAACAGAAGAAGAATCTGATGCATCAGCAAGCTCAAGTGATGATGAAGATGATGCATAAGAAAAGGAATTCTGCATGATGACAATCAATGCATCTCATAATAACACTGATTCAGAACATGAATCTGAATCTGAATCTGAACCAGAGCTAGAAGAAGATCAGGTAATTGATTCATTTGATTTTAATTCTGAGGACTTCAAGTCTGAATTTACAGAACTGTGTTTTGATCTACTCAATTTTGAGAATGAAATTATCTCTCTCAGAAATCAATTATCTGAATAAAGTACCTTAAGTTCAGATAACCTCAAACTCTCAGATGAGTTAGAATGTTGTAGAGAGTAGATAGCTTCACTGAAAAGTGAACTATCTGAGTCCAAGAAGTTTGAAGAAACCCTCAAGGGTAGAAGTATCAAACTGATGGACATCACAAGCACAGTGAACTCAAGACTCAATAGTATACTGGGCTTGGGTGCTTCATCCAGCCAGGCTATTGTTTTAATAACTCCCATTAAATTTATCTCTGATAAAGGAAAAGGAGTTGTGGAGGTAGCTAGAAAAAATTCTGATCTACCCAAAAAGAACAAAGTTCAACAGATATCATCGAACAGAGCTCGACGATCTTCGAACAGAGCTCAGTGTTTTCATGCTGAATCGTCGAACTCAGGTCGACGATCTCTGATCTCTGAACACAGGCAAGATCGATCGCTGAACGAAGCTCGACGATCTGACCCAATATTGTCAAACTCAGATCCACAATCGTCGAACGGAGCTCAGAGATTTGTCCAATTCTCAAAGGGTTAATCAAAAGTTAATTCTAGATATCCTTACATCTCAAGGGTTCAAACTTTATACTGAATGGATAATTCCTCCTAGGAGATATCATCTTGAAGGGTATAAGAGTCAACCAGAGATGTATTTCATTTGTGATTTCAATGGTTATCAAGCTAGACCCAAGGTAAACTGGGTCAAAAAGAAATGAAATGTTATTGGTTCAGGTGAAGACCTATCCAACCATGGACCAGCAGTGGTATCTGGATAGTGGGTTCTCCAAGAACATGACAGGAAGCAAGGATAACCTAACATCCTTCAAGGCTAAACATGGACCCAAAGTCATGTATGGAGATTCAAACTTTGGACAGACCAAAGGATTTGGTGCAGTCCAAATAGGATTAGTAATATTCAAGAAGGTAGCATATGTGGAAGGACAGAAGCACAACCTTATCAGCATCAGTCAGCTGTGTGATGAAGGCCACCAGGTCACATTCAACAAGTCTTCATGCTTCATCAAATCAGAAGATAACACAACTGTGTTGACAGGTAACAGAAGAGGTAACATCTATCTAGTAGATTTTCATTCAATGAAGGTAGACATCTGTTTATTTAATTCTCTTAGCAAACCTAATGAATTATGGCACAAGAGATTAGGACATATCAACCTTAGAACCATTGCTAGGCTATCCAAGGACAACCTAGTTAGAGGACTACTTCTTGCCCCTATAAGAAGGAAGGACTCTGCAGGTCTTGTCAGTTAAGCAAGCTAACTAAAAATAGTTTTATGTCACTAAATAAGAGTGATTCACCTAGGATTTTGTATTTATTACATATAGATCTATTTGGACCCATTTCTGTACAAAGCCTAGGAGAGAAAACTTCCACTTTAGTAGTTGTAGATGACTTCTCTAGATTCACATGAGTGTTCTTTCTGAGGAAGAAGTCTGATAACTTCAAGTGTTTGACAGAGTTTCTCAAATGTATACAGATTGAGTTCAATACTCACATAGCCCTGATCAGAAGTGATAATGAGACAGAGTTTGATTCTCTTCTTATACAAGAGTTCTGTCAGAGGGAAGGGATCAGGCACACTTTCTCAGCTCTTAGAACTCCTCAACAGAATGGGGTAGCTGAAAGGAAGAATAGAACCCTTATTGAATCTGCCACAACATTGTTGACAGATGCTCACCTTCCTCTATCCTTTTGGGCAGAGGCTATGAACAATTCAAACTATGTTTTGAATAGGAGTTTGATACATAAGCTAAAGGGCAAGACTCCCTATGAATTAATCAAATGGAAGAAACCGAATGTTTATTATCTTAGGATTTTTTGTTATATTTGCTACATTCATAACAACAATAAAAAATACTTAGCAAAATTTGAAGCCAAAGCTGATGAAGGAGTGTTTCTGGGATACTCCATGATTAGTAAGGCCTATAGGGTTTTTAATAAATCATCTCA
Source organism: Platanthera zijinensis (assembly GCA_039513925.1). NCBI lineage: Eukaryota > Viridiplantae > Streptophyta > Magnoliopsida > Asparagales > Orchidaceae > Platanthera > Platanthera zijinensis. The sequence goes on along the minus strand of CM077081.1, from coordinate 168,288,749 downwards.
TAAAATTGAAGAGACTGTGCATGTTTCTTTTGATGAAACTAACATGTCTTATAAGGAGAAGAGCACTTCTACCATAGACCCTTTGCAGGTACATTCTATATCAGAAAGTTTGGACAAGCTACATATCATTGAACAAGATCCATCACCTTCATCCATTCAACAAGAAGCTGAAAGCAGTGAAAATGAAGATGACAGTTAGATCTTAGCAAGCCATGGTGACAATCTAAATGAAGAGCCAGTTGTTGTTCCACTAGAGGAAACAACAACACAGGTTGGTGAACAATCAACACCAATTGTTGATTAAGTAACATCAAGAGACCATCCAATCTCCCAAGTGATTTGAGACATCTCAGCTGGTGTGCAAAAGAAAACCAATTCAATCAAAATCTGATGCACACTTGCTTTCTTTCTCAAATTGAACCTCAATCCATACAAGATGCATAACAAGATCCAAACTAGATCATTGCAATGCAAGAGGAATTAAATCAATTTGAATGAAATAAAGTTTGAGAGCTAGTGCCAAAGCCAATGAATCATCCCATTATTTGAACAAAATGGGTTTTCAAGAACAAGCTAGATGATCAAGGAGTTATAGTAAGAAATAAAGCAAGGCTGGTTGCTCAAGGATACTCTCAAGAAGAAGGCAAAGACTATGACCAAACCTTTGCACCAGTTACAATGTTGGAGGCCATAAGAATCTTCCTGGCATATGCAGTTTACAAGAAGTTCAAGGTTTATCAAATTGATGTCAAAAGTGCATTCCTCAATGGTGACATCAAGGAAGAGGTTTACGTAAAACAACCCCTAGGTTTTGTCTCTCTAACTCACCCTAATTTTGTTTATAAATTGCATAAAGCATTATATGGTCTCAAACAAGCTCCAAGAGCAAGGTATGAGACCCTAGCTTGCTTTCTCTTGAAAAATGATTTTAAAAGAGGTAGAGTAGACCAAACTCTTTTTATTAGAACCTATAAGTCAAATATCCTAATAGTACAAATCTATGTAAATGACATTATCTTTGGTTCTACTTATTCAAATTTGTGCAAAGGTTCTCCAACCTAATGCATTCCAAATTTGAAATGAGTAGCATGGGTGAGCTATCCTTCTTTCTAGGATTGCAAGTCTAACAACATGCTGATGACATCTTTATTTCTCAAACCAAGTATACAAAAAAATTGGTTAAGAAATTTGGTATGTCTGAAGCATCCTCTATGAAAACACCTATGCCTACTAATGCTGTATTAGATTCAGATGAACATGGGAAACCAGTTGATCAGACAACATATAGAGCAATGATTGGCTCCTTATTGTATCTTACAGCTAGTAGACCTGATATAATGTTTGCTACATGCATATGCGCTAGATTCCAAGTCAGCCCTAGAGAGTCACACCTTACATTAGTTAAGAGGATTCTTAGGTATGTGAAAAGTTGTCCAAATCTAGGTCTCTGGTATCTAACTGATTCAAGATTTGATCTAACTGGATTTTCAGATGTTGATTATGCTGGATGTAGAGTAGACAGGAAAAGCACCAGTGGAACTTATCAGTTTCTTGGTGACAGACTTGTCTCCTGGTTTTGCAAGAAACAAAAATTTGTGTCTACTTCAAGTACTGAAGGTTAATATATGGCAGCAGGTAGTTGTTGCTCACTGATATCGTGGATTCAAAATCAACTCCTAAAATATGGCTATAACTTAGAAAAGTCCAAAATATTTTGTAATAACACTAGTGCTATTTCAATAGCTCAAAATCCAGTCCTCCATAGTAGGACAAAACACATAGAGATTAGGCATCATTTCTTAAGAGATAATGTAGAGAAGAATAAAATTGAATTATATCCCAACTGATTTACAAAGGGGAGATATTTTCACCAAGCCCTTGGATGAAAAGAAACACACCTTCTTCCTTAATCAGTTAGGAATGTTAGATGGAGGAAGTCTTAATTAAGTTCCAAGACCTTTAAACCTAAAAAGAGAAAGACTAGGTTAAAAAAAAATTGGATTTCCTAGTGTCTATAAGTTTTCTATATCTTTGAACTGCGCTGGATGATTTTCCAAAAGATCGTCGAACGGAGCTCGTCGTTTCTAGATAGTATTTAACTATCTTTTGGTTTCCGTCGAACGGAGATCGACGATGTTAGGAATCGTCGAACGGAGCTCGGCATTTTCCAGATAGTGCTGGACTATCCTTTTCGGTCAGCGATCATGATTATCGTCGAACGAAGGTCAACGATGTTAAATATCGTTGAACGAAGATCGACGATGTTGAGACCCTTCAGTTTCCCCTAGAGTCGTCGATCGTCAAACTGAATTCAACGATCTTTCCTTTTCAGCGTCGGACCCTAATATAAAATCTTTTTTTCGGGCGTCTTTCTCCTTTGCGCTTTCATACTTTCTGCAAGAACATTCATTCCCTCCAAACTCCTCTACACTTGATCATGTTTGTTTTTGCAGGAAACATGTCGGTTTCAGTCGCCGTTTTAGCAGCAATGAAGTACGATACTGGGTTTGACATTGATATGGATTCGTTTGAAGGAACTGATCAAATGTTCAAGGATATTCTGGAACTGTTTAAGGAGAAACAACTTGTGAACATCATGACAACCAGAATCAAACTAGCAGCAGTTTAAATTAAAGAGTGGGACTATACTGCCCACAATCTAGATCAACATACAATCATTGGCACCATCTCAGGAACTCAGGTATCCCTAACCCCGACCATTCTTACAGAAATTTTTGGGTTAAGCACTGGACATGATAGCATAGACCTATCAGGGGTAGAATTTACTAAAATGTTGGATAGAATGGGTCACAATTCTGAAAACCCTAATAAATTGTTAAAGAAAAATCTGTTTATGGAGTATAGATTTTTAGCAGACATTGTAGGAAAAGTGTTGTTAGCAAAAACATTCAGCTCATGACACAATATCAAGACATCAGTTCTGCTTAATGGCTGCCATAATAGATAAGAAGCACTTGGATTGGGGAGCCATCTTCTTTGATTTGATCAATAAGAAAATCAATAAGAATTTTGTGAATTTTGGGAGAATTCTAGGCCTATTCCTGTAGAATAGATGCCCTCAGCTGTTAGTGTTAAATGGAATGCATATCAATGCTTCCAAGAGACTTTATTCTGCTCTCTTTGGAAAATGGGAGAGGCAGATTGCCAAACCAAGCAGGGGTCCTGCAGCACAAACTTCTTCAGGCACAAGGACTGTTTATATCGCTCTTCCACAATTTACTGCCCCAGCAAGAATGTTGCCATCCCCCTCAATTTCCTTTCCTCTATCTTCACAACCAGTTACATCTTCTCCTCCTTCTTCTTATCCTGTAGTTTCTTCACCTCCTCCAGCCACTTTCCAAGAAGATTTCCAAACTCTACCTTTCTTCTCCTCCATTAACTTAGAATCATCCTCCCATCTTCCAGCCTTCAATCTCCTAGATGATTCATTCATGGATGATTCCCCCTCTTAACCTACAGACATCCCATCCACCTCAACATCATTCCAACAAATGCTTCATGACATCATCTCTCAACCATCTTTTTCACCTACCATCTCCTTATTCCTACCAACAGTCACCATCCCAGCTTCATCTATTACATCCATCCCCATCTCTCAACCCTCCATCCCACTTAACCCAGCATTACTTCCATCAATCTCTGCAGCACACCCCTCTACCTCTACTCAAGTAAACCTTGATCAAGTAGATCTTCTTCCTCTGGGAGATAGACTGTATGAGTTGTTGGCCCCCCTAAGCTAACACTCTTACTGCATTCAACCCTGGCTCCCTTAGTCAAGAATCTTACTGATGTATCTATTAGACTCTCTTCTTCCTTCTCCTTTCAGGCCACCCCTTCTTCTTGGCGCCTAGATTCAGTTGTCACTGAAACTAAGCAGGGGGAGACGCCTTATGAAGAAGTGCTGCCTTCAGAGGATTTGGCTTCAGAAATGCAGATTTCAGAGAGTCCAACTTCAAAACAAGTTTCAGTTCTAGCTTCAGCTCCAGCTCCAACCATAAGTCCCACAGTAGATATACATTACATATTATCTTTATTTGATTAAATTTATAGATGTTGTCCTCCACCTCTCCCTGCTGAAGATTTAACCAGGGCTATTGTTCCCCTCTCATACTGTGATCCAAACCTGATAGAGATGTATATAAATTCTATTAAATCTGTGGAGAGTGATTATGTGGTTCTTGAGTCTGCTGCTGCAGATGATGTTGATTCTTCAGAGGCTGTTGAAGAGCAAGTTTGTTCAGTTACTGAAGCTACTGCTTCAGTTGGTGTTCATGTTGTTACTACTGTTCCTGCTATTTCAATTGTTATTTCAAGTGCTGCTGTTGTTATTTCTTCTACTGCTCTTTTTGCTTCTGCTCCTATTTCAACCACCAAAGCATCTTACAAGGAAATAAATGCTTTGTTTGATGAGCCTCAGAGTTCTGATGAGGATGAAGAAATCAGGACTGACTCTGATGATTCCTCTATAACTATTGCAAAGAAGAGGAAAGCCAGAATCAAGGCTATGAAAAGGGTTCAATTGACCAAAGCTACAACTGATCATGACATACCATATTACATTTTGCACAATTATCCTATTACTGAGCATTGGATACAATATTCTAAGAACCAGTTGAAAGCAATGAAGAAGAGAAGAAAGTATGACAAAGGAACTTCTCATCCTCCTCCTCCTCCTTCTCAAAGCACAGGATCTGTCGGAGTCTCAGCTCCTCAAGCTTCCAACATTTCTCAACCCCAGCAAACCTATCAAGGAAGATCTCAATCCAGAGGTTATCAGCAAAGAGGAAATCAGCCTAGAGGAAGACAATATAGAGGAAATCAAACAGACTATTAAGTTTATACAAGAGGACAGCCCAGAAATCAACCTTATCAAAGGAAAGGACAAGGCCCAATTGACTCAACTACTGGTCCCTTTCCTTACAAGCTCAAAGAAAGTTTTCATTCAAAAGCTCCTCCTATTAACACCATAAACAGGTATGAGCCACCAGTACCTTTTGAAGATCCAGAGAACAATCCAGCTTCCTGGACAGCCATACTAAACGAAATGGTTGCTCTAGATAAATATAAGAAAAGAGAGAAGGGCCAAGACACATCCAATATATCTACTCTATCAGAATAAAGAAGACAGGAACTTGAAATATACAACTCCAAGTAATTCTTCAATACTGAGCAATACATGAAGCTACATCCTGAAGCTGTTGTTCCTAGGAGCAAAAGCCAAAGGACTCTTGGTGCTGCTGATGATTTCAGATCAAAGAAAGACTCAGAAAATCCAAACAGAGAAATCATTTTCAGGAAAAAAATGATGACAAGCATTAATCTGGATGTAAGCTCAAAACTATATTATATCTCTGCTGAACTTTTTTTTGCTGTTATATAATCATATCCATGGTTCTGCAATGTTGTTTCTGTATTTCTATTGATTATTATTTTCTATAACTCATGTAAATAGTAATCCTAACCCAAATAGGGGGAGATTGTTGGAACACCCTATTACTAATTTGGGTCAGGATCACTATGTCAATAGGATTGTTTCTTTGACCTTGTTGTATAAATAAAAGGTAAACTAGTTAGGTCTAAGGCTTAGGACTTAGGATTAAAGATTTCCTCAAGACCTCATAGTTCAGATGCAGAAGCCAAGAAGAAGAATTGAAGTTGTCGTCGAGCTCAGATCGACGAAGCATCGAACTCAGTTTGACTATCTGTGAGTTCAGGCTTACAAAGCGTAGACCTCAGTTCGACGATATTTAAGCTCAAGTCGACGAGACATCGAACCCAGTTCGATGATCCTTGAGCTCAGATCGATGATTTCTGTCCAAGTCAAATTACAATATCTCTGAGCTCAGTTCGACGATAGTTGAGCTCAGATCCACGATTTCATTTTGAAATCGACGATTTCTGGGATTTTGTCAGCTTGTTAATGATTTCAAATCAGAACATTTATTGAAGAAGATTTCGAGCTGTTATAATAAATTTGGAGCAAGTTTCAAGGAAACAAAGAAAGAATGTACTTAGGTTATTTCCTCTAGAGACAGTTGACAATTAAGGAAAGCATTTATGACTTTGCTAATGGCTATTATCACGATTTGACGACTGGAGTTCTTATTATCATCATTCAGAGAGAACAAAAAGACAGAGCAGTATACTCAGAATATACATAGAGATATAGAGAAAGAAAGAGAGATCAATAACTAAGAAAACAGTACAAGTTTTCTTTCTGATTCCTGCTTATCAAAAGCTTTCTCAAGTCTTCATCATTCACACTCCAGACAACAAATATTTCAGTTTTTGCTGAAATCATCTAGTGCTGGAGCAATCATTTCATTGAAGACCTTTCACCCTTGCAAAGCTTCCAATTCCTGAACTTCTGCTACATTTCAGGGGGAGCATTGACAACATCTCATCCACTAATGCTTCTCTTTGATAGTTGATAGAGAAGACAACTTCACCCCTTTTTCTTTTACTTTCCTGTAAAAGGGTTTTTCAACTCCCTTCAAATGTTTTGCTTTGGTTCCTGAGACCTGATCAAAACTCAGTGGTGGCAAGACACCTGATCAAAAAATCTGGTTTTGTTTTTGAGCACCTAATCAAAAGCTCATTGGTGGCTAGGACACCTGATCAACTCATCCTGCAGTGGATTCCTACTAAGGGTGGTAGAAGAGTTGATGTACCCAGGTTTTGGGGAACAACTATAGCTCCTTGTGTCTTCTGGATTGCTTGCTCTTTCTAGTGCTGTGTGCTGTGAATTAATCCTTTTGTAGTTGTTTTATTTCAGTTTCTCCTTAGCACTCTACACTTATTAAATCAAGTCTTCCACTGCTAAAAGAATTTTTAATTTACCAAAATTATTTTAAATCACTCTATTCACCCCCCTCTAGAGTGAAGGATTGATCTTACCCTCACTTTTAGTCGAGTATACATACCAGCAGGAGATGATATCCGGATGACATAATCAGAGAGGCACATTGCTCCAGATACTCAGTGCATCCCGGCATCACCAAGATGTGGGCAGACATACGGAGGACCATGTACTGGTCTGGGATGAAGAGGGAGATAACCTATTTTGTGACACACTGCGAGACTTGCCAGCGCGTGAAGGCAGAGTGCAAGAGCCCAGGAGGTTTATTACAGCCACTGCCAGTCCCAGAGTGGAAGTTCGAGGACATTACTATGGATTTTGTACACGGACTGCCTCGCTCCCATTCTGGGCACGATTCCTTCTGGGTCATGGTAGATAGAATGACCAAGGTAGCGCGGTTCATTCCAGTCAGGAAGGATGCTCAAGTTGCAGTTTTGGTGAGAGTGATCGTGGAGCAGTTCATCAGATATCATGGAATCCCCAGGTCTATTGTCTCGGAACGAGACGGTCGCTTCACTTCCAGGGAGTGGAGGGCAGTGCATGCTTACTTGTGTTCCAGACTCACTTATAGCACTGCTTTCCATCCGTAGACAGACGGCCAGATGGAGCGGACAAACAGGACTATGGAGGACCTGCTCAGACTATGCATATTGGATACGAGGAAGCCTTGGGAGAGGCTGCTACCACTGATTGAGTTCTCGTACATTAACAGCCACCAGGCTAGAATCGGGATGGCTCCATATGAGGCACTTTATGGGAAAAAGTGTCGGACACCGCTATCTTGGGTTCAGGACGTGGACACTCGAGCTCTTGGTTCAGATTTTATGGAAGATACGGAGGGTCAGATTCGTTTGATCAGAGATCGGCTACTAGAGACCCAGAGCAGGCAGGCAAAGTATTATGATGCTCGACACCAGAAGGTGGAGTTCAAGGTTGGAGACAAAGTTTTCCTGAAGATTTGTCCAGTACACGGTGTCTCCCGGGTGCGGAGGCATAAGAAGCTCAGTCCGCGATACATGGGGCCATACTTGATCCCTGAGCGGATCGGCCCCTTGGCTTAACGACTGCAGCTGCCACCGGAGTTGAGTACCTTACATGAAGTATTCCATGTCACTTCCTTGCCGGACCAGTAGCGCCAGACAGATTAGCTAGACTGGAGCCGATTCGGATTGACGATACAGCCGTCCGAGTGTTGCGGAAGAAGAAGGTCCCTCTTGTGAAGGTGTTGTGGTACAACCATGGATGGTAGGAGACCACCTGGGAGCAGAGGGATCTGATGTTGGAGCAACACCCGGAGTTATTTAAATCAGGTACATTTTAATTTATGCTTTAATGTTTCTTATAATTCTTGCAAGTAAAACCCCGTAGACCCGAACTTAAATTTCGGGGACGAAATTATTTTTTTTGTTTATAGGATTTATAACATCCCATGTTACTTATAGGCCCCTTAACTTAGATTGGGTTTGGCATAGGGTGGGTGTTAGGGAAATTAGCTAGGTTTGACCCTAGGTAGTGGGTTGTAGTCATGTGGGGCCCACTATAGGACCAAAGTCAAACTAGGTCAAACTAACCTAAATAGGGACCCTAGCCACACCATGACCCCACCACATTGCCTTAACCCTAAAAACAATCTAAGTGGACCCTAGGGCATGTTAGTAGGTCAACACTTTGACCCTGGTTGACCAATGTCAACATTGGGCCTAAAGTGGTCAAACCCATACTCATAGGCCCAATTAGCCTAAGTAGGGCACCCCCTTGACCCAACTTAAGTTGGGTGGTGCCATTAGGCTCATGTCCAACAAGTGGGGTCAGCCCACTCATCATGTTGACCAAGTCAACCCAAAAAGTCAACCAAGTCAACATTTTGACCTAAAGAAGGAAAATAATGGCCAAGCCATTTCCCTTGGGCCAAGCCCACCAAATGAGGTCCATAAACAGCACAAGGCACCAATCACATCCCCAACCCCTATGGTTGTGGAGAGAGAATGCATGCAAGGGGGTATTTTGGAGATTTCATCCAAAGGAGGAGAGAGAAATGGCATTAAGAGGAAGGAGGCCACATGGACTTCATTCCATCAACCCCAAAGCCTGCTTGCTTACCTCCCAGAGAATTACAGGGAATTTAGGGTGCTGGGATGGCCAGATGGCAGCAATGGTGAAGCATCTAAGGTGAGTCGAGCTCACCTTGGAGTTAACTCCTTATATAGCCCACCCCAGATCAAAATAACCCCACCAGTAGCTTCAGAAGGAGTAAATGACTTGAGTTTGATAGCTGGAGAAAGGAATATGGTGGAGAATCCAAGAATCGGGAAGTAGATCGCCGGAGTAGCTCGGCCATGGCACACCGCCACCGCAATCGCCGCCAAGGCCTGGAATAGGTCCATTTTGCCGCCCCTCTCTATGTACTAGCCATATAGATCATTTTGGGGAGATATCGGGCTGAATTGAGCCCGATGCCATGAGAGAAAGGTGTGAAATTCCGAGCTTTTACTTCGTGCTCGGGTTCGCCAGAAGTGCCAACTCTGCCGGCCTCACCGCCGGTAAACGCAAGCCCCCACCTAAATGAAGGTGGTGGCGACATCTGCCGTCGGAGGTGGTGGCTCAGTTGGCCGGAAACTGCCAGCAATGATGGCCCAGGAAGATTGGATCTTGGTCGTTGATTGCTTGGGGATGACGAACAGATGTCGTCCAGGCTGCTTTAGGATTCGTGCATTATTATATATATAAATGATATAATATAAATGTTATAAATATTTGATATTGTTACACTTATACAGTAGTCTTGCATGTTAAATTTAGGGCTCTTAAAGCCATCGCCGGAAATTATGATCAACACCGAAAATGTATCCAGTAGTGTTAACTTTAATTTGCAACCCTTAACTTGAGTTTTGGTCCAGTGGTCTGACCTGTAGGGCAATTTTGCTAGGGCTGGTCCTAGGCTTGGGAAGAAAGTAAAAATTAAGCCCATGCCAAACCAGAAGTCCACGTGTCCAAAAATTTTGGGCATGTGCTTGAATAGAAAAAATCTAGCCCCTGCCAAATATTGGGAATTTTTGTGACAAAATTTTCTATAGTATTTGTCCTAATACTTAAAATTAAATAAATGAAATAATTGGAGTAATATGAATCCAAATGGCTCCAAATTTTGGTGAAAGGTCCTTGAGGACATCATATATGCATGATAAAACTTTCAGCACATTTGGAACACTGCATGTTGGGTTAATCCACTTGCATGTGTTGACTATGTATAGCCTTGGGCTGCAAATAACAATAAATGATATGTTGTACATTAAGCCTAATTGAGGAATCCAAAAATCATGGAATGGATTCCAGAGGTCCATTAGGGTAAATTTCACCCCTCAGATTAATTATCGGATTTTTGGGATCAAAAATCCCATTATTTTGAATTTTTAAAAATATAGCCCTTTTGGAAAATAAATTGGAAAAATAGGTTTTGGTCAAGTAAAAATCTCCACTTTCTGTCAAGTTAAAATGGAGGTTATAATTGACTTATAAAAATTTTATCCTTCTTTTTCAGAACCTTTAGAGTAAAATGCCTTGAAATTACCATTTTACCCTTATTGCAATTACTCATGAATTGATGGAAATACATATCAGAAAATTTTGGAATTATTTCTAGCATTGTATATTTGTAAGATTAGCCTTGTGTATTTATCCCAAAATTTTTGGATGTACTGATAATTTTTAAATTAGCATAATGACATTTTGGTAAATACATAAGAATAGAATTTGATAGGCCATTACACTATAGAGGTAAATGAAACTCTGTCATTAGTTTTAAATTAATGATATATATGCTCTATAAATTTCCTGGAATTTTGGCTTATGTATTCCATATACTTCATTTGGAAAATGGTAATTATGTGAATTTTGTACTAATTAAGGAATAAATATAAATAATCAAAGGAAAATAATGAAACTCTATAGACAACAATATTTTATCAATATACAACCGAAGAAAAAATCCTTAGGTCAGTGGATTATAGATTTTACTACTTCATGTGTAAAGTTACATAGGGAATTAACTTAAATGATTTTATTAGAAGCCTTAATAACCTAGGAAAGTTATGAAAATCAACATGCTCATTTCATTAGTCCATACCACCCTAGGATAAATAATTAGGGGTTGGTGGCCCAAGGAATTGGATGTTCGACTTCGGAGTGGTATTAGGTCATGGGTTGCGCATAGTAAAAATAGGTTATACCATAAGGCCCACCGGGGGATAGATCGACAATTGAGCTAGAGATTACGATTTGAAGTATAACCCTGGTGGGTAGAGTTATCTTAGTGACGAGAGTAAAGTGCAAGTCATTGGGTAACAATTGGAGTGGAGGTCAGCAGAAGACCGTCTCCCTCCCCGATAATAACTTAAGTCATTAAGATCACCCAAGAGTAATAAGGAGAGTTGAGTGTGGATCATGGGTAGACATCAACTAAAAGTAAATATCCTTGCGAAAGGGAACTTTGGGTTTTTAATTCCATCTTGGTTCCTAGTGCCCCCGAGACCCCTTCATTGGGCATACCCTTGGCAGTCCTGGGATTAACCCTAATTTACTAATTATAAAAACCAGTAGGCAAGAGTAGTCTAATAGGCTAGGTAAACTGTACATATTCTCACTCGTGCCATGTTGGAGGGACTTGGAGTCTGTTGACTACTTGCTCCCCCGTGCAGATTTGGAGGGAATTGATGGGTTATATGCTCACCCGTGCCTAGTTGGAGGGACTTGGAGTCTGTTGACTACTTGCTCACCCGGGCAGGGTTAGAGGGAATCAGGACAGGTTGGTCCTGCGAGCTGGAGGCTCGAGATGAAATACTTGCATGTGCATAAATTAGTGGCGGGTCATACGGTACTGGGCCAGTCATCACACCGATGGCAGTACAGTTACTCGGGTGAGATGTACGGGTGGAAGGGCCAGTATGTTGTTTATTACTACGGTCAGGCAGACAATCCCCGAAGACGTATACCGGACCTAAAAGTCTAGCAGGAACCTAGCATTTAGTACGCAGAGACTCTAGAGTGCACTTGGTATGTGTACAGAGGCGTACAATAGAGGTCTAGGCCTGGTAGTGTGTATACCCGCCTAGAAAGAGGAGAAGCCCGATCCACTACTGTCGTAGCCACAACGGTGGTACCTGGGAGTGATGCAAGCTCTCGAAATGTGGGAACTAAAGGTCTGGGATCTCAAAGTCACGTGCGTGTGTCGCACTTGCATGTTGCATAACTATAGCATAATCATTCATACTCATTAGTTCATAGGCAACATGGATCCTTATTATATAAACTAGTATGGGCTCTTTTATATGATAAGTTACAATACTTGGAAACTCTAACTTATAAATATGTATGCGCATTTTTATAAGTTAAGGTACGTTCTATGATGATAGTGTAGTGGTAGTGTAGCTTTATTTTACTGCCTTACCTTAAGTTCCTTTACTTCTTTTACCGCACTTTACTTCTATATAGCTTGTGCTTAGAACTAATAGATATAGAATTATATTAAAACTTGCTAGTTAGCTTCTGTGACCTGCTTCCCTTTTTGCTACCCCTTGTTGTCCTTCGCTTCGTCCTCCCGCTCGGTGCCTAGGAGTTTCGGGGCGAGGTGCGGAGGAAACGACTTAGTCTTTTTGACTAATGGTCGGTGACCATATCATTTTAGGAGCTCGAGGAGATGGACTAGCACGTAGAGGAGGCAGGACTTGAGGAGCAGACACCGATACCACCTACTACCACTACTAGGGCACGTCCTCAGGTGGGATGAGTTTAGATGATTAGATTCCACTGCTTTTGGATTTGAGAGAGTGAGAGATTTTATTTGATGTACTGGGCATAAGCCCTTATTACTCTCTTTTATTATTCTACTCATTATTGGACTACATATTGTTGTACTTTTCATTTGATATATATTTGATTAGTAGTGTTGCCGTGGAATATGATGTTTTACTCTTTTGTTTACTTCTGTTTCTCATATTGGCCGAACAGGTTTATGATCGTACTAGCCGGCAGAATCGGCGACTTGCGGTGTCGACTAACCCGTGTGTTAGTGTCACCGTAAGGCGGCAGTTCTGGGCATAAGATCTAGGTTAACCCTAAGAGAGGGGGGTCGGATCTTACACCTATAAGGATGACCTCTTGGTCACTTACCCTTTTAATTTGGCACTCATCCTTGTGACGATGAAATAGCCAAGATCACATAGTTGTCTTATGCCTATTAGGTTGTGTTGCAACCCTTCCACATAATCCACTTTTGAGATTGAGACTTCGCCATTGGTAATCATACCATATCCCTTGGTAACTCCTCTGTCTGAACCTCCAAAGCTAACTCTAGGTCTATTCTTCATAGTAGTGTAGTTAATCATGTGACATCTTATTTCTATCATGTGCCTGAAATATCCATTATCCAAGTACCATATTATGCATGGGTACTTGGACTAACCTGCAATACAAATTCAGTTTACCTTAGGACTCCAAAAGAGTTTGGGTCCTTGGTTATTGTTTGTCTGAAAGTTTACTTGTCTCCCCACCACACTTCTAACGAGAAGACTCACTCTAGACCATGGTACAGTAGGGTTGTGCCAACAATCTATGGCAAAGTGTCTCACTTTACCACAGTACAAGCAATCATGAATGTGGTACCTTCTCTTCTGAATTGTTCTTTTAAGTTGCAAGCTGCTAACAGTAGACTATTTAGAGGGGAGTATAGCAACCCTCATCCTATTTCTTTAAGCAAGAATCTGACTGAAAGTAAGTTTGACAGTAGATTAACTTGGCTAGTCTTCTTTCTATTAGATATACTTTTGATGGCATAAGAGATGGCCAAATAAGACTTCCTGATAGACTTGCCTTTGTTCTGTGAATTTGCTAGAAGAGCTTGACTATTTGCCAGTGCCACATTCTTGAGGGTAGGTACTAGAGCTCCAAAGACAAATGTTCCATGAAGGACCATCTGAATTTCTTCACGGGGAGCCTTAAAGGCACTCAATCCCATGCCCTTCCACATCCATTGGAAGATACATTTGTATACTTATAGGAAGAGTTCTCATTATTTAGTGACCATATATGTTATCCTGGTCGTACTTATTGGATGGGAGATATACCTTATGGAAGGTGGTTTGAGGCATAACAGGAGCCTTTCCTTTCCCTTTGGAAGGAGCAAATCTAGTGCTCCACTTAAACCCCAAACCACTCCAATCATTTTGAGAGGTAAAGGAATCAATTAGTGGAAGCATAATCTTTGGCTTTCTGAATTTAGCCACTATCTTTTTCTCCATAAGGAGCTTTTCCTCATGAGCCATAATGATCTTGTTTTAATGGTTGATCGTTGATAATACGTTTTGTAGCCTAAACTATTATCGTATTTTCTATTTTATAGTGTACAAATCATGTCTATTGATAGTTTATTTTTATCCTTTTTATGTAAATATTATTGCTACTAACATTTTCTTGTCCTTTTGCAGGTTTTCAGGAAATTTGTCAAAAATGACCTGACACGCCCCCTGTCACGCCCTCCCTGGGCGTGACCTAGGGCGTGTCACCCGATCCACAGGACTCCTGCTTGAAGAGACAGAAAAACGGACAAAACCGCTGTCACGCCCCCTAACACGCCCTCCCTAGGCGTGTCACCGGGCGTGACTATGGGCGTGTCGCCCTCTGCCGCAAAGCCTGCCGCCGCATTAAATGTCGTTTCTCCACAGCACGCAAATAGTACTGTCACGGCCCATGTCACGCCCGTGATATGGGCATGACACCCTCCTATTTCGATGACTGACGGATTTCCGACCAATGATTTGGACATGACGTGCATGTCACGCCCCCTGTCACGGGCGTGACCTAGGGCGTGACCACCGACGTACCAAAGCAATCATCCCTCCCGCCAAAATCCAGAGCCCGAGGTCAACATAGTACTGTCATGCCCCCTGACACGCCCCCACTAGGGCGTGTCGGAGGGCATGACCAACCCGAGAAAATATTCTATAAATTGAGACCCTCCCTCTCCATTTCAGCAAGCTTTGGTTGAGTGGGGGGAGGTGCTGCCCCTTTGGTTCTTGAGTTTTTTTCATGCTTTCTCTCTCTCTCCCTCCCCCTCTCTTTGTAATTTTTGTTTAACCCTAGTTTAATCTTAGCTTGTTTATGCTTTCTTTGTAATCTTTGCTCTTTCATAGTGCTAATGGTAGGGCTAGAATAGGATTTCCATTTCATGCACTTGTAATTTTATTTTCAATAGTGTAGCTTGCCCCTTTTAATTAATAAAAGTGTTCTTGTTTAGCTTGTATTTAGCTTGTGTTCTTGTTTAGCTTTTGTTGTTCTTATGCTTTACTACTCATCCCCCTTCCTCCATTCCATAATGATTAACTAATCCTCCTTGTACTCGATCTTGATGATCCGAGGTTTAGAGCGATTATGTTATGATGTTTTAATTAATCTTTTCTTTTTAGGTTAGGGTCTTGAATTACTCTTGATTAATCACGGGTTGGAGGTATATTTTCGATATATATTCTCCGCCTTTGCTTTCATTTTGGGCTAGCCGAGAGGCCGAAAGAATGATGTGAGCATTCAAGAGTAAAGGGTGTTGTACGCACCCCTCGAGAGAGGCAGACGTCCAAATCTCCCGGATTGGAGTAAAATCCAATAGTGGGGTTCACCGCGTAAAGCGAGTTTTAGACCTCCGATTTAGACGAGAGTCGGTCGGACCTTCCTAAACTCAGTTGGGCACGACTTCGAGAGAAGCGTGTTCAAGCTTTAGGAACCTCCACGGTCAAGGACCTTTATCCTATTAAGTTTAAATTTTTAACGTATTTTCTTAATCGTCTTTAGCCGAGTTGAATCTTGATCGAGTGCATTTCCATTTCATATTTTCTACCCTTCGTAGTAATCGTTTTACTTAATAGCTTTACTTAATTGCAGTGTTTCTCTTTCTAGTATAGCTTTACTTTCTCCTCTGCACTTAGATTTTCTAAAACCCTAGTTTTTTCCGTCGATAAGATAATAGCGTTCGTGTGAGTAAGCATAGCCAACAGTTCCCGGATTTCAATACGACACTTGTGTCCCCTTGCTACAATTCGATAGGTATACTTGCCTCATCGGGTTGCTAGTTCGGTTGCGTTTATTTTCTTCGAACCCTAGCGCGCAACAAGTTTTTGGCGCCGTTGCCGGGGACCCAACTTCCGTTGATATTTTGAAAACACGAACCCATTAATTTTATCTCTTCTCTTTCTCATCCTCTTTCTTTAAAATTTTAAAAAATCAAAAAATTTTATCACCGCTCTTAATAGTAACCAACCTCACAATTTTTCTACGCCACCTAATTCTCTCGAAAAGGGCAAAGGGCTTTAAGTGCCACTGTCTTGTCTAGTACCTTGTGAACCCTTCATGGGGTAGTCCTTGGGAAGTTCGGGAGTTAATCTATAAAAAAAATCTATTTCAAAAAGAAAAAAAAATTTCTAATCTTTTTTCTAGTTTATCCTTTTTCTCTTCCTCTTCTTCTTTTCTGTTCTTTTAGTGCATGACCCGCGGGAGTCCGTCAGTTATTTTGGACTTGGACCACGAAATTGAGCGTACTCTTCAGAGAAGATCGCGATTTCAAGGTCCTACTATCCAAGTGTCGGTTGAGGACTCCGAGTCATTTGCTACTTTAAGAATGGAAGAACCCAACGTAGATGAGGTCGTGCAAAGGACTATGTCCTATTATGCACGACCGAACCTCGAGGGAACAGAATCAAGTATAGTCCGCCCTACTATAGCAAATAATAAATTCGAACTAAAGCCTAGCATAATTCAAATGGTGCAGCAATATGTGCAATTTGACGGACTTCAAGATGAAGATCCGAACGCACATATAGCTAGCTTTCTTGAAATTTGCGGCACCTTCAAGATAAATGGTGTCACAAATGATGCGATCTGGCTGAGACTCTTCCACTTCTCTCTAAGAACTAAAGCTAAGCAGTGGCTGAACACACTTCCGAAAAATAGCATAACTACTTGGAATGAATTAACTGAAAAATTTTTGGCGAAGTATTTTCCGCCAGCTAAAACTGCAAAACTTAGGAACGACATCTCTACCTTCGGACAAATAGACTCTGAAACCCTATATGAAACCTGGGAGAGATTTAAAGAATTATAAAGACGATGCCCACATCACGCGCTGCCTGTATGGTTACAAGTGCAGACGTTTTATAACGGGCTAAATCAATGCACGAAGCAAATGATAGACGCAGCTTCTGGCGATACTTTAAATCATAAGACCCCGGAAGCCGCTCTTGAGCTTTTTGAGGACACGGCCATGAACACTTATCAGTGGAATGTGCCTAGGTCCCGCCCGAACAAGCCTGCAGGTATCTATGAAGTGGACAACGTCTCCCAGCTCGCTCTGCAAGTAGAAATCCTAAGCAAAAAGATAACGGAGATGACTGCTGCCTCCGCCCCTCAGGTATGGGAATCTGCAACCCCTACTCCAGAACATTTAGATTATGTTAATAATATGCCTAGAACTGCTTTTAATAATTTTTCTGCTGCGAATTTTCATCCGTCTGGTTTTAATTTTCCGAATAGTTATAACCCTGCTTAAAGAAATCATCCGAACTTTTCATTGAGTAATCCATCGAATGCGATGCGCCCACCCCCGCAAAATGATTTTTCTGCACCACCACCACCACCACCACTTCTTCAAAATTACCCAAAACCTCCAAGCTTGGAGGAATTACTTTCTAAATATATCACCACAAATGACGCTACCATAAGAACTTTAATCGGAAGCGTAAAAAGTTTAGAAAATCAGGTAGGACAGCTCGCGAAAATAATTTCTGAGCGACCCGCAGGGTCTCTTCCTTCCAATACCGAACCCAACCCGAGAGAGCAAGCGAAAGCAATAACTCTTTGGAGTGGGAAGCAAGTCTCCGATATGGTAAGTGAAGAGCCCGAGGCAAGCTCCGCTCCCGCCTCTAAAAATCAAAGCTCCGCTCCCGTTTTTAAAAATAATCTCACTCCACCACCCATCTTCAAAAATAATTCAACTCCTCCATACCCCTCTGAACTTAATAGACAACGTCAAGATGATCAGTACTCCCGCTTCTTAGAAATCTTCAAACAAATCCACATTAATCTTCCCATCCACGAGGTTATTTCGCAGATGCCGAAATACGCCAAATATCTTAAATACCTCCTCACAAAAAAGAAGAAGTTAGAGAATCTTTCGCACGTCATGCTAAACGCCGAGTGCTCCGCCGTTTTAACAAATGGTTTGCCGAAGAAAATCAGTGACCCGGATAGTTTCTCTATCCCGTGTGTCTTCGGTGATCTTTTTGTTAAACACGCGTTAGCCGACTTAGGCGCGAGTATAAACCTGATGCCCTTTTCGTTGTTCAAAAAGTTAGGGATTGGTAGCCTCAACCCCACGCGTATGAGTATCCAGCTAGCTGATAGATCCGTCAAGTACCCATTAGGAATAATGGAGGACGTTCTAGTGAAAGTCGACAAGTTCATCTTCCCGGTGGACTTTGTCATTTTGGACATCGAAGAAGACGTCGAGGTTCCCCTGATCCTTGGCCGACCCTTCCTTGCCACCTCCCGAGCCATCATTGACGTAAGCAATGGTAAGCTCTTTCTTCGAGTAGGCGACGACGAAGCCACATTTTCTATCACCCCTTCGATGAAGAACACCTTAGCGAACGATGACTCATGTTTTTTCGTAGACGCCGTGAGTGATGATTCTTCCTACTGCCTCTCCGACTTTGAAAAAGAATTTTCTACTTTTTGCTCCTCTTCTCTTACAACTGAATCACTGAAAGGAAGTGATAAATCTTCTTATTGTCTTTCTGAGTTTGAAAAAGAATTTTCTGATTTTTGTTCTTCCTCTGTTCTTCCCACTGAATTGCTACAAGAAGCTGTCTTGGCTGCTAGCCCCACCCCTTATTACGTTCCTTATAAAAATGTTTATGAAGATATTATTTTTGAAAAAGAAAGAATCTCAAAATCCTCTTATGAAGAACCCCCTACCCTAGAACTTAAAGAACTTCCCGAACACCTTAAGTATGCTTTCTTAGAAAAAGACTCCAAGTTACCAGTTATCGTTTCGGCCTACCTCACGGATACGCAGAACGATAAACTTCTTCTAGTTCTACGTAAGCATCGCCGGGCTATTGCTTGGCAAATTTCTGATATCAAGGGCATAAGCCCATCTTTCTGTACCCATAAAATTTAAATGGAAGATAATTCGCGTAACTCTATCCAACCTCAGCGCCGTATAAACCCGAATATGAAAGAAGTAGTTAAGGGCGAGGTTATGAAACTATTAGACGCAGGAATTATCTACCCTATATCGGACAGTAAGTGGGTTAGCCCCGTTCAGGTAGTTCCAAAGAAGGGAGGGATAACCGTAGTTAGTAATGAGAATAATGAATTAATCCCGACGCGGACGGTGATGGATTGGCGTATGTGGATAGATTACCGTAAGTTAAATGACGCCACCCGCAAGGACCACTTTCCTTTACTGTTTATCAACCAGATTTTAGAACGTCTCTCCGGCCATAGCTTTTATTGTTTTCTCGATGGCCTCTCGGGGTACTTTCAAATACCCATCTCTCCCGAGGACCAAGAGAAAACTACGTTTACTTGTCCCTTCGGCACCTTCGCGTACCGAAGAATGCCGTTTGGATTATGCAATGCGCCAGCTACATTCCAGCGATGTATGCTCGCAATATTTGACAAGTATGTAGAAAGCATTATGGAGGTATTCATGGACGATTTCTCCGTGTTCGGCGATTCCTTCGATAGATGTTTAGAAAACCTCGAAAAAGTCTTAGAACGATGCGAAGAAACTAACCTTGCCCTAAATTGGGAAAAATGCCATTTTATGGTGAGGGAAGGGTTAGTTTTGGGTCATAAAATTTCTGCTAAAGGTATTGAGGTAGACGTTGCCAAGATAGAAGTTATTGAGAAGTTGCCGCCGCCTACAAACATAAAAGCTATAAGAAGTTTCCTAGGCCACACTGGTTTTTATCGTCGTTTTATAAAGGACTTCTCCAAGATCACAAAGCCCCTCACCCATCTCTTAGAAAAAGACGCTCCATTCATTTTTGATGACTCTTGTATTTCTGCCTTTGAATCAATTAAAGAAAAGTTAATTAACGCACCGATTATGATAGCTCCGGTGTGGGACCTTCCTTTCGAGATTATGTGCGATGCGAGTAGTTTTGCGGTGGGGGCCGTATTAGGTCAACGCATATCTAAGAACTTCCACCCCATCTATTACGCTAGTAAAACCCTCACATCTGCACAAGAAAATTACACCACAACCGAGAAGGAGCTCTTAGCTGTAGTATTTGCGTTTGATAAATTCTGCCCTTACATTACTCTTTCAAAAATCATTGTTTTTACGAACCACTCAGCCCTCAAATACCTTCTTGCCAAAACGGATGCCAAGCCTCGCTTGATTCGCCGGTCTTACTCCTCCAGGAGTTTGACTTAGAGATCCGTGATAAGCGAGGAGCCGAGAACTTGGTCGCCGACCATCTATCCAGATTAGATAACCCCTTTATAGAAAAATTAAATGAAAATTCTTTTAATGACTATTTTCCTGATGAGAAGCTGCTTTTAGTTAATACATCTACTTCTCCTTGGTTCGCGCACATCGCCAACTATCTAGTGGCCCGGGTGCTCCCAATAGAGTTCTCCTCTCAGCAAAAGAAGAAATTCTTTTTTGATCTGAAGAACTACTTTTGGGAAGACCTGCATATTTTCAAAATTTGTGCGGATCAAGTGAAAGTGCAGGATAAGATCACTCCTAACTCTAGAGGGGGGTGAATAGAGTTATTTAAAATAATTTTCCAAATAAAACTTGCAGAGAAAATTTTTACTTTACTTAGTGTATGGTGCTATAGCAAGTAATCAGAGAAAAAAAAAAATAAATTCACAGCACAAAGCAAAACACAGAAAGGAGCAAGCAATCCAGAAGACACAAGGAGCTATAGTGGTTCCCCAAATCTGGGTACATCCACTCTTCTATCACCCTTGATAGGAATCCACTTCAAGATGAGTTGATCAGGTGTCTTGAGCACCAGAGAGTTTTTGATCAGGTTCTCACAAACCAACAGAAGCTGATTTTGACCAGGTTTCAGCAAAACCAAAAGTAACTTTTGAAGGGAGTTAGAACCCTGTACAGAAAGAAAAAGAAAAAGAATGAAGTTGTCTTCTCTTTTCAACAAGCAAAGAGAAGCAGAAGTGGATCTGAAGTTGTTGTCAAAGCTCCCCCTGAGATCAAGATGAGGTTCAGGAAGGAGAGCTCTGCACAGGTTGGAGCTTCGAGCTCAGCTCAAAGAAAAGCTTCGAGCTCAGCTCAAAGCAGAGTCGAGCTCAGCTCAAAGCAAAGCTTCGAGCTCAGTTCAAAGCAGAGTCGAGCTCAGCTCAAAGCAAAGTCGAGCTCAGCTCAAAGCAAAGCTTCGAGCTCAGCTCAAAGCTTTTGGACTGCAAATCTGAACTTCAAAAACTGAACTTTTCTGGAATTTTTCTGCACTTCTTCTGGGATTCTTCTGAGGTATGCCTGGAAAATCCTATGACCCTTAGACTATACATTGTGGGTCAAACTAAACATCCTAAAAAGTGATCCTAACCCAAATCAGAACCTATGGTTCCAACATCAAGTGATAAGGAGATGTGTTTCTTTTGATGAAGGAATTGATATTCTAAAACATTTGCATGAAGGTCCGACGGGTGGGCACTATCAAGCTGCTCGCACCGCTCACAAGGTGCTTTGCGCGGGTTTTTACTGGCCTAGCCTATTTAAAGACGCGCAAGCCTTTGTGAGCAGGTGTGATAGTTGCCAACGGTCGGGCAATATTTCTAATAAAAATGAAATACCGAAAAATTATTTCTTAGAGTGCGAAATTTTCGACCTCTGGGGAATTGATTTTGTTGGCCCCCTTCCTTCTAGCTTCGGAAACAAATATATTTTAGTTGCTGTTGATTATGTTTCATGATGGGCTGAGGCCCAAGCTCTTCCTACGAACAACTCCCGAGTTATAGTCACGTTTTTAAAAAAATTATTTGCTAGATTCGGTACGCCTCGCGCAATCGTTAGCGCTAGGGGTTCCCATTTCTGTAACGCACAATTTTCAAAAATCCTTACCAAATACGGCGTTACACATAAGCTTTCCACTGCCTACCACCCCCAAACTAAAGGACAAGTCGAAGTAGTTAAAAGAGAAATAAAAAGAATATTAGAAAAGACTGTTTCAACTTCTAGAAAAGACTGGTCAGCCAAACTTGACGATGCACTATGGGCCTACCGAACAGCGTACAAAACCGCCCTCGGATGTACGCCGTATAGGCTGGTCTATGGAAAATCGTGCCATCTGCCCGTAGAGTTAGAACATCGCGCCTTTTGGGCCTTAAAATTTTTAAACTTCGATCCCCACTCAGTCGGTGACCTTTGAAAATTTCAACTAAATGAACTCGACGAGTGGCGCTCTTATGCTTATGAAAATAATAAACTTTATAAAGAGCGGACGAAGCGTTTACACGATAAACACTTAAGGCACCCTAAAAACTTTAAGTCGGGCGACCAAGTCCTTTTATATAATTCTCGTTTACGTTTATTTCCGGGCAAATTAAAATCTCGCTGGTCTGGCCCGTTTTCTGTTTTAGAAGTATTTCCTTATGGAACTGTTTTAATTTCTCACCCTGATAAGAGAAATTTCAAAGTGAATGGTCAGCGTCTTAAACTCTACTTTTCTGGTGATGATGATGTCAGTCCAAACATTATTAAGTTTCTGCTTCACGAACTGTAATCTGAAACTTTTAATTTTTTGCTAAAGACAATTTTATTTCGGGACAACAATATTTTTGGACAAAATTATTTTTTTGATGCGTCGAGCTCAACGACGCTTTAACCCAAGGGCGCTCTTGGGAGGCAACCCAAGTTATCTTTTTCTATTTTCTTTATTTTAAAATTTTTGCTTCGGACGGCTCCGACAAGCTGAAGCTTCTGCGATCGCCTGCTCCAACATTGTTGAATCCATCACGAAGTCCAAAGAAGACATTCGGAGGAGCGGCATCACTCAGCTTTCGCAGCAAATAAATCCGGGGAAGTACCTGTATTTCAATTCTGTCTTTCAATTCTGTACTTTATTTTTCTCTCCTTCTTCAATCCCCTTCTTTAGCCATTAAGGACAATGTCTGTCTTAAGCTTGGGGGAGGACATCCTCCTTCATTTTTGCTTAGTGTAAATATTTTTCTTTTTGTATATATTTTAAATATTTCCAAAATAAAAAAAATGAATATCTTAAAATTCCAAAAAAAAAAAGAGAAAAAATTCTAAAATTCCAAAAAAAGAGAATATTTCTCAAAATTAAAAAAAATATATGTGTTTTTGAATAGTTTAGACATTTTGGTATTTCAATAGTACCCGTAGTTTTGGTTTTTGTTTTACTCAAAATCTCCTATAAACAACTTAGTTAATTATAATATTTCTAATCGTCCTTTTTAATTATGTTTCACAAGTAAAATGTTGGTCATGCTGTGTTTCTAATTCACGGTAGCATGTTAAGGTGAAATATTTTTCTAAAAACTCGCATTTCTATTCTGGTTTTTTGTTTTTTATTTCCTTTACTTTCTCAAAAATTCATCATCCACTATTTTCTTTTTCGTTTTTGAATAATTTTTGTAAAGTCAACTTTTGAATAACGTAGTAGATGTGAACGATCCAAGCCACCAATTATTTCTATTTTCAAGTTAATTTCATTAATCTTCTTTTATTATCTAGGACTCGCTTTTTGAAAATTTTCAAACCTTTGTTTTAAATAAATTCAAAAGCGTGAAAATGATTGTAACGACCCCATCCGTTAAATGACGTATAGTAGAAGGTCCGGCCGGGGCCCCACACTATATGCCACAAACAGACGGTGAGGTCACAGGATAATACCAAACCAACCACGAATCCTACCTCAGAGCATTCTAGCGGAAGCTTTAAGTTTTAATTTGAACTCTAACCAGGAATGTCCAATATATAAACTACCTTTATATATAACCACGGAATGTACAATAAATACATGAGTTTGGCCTTAAAGCCTTACAGTTCCTCTTTCCATACAACATGGATTACAAACCTCGGCGCGCAGGCCGGCCATACATGAGGAAAACAAAATAAACAAAACCATTTGCTTAGCCTTCAAGGGCTAGCCGCAGCAGCAGCAGCAACAGCAGTAGGGCTTCAGCCCATCACTTACCACTTAGCTCTCCAGCACCTGCATGGGAACAATCCACCCAACCGGTGGCAAACAATGCAACGGTCAGCATTCAGCTGACCCAATTATAACAATCCTACCCCTTTCTCGGGGCATGAGCATTCTTTCCCTGCAAAGCATGGCATCATCATATAGCAACTATGTGCGCGCAGGCACATTCAAGCCATCACAACTATCGGCCTCACGACCCGACAGTCCGTGCACTCAGGGCACATTCTTGGTGTACCGGAATACCAAGGTCAACATCACCGTCTACACGGTATTTGAGCATTCTAGTCTTTCCGGCGCGCGGGCCTAAGACTCTCATTAGGCGCTCCAACAAAACCTATAACCAGGCTTCCAAGTCGGACGGACCTAACGCAGGTACGGATCAGCCATCCCCCGTTGCTCAAGTCGCCGTGCCACCTCGAATACGGAAGTATCCATGGCTATTTATAGGCGCGGGTATGTTTCACCTTTCCTGTTCGGCAATCTGCCTTTTCATCGAGTTGCAGCCCAACGGCTCAACTGCTCATAAAGTGGCAACGCACGGCCACAAGAGTTGCATCCAACACTCTTCATTTCCTGGACATCATCCAGTACTTCCTGCTGTACCAAGCAACAGGTAGGCACAAGGCAACACAAGCCATAACCATGGAGCCTTCTCCGATATGCAAACAAGCATCACCAATCCAGACCATGTCCAGATGGGCTTCACACAGCATGCCTAGAGCCGTACTCCAATTCCGGCCTCTAACAAGGGGGACTTCACATATCTACCCCAAGGGACACCACAACCCACCACACACTCGTGGGGATGGGTTTTCCCTATGCAATGCAGAAAAGAAGGACTTCACATGTCTAAGGAGGGAGATCGTTACCCTTGTCGATCTCTTGGGAGCCATTACAAACTAGCCGGTGAGAAAGAACCGCAGCAGCTTTGCCTTCACAACGCCGGCTTCGGATCACGAATCGGACCACGGGAGCTCCGCCGGTGCCTTGCTCTCCTCCTCCTTCTTCTTCCTCCTCTCTCTTTCTCTCTTCCTTAAGCAAAATGAAGAATGACTTCTTCATCATTCCTTGACGAATTTAATCCAGCCAGGAATCACCTGAGCCCTTGGATCCAAAGAGAGAATTTAAACGGCCACAATTTGCCCAAAAACTTACTTTTTTGGCTGACACGGCCTGTGACACGCCCGTGTCACAGGCCGTGTACCCTTAAGCGGCACACGCGGTATACGAACTGACTGAGATTTACCAGAACACAGGCATCGACACGCCCGTGTCAAACCTGACATGCCCGTGTCATTCCTGAGACACGCCCGTGTCACCCCTGCCTCATCGAGCTGCAAGCAGTACATGGGTAGGCACACGGCATTAGACACGCCCGTGTCCAACCTGACACGCCCGTGTTCAAGGCTTGGTTCAAGGCCGTGTAATCTTCTGATTCGAACAGGCCATTTTCGAATTTTATTGAGTGACACGCCCTGAGACACGCCCGTGTCCATGGCCGTGTCCAAGGCTCGACGATCGTCGACTATCGATCGTCGACTAACCTGAACACGCCCTGGGACACGCCTGTGTCCCAGGCCGTGTACCCCCGACACGCCCTGGGACACGCCCGTGTCCCAGGCCGTGTCAAACAGCCTCCAACCCAAAACTGTTTGCAAACACATTTTTAGATTTCTGGGGTGTTACAATCCTCCCCCCCCCCCTTAACAAAATTTCGTCCCGAAATTTGTACGGTAAGGACATAAGAACCAACAATGCTAGAACTTGAGAATTCTGATATAACAGAAGTACACGGTCTACAGTTTATACAAACAGCTCGGGAAATTCAGCTCGCATGGTCTGCTCTCGCTCCAATGTTAGCTCTTCACGGCCACAATTGTCCCATCGGACCTTGACCATCCCGATCACTTTGTTCCGCAACTGTTTCTCGGCTCGATCCTCGATCCGAATGGGTCTAACCCTCGTCGTTAGCCCATACTCGACCGGTACCCGATCATTCTCCAGTACTTGAGCTGGATCCTTCATCGCCTTACGAAGGACTGAGATGTGAAATACATCATGTAATCCACCCAAGTCTGCTGAAAGTGCTAGTCGATAAGCAGCTTCCCCAACCCGCTCCACCACCTCAAACGGAACAAGATACCTCGGACTTAGCTTTTTCAAATGCCGAATCCTGGACACACCTTTGAAGGGTTTGATCTTCAAATATACCCAATCACCCACCGCGAACTCCACGTTCCGGTGTTTGGCATTGTAGTACTTTGCTTGACGATCTTGGGCTATCAATAGCCTCTCCCGAATAGAGCGTATGAGCGAGGTAGCTTCTTCGACTTCCTTTTTCCCACTCAGCTTAGATTCGCCTGCTTCTGCCCAAGCTAACGGTGTACGGCATTTACGACCATATAACGCCTCAAATGGTGGCATACCAATACTCGCTTGGTAGTAATTATTATAGGCAAATTCGACAAGAAATATATAATCTTCCCATCTCTTACCAAAGTCTAGGGCGCACATGCAGAGCATGTCCTCCATCGTCCTGTTGGTTCGTTCAGTCTGACCATCCGTTTGGGGATGAAAGGCCGTACTAAACGCCAATTTTGTACCCAACATTTGATGAATGAGACGCCAATCATTCGATGTGAACCGCCCATCACGGTCACTAACGATGCTCCGAGGAACACCGTGCAGTCGAACCACCTGCTTCACATAAAGCTTGGCCAAGGTTTCCACTGAATCGTCTCTTCTGTTTGGAAGGAAGTGCGCCACTTTCGTCAACCGGTACACAATCACCCAGATTGAATCATGACCGCGTTGAGATCTCGGCAACCCGTGCACGAAATCCATCGAAATATCATCGAACTTCCACTCCGGAATAGGTAACGAATTCAGGAAACCGCCAGGCTTCTGGCATTCTGCTTTCACCAATGCACAGGTATTGCATTCAGCCACATAACGTGCGACATCTTTCTTTAGTCCGGGCCACCCGAACAGCTTTTTCAGATCTCTGTACATCTTTGTGCTCCCTGGGTGAACTGAGTACTTTGCAAAGTGAGCTTCGTACATCAACTCTTCCCTCAATTTACCCACACTCGGGACGCACACTTGACCATTTCTTCGTAACAAACCGTTATCCCAAGAGAATTGGTCATCCGGCCCATCTTTTGAATAGCGCTGGAGACTTTCATCAAGCTCCGTTGCTCGCCGAACTCTGTCCGTAAGGTCATATTGCACCTCCGTCCAGTTCAAGCATGCATCGGTCGACGAACCCTTGTCAACACAAGATATCTCCAATGCTTCCAATTCCTGGATTAAACGCTGATCATGCCTCTGCAACCAGCTTGCCCGTACAGGAGTCTTCCGACTCAAAGCATCAGCGACCACATTTCCCTTCCCGGGAGTATAGTGAATCTCGAAGGTGTAGTCCCCAAGGAACTCCATCCATCTTCGTTGTCGCATATTCAGATCCTTCTGATCCAATAAATACTTTAGGCTTTTGTGATCTGTATAGATATCCACTTTAACGCCATATAGATAGTGCCGCCACAACTTGAGTGCAAAGATTACCGCCGCCAACTCCAAATCATGGACGGGGTAATTCCGCTCATGCACTTTCAACTAGCGCGAGCTATAAGCAATCACTTTACCAAACTGCATAATAACGCAGCCTAAGCCGCTCCCGGAAGCATCACTATAGATCTCATACCCATCGGTACCACATGGCGATGTCAATACAGGCGCCGTGGTCAAACGACTCTTCAAGTCTTCAAAAGCTCGCTCGCACTCCGGCGTACAAATGAACTTTTGATCTTTTCTCGTCAGCGTGGTCAGAGGTAAAGCAATCCGTGAGAAGTTGTCCACAAACCGTCTATAGTAGCCCGCAAGTCCAAGGAAGCTCCTGACCTCGGCCACTGAAGACATCACTGGCCAATCTCGAATGGCACTTATCTTCAACGGATCCACCGCGATACCTTCTCCGCTTACCACATGGCCTAAAAAGGCTACTGAAGAGAGCCAGAACTCACACTTTGAGAATTTGGCATAAAGCTTATTCCTCCGCAGGGTATGCAAGACCAACCGCAAATGGTTTGCATGATCCTCTTCCGACTGAGAGAATACTAAGATGTCATCAATAAACACAATAACGAACAAATCCAAGTACTCTCGGAACGTTCGATGCATTAGGTCCATAAATACCGAAGGCGCATTACATAGGCCAAACGACATTACCGTGAACTCATAATGACCGTAGCGTGTTCCAAACGCCGTCTTGGGAATGTCACCTTCCCGAATCCACAGCTGATAATACCCCGATTTCAAATCCAACTTGGAATAGACCGTTGATCCCGCCAGCTGATCAAAGAGGTCATCAATCCGTGGGATCAGATATTTGTTTTTCTCCGTCAGCTTATTCAACTCGCGGTAGTCAATACACAACCGTAAGCTACTGTCTTTCTTTTTCACAAAGAGAATAGGCGCGCTCCAAGGTGACATACTTGGGCGTATATATCCCTGCTCCAACAACTCTTGCAATTGGACTTTCAACTCAGCCATCTCTTTTGGCGCGACGCGATATGGAGAGCAGGCCACAGGTTTCGCACCTGGCACCAACTCAATAGAGAAGTCAATCTCCCGCTGGGGTGGTAACCCAGGAAGATCTTTAGGAAACACGTCGGCAAACTCTGACACAACTGGCACTTCACCGACACTGGCCTTTGGCTCAACAGCCTGAATTAGCGTGAAGAATAACTCCGCGCCCTTCCGAACAGCATTGACGACTTGGAGTGCAGACAACAGAGTCCCGCCAACTCCTCGCATACCAGCGAACTTCGTCACAAGCCCGGTATTCTGGCCCAGTGTAATCTCTTTGGAGTTGCAATCAATAAAGGCACGCTGCTCCGAGAGCCAGTCCATACCAAAGATCACATCAAACTCCGATAACGGTAGCACAGCTGCACTCAAACCGAAATCCCGACTTCCTATTTGCACATCCACATCGCAAGCCCTATCCGCAAGCATCACACAGCCATTCGGCAACAGCACCCTTGTACTATCCACCGTCACATGACTTGGTACCCCAATTCGAGATACAAAATCCTCAGACAGAAAAGAATGCGAAGCACCCGTATCAAACAGGGCTCTCGCCAAATTATTCCGAATCAGGACAAAGCCTGCAGCACACACATCATGCACGAGCTATACATAACCAAAAAATAATAACACAAGCAAGTAAACTAAATCAAATCGTACCTGTGACGACGTCACTTTGCTTAATCGCTTCCTGTTGGCCAAGCTGATAGATTTGGGGCTGTGCCTGAGACGCAGATGAATCAACCTCCGCTTTGCCCTTCTCAGCATAAGACGCACCCGTCTTCTTGTCTCCTTTGGGCTGAACAACCCGACAGTCACGAGCGATATGCCCCACCCGGCCACAGTTATATCATGTACGAGAATCCGGCCTTGATGTCGCTCCCGACACAACGGTCGTAGTCACTTCCCCAGACGGCTTGGACCTCTTGCCCCCTTTCTTCTAGTAAAACGATTTGCTTGGGCGAGATGCTTGAAACTCTGGCTTCGACGCAACCAAGCCCTTATTCCCTTGCACCCGCCTCATGTCCTTCTCCAACGCGCACGCTGTATCAACCAACGCCTGAAACCCTTGGTTCACTGAACTCAAAAGCAGGAATCGCAACTCATCCCGCAATCCTTCATAGAACCGATTCATTTTCCTTTGGTCATCCGCGAAGATTGTACCCGCATATCGTCCCAACCTGGTAAACTCATGCAAGTAGATATCCATGCTATCTTCCCCTTGCTTTAACCGTGGGAACTCATTTTCCATAGCAATGCGTTGCGCCGCTGGGACATGTTTCGCCAGAAATATCCGAGAGAACTCCTCAATCGACACTTGCGTTAATTGCCTGCCCGCCAAATGGTGTACCTCAACCTCGTCCAACCACAAACGCGCCTCTCCTTCAAGCATGAAGGTGGCCAAGGTTACCTTTAGAGTTTCCTCCGCCCTGATCGCTGTCATTATCCGCTTGACACGCGATAACCAATCCTCTGCCTGCGTTGGGGATCCCATTCCCGTAAACGTAGGAGGACTGAAGCTCATGAATTGCTTCAACTGCCGGTCAACTACTCGTGGATCTACAGCCTCAACTGGCTCGGGTCTTACATCAACACGAACTGGCACTACTGCCGGCTGCGCTTGCCCGGTCGGCTGAATCATGGCAAATAGCGCCTCAGCAACTAAGCGAACAGTTTCCGCAGATGGAGGAGGTGTTGGCACCTCAGCTGGTGCCGCACTCTCATCAAAGCACTGGGGCTCAGACTGCCCAGCACCACTACGCATCACTTATAGGTGGATAAGACACACATTAGCGAACGTATGCAAGCAAAACAACACAAAAAGGAACGCGCAGATTCCTCAAACAAGATTTTGTACATTCCTTAGTGGACATTCCAGAGTTCATTAGCGTTACAGCAGGGCGCATAAACACGCGCTCGCCACCCCATAAAAGAATTCGTCCACGAATTCGATAGAGGAAGACCGAACGAAGCTGATACCAAAATGTAATGACCCCATCCGTTAAATGACGTATAGTAGAAGGTCCGGCCGGGGCCCCACACTATATGCCACAAACAGACGGTGAGGTCACAGGATAATACCAAACCAACCACGAATCCTACCTCAGAGCATTCTAGCGGAAGCTTTAAGTTTTAATTTGAACTCTAACCAGGAATGTCCAATATATAAACTACCTTTATATATAACCACGGAATGTACAATAAATACATGAGTTTGGCCTTAAAGCCTTACAGTTCCTCTTTCCATACAACATGGATTACAAACCTCGGCGCGCAGGCCGGCCATACATGAGGAAAACAAAATAAACAAAACCATTTGCTTAGCCTTCAAGGGCTAGCCGCAGCAGCAGCAACAGCAGTAGGGCTTCAGCCCATCACTTACCACTTGGCTCTCCAGCACCTGCATGGGAACAATCCACCCAACCGGTGGCAAACAATGCAACGGTCAGCTTTCAGCTGACCCAATTATAACAATCCTACCCCTTTCTCGGGGCATGAGCATTCTTTCCCTGCAAAGCATGACATCATCATATAGCAACTATGTGCGCGCAGGCACATTCAAGCCATCACAACTATCGGCCTCACGGCCCGACAGTCCGTGCACTCAGGGCACATTCTTGGTGTACCGGAATACCAGGGTCAACACCACCGTCTACACGGTATTTGAGCATTCTAGTCTGTAACGCCCCCGAATTTTCGACGATTTATTTTAAATCCTTTTTCGGCGTTACGTTGACGTTTTCCGTCTCGAGCCGTTGTTAGAGTACCTCGTTAGGTGTTCTTAGAGGTTTAGCCTGTTTGCGGGTTTCCCCAGCTAGCCGGTGTCTGTTTTGGAGACCCGGTTGAGCCTTTCAGGGAAGTCTCGTGTTTGGCTTCGGGCGAGGTTAGCTCGAGTTTTGTTCGTCGGAAGTCGTTTTTGACTTCGCCGTTGTTCTCGTAGCCCGGGTTTTTAGCTACGGTGCGATTTTGGTCGAAATCCGAAGACGTCGCGTTTTCGCGTCGTTTTGGCGGTAGTTAATTTGTGCGAGTCGTCATTTCTTTTCTATGACGGCATGTCTCTTGGCGCATGTGTCGCGTGGCGCGCGACTCGTGCGAGCCGGTGTTGTTTATTGTTTGGTGTGCGTGTTGTTCGTGTGAGGTTAATAATGATTGCGCGTGCGTGCCGGTATTTTTGTACGTGCTCGTGCGCGCGTGTGCGTGCGCGCGGGGTTGAGTATGTGTGCGCGAGCGCGTGTTTTTTTAGGCGTGTTTATGTTTTATTAGTGTATTATGGGTGTTTGTATGTATATACTTATGTGTGTTAGTGGGTTGTTGGGTTAAGTTAGTTAGTAATTATATTAGTATATAAGTTATATTGCTTAATAGGTTTTATATTATAGTATATATTATGATATATTATGTATTAACTAATATTAGGATTAGCATTTAGGTTTTATAATAACCTAAGCAGCCCCCCCCCCCCTTATTAATTAGATTTCTTATAACCCCCTCTCCCGTGAGATACCAGCAACCGCCCCCCCCCCCCCTTTTGGTTTTTTTTTATTTCTCCCTGTGCGAAACAGCCCGAGCCCGAGCGGGAGATAGCGCACCGGCGACCTAGCCGGCCCCTTCCGCCGCCCGCCGCCGGCAGCCCCGGCCTCCCCTTCCCGATCCGAGGCCGGATCCGGACTCCCCTAGGCGCGATCTCCCTCCCGAGGTAATTTATTTTGAGTTTCACCGTAGATTTTTTTTCGTGATTTGGAATGGATGTGGTTTGTTTTTCGCTCCTTGTGTTGATAGAATGCAATCTTAGGTGGATTTGGAATTGTTGGGAGCTTTCCGGAAATTTTTGGGCGTCCGCCATAGCGCCGTTGTGCTGGCGAAATTTTTGGTGATTTAGCGAGGCAAGTGCTTCTCTCCTTTTCGCCATTTGGCCTACTTTTGCCTCTCAAATTCCTTGTTAATTTCGTATATCGCATGTTAGATTTGTTGATGAATCGGAACCCTAACCCTTATCCCCTTCCGGTAACCGCGTTAGAAATTAGGCTTTTACCCTCCCGCTAGTAGATTCCCGTTTTAGGACGGCGTCGCGGTAGGTGTTTAGCGTAGGTGTGGGTTAGCGTGGAGATGGGTTTATGTTTAGGTCTATGTTTATGTTTAGGAGTTTTAGGATTTTATTTGCCTTATTTTGAGGCGTTTAGGTGTGATTGTGCACACACGGCCTATGGTCGTGCGTCTAGTAATCGTGCGACCCGATGTCGGTGCTCGTACGCTAGGCTTAGGATCGAGTGAGTGTACTCACTCGCTGCGGCGTTGCGTAATCGCAACGACTAATCCCTTAGCGTTGATTTCTCCCCGAGTGTTTTGCTCGTGTATCGAGAGTCCCTTGTCGGCTGTTACTTTTCGAAGGCCGAATCGTGGGTTGTGGTCAGTAGTGGTGGTGGATGGCTCTTTTAGGGGTTGTGTGGCGTGATGTAGCCTTGACCACACTCTTTACCTTGACCCGAGTAGTTTCTGGGCAAGTGAGTGATGGGTCTTTTGTGCCTTCACGTGTCAACCCTTGAGCAATTTGTTGACTCGGAATTAGTGGTTGGGCGATTTGGAACGCTTTCAACCTAATTCCAAGTTTCTTGTTTTTGCTACTGCCGCCTCTCACAATTTAGGATGTTAGGCGTTTCTTCCGTAGGTGTTGCAGCATTTTTTTGGCATCATGGCCATGTTGACTCTGCAGGTTTTTAGGCGGAGTAGTTGCTGTTTACCCGCACTTGGTGCAGGTTTGCTTTTCGCCCTTCCTTGGGCATTGTTGTTTTTACTCTAGTTGTACTCTCTTTACCTTATTCTACCTGCTTTTACCTTACTTTCCTTTTTAGCACTTGCATTCCTTGCTCTGAGGTGTTCTATTTTTCTTCTGAACGCCTCAGGTTCTGGGCGGTAGCCAGTAGGTGGCTGTTGCTGTGGTGCTGTTGGAGGTCCTTTTGTTGCCTGTTGAGACTCTCTTGAGTCATTGTGAGGTAGTTTTACTGCACTTTCTACAGACATACATACTTGCCAGTGGGTTCGTGTCAGCTGTTGGCGCCCCTGGTAGTTTTACCTTTTTGTACTAGATATGTTTTCTTCTTACTGCTACCCTTTCTGGGAGATAGTCTATTTGCTCTGGGAAGTTTTATGCTAGGTTGCTAGTTACTTTAAAAGCTAAAAGTAAAACTATATTATGTATAAGCATATGATCAGCATGATTTCTAAAAAGAACTCACTTAACGTACTTTCATAATTACGTATAACAAATGAATTTCCTATATATGTATAAATTAAAACTAGAGTTTTGGTTCAGCGTAAGGGCCCTTCGGGATCACTTATGCGCTCATTTAGGATGTTGACGTAAATGAAGTATCTTCCGCTACGTATAAAAATCAGTTTTGAAACCGTGGACTCTTTGGTCCACTGAGCCGAGGGATACGGCCAATAAATAAATCAAGTTTTTTATAATCAATTAATTCATGATTTGAAGGATTTGGAGTGTCGCCTGAACGTCGGCAGTTATCCCCTGCTCGACGTGGCATCACAGCGCGTAGGTTTTCTCTTACTCTGATTTAAAATATAGTGAGAAAAATGCGGGTTGTGACATAGTCTTTCCGGCGCGCGGGCCTAAGACTCTCATTAGGCGCTCCAACAAAACCTATAACCAGGCTTCCAAGTCGGACGGACCTAACGTAGGTACGGATCAGCCACCCCCCGTTTCTCAAGTCGCCGTGTCACCTCGAATACGGAAGTATCCATGGCTATTTATAGGCGCGGGTCGGTTTTACCTTTCCTGTTCGGCAATCTGCCTTTTCATCGAGTTGCAGCCCAACGGCTCAACCGCTCATAAAGTGGCAACGCACGGCCACAAGAGTTGCATCCAACCCTCTTCATTTCCTGGACATCATCCAGTACTTCCTGCTGCACCAAGCAACAGATAGGCACAAGGCAACACAAGCCATAATCACAGAGCCTTCTCCGATATGCAAACAAGCATCACCAATCCAGACCATGTCCAGATGGGCTTCACACAGCATGCCTAGAGCCGTACTCCAATTCCGGCCTCTAACAAGGGGGACTTCACATATCTACCCCAAGGGACACCACAACCCACCGCACACTCGCGGGGAAGGGTTTTCCCTATGCAATGCAGAAAAGAAGGACTTCACATGTCCAAGGAGGGAGATCGTTACCCTTGTCGATCTCTTGTGAGCCATTGCAAACTAGCCGGTGAGAAAGAACCGCAGCAGCTTTTCCTTCACAACGCCGGCTTCGGATCACGAATCGGACCACGAGAGCTCCGCCGGTGGCTTGCTCTCCTCCTCCTTCTTCTTCCTCCTCTCTCTTTCTCTCTTCCTTAAGCAAAATGAACAATGACTTCTTCATCATTCCTTGACGAATTTAATCCAGCCAGGAATCACCTGAGCCCTTGGATCCAAAGAGAGAATTTAAACGGCCACGATTTGCCCAAAAACTTACTTTTTTGGCTGACACGGCCTGTGACACGCCCGTGTCACAGGCCGTGTACCCTTAAGCGGCACATGCGGTATAAGAACCGACTGAGATTTACCAGAACACGGGCGTCGACACGCCCGTGTCGAACCTGACACGCCCGTGTCATTCCTGAGACACGCCCGTATCACCCCTGCCTCATCGAGCTGCAAGCAGTACACGGGTAGGCACACGGCATTAGACACGCCCGTGTCCAACCTGACACGCCCGTGTTCAAGGCTTGGTTCATGGCCGTGTAATCTTCTGACTCGAACATGCCATTTTCGAATTTTATTGAGTGACACGCCCTTAGACACGCCCGTGTCCATGGCCGTGTCCCAGGCTCGACGATCGTCGACTATCGATCGTCGACTAACCTGAACATGCCCTGGGACACGCCCGTGTCCCAGGCTGTGTACCCCCAACACGCCCTGGGACACGCCCGTGTCCCAGGCCGTGTTAAATAGCCTCCAACCCAAAACTGTTTGCAAACACATATTGAGATTTCTGGGGTGTTACAATGATTTAGGCCATTTTTGTTTTCGTTTGAGCTTTCTTGCCAACCTAAAAACTTTTACCACTAGTTAGCTATTTTTGAGCCTTTTTCCGATTTCATTTGATAGCTCCTCCCTTCATTTCAGTTTCACCAAAGCCAAAATTTCCAACCTATCGAATCACACTAGCCTTTTTGAGTTTCATAAATTATTTTGACGATTTTGATAGGGTATTTTGTGATTTTTGTGGGAGAAAGGTTTTAGAAAAAAAAAAGTATGTTCGAAAGTGATGTTTATTTTTGTTTGGCCAGCTAAAAAAGGAAAATAAAAATATTTATGGCCTTTGTTTTGAAAAAAGAAAAAAAAATGAAAAAAAAAAAAGAAAAAAAATGTGTATATATTTTTATGAAAGTTTTTGAAACTCTTTGCTTTGGTTTAGTGTGATTTTAAAACCTTCACGTTTATCTTTGAATTCCACTCCTGATCATTTTCCTAAACCAAACGTTTCTGTCCTATTTAAGTCCTTTTGATTCACGCTTTTTGATTTTTATTTAATAACTAAGAAAAGAAAAACAGTAAATCAGTTGTAGTTTTGGATTTAAACCTAGATTTTTGTTAATTAAATTGATATAATTATAATGCGTTGCTTGGATCTAGTAACAACTCAATGCGTGTTTTTCATTTTCGTTGCTTTGCTTAAGTCCATTTAAAAAATCTCGTTAAAATTTTGGATGATTTGTTTTTATTGAGTAAAGTTTATAAAAGTTTTACCATACCTAAATAATTGTTTTAGACTTACATTTAACTTTTTCCCTACTAAGAATTTCACATAGTACTTGTGTAGGCATAATTAGAACTTTTTGATTAGTCCTTTTTATAAATATCTAGTTTTTATATTTTTGCTTGGGGACAAGCAAAGCTTAAGCTTGGGGGAATTTGATAATACGTTTTGTAGCCTAAACTATTATCGTATTTTCTATTTTATAGTGTACAAATCATGTCTATTATTAGTTTATTTTTATCCTTTTTATGTAAATATTATTGTCACTAACATTTTCTTGTCCTTTTGCAGGTATTCAGGAAATTTGTCAAAAATGACCTGACACGCCCCCCTGTCACGCCCTCCCTGGGCGTGACCTAGGGCGTGTCACCCGATCCACAGGACTCCTGCTTGAAGAGACAGAAAAACGGACAAAACCGCTGTCACGCCCCCTAACACGCCCTCCCTGGGCGTGTCATCGGGCGTGACTATGGGCGTGTCGCCCTCTGCCGCAAAGCCTGCCGCCGCATTAAATGCCGTTTCTCCACAGCACGCAAACAGTACTATCACGCCCCATGTCACGTCCATGACATGGGCGTGACACCCTCCTTTTTTGGTGACTGACGGATTTCCGACCAATGATTTGGACATAACGTGCCTGTCACGCCCCCCTGTCACGGGCGTGACCTAGGGCGTGACCACCGACGTACCGAAGCAATCATCCCTCCCACCAGAATCCAGAGCCCGAGGTCAACATAGTACTGTCACGCCCCCAGACACGCCACCCCTAGGGCGTGTCGGAGGGCGTGACCAACCCGAGAAAAAATTCTATAAATTGAGACCCCCCCTCTCCATTTCAGCAAGCTTTGGTTGAGTGGGGGGAGGTGCTGCCCCTTTGGTTCTTGAGTTTTTTTCATGCTTTCTCTCTCTCTCCCTCCCCCTCTCTTTGTAATTTTTGTTTAACCCTAGTTTAATCTTAGCTTGTTTATGCTTTCTTTGTAATCTTTGCTCTTTCTTAGTGCTAATGGTAGGGCTAGAATAGGATTTCCATTTCATGCACTTGTAATTTTATTTTCAATAGTGTAGCTTGCCCCTTTTAATTAATAAAAGTGTTCTTGTTTAGCTTGTGTTTAGCTTGTGTTCTTGTTTAGCTTGTGTTGTTATTATGCTTTACTACTCATCCCCCTTCCTCCATTCCATAATGATTAACTAATCCTCCTTGTACTCGATCTTGATGATCCGAGGTTAGAGCGATTATGTTATGATGTTTTAATTAATCTTTTCTTTTTAGGTTAGGGTCTTGAATTACTCTTGATTAATCACGGGTTGGAGGTATATTTTCGATATATACTCTCCGCCTTTGCTTTCATTCTGGGCTAGCCGAGAGGCCGAAAGAATGAAGTGAGCATTCAAGAGTAAAGGGAGTTGTACGCACCCCTCGAGAGAGGCAGACGTCCAAATCTCCCAGATTGGAGTAAAATCCAATAGTGGGGTTCACCGCGTAAAGCGAGTTTTAGGCCTCCGATTTAGACGAGAGTCGGTCGGACCTTCCTAAACTCAGTTGGTCACGACTTCGAGAGAAGCGTGTTCAAGCTTTAGGAACCTCCACGGTCAAGGACCTTTATCCTATTAAGTTATGTTTTTATCGCATTTTCTTAATCGTCTTTAGCCGAGGTGAATCTTGATCGAGTGCATTTCCATTTCATATTTTCTACCCTTCGTAGTAATCGTTTTACTTAATAGCTTTACTTAATTGCAGTGTTTCTCTTTCTAGTATAGCTTTACTTTCTCCTCTGCACTTAGATTTTCTAAAACCCTAGTTTTTTCCGTCGATAAGATAATAGCATTCGTGTGAGTAAGCATAGCCAACAGTTCCCGGATTTCAATATGACACTTGTGTCCCCTTGCTATAATTCGATAGGTATACTTGCCTCATCGGGTTGCTAGTTCGGTTGCGTTTATTTTCTTCGAACCCTAGCACGCAATAATGGTCCCAATCTAGATGATTGGGGTGGCCTTCAATTGGCTGACCACCCTCATCTTCTTATCCATCAAGGATTCTGACTCAGACTATTGGGAAGTAGCTAGATGTATGGAGATAATAAACTGAGCATTTTTCTTTGCCAATCACTTGCTCCTTTTCAAAGCATCAAGTAGGGCACCATACTTGTCAATCAGTTGATTGACATCTTCCTCAGATTCTTACTCATCTACATCATAGTATGAGGATGCATAAAAATTAGGACCTGTCTCATGATCAAATTTAGGTGAGAAGCTAAGTCAGCAACTACAACAAACAACCCAATATAGGCTTCCTCTTCTTCAGAATCTGAAGAAGCTGAGCCACTTTGAATCAAGCTTTTCTTCTTTTTGGCAATGAAGGAACTTTCCTTCTTGCCTTTGTGAGGTGGTGTTTCTTCTCCTCAGTTTTATTCTATTCTTTCCTCTTGACTGGGCAATCAACAATGTTATGCCCAGTCTATCTACAGTAGTAACAAACAACATAGAGGAAAACAGTTTACTAGGTTTAGTATCATACTTGTCTCCTTTGGAGAAGTTTTTCTCAAACTTGTTGTGGTCCTTCTTTGATGAGAGGAGGAGGAAGGTCTGTTCCTCCACGGATTCCTCTTCATCATCTTCTAGAAATGCATAGAAAAGGCAACAAACTCCCATCTGACATGTTGTTGTCAGATGAGCTTGACTCTGAGATGTATGAAATAGCAAGCCTCCTGGGGGGAGAGGAAATCTTCTCCTCTCTCTTCTTGGAACCCACAGTGTTGGGTCCATTGCCCACATTATTCCCTAGAGGGGATTTGAAGAGGCATCACCATCAATACTAAGAGCATAGTTGCATTTGATATTGTTTAACATTATCTTGTGCAGGATGTTCCATGGAACAAGTCTAGACAGATTGTCAAATTGATATGATAGGTGGTAATAAGGTAGAAAGGTGGACACCAAGAGAAGATGCTGGAAAGGCAGGAATTTGCCTAAGTCCACAGGCATTGAGTTAGGTAAGCTCACTCAATGCCAGAAGTCAACGAGCAGTTGACAATATAGCTAAGTCCATATGCATTGAGTGAAGCATGCTCACTAAACGCCAGAGGTAAGAAAGAATGTTGGAAAGCTGGAAATGTGGCTATGTCCATAGGCGTTGATTGAAGTTGACTCACTAAATGCCATACACCTATAGGCATAAATATGGATAAGTAGTTTGGCATTGAGTTGTGAAGATACTCAAGGCCATACAATAAAAAGTTGTGAGTTGAACTCAGTTCAGAATTCGTCGAAATGAGTTCAGAGTTCGTCGAGCTGAGCTCACCATTCGTCGAACTCAGTTCATCTCGTCGAACTTAGTTTAGAAATTTGGCTAAGGCAAAAAACATTAAGTGAGGCGTGCTCACTCAACACTCTTAACGCCTAAGATGCTGCAGAGAAAGAA
This sequence comes from Platanthera zijinensis, assembly GCA_039513925.1. NCBI lineage: Eukaryota > Viridiplantae > Streptophyta > Magnoliopsida > Asparagales > Orchidaceae > Platanthera > Platanthera zijinensis. The sequence goes on along the minus strand of CM077081.1, from coordinate 168,248,851 downwards.
AATTTGTTAAGGCATAAAGCGTTGAGTGGATCTTGCTCACTCAATGCTGTCAATGCCTAGTAAAGAAAGAATTTTTTTCTAAGGAGTTTTGCGTTTAGTGATTCTCACTCACTCAACGCCAAGCACCAAAAAGCTGATAAAGCAAGTTGGCATTGAGTGAAGTTGAATCACTCAACGCCTAAAAACAGATTTATATTCTAAGTAGTTTGGCGTTGAGTGAAGGTTACTCACTCAACGCCAAGAGATAATAAATCTATCTAAGTGATTTGGCATTGAGTGAAGGACCCTCACTCAACCCCTATACTAATGTTTCTTGATTTTTGGCTAATTCCACAACTGGTGACTTCATCAAGTCAACATATAACAAATAAGAGGCAGGATGGCAACAGTACACGACAATTGTTGTCACAGACCTACTAAACGACAGTTGCCGTTAAAGCAAGGTTTATGCTGGCCATTAATGGCATGGGCCATACTGCTCAAAGAGACGTTGGGTCATAATCAAAAAAGGGTAAAACTTTAGAAAGGAAGATAGTTTTTTTGAAAAAGCAATCAGATAGTTCTTCTTCTCCGCCATTGTTATTGTGCTGAAGAACAGGAAGCTCAAGTCAGCACGATGAATAACAAGTTAGTTGTGTGTATCAAAATCTTCAATAAAAAGATATCTGGTTTGATCTTCATCTATACGAGCAAGTTAGCTCAGAGGGATTCTCTGAGAAAAAGGTAGCAGCTTGGGCCGACCCTTGCTGCAGGTGCTTCACAGACCCGACTAACAAATCATAAAGAACATTCTCTTGGGGAGGTATGAAGAAGGAGATAGGGCATATGTCACAACCCGCATTTTCTCTGTATTAAATAATATGTCAGAGTAAGAGAAAATGCGCGTCGTGATGCCACTCTATGCAGGGGACAACTACAGACGCTCAGGCGACACATCCTCAAATTTACTTTATGTTAAAGACTTATGAAATTAAGTTCAAAAAATACATATAAGTTCTTTGAGTTTACTGACCGTGTCCCTTGGTCTGGTGGATCACTAGTCCATAGGTGAGAAAATATATAAGTTTACGCAGCGATAATTACTTAGTTTGATTCATTTGTTATCCTATATGAGAATGAAAGCTTAGCATAATATAATGATGATGTGACTTCTATATTTAATATAAATAAAAAACACTTTTTAGCGCTTAAAAGTAGTAAGTTTTGTAGTTAAAAAGTTATGGAATGTTAATATTCCAGAATGCAGTTTTCAATACTTAAAAGTAACTATATGCATCCTAACATAAATCCTTCACAGAGAGCAATTATCAAACTATCAAAAGTAACCGCAGTATAAGCAGCAGGTAGTCTAACATAGAAAAGTCAAAGACTATGGGCGTCAATAACTAACACGAACCCATAGAAAAATCTAACAAGTATAAACAAAGACAAATAGCTCAATGCTCCGAGGTAGAAACAAATGGCCACAATAACTCGCAGCACCAGAAGCACAACTTTGTCAGCTAAACCTTATACTGCTCTGGACCCGAGGCATTCAAAAGGAGAACACCTCAAAAGCAAGTTAAAAGTGGTGAAAAAGTAAAGGAAGACAACACAAACCTCAAGGTGAATGAAAATCTACAAGATGACTGCAACCAAAGGTCAGTAGTAGTGCAACAGAAACAAAATAGTAAATATACTTGAGCAAGAAAGGCTAATCAAAACAACTGGACAGAACAAAGTGTCAAACATCAGAAGTTCATACATTCATCTCTATTTATTATTCATGTTATTCATCATTTTTAAATGAGACTGATCCGCTCAATAGAAAAGAGTACTGTGCCGGGAAAAAAAAGGTCCACAACGCGCACAAACCCAGTCGAAAGGCATTATGTCGAGGGAGAAACCCCAACACCCACAGAGCAATAGCTAAGGTAATGTGCCTGGGATGAAGGTCCACAACGCGCACAAACTCAACCATAAGGCACTGTGCCGAGGGAGAAACCCCAACGTGCACAAACTATCAGAGTTTTCTTTAGTTACATAATTATACACGTAGAGTTTCTTTTATTCATCATAGACTAACGGTCAACAGACTATAAATCGACTCTTAATGAGACTGACACATTGAAAGGACACTTACCAACTAGGACTTTCCCGATGAGATTTCAAAAAGGGTCAAAAATGACTTGGACTGCAAATAGACATTGCAAGGGTTAAGCAAGGTGCGGCACGATCAAAATAATGGGAAGCACAATGGGTCACAACGATCAAAAAGACTCGATAGTTAAAGTGACATGACCACTACATTTTTTACCCACCCTACGGGACAAAAATTGGGAGCAATGGTTCTAGGTGAAACACACGCCATAATCCAAGAAACATAATAAGAAATCCAAAAACAAGTTTCTAGGATATTTAAACATGTCAAACCCCCAAAATATGGCTAAAAATTTGGAAGAAAAGAGAATGAGGGAGAACAAGAAAACCACTTGCCTCAGTTTCTACTACAAACGGTCCTCCAAATTACTCCACGTCACAGATCTAGCCAAAAGAAGGCGTGGTAAAGCAAAATCTACAAGTTTTTGGCCAAAAGAGTGGTTAGGGCCGAAAACCCTAATGAAAAACTTCTACAAAACAAGAAATACTTACCATGATCGTGAAGATCTCGGCGAGAGCTTTTCGGATCTATGCTCGGTTTGCGATTCTGAGCATCATAGCTCCATTGGAGGCGATCCAAAGCTTCATGAACTTAGAACCCTCGTCGTCACTCTCGCTTTCTGGTTTAGTCTAGTCTCAAGGAGGAAGATGAAGTTGAATAGGAGAACGTGGGGTTTGTTCTATTTATCTATAAGTTTATATATATATATATATAGCTCAGTTGGTGATGAGGACTGTTGAAGGTGCCTTGTTAAGGAGGTGCTGGGTATGAAACCTGGCATGCTAAAAAACATGCCGTTTTGAGAAAAAAGCCAGAGATGGGTTTGGGTGGCACGGACTGCAGTCCTGTAGCGATATCGTGGGGCGAGAGAAGTTGCGTTGTTACGCCACGAACCACTGAGCTATAAACCCGAGTCATTACGTAAAAGTGTGTTTTTTTGTAACGACCAGAGTTTAGGCCTTTAGCCGCCCCACGGCATCTCCCGACCCACCAGCAGCCCAAGGAACCACGGTGGTACAGCCAGAATATATAAGGCCTGCAGGCCATACACAACAAAACAAATCTCAGCGCATGTTTCTCTGCAGCGGTAGGTTGTTGCCACAGGGTATCGAACCCGAGACCTTGATAAGGCTTTCTTCTAACAGAGATCATCACCAACTGAGCGACGCTCAGTTGGTGATGAGCTCTGTTGGAAAAGAGCCTTATCAAGGTCTTGAGTTCTAAAGCCCGTAGCACCAACCTACCGCTGTATAGAAACAGGCACATAGATTTGTGTTGGGGTGTACGGCCTGCAGGCCTTATATATTCCGGCTATACCACTGTGGTGTCGTAGGCTCTCCTTGGGGTGCTGGTGGGTCGGGCGATGTCATGGGGCAGCTATAGGCCTATACCCGGGACATTACAACTGAGCAGCTGGCTCAGTTCAGAAAAGGATAAAGAAGCTAATCTTCAAGTTACTTCCAGCATAGGCCAAAGAAAAATCTTCATCCTTATTGTTGTGAAGAAAGGAGTAGTGCTGGCATTCTCTCAGCTTAGGTTGCAGTAAAATATGATGTAGTTACTTCTCTAGTTCCAGCTTGATAAAATCGTTGGTACTGAGAAGAGGAAGTTAGGTCTAAGTATTTTCTTAGTCCAGACAATTAGAATCATGAAATATATTTTCTATAGTCAAGGTAGGGATGAGTTTATCTCAGTCCAGGTAGATTGGGACATTGAAATTTCACTTGTGTCCAATCATCAAACCAACCCACTCCCACCTTGTAGGTAATACTGAGAATCGCAAATGTGGATGAGAGGGGTAAAGAAAAAAGAAGGTCGATGTGGTAGAAGTTGATAATATTCTATGATTTTATATATGATAAAGGCAAGCATACCTTATTGTTTATAGTATAGGATACTAAAGATTAATATCAAGGTTGTATTTCCCTAGGGCGTAATGATTACTTGTACTTTGAGGAGATCGCTATTATTTTATAAAATGATTTTAATATTAATTTACTTAACTAAAAAAAAGATCTAAATTACTAAGCTAAAAAAAACTAAATTACTTGAAGAAATAAAAGGTTAGATCTAAAGATAAAAGAGGAGTACTTAATCTTGAATCACTTTGAAATAAGAAAATCAAAACAAAATGACAAACTAATTCTAAATAAAGTAAAACACCTTTACCGTGGTGGTTCCCGAAATTTTGATACGCTTCTCTCGAAGTCGTGTTCAACTGAGTTTAGGAAGATCCGACCGAACTCTCATCCGTATTCAAATACCTAAAGCTCGCCTTAAGTGGTGAACCACGTTATTGGATTTCACTCTAATACGGGAGATTTAACGTCTGTCTCTCTTAATGGTTACGTACAACTCTATTTAATATTGGGTGATCGATTCAATCTACGAGACTGTCGGCTAACTAAGAATGAAAACCCAAATGGATACTATATACCAACAATATGGTCCCACTAAATAAAAACCAAGAGTAAATCAAAGGTAATTACATTAAGAAGAAAAAGGAAGCTAAAACATCATAACTTTATCAACTCATTCTCAGATCATCGCGATCGAGTACAAATGAGGATTAGTTAATCATGGTAATTGGGAAAGAGAGGGGTAAATAATAAAGTTGCATAAAAACTAAAGAGAGAGAAATAGATAAAGAGAACGCTAACTATAATTTCATTAAAAATATAAAGGGATTACAAGTAGGAATGGAGATTACAAGTGCGTGAAAATAAGGCTAATCACAATTACAACACTAATAAAAAGAGATTACAAGTAATGAAAGTACAATGCATGAAAAGTAAAACTAGAAATGGAGGGAGAGAGAGCAGAAACATAAGATAAAAACACAAAAACCCTAAGAATGAAACTAGCAACACCTCCCTTCTCCCCAAAACTTGGCCTGGAATGCTTGGAATTGCATGGAATTTATAGGCAAATATATTTCTGGGTCACGCCCCCTGTCATGCCCGGGGATGGCGTGTCAAGGGCATGTTAAGTATGGGGTTAACCTCAGGCACTGGATTCTTGGAGGAATGATGATTGCTTCTATACATTGGTGGGCACGCCTTGGGACACGCCCGTGTAGGGGGGCGTCTAAGGCACATCACGTCAAAATTTTTGGTCGGAAATCCGTCAGTCGTCAGAAAACGTGCTACATGCCGAAGGGCAATGCCCGTGTATGGGGCGTATCACGTACAGGTTGATGTGCAATAACGGAAAAGCTTTCATTGCGGTAGTAGGCTTCGGGATCGGGGTGACACTCCCAGAGCCATGCCTAAGGCGTGCGTGTCAGGTGTTTTTGCTCGGGATTTGGATTCTGGCATCAAACTTCTTCGGGATTCGGTTACATGCCCTATGACACGCCCGGGGAGGGCGTGTTAGGGGGGCGTGTTAGGTCATTTTGGCCGAAAGCTGTGAAAACCTAAAAAACAAATAATAAACTATGTTAGATTATTTACATAAAAAGAAAATAAAAGGAACCTAAAAATACATAACGAAAATGATTTAAAATGAAAATAAATATATGTTTACCCAAATAAATTAAGCTAAAATATGCATCATCAAATTCTCCGATACTTATTAGTTTGCTTGTCCTCAAGAAAAGACTCTGAGTTTGAGAAAATAAAGTGGATTAATCAAAAAGTTTAAAAGTGCTATAAACATGTAAGAAAGAAATTTAGAGATAAAGAAATTTTCAAAAAGAACTGAAAAATTCCTACTTTAACTTAGCACAGAATTTTATAAATTTCACTAAATATAAAAACAAATCATCCCAAATTTTTACAAAATTAAAACTTAATAAAGTAACAAGTAAAAAGTGCATTGAGTCACTACTAAAGTCTAAGAGACAAATTAAAATCATAGTCAATCAAGACAAAGTTCAAAATTTTCTATCAAAAAACACTTACACAATCTAGTTTCTAGCTACTATACTAAAAAGTAAACGTAGGAAGCATGAATCACTAGGGCTTTAATTTGGCGTACAATTGGGCTTAGGTTTTTAAGGGTGCAATATTCAAAAGATAAACATGAGGGGTATTTGCACACTTAAAACAAAAAAATGAGCTTTGCCAAAATAATGCTAGCCAAAATTAATACTTTTCACTTTTTTTTTTCTTTTTTTTCTTTTTTTTTTTCTTTTTTTTTCATTTTTCATACTTAAATATTTCCACTTTTGTAGCAAAAGATAATACAAGGATTTTACACAATTTTTTTTCAAAAAGATGCACAATAGCAATTAAAGCTCAAAAACAAATTTAAAGTGTGCATATAGGTAAGCAATTTGGCCATGGTGAAATAAAAAGGTGAGGCTAGAAAAGGGAAAGGAAAAGGCATAAAATGGTTAGCAACCATTATTGTTAGGCGGGGTGCAAAGGCTCAAACATTTCACAAGAAATGCCTAAATCATTTTCATGCTTTCTAAATCTACTCAAAGTAAAGCTTTGAAATTTCAAAAAAGATAAGCACAAAAAATTGAGAATTTGCTTTTATGAAAACAATGATAATAAGTGTGAAGACCAGTTTTTGTCTACTATACTTAATACTAATTAACATTTAAAAAGATTTTAATAAGGAAAAATATAGGATGATAGGTTTTATAAAAGTAAAAGAAATAAAAAAAGGCTAGGAAAAAGTGAAAAAGATTCAAGAAATTTTTCAAAAACAACATACTACACAAAATAGGAACGCTGCATGAGTCAACATACTACTCGCTAAACATATTTAAACAGAAAACTAATCTAATTTATTCTAACTAAGCAAGTGGACATGATCTTAAAAAACAATAGAATGCAAAGTGTCGGGGTACTAATTGATTTGGCAAAAATTAACTCAATTTAATTTGGAGTTTTTTTTAAAAATTTATATATATATATATATATTTTACCTAAAATTTTTATATATTTTTTTATTTTTCTAAAGTAAACTAATTAAGGAAACACTCCCTCACACTTAATGTTAAACATTGTCCCAAATTTCGTAAAGTTATGTATAAAGAGATTTGGGAAAAGAGAGAAAAGAAGAAAAAGAATGCAAAGAAAAGGAAAAGATGTTTCCCTAACGCATAATGCCAAGACGTTGAAAAATGCGTCCCCCAAACTTGAGCTAAAGACCATCTTGAGTCCATGTTGAGAGGCGAGAAGCGACACAAACACACGAGAGCTTATTCCTGCACAAAACAAAAAAACAACAAAAAATAGTTAAGCCAAGGGTGCCTCCCAAGAACGCTCTTTGGTTATCGTCGTTGAGCTCGATGTTATTGGTTAGATAAATGGAAAATAAGAAGAGAAATGTAATGGAAGTTCGGGTTATATGTGTTGCGGCCTGAGTGCTAAAACATTTTCTAAGAAAAGAAAAATATTTTTTTGTAATTTTTTACTTTTTAAATAAAAGAAAAAGAAAAAAAAGATTTAGAAAAAGAAAATTTATTAGTAAAAGAAAATAAACTATTAGAAGGGGAGAAAGAAGAAGAACTACAAACTAAATTAGAAACAGAAAAATTCAAAGAAGAAGCGGAAGAGGAATTGTCACTAGGTGGGGGAAGAGAAGAAAAAGAAGAAGGCGGTGGTTGTTGATCACTAGAGGATTTTTGGATAAAAAGATCTATTTGCTCCCTTGAATATCAATCATTTCCGTAAATTGGGAGCGAAATGGGATATAAAAAAAATATATCTCCTCGGAAGATAAAACAAAAGAAATTTTTTCTTCCTCGGAAAATTGAAAAAAATCAGGATATCAGGGGAAAGCTCCTCCTCAGGAGGTTGTAAGCACAATGGAATTTCTGAATAATCGTATTTCACGAGTGATTGAAGGCACTGCAAAAAATCCGAAGATTCATCATTCGAAAGATAAATAGGAGGAGGAGGAGGAGAATAAAAAGTTGCGGCCTCAGAAGCTAAAGCATCAAAAATCAGTATGAAATTAGCATTGATGCGTGCATCAAATAAAACAGACACAAAAATGATTTCATTTTAGCTAAAATAAAAAATTAGAGGCGTGCAAACGTGCGGAGAAAGAGCGAAGAACTTTTTAGATGGAATGGGTTGATGATCACCATGGCCCTAAGAATGATTATGGTGTTTCCACCCTTAGTAGATAAAAGTAGGGCTAGACCAAAATGTCCATTCAAGAAATTTCCGGAAAAATTAAAATCAGAAAAATTCAGAGGAGAAGGGTAGGAAGGCATTTGAAAATCATATTAACCCCATGAAAAAAAATTCACGGACGGATCAATTTTGCCATATTGATCCGATCCGGAAGGGATAAAATCATGGGTGGATGAATAGTATCCAACCCAATATTCTTGCGAGAATGACTAAACTCTCCACAAGAAAAACAAAAACTATCCATAAAATATAATAAAATCAACCTCAAAAGAGGGGGTAAGAGAGAGAGAAAAAACAATAAAATTAATAGCTATCCTTTTCTCAAAATATCAAAACTATTCCCGAGCAATGGCACCAAAAAAATGATACTGAGAATCACAAAGGTGGATGAGAGGGGTTAAAGAGAAGAGAAGGTGGATGTGTTGGAAGTTGATAATATTCTCCGATTCTATATCCGATAAATGCAAGCGTACCTTATCGTTTATAGTATAGGATACTAAAGATTAATATCAAGGTCATATTTCCATGGGGCGTAATGATTACTTCTGTATCAAGGAGATTGCTATTATTTTATAAAATGATTTTTAAGATTAACTTACTTAGCTAAAAAAAGAACTAAATTACTAAGCAAAAAAGAAAACTAAATTACTTGTAGAAATAAAAGGTTAGAGCTAAAGATAAAAGAGGATTACTCAATCTCGAATCACTTAGAAATAAGAAAATCAAAATGAAATAACAAACTAATTCTAAATAAAGTAAAACGCCTTGACCGTGGAGGTTCCCGAAGTTTAGATACGCTTCTCTTGAAGTTGTGCCCAACTGAGTTTAGGAAGATCCGACCAAACTCTCGTTTGTATTCGAATACCTAAAGCTTGTTATAAGTGGTGAACCCCGCTATTGTATTTCACTCCAATCCGAGGGATTTAATGTCTGCCTCTCTCGAGGGGTGCGTGCAACTGTATTTAATCTTGGGTGATCGATTCAATCTATGAGCCTATCTGCTAACTAAGAATGAAAACCCCAATGGAAACTATATACAGGTAATATTGTCCCACTAAATAAAAACAAAGAGTAAATCAAAGATAATTACATTAAGAAGAAACAGAAAGCTAAAACATCTTAACTTGATCAACTCATTCTCGGATCATCGTGATCGAGTAAAAATGAGGATTAGTTAACCATGGTAATATGGAAAGAGAGGGGTTGATAATAATGGTGCATAAAAACAAAAGAGGGAGAAATAGAGAAAGATAACGCTACGTAGAATTTCATTAAAAACATAAATGGATTACAACTTGGAATGAAGATTACAAGTGCATGAAAAAAGAGCTAATCACAACTACAACACTAATAAAAAGAGATTACAAGTAATGAAAGTATAGTACATGAAAAGTAAAACTTGAAATGGAGGGAGGGAGAGAGTAAAAACATATGATAAAAACACAAAAACCCAAAGAATGAAACTAGCAGCACCTCCCCTCTCCCCAAAACTTGTTCTGAAATGATTTGAATGTCCTCGTATTTATAGGTAAAATTTTGTCTGAGTCACCCTACCCTGTCACACCTGCGGAGGGCGTGTAACGGTGTGTGTGAAGTACGGTGTTGACCTTGGCCCTAGAATCTGGGGGGAATGATTATTGCTTTTGTACATTGGTGGACACGCCCTGGACACGCCCGTGTAGTGGGAGTGTGTAAGGCATGTCCCGTCAAACTTATTAGTTGGATATCCTTCAGTCATCGGAAACGATGCTACATGCCCCAGGGCCACGCATGTGTAGGGGGTGTGTCACGTATGGGTGGACGTACAGCAATGGAAAAGCTTTAATTACGGCAACAGGCTTCGGGATCGGGGTGAGATGCACAGAGACACGCCCAGGGTGGGCGTGTCAGGGCGGGGGGCGTGTCAGGTGTTTTCTTTCTGGATTTGGATTCTGGCATTAAACTTCTTTGGGATCGGGTTACACGCCTTATGGCACGCCTAAGGAGGGTGTGTTAGGGGGGCGTGTCAGGTCATTTTTTCCAAAAGCTATAAAAACCTAAAACACAGAAAATAAACTAAGTTAGATTATTTACATAAAAAAACTCAAAGAAACCTAAAAATACATAAAGAAAGAGATTTAAAATGAAAATAAATATATTTTCTCCCTAATAAATTAAGCTAAAATATGCATCATCAGTAGGATACTTGTGGAACTGAGTGGTAGGAGCAAAGTTGCTCTGAGGTACAATCCAAGTGAGGATCTGAGTTGTAGGGTTGTTTAACCTAAGTTGTTGGTGCCTAGGAAGGCAATGAGGTAGGTACCCACTGGGTACTAAGTGTAGGAGTGCTGTGGCACTCTGAGAGTAGGGCATTGTGCCTCAAACTATAGGGCTGAGGAGCTTAAGTTATAGGCCTTTTTAAAAGGCTGAGGTAGGTGGCTTGAGGGTCACTGAGTGTAGGAGCACTGCAGAGCTCTGAGGTAGGATCCTTTGTGGATCTAAGGTAGGGCTGTCCTCCCAGCCTGAGTCTAGAGCTTAATAACCTAAGGTACGATGTCTACTTATAACTTGGTTTTTAGACCTTGTGGCTGAGAAGTAAGTCTAGGAGGAGACTTAGAGATCCTGAGGGATAAGAGGTGTATGCTCTTTGGAGTAGGATTTGTATAAGTGCCTACTCCAATAAGATATTTGGATAGGTGTGAGGGAAAGTGGATGTACCCTTGTTAGGGGAACCACTATAAATCCTGTTTGCTTTGTGTGTTTTCTTTGTATTGGTTGTATTGCAGGTTGCATATCTTGAAAGATTGAACTAAACAACTAATAAAGCCTCCAATAATAAGGAAAATAAAAGATAGTCACTAAGGACTAAGAAAACTATTCACCCCCCATCTAGGTGATTTAGCTATCCTTGAAAACAAAGACATTCCAGTGGTATCAGAGGGAGGTTGTTCAAAAAGGTCTAATAGTCTGAGTAGACCTCAAAGGATAGCTAATAGGTCTGCATTAGTGGGTGCAAAAGAGAACCATATGGAGAGGAGCTCAATGGAGTTTCAAGTCTTCAGCAAGGAGAACTTTGGGATATTAAAAGAAAGGATCAGGCATATCATGGAAGCTTGATCCTAGATTCTTGGCTTCAATTCATGAAGGACCCTTCAATCCCATGATGGTCTCTACATTAGATGCAAGTATTTAGACCCCAAAGAGTTATGCAGAGATGGCTGAAGATGAAATCAACTTATCTTCTATGGACAAGAGTGCACAACACATCATGGTATGTGCCTTGGATGACTCTAACTTCCAGATGTTTATCCACTACAAGAAAGCCAAAGAGAGATGGGATTCACTCACTGGCTATATGGAAGGGACAGAGAAAGTCAGTCATTTTGACAGTGATTCAAAGGTGGATGATGAAGAAGAAGATGACTGTAGTTGTTATGGGCTAATTGTTATGACAGAAGAAGAAGAGTCCTGCCAGGATCAGCCTAGTCTAGATTAGTTATAATATCTGTCAAGTTCTTCTTATTTTTCAGGTCATGTGACCAGTCACGATTCTTATGCATCCTCATCCAGGGATGAAGATAATTCTGAATCTAAGGTAGATGTCAATCAATTGATTGACAAGCATGGTAAAATCTTTGATGCTTTCAGAAGAAGAAATAAGTTGGCCAAAATGATGGCTGAGGAGATTATCTCTTTACAACTAATTGCTGCCCAACGGTCTGAGAAAGCATCCTTTCTTGATTTGAAAGTGATGGAAGTCAGCCAACTAAAGGCCATCTCAATCATAAAAATTTAGACCATATGCCAGAAGGACAAGATCATTTTTGATCTTTAAGAGAAACTCCTAATGGAGAGAATGGGTGAGTCTGAATTCAGCAAGCCTAAAGCTGTGTTTCCCTTAATAAATTTCTTCTCCTCCCAAAAGTGTACGAAGGAGTTAGTAGTCAAGGGAAGGATAAGAGTTGACCTTTCCGAAGGGAAAAGCAAAGCCCCTGTAGTTTCCCAGTCAACCTTTCACAAGGCAATCCTCCCTTCTCATAGGTATGACCAAGGTTGTATGCATGGTCACTGGGTGAATCAGAATCTTTCTTATAAGAATATAAATGTTTATTATAATGAATTAAGAAAGGGTAGGGAAATGAGTTCCTGTAAGGCTCCCCATGAAGAAATTCAATTGGCCCATCCTGGACTATTTGTATTTAGTGCACCAACCCCCACACTCATGAGTAAGGCAGTGGCCTTTTCTGAAGTTCTCCCAGCACACTCTCAGAACAAGGGCAAGTCTATCAGTAAGCTAGACTTGGGCATTTAAAGAGCCATCAATAATGTGTCTTCAACAAAGAAGACCACTATTGGTAGACTTCAAGAATATCCAAGTTCTTCTACTGCTAAACCTACCTTCAGTCAGACTATGGCTGAGAGAAATAAGTATTAGGAAGCTGCTCTTCCTTCTGTTTAGTCTGCAGTCAACCATGCTGCCAGACCTGCTCAAAAGAGAAGGTATAATATCCATGAGTGCTGGTGTTGTGGAAAAGTGGGCCACTTTACCATAGATTGTTTTAAAAACCATAGTGTGCCAAGGGCATGGGTGAGTCTTCCTAATAGGCATGCTATAGTTAGACATATGTATGTTTATTCTAACAAAAACCTAGGACCCAATACCTATTAGGTTTCTAAGGTAAGGTAAACTTTGTTGTACAAGTTAGTCCAAGTGTCAATACCCACATATGGTACTTGGACAGTAGATGTTCCAGAACCTGGACTGGAATAAGGAAGTTATTCTATTGATCTTACCCCAAGGATAAGGATGTTGTGTGCATTCCTAAGGAAGGATAAAGTGCACAAGTCTTGGGCAAAGACCATTAGGATCTAGCAAGTAGGACTGTCTGGTTGGACAAAGCTTTGATGCCACTCTAGCAAACTAGGAGAAGAATAAGTAGGGTGTACTCATCACTGAGGAAAATCACTAGGAGAAGCTCCTCTGTGAGCAGAAAACAATAGGCACACTATGCTCAGCTGATAAGACTCACTATACAGAAAGGAAACTACCCATGTGATGGCACTTGCTGGAAGATGGCAAGCAAATCTGTTTACAAGAACAGTTGGTTTGATCTAGCTATTGGTGATACAAGTCAGCACATTCCTATTGGAATAACAGTGTAAAGAAAGACTTGGTACCAAAATGAAAGGATGGTTCATGGAAAGAACATTCACCGTTCAAGTGGTCTTAAAGTTCAGTAGTTATAGGAGAAAATTTAACCACATGAGGAGAGAAAGATGGAAGCTGCACTAATGGTATCATCTGCAATCAGCTAGGGGGAGAAGAGAATCACAGTAGAACAGCTCCTCCCTGACTATTCAAAAACCAAGACGGTAATGATCTAGGTGGAGTTGTCTGTCTGGGTTGCCAATGGAATCAAAACTACATTGGGACTAAAATAGCATACAGACAACATTCCTCCTATTCAAGAAGGACTATGTGGTATCTAGTGCAGTGATCCTGAGGGCAGATCAATGTGATGATCAAGATAGTACTAAGTGGTATGACAAATCTTGTGCAACAGATCAGAAAGCTTAAGCCAAAGGCTAGCATGGTGATAAAGAAAAGGAGAAGATCTGGCTCAGCAAGAAGAGACTGTGTAAGGTGCAAGGGAGTTATTGTGCATAGTTGCTATAAATCCAGCTCCATGGAACCAGAACCATACCCTCCATATAAGTAAAACCTCTTTTCATTGATATTCTACTAGTGTAATCTAAGTTACTAGGAATCCTGACTTTCATAGCAGGACTATGCATATGTAGATTAAGTATCAATAAGTTTGGGAACATAAGGAAGAACTCAATACTGAGTTTTTCCTCACTGATAAGTGGCTGACATGTTTATCATGCAACTAGATGGAGTCAAGTTCAATACCCTCTAGGTTGAGATTGGGTATGTTTAACTTGGTATAGCTTCAGTTGCTCCCTGTTATACTTGTGTTACAGGATTCACTTCTCTTGCAGGTAGATAAGTTCTTGATATGACATCAAGACTATAAAGACCATTAAGTGGTATCAAGACTAAGATGGACTCTAGTGTCCAACAGAGGGATTGAATGGGATGCTCTCATTAGGGGGAGCATGTACAACACTTGCTGGAACAGGATAACCACCGATTGATAAGGAGCAAGTAGCTACTGCTGAAGGTCACAAATCTTCACTACAGACAAGAGATCATCACTGTAGACCAGTTTGACCTAAGGAATATGCAAAGACTAAGGGGCAGATCATGAGAAAAGAGACGGCTATCAGCCAGCTCAAGTGGATCCATGGTTCACTCAAGTGCCAAGGGGTTGTAGTGATGTGGTGTATCAATGATATCACCATATATGGATGCTAATTCGGTAGATACAACATCAGTAAGTGGAACTATGTGTGCAACAATTCAAGTGATGTAGTGTTGTGTGGTTTCAATGTATCAACACAAAGGTATGAGTCCTAATATATTAGATTGATCACTAGGATAATTTCCTTAGTGTTATCAACGTAGGATTTTGACTAGGATCAAGAGATATACTCTCCCATGATCCTTTCTCCTCCCTCAATAGATATACCTATTGAAGAAGATATAAAGTGGGAGATGTGTGGTAATACATAAGGGGGAATTATAGAGCAATAGTTGACATGACTAGGTCATGTTGAGTCAGTTCATATTACTTGAAAACATTCTAGTAATATGTGAATTGCAATGGATGACCACATGTTGAGCCATGATTGTGTTAGTGCATACTTTGAGGTAAGTGCTTCTAGTGGTGCTCTAGTTAAATATTAAGTGGTATAAAGGAGAGTACTTATTACTTGAGCAATTGCTCAAGTAGTATGAGAATGCATTGACTTAACTTATTTAGTAGATACAATTAAATGGACCACATTGAATTAATATTGCATAAGCTAGCAGTTGTAACAGATTATAATCTACAGCAGCATGAAATTACTCTGACTATTATGTTAATGCCTCTTAGTATTGTTGGGTGTTCTGCCTTCTTCAAATAGGGAGAGATTATTGGGTCCATTGCCCACAATGTTCACTAGAGTGGATTTGAAGAGGCATCACCATTAACACTAAGATCATAGTTGCATTTGATGTTGTTTAAGCTCATCATGTTCAGAATGTTCCACGTAAAAAGTCTAGATAGATTGTCTAAGTGATTTGATAGGTGGTCATAAGGCAAAAAGGTGGACACCAAGAGAAGATTCTGGAAAGGCAGGAATTTGCCTAATTCCACGGGCGTTGAGTGAAGTAAGCTCACTCAACTCTATAAGTCAAAGAGCAGGTGAAAATGCAGCTTAGTCAAAAGGCATTGGGTGAAGCAAGATCACTCAATGCCAGAGGTAAGAAATAATGTTGGCAAGCTAGAAATATGGCTATGTCCACAGGCGTTTAGTGATGTTGACTCACTCAACGCCATACAAATATAGGAAGAAATATTGCTACGTAGTTTGGCATTGAGTGGTGAATACACAATCAACGCCATACAACAAAAAGCTGTGAGTTGAACTCAGTTCATAATTTGTCGAACTGAGTTCAAAGTTCGTCGAGCTTAGCTCATCGTTCGTCAAACTCAGTTCAGCTCGCTGAACTTAGTTCAGAAATTTTGCTAAGGCAAAAAGAATTGAGTGAGGCATGCTCACTCAATGCTCTCAATGCCTAAGATGCTATAAATGTAGAAAATTGGTTAAGACATAAAGTGTTGAGTGGAGCTTGCTCACTCAACGCTGTCAATGCCTAGTGAAGACAAAATTTTGTCAAAGGTGTTTGGCGTTGAGTGATGCTCACTCACTCAACGCCAAGTAGTAGAAAGTTGATAAAGCAAGTTGGCGCTGAGTAAAGCTTAATTACTCAATGCCTAGAAATAGATTTATATTCTAAGTAGTTTTGCATTAAGTTAAGGTTACTCACTCAATGCCAAGAGACAGGAGTCTTTCTAAGTGATTTTGCATTGAGTGAATGACCCTCACTCAACGCCTATACTAATGTTGCTTGATTTTTGGCAAAGTCCACATATAGTGACGTCAGCAAGTCAACATATTTCAAATAAGTGACAGGATAGCTACAGTACACGACAAATGTTGATGCAGACCTACTGTATGACAGTTGACATTAAAGCAAGGTTACTGCTAGCCATTAATGGCGTGGGGCCCACTGTTCAAAGAGTCGTTGGGTCATAATCAATAAAAGCATAAAGCTTTATAGAGGAAGATAGCTTTTTGGAAAAAAATAATCAGATAGTTCTTCTTCTCTTCCATTAATGTTATGCTGAAGAACAGGAGGCTCAAGTCAGCACGACGAAGAGCAAGTTAGTTTTTGGTATCAACATCTTCAATAGTAAGATAGCTGGCGTGAACTTCATCTGCACCATTCTCTGTGAAAAAGGTAGTATCTTGGGCCGACCCTTACTGCAGGTGCTACATAAACCCAGAGAACAAATCCTAAAGAACATTCTCTTGGGGAGCTGTGAAGAAGGAGATAGGGCTCATCAGTTGGCTCAGTTCAGAAAGGGGTAGAGAAACTAATCTATAAGTTACTTATAGCATAGGCCAAAGCAAGATCTTCATCCTTGTTATTGTAAAGAAAGGAGTAGGGTTGGGATTCTCCCAGCTTAGGTTGCAGCAAAATCTGTTGTAGTTACTTCTCTACTTCCAGCTGGAAAAAATACCTGGTGCTGAGAAGAGGAAGCTTGGTCTAAGTATTTTCTTAGTCCATACAAGTAGACTCAGGAAATATATTTTTTGTAGTCAAGATTAGGCTGAGTTTATCTCAGTCCAGGTAGATTGGCACAATTAAATTTTACTTGTGTCCAATCATCACTCCAAACCACTCCCACCTTGTAGGATCCTTGTGGATATGAGTGGTACGAGCAAAGTTGCTCTGAGGTAGAATCCAAGTGAAAATCTGAGTTGTAGGGCTGTTTAGCCTAAGTGGCCGGTGCCTGGTGATATTATGTTTTGTAGTCTAAATTATTAGGGTATTTTTCCTTATTTTTATCGTGTTTATCTTGTATTATAGCTTATTTTAATCTTTCTTATGTAAATATTTTTGCCGCTAATGTTTATTTCTATTTTTGCAGGTTTCCTAAATTTTGGCAAAAAAATGACCTGACACGGCCACTAGCACGGCCGTGTCATAGGGCGTGTCAACCTTGTCGTGTTAACATGGCGTGTCACCAGAGGAAAATTACAAAGACGTTCTAGAGAATGACACGACCAAAAAACACGGCCGTGTCTCTAGATGTGTTGTTGGGCATGTCAACCAGGCCGTATCGCCGCCGTATTGCTAGAAGCTGAAGACTCTCCAAAGAAGGACACGAAAAACAAACACGGCTGTGTCGCCGCCGTGTTTCCAGAAGCCAAAGACCCTCCCGAGCAGGACACGACCACCCACACAGCCATGTCGTCGGGCGTGTTGCCATCACATCGAAGCCTGCTGCCTGCCATAACTTCATCCAGCGTCAAAGTCCATCAACTGCAGTCGACACAGCCACCAACACGGCCAAGGTGCTAGCTGTGTCGACAAAGGAGAACTTGAAATTTCACCGACACCATGATCACTCGCGTTAGAACCGCTGCCCGAGGTCAACTATATATGACAAGGCCAGCAACATGGCCGTGCCACCCCACTTAGGTTTTTCTATAAATTGAGCCCTCCCCCTTCATTTCAAAAAAGCTTGGCTTGAGAGGGGAGGTGCTGCCCATTTATTTCTAGCTTTTTTCTCCCTCTCTCTCTCTCTCTCTTTCTTATTTAGTTTTCTTTTACTTAATCTAGCTTAGTGTTCTCCTTTTATACTAGTTCTTGTATTTCTTCAATTGTTGCCTAGTATTAATGCAAGCTTAGTCTTTAATTTCATGCCAGTGTAATTTTATTTCCAATTTTTGTAGCTCTCCTTTATCATTAATATAAAAGTGTTATTGTCTCCTTTCTTACTTGCGTTCTTAATATGCTTTACTACTCATCTCCCTCCTACACTCCATTATGATTAACTAATCGTCCTTTTACTCGATCTTGATGATTCGAGGTTTGAGTGATTAAGTTATGATGCTTTAATTCTACCTTTTCTTTATAGGGTTTTAGACCTTGAATTACTCTTGAATTATTTTGGGTTGGAGATATATCATCGATATATATTCTCCACCTTTGCTTTCATTCTAGGCTAGCCGAGAGGCCGATAGTTTGAAGTGAGCGCTCAAGAGTAAAGAGAGTTGTACGCACCCTTCGAGAGAGGGAGACGTCAAAATCTCTAGGATTGGAGTAAAATCATAAAGTGCGGTTCACCACATATAGCGAGCTTTAGGCCTCCAATTTAGACGAGAGTCGGTCGGACCTTCCTAAACTCAGTTGGGAACGACTTCGAGAGAAGCATATTCAAGCTTTAGGAACCTCTACGGTCATGGACCTTTACCCTATTGAGTTTAGGCTTTTATCGCATTTCTTAGTCGACTTTAGCCGAAGTGATTCTTGATCGAGTACATTTCCATTTTAGAGTTTTATCCCTTCGTTGTAATCGCTTCTAATAGCTCTTTAATTAACTGTAGTAGTTCTCTTTCTAGCATAACTTTATTTCCTTTATTGCAATTAATTTCTCTAAACCCTAGATTTTCCGTCAATAAAATAATACTCTTCGTGTGAGTAAGTGTACTCAACAATTTCAAGATTTCTATATGACACTTGTGTCCCCTAGCTACAGTTCGATAGGTATACTTGCCACATTGAAATGATAGTTCGATTGCTTTTATTTTCATCAAAGCTTAGCGAACACCAAGTTTTTGGCATCGTTGCCGGTGAAAAGCAAAGCTTAATCTTTGGAGAATTTGATAGTAGTTTTATAGTCTAAACTACTAGGGTATTTTTCCTTATTTTTATCGCATTTATCCTATATTATAGCTTATTTTTATCTTTCTTATGTAAATATTTTTGCCGCTAATGTTTATTTCTGTTTTTGCAGGTTTTCTGAATTTTGGAAAAAAAATGACCTGACACGACCATGTCATAGGGCGTGTAACCTTATTGTGTCAACATGGCTTATCACTAGAGGAAAATTCCGGAGATGTTCTAGAGAAGGACACGACCAGGTGACACGACCGTGTCTTTAGCTGTGTTGCAGGGCATGTCAACCCGGTCGTGTCGCCGCCGTGTTGACAGAAGCTGAAGACTCTCTAGAGAGGACAGCCAATAAACACAGCTGTGTCGTCACCATGTTGCCAGAAGCCGAAGACCATCCCGATCAGGACTCGGCCACCCACACAACCGTTTCGCCGGGCGTGTCGCCATCACATCGAAGCCTGATGCCCGCCATGAATGTATCCAACGTCAAAGTCCATCAACTATAGTCGACACGACCACCAATACGGTCGTGGCGCTGGCCGTATCGTTAGAGGAGAACCCAAAATTTCAATGACACCATGATCACTCCCGCCAGAACCGCTACCCAAGGTCAACTATACATGATACGCCAAGCAATACGGCCGTGTCGCTGGCCGTATCAACTTCCTTAGGTTTTTCTATAAATTGAGCTCTCCCCCTTCATTTCAAAAAAGCTTGGGTTGAGAGGGGAGGTTTTGCCCCTTTATTTCTTGCCCTTTTCTCTCTCTCTCTCTCTCTCACTCTCTCTCTCTCTCTTTCTTATTTAGTTTTCTTTTACTTAATCTAGCTTAGTATTCTCCTTTTGTACAAGTTCTTGTATTTCTTCATTTGTAGCCTAGTATTAATGCTAGCTTAGTCTTTAATTTCATGAAAGTGTAATTTTATTTCCATGTTTTGTAGCTATCCTTTATCATTAATATAAATGTGTTGTTGTCTCCTTTCTTACTTGTGTTCTTACTATGCTTTACCACTAATCCACCCTCCTCCACTCCATTATGATTAACTAATCCCCCTTGTACTTGATCTTGATGATCCGAGGTTTGAGTGATTAAGTTATGATGCTTTAATTCCTACCTTTTCTTTTTAGGGTTTTAGACCTTGAATTACTCTTGAATTACTTTGGGTTGGATATATATCATCGATATATATTCTCCACCTTTGTTTTAATTCTGGGCTAGCTGAGAGGACGATAGTTTGAAGTGAGCCCACAAGACTAAAATGAGTTGTACGCACCCTTCGAGAGAGGCAGACGTCCAAATCTCCTGGATTAGTGTAAAATCCAATAGTGGGGTTCATCGCGTAAAGCGAGCATTAGGCCTCCAATTTAGACAAGAGACGGTCGGACCTTCCTAAACTCAGTTGGGCACGACTTAGAGAGAGGCATGTTCAAGCATTAGGAACCTCCACGGTCAAGGACCTTTACCCTATTGTGTTTAGATTTTTATCGCATTTCGTAGTCGACTTTAGCCGAGGTGATTCTTGATCGAGTGCATTTCTATTTCATAGTTTCATCCCTTCGTTATAATCGTTTTTAATAGATCTTTAATGGAGTGCAGTAATTCTATTTCAAGCATAGCTTTATTTCCTTTATTGCAATTAGTTTCTCTAAACCCTAGATTTTCTGTCGATAAAATAATAATCTTCGTGTGAGTAAGTGTACTCAACAGTTCCCGGATTTCAATACGACACTTGTGTCCCCTAGCTACAGTTCGATAGGTATATTTGCCTTATTGGATTGCTAGTTCGATTGCTTTTATTTTCTTCGAAGCTTAGCGACCACCAAGTTTTTGGCGCCATTGATGGGGAGTATCTTTCGTTGATATATTGAAAACACAAACCTATTAATTTTATCTCATCTCTTTCTCATCCTCTTTCTTAAAAATTTTAAAATAAAAAAAAATTATTACCGCTCTTAATAATAACCCACTTCACAATTTTTCTATGCCACCTAATTCTCTCGAAAAGGGAAAAGTGGCTTTAAGTGTTGTTATCTTATCTAGTACCTTGCGAACCCTTCATCGTGTAGTCCTTGGGAAGTTCGGGAGTTAATCTATTAAAAAAAATCTATTTAAAAAAAATCTAGCTTTTCTTTCTAATTTATTTTATTTCTCTTTTTCTCTTCTCTTCTTTGAATGCATGACCCGCGGGAGTCCGTCAGTTATTTTTGACATGGACCACGAAATTGAGTGTACTCTTCGGAGAAGATCGTAATTTCAAGGTCCTACTATCCAAGTGCCGGTTGAGGACTCCGAGTCATTCTCTACTCTAAGAATGGAAGAACCCAACGTAGATGAAGCCTTGCAAAGCACTATGTCCTATTATGCATGAAAGAATCTCGAGGGAATAGAATCAAGTATAGTTCGCCCTGCTATAGCAAATAATAACTTCAAATTAAATACTAGCATAATTCAAATGGTGCAGCAGTATCTGCAATTTGATGGACTTCAAGATGAAGATCCGAACGCACATATAGCATGATTTCTTGAAATTTGTGACACATTCCAAATAAATGGTGTTACAAATGATGCTATTAGGCTAAGACTCTTTCCTTTCTCTCTAAGTATTAAGGCTAAGCAGTGGCTGAACACTCTACCTAAAAATAACATCACAACCTGGAATGAATTAACTGAAAAAGTTTTGGCAAAGTATTTTCCGCCAGCTAAAATTACAAAACTTAGGAACGACAATTCGGCTTTTGGACAAATAGACTCTTAAACCTTATAAGAACCCTGGGAAATATTTAAAGAATTATTAAGACGATGCCCACATCATGCATTGCATATATGGTTACAAGTGCAGACATTTTATAATTTGCTAAATAAAAATACAAAGCAAATGATAGACGCAGCTTCTGGCGGTACTTTAAACCATAAGAACCCGGAAGCAGCTTTTGATCTTTTCTAAGACATGGCCATGAACAATTATTAGTGGAATGTGCCTAGGTCCCGCCCGAACAAACATGCGGGTATCTTTGAAATGGACAACGTCTCCCAGCTCTCTCTACAAGTTGAAATATTAAGCAAAAAGATAACGGAGATGACTGCTGCCTCCGCCCCTCAGGTATAGGAATCTGCAAATCCTGCCCCAAAACAATTAGATTTTGTTAACAATATGCCTAGAAATGCATTTAATAATTTTTCTACTACAAATTTTCGTCCTCCTGGTTTTAATTTTCCAAATAGTTATAATCCTGCTTTAAGAAATCACCAGAATTTTTCGCGGAGTAATCCCACGAATGCTATGCGCCCGCCAACGTAAAATGATTTTTCTGCACCACCACCACCACCTCTTCAAAATTATCCAAAACCTTTAAGCTTGGAGTAGTTACTTTCAAAATATATAACCGCAACAGACGCTATGATAAGAACCTTAACTAGAAGCATTAAAAGTATTTAAAATCAAGTAGGACAGCTCACTAAAATTATTTCTGAGCGACCCGCAGTGTCCCTTCATTCCAATACCGAGCCCAACCCGAGAGGGCAAGCGAAATCTATAACTCTTTGGAGTGGGAAGCAAGTTCCCAGTATGGTAAGTGAAGAGCGCGAGGCAAGCTCCGCCCCTGCTCAAAAAAATCAATGCTCCGCTCCGATTTTGAAAATTCCACCCTCTGATGAAGAAGTTATCACCCCCCATTTTAGAAAAAGATCTCACTCCACCACCCATCTTTAAAAATAATCCAAATCCGCCTTACCCTTCCAAACTGAATAAATAACGTCAGGAGGATCAATACTCCCGTTTCTTAAAAATGTTTAAGCAAATCCACATAAATCTGCCCTTCCATGAAGCGATTTCCCAGATGTCAAAGTACGCCAAGTACCTTAAGGACCTCCTGACCAACAAGAAGAAGTTAGAGAACCTTTTGCACGAAACATTAAACGCCGAGTGCTCTGCGATTTTGATAAACGGCTTACAAAAGAAAATTAGTAACCCGGGTAGTTTTTCTATTCCGTGTGTCTTTGGTGATCTTTTTATCAAGAATGCATTAGCTGACATAAGTGCGAGTATTAACCTGATGCCCCTCTTATTGTTTAAAATGTTAGGAATTGGTAGCCTTAACCCCACACACATGAGTATCCAGCTCGCCGACAGATCCGTAAAGTACCCGTTAGGAATCGTTGAGGATGTCTTAGTTAAAGTTGACAAGTTCATCTTCCCGGTGGACTTTGTCATTTTGGACATCGAAGAAGACATCGAGGTTCCCCTAATCCTTGGCTGACTGATGATGATTTTCTAGAAGTTAAATTACAACCAAACTAGAATCCCGAATAGGCAAGCGTACCTATCGAAATGCAGTATAGGAAGTGTCGTATTGCGATTTGGGGCCTGTTGAGTACTTGTACTCACAAGGAAGAGCTATTATTTTATCAAACGGAAAAGTTGGTTGGATTATACTAGATAGTAAAACTAAAGCTGAAGCTAAAGAGAAATTCAAATATGAGAAAGCTAGCACTTGATCTAGAATCCCCTTGGACTAAAATAAATCTTCTTGGAAAATAATGAAATGCGAGTTCTTAATTATACTCACTCGACCGTAGAGGTTCCTAAAATATAGAAGCGTCTCTCTCGAGCTCATGCTTCTAACTAACCTTAAGTTGATCGATTAAGACCTCTCGGCCAGTCAAAACCCCTAAGCTTGCTTTATGCGGTGAACCTCACTATTGGATTTGACTCCAATCCGGAAGATTTACGTCGTCCTCTCTCGAGGAGTGCATTCAACTCCTTTTATCTTTGAGTGATCTCCTCGTATCCGCAACCTCTCGGTCATTTAGGATACGGATCTTAGATCGAAGATCATATCCGCGTAATATGAATTCGATGAAATAAAAATCAAAGATTAATCGTAGCGAGAATAATTAAGAACAAGACATTTAATAAGATGGAGAAAGATCTATTTTATTCTAAGGTTCATCATGATCAAGTGCTAAAAGAAGATTAGCTACTCATCATGATTGGGGAAATACAAAATGAAGTAGGAAAAGACATGATTGAAATGGAAATAACTAAAATTAAAGTTACAACAAAGGTAAATCTAACTTAGAAATGAGAAAATACAGCAAAAGAAACAGGAAATTACAAGACTCTAACTCCCAAAATTCGACTCCTCAGCATCAGAAGCTGTCTGGAATTTATAGAAAAATTTCTGTTTGGTCACGCCCTAGGTCACGCCCGTGACCTAGGGCGTGTCAGGCTCGGAACCGTCGTCTTGAAAGCCCGGGAACGTTGGAAGAGAAACCGCCAAAATTGGTTAACTGACGGGTCACGCCCCTAGGTCACGCCCGTGACCTAGGGCGTGTCACGGCTGTTTCTGGAAACGGCGGGAAGCTGAAAACAGCGGGAGTGAAAGTTGTCTTCAAGAAGGTGTCACGCCCCCAAGTCACGCCCGTGACTAGAGGCGTGTCAAGCAGGAACGGTCTCTAGCGGCAACGGCTGGAACGGAGGAATAATTGGCTGGAAACGCACGGGACACGCCCTGGGTCACGCCCGTGACCCAGGCGTGTCATTTTAATCCGACGTGGCAGCGGTCAACGATTCTTCCATGGGCCGTCACGCCCCGTGTAAGGAGTGCACGGGCGTGTCTTCATCCGACACGGGCGTGTCAAGGCCGGTCGACGATCTTTTGGCGCGGTCGACGGGCTCTGGCTGCAGGCTTGGTTATCACGTGTCACTCCCCTGTGTCACGCCCAGCTAGGGCGTGTCACAGGGCGTGTCTAGGCAGAAAATGAGAAAATCCAGTTTTGCTCCAAAAAATATATATATCAGCCCTGCAAGGTTAAAAATCAATTTATTAGAACATATAAATATTAAATGTAGAAACTTGTTACTTATAAACTTAATATTATAAAATTGATATAAAATATCTATTATTAATATAAAATAGTGAATAAAAATGTAGAAATAATTGGAGTTATCAAATACCCCCATACTTATCCGTTTGCTAGTCCCGAGCAAACAACTTACTTTAGAGGGTAGAGAAATTTTAAATGTTAGAAAAGAAAATTGAACCTAAGGAGTAAAATGCGAAGTCTTATGCCTATGCTTGTAGATATTTTTGTAGAAAGACTTACTCAGCATACAAATTAGGTTTTTATTTTTCTTAAAATGCGTTTTCACTATTATTTTTACTTTTAGGATGCGAAGTCTTATGCCTATACTTATCCGTTTGTACTTTGAGGCCTCTTATGCAGACGGATAGAAAGTAGTAAATCATTATTTCCTTTTAGTTTCTCTCTCTTTTCGAGTCCTAGAGCGGAAAATCCTCGACGGTTGCTAGGGTTGCATGGATTTGCTTAAGTTGCTGGAGAAGATCTTGTGGTCGAAAATAAGATCTGAAGCTATTAGCAAAGGGGAAAGCAAGGCGATCATTTCCATCCGCATAGAAAAGTTGTGTCATGGCTCCAAAAAGAATGTCAAGGGTAAGGATCTTTTTTGCTTGGACATGTGAAGTCCTTATTTTGGCATGTGCATGGATTTCCCCCACGAAAAGGTGGATTGTAAAGGAATTTATGTTGGGTTGATTCTTGAAATCCCTAACAGGTCTTGCATATAGATCCGAAAATGTGTAGTACGGAATAAGCATGCTGTGTGAAGACCATCTAGACAGGTTGGTCTTGATTGGTGATGTTTTATTTTGCATACTAGAAAAGACTCCGCGTATAAATGAGTGATTTGTGGGGTCAGTGGATTGTGCCTATGAAGCGGAGTAACAGGAAGTACTGGTGTGGAATTCCTTGAAAATACCCTCGAAAGTTATGAGTTGTATGTCATGTAAGTCCAGTGTTTTTGACACTGCTGGTGAATGAAGGGATTGCTGGATTATATGTCCAGTTATGGTTAGGGCTTTGTTCAGAAAGAGAGTTCTGTCGCTAATGCCAGGAAATAGTGGTTGTCACTGCCGATATCTCCTAACCATCATATGATTCTGAAGCCAGTCCTTCCGGGACAGTCTGGCTATTATGAGCTACGAGGTATTAAAAGGATTCGTGCTGAACGGATAAAGAGAAGTCGACCTGCGTCAGTTGTGCGATTTGAGCAACGAGTAACGGCTGACCTTTCTCCGCGTTATGGTTGTCAACTTGAGTTGCCCGGGTTATTGAGCATTTTTTGGAGCATATAATGAGGGTCTTAGCCATGCGCGCCATTAAGGATAAAGTCTCCAGCTGTAGGACGTGGATCGCAATGCTCAATGTTTACCGTTGGGTTTCAGACCTTTTAACGATTGTGGGACCCTAGTTTTCAGGTACACCAATTAGGTGCTCTAAGAGCACGGAGCGTCAAACCGTGTGGTCGACATTTGTGATATGTTGATGGTGCGTGAGTGCAGATCTTGTATTATATCTTCTTGTGAAATGTCATGCCTGTAGGGAAGGAATACAACATTCCCAGGAAAGGGGTAGGGTTGTTATAAATTTGTCAGCTGAATGTTGACCATTGCCTTTTTTTCCACCGTTGTGGTGGACTTCCATTATGCAGGTGCTAGGGAGCCGAGCGAAAAATAGTGGGTTGAAGCCCTTGTTGCTGATGTTGCTGCTATGTCGGCCCTCCAAGGTAAATTAAAGATATGTTTTACTATTTTCATGTGTGGCCGAGCTCCGTGCCGATGTATGTAATCCACACTTGTAAAGAGAACCTGTAAGGCCTTAAGGCCAAACATTTTGTGTGTTTTGTATACATTCCTTTGAGATATATAAAAGTGTTGGTTTATATATATATAGTGGACATTCATGGTTGATGAGTTCAAACTTAACCCCTAATGCTATCGCTAGAATGCTCTAAGTTAGGATACATGTAATATTTTTTTATATTAACCTGTAACCTCGCCGTCTTTTTGTGATATATAGTGTGGGAACCAGGCCGGACCTTCTATTATATGTCATTAAACAGGTGGAGTCATTACAATTTGGTATCAGCTTGTCTAGGTCTTCCTCTTTCGAATTCGTGGTCGAATTCATTTGTTGGGGTAGTGGGAAAGGGTTAGTGTGACCCGCATTAAATATCACTGAACTCAAGAATGTACACTAAGGAATCCAAATATACATGTTTGTGGAACCTGCATGTTCCTATAATGTAGTTGTTGTTTGTGCAAATTTGCTAAAGTGTGTCTTGTCTACCTATAGGTGTCTCGTTGTGGTGTTGGGTAGTATGAGCCCTAGCGTTCCGATGAGAGTGCAGCACCAGCTGCGGTGCCTACACCTCCTCCTTCTACGGAGACAGTACGTTTAGTTGCTGAGGCGGTGTTTGTAATGATTCATGCACAGCTTACTAGGCAGGAGCAGCCTGCAATGGTACCAGAACAAGGTGGTGTGAGGCCAGAACTTGTTGAGGCTGTTGTTGATCCTCGAGTAACTGAACGGTAGTTGAATTAGTTTATGAGCTTCAATCCTCCTACTTTTATGGGTGTGGGATCCCCAACGCAGGCAGAGGATTGGTTGTCAAGTGTGAATCAAATATATACGGCGATAAAGGCGGAGGAACAATAGAAAGTAACCTTAGCCACCTTCTTGCTTGAAGGTGAGGCTTTGCTATGGTGGGACGAGATAGAGTTGTACTACTTAGATGGTAGACAACTAACCGAACTCTCGATATAGGAGTTTTCGAGACTGTTCTTGGCAAAGAACTTGCTATCAGCTCAGCAAATAGCCATGGAAAATGAATTCCCGCATCGAACTCAGGGAGAAAGTTGTGTTGACACATTCTTACCTGTGTTTACCAGGTTCTGACGTTATACGGGAACTATCTTTGCTAACGAGGAGCGTAAAACCAATAGGTTCTACGAAAGGTTGTGGGATGAGCTGAGATTCCTGCTCTCGAGTTTGGTGAACCAGGGATTTCAAGTGTTGGTTGATACGGCTCGTGCGTTGGAGAATGATATGAAGCGGGTACAAGGCAATAGGGACTTGTCTATGACAAAGTCCGAGTTCAAAGCGCCGTGTCCTGAGAAAACAAGCTACCAAAAGAAATGGGGTAATAGATCCAAGTTTTCTACACAGGTTCCCTCTATTATTGCATTTGGAGCAAATTTGAGGAAAGATTCTCGTACTTGTTATACTTGTGGTAGGGTGGGGCATATAGTTTGGGACTGTTGGGTTGGTCCGCCAAAGGTTGAAAAGAAGACTGGAGATCCATATATGGAGAAGGGAAAGGTAGTGGTGGAGTCCTCTACATCCCAGGCGCAGCCCCGAGTTTATAATCTTGGCCAACAAGAGGCCAAAAAGCAAAGTGACATCGTCATAGGTACGAGCTAAGATACTTTGCTATTTTTTTTGATACTTCATACCTTTTTGAGATTGTGTATGATATGTTTGTCTTAGACTTTGTACAGTTTCGGGAATGTCCGGTAAGACCACTATTTGATACGGGTGTTTCACATTCATTTCTATCTGTGGACTTCGTGTCATGGATTGGAGTGCCAATTTATATGACAACAAATAGTGTGAAGGTGTTGTTACCGAACGGATGTGTAATGCATGCGGATAAAACTTACTATGTCGAGGTACAGATAGGAAGTCGGGATTTCAAATTGTACACATCAATGCTGCCGATTTTGAAATTTGATGTGATCTTTGGTATGGACTGGAATTCAGAGCAGCATGCCTTTATTGATTGCAATTCAAAGGAGGTTACGTTGAGATAGAATACCGAGCTTGAGACTAAATTCATCGGTATGCGAGGAGCGAGCAGGATCTTGATGTCTACTCTCCATGTTGTCAATGCTGTTTGGAAAGGCGCTGAGTTATTCTTCACGCTTCTTTAGGATGTTGAGCTAAAGGCCAGTGTGAGTGACGTTCTGATAGTATCAGAGTTTGCTATTGTGTTTCCCAAAGATCTTCCTTAGTTACCACCCCAGCGGGAGATAGGCATGCTATTGAGTTGGTGTTAGGTGCAACACATGTGGCCCGCTCTCCTTGCCGTGTAGCGCCAAAGGAAATGGCGAAACTGAAAGTTAAACTACAAGAGTTGCTGGAACATGGATACATACGCCCAAGTATGTCACCTCTTCTCTTTGTGAAAAAGAAAGAGGGTATTCTGCGGTCATTTATCGACTATTGTGAATTGAATAAGATGACGGAGGAAAAAAAGTATCCGATTCTACGTATAGATGGCTTGTTCGATCAGCTAGTGGGATCAACCGTCTATTCTAAACTGTACTTAAAATTTAGTTACTACCAGTTGAGAATTTGGGAAGGTGATATTCCCAAGACTGTGTTTGGAACACGCTATGGTCATTATGAGTTCACTATAATGTCGTTTGGGCTATGTAATGTGATAATACGTTTTGTAGCCTAAACTATTATCGTATTTTCTATTTTATAATGTACAAATCATTCCTTATTACCTTATTTTTTATCGTTTCTACATAAATATTATTACTATTAACATTTTCTTGTCTTTTTGCAGGATTCCAAAAAATTGGCAAAAAATGACCTGTCACGCACCCCTGTCACGCCCTTCCCGGTCATGACCTAGGGTGTGTCGCCTAATCCCGATGATGACTGCCTAAAGAGATAGAAAAACCGGAAAAACGACTATCACGCCCCCTGACACGCCCTACCTTGGCATGACAAGGGACGTGTCGCCCTTTGCCCGAAGCCTGCCGCCGCATTAAATGCCATTTCGTATCAGCACGCCAACAATACTGTCAAGCCCACCATCACGGGCGTGACATAGGGTGTGACCCTACCTTTTCCAATGACTAACGGAATTCTGACCAATGATTTCGACGCGACGTACGTGTCACGCTCCCCTACACGAGCGTGACCACCGACGTACAAAATAAATCATCCTTCTCGCTAGAATCCAGAGCCCTCCCTAAGCGTGTCACCGGGCGTGACCAATCGGTGGAAATTTTCTATAAATTCAGACCCCCCCTTCATTTCAGAGAGCTTGGGTTAAGAGGGGAGGTGCCGCCCCTTGGTTTCTTGCATCCTTTTCTTGTATTTTTATGCTTTTCTCTCCCTCTCTCTCTCATTCTCATTTTAGTTTCCCTTAATCCTAGTTTAGTTTTAGACTTTGTTATAGCTTTTATTGTAATCTTTTCTCTTGCTTAGTGCTAATTGTAGGGATAGAATAGGATTTTCATTTCATGCAAATGTAATTTTCATTTCCTAAGTATAGCTCTCTTGATAATTAATAAAAGTGTTGTTTTTTCTCCTTGTTCACATTGTGTTATCATGCTCTTCTACTCATCCCTCCCCCTCCACTTCACCATGAGTAACTAATCCTCCTTGTACTCGATCTTGATGATCCGAGATTCGAGCGATTAAGTTATGATGCTTTGAATTTACCTTTTCTTTTTAGGGTTTAGGCCTTGGATTACTCTTGATTTTTCATGGGTTGGAGGTATATTATCGATATATACTCTCCACCTTTGGTTTCATTCTGGGCTAGCTGAGAGGCCGATAGAATAAAGTGAGCATTCAAGAGTAAAGGGAGTTGTACACACCCCTCGAGAGAGGAAACGTCAAAATCTCTCGGATTGGAGTAAAATCCAATAGTGGGGTTCATCGCGTAAAGCGAGCTTTAGGACTCCGATTTAGACGAGAGTCGGTCAGACCTTCATAAACTCAGTTGGGCATGACTTCGAGAGAAGCGTGTTTAATCTTTAGGAACCTCCACGGTCAAGGACCTTACCCTATTAAGTTTAGGTTTATTTTTATCGCATTTCTTCGTTAGATCTTGCCGAGGTGATTCTTGATCGAGTGCTCTTCCATTTCATAGTTTCAACCTTTTGTTGTAATCGCTTACATTATGCTCTTTAATTAACTGCAGTAGTTCTCTTTCTAGCATAGCTTTATTTCCTTTATTACAATTAGTTTCTCTAAACCCTAGTTTTTCCGTCGATAAATTAATAGCCTTCGTGTGAGTAAGTTTATTCAACAGTTCCCGGATTTCAATACGACACTTGTGTCCCTTAGCTACAATTCAATAGGTATACTTGCCTTATTGGATTGCTAGTTTGGTTGCTTTTATTTTCTTCAAAGCTTAGCGACCACCAAGTTTTTGGCGTCGTTGCCGGGGATCAACTTCCGTTGATAAATTGAAAACACGAATCTATTAATTTTATCATTTCTCTTTCTCGCCCTCCTTCTAAAAAAAATTTAAAAAAAAATAATAAAATTTTTTTATTACCGCTCATAATAGTAACCAACTTCACAATTTTTCTACTCCACCTAATTCTCTCGAAATGGGCAAAGCGGCTTTAAGTGCGGCTATCTTGTCTAGTACCTTGCAAACCCTTCACCGGGTATCCATTGGGAAGTTCGGGAGTTAAATTTTAAAAATTCTATTTAAAAAAAAATAATCTAATCTTTTTTTTTTCTAGTTTATTTATTTCTCTTTCTTTTCTCTTCCCTTCTTTTAGTGCATGACCCGAGGGAATCCGTCGGTTATTTTGGACTTGGACAATGAAATTGAGCGTACTCTTTGGAGAAAATCGTGATTTCAAGGTCCTACTTCCAAAATACAGGTTGAGGATTCCGAGTCATCTTCTATATTAAGAATGGCAGAGCCCCAAGTAGAGGAAGTCGTGCAAATACCTATATCTTATTATGCACGACCGAATCTCGAGGGAATAGAATCTAGCATAGTCTGCCATGCGATAGCTAATAATAACTTCAAATTAAAGCCTAACATAATTCCAATGGTACAGCAGTATGTGCAATTTGATGGTCTTCAAGATGAAGATCCGAACGCACACATAACAAGATTTCTTGAAATTTGTGACACCTTCAAGATAAATGGTGTCACAAATGATGCAATTAGGCTAAGAATTTTCCCCTTCTCTTTAAGAACTAAAGCTAAGCAGTGGCTGAATAATCTACCTAAGAATAACATAACCACCTGGAATGAATTAACCGGAAAATTTTTGGCGAAGTATTTTCCGCCAGCTAAAACCGCTAAACTAAGGAACGACAATCTGCTTACGGACAAATAGACTCCGAAACCTTATATGAAACTTGGGAAAGATTTAAAGAACTATTAAGACGATGCCCACATCACGCGCTGCCTTTATGGTTACAAGTGCATACGTTTTATAATGGGCTAAATCAAAATACATAGCAAATAATAGACGCAGCTTCTGGCGGTACTTTGTAACGACCCCATCCGTTACATGACGTATAGTAGAAGGTCCGGCCGGGGCCCCACACTATATGCCACAAACAGACGGTGAGGTCACAGGATAATACCAAACCAAACGAGTCCTAACTCAGAGCATTCTAGCGGAAGCTTATTAAGTGCAAGAACTCTTACCATTGAATGTCCACTAATATATAAATCCCACATTTATATAGATAACCAGGTTTGTACTTGGTAGGCGGGCATAAGCCTCCAAACCCTTGTTGAAGACCTCACGCACCCGTCTCACTCAGAGGTACGCACCACACCAAAACCCGTGAGCACTATCAGTCGACCTACCCCCGTAGTGTAACAAGCCTAGGGAATTCGCCCTGCTGCTTTGCTACCAATCGACCGCTCACCCGATCTTAACATTGCCACTTGGTGAAATGGGCATAAGCCTCCAAACCCCTGTTGAAGACCTCACGCACCCACCCACTCAGAGGTGTCCGCACTCCATCAACCAGCTCTTACAAGCATACAACCAAAGGAGCTATGCAAAGCATCCTATACACCAAACACATTGTCTTGACCATCTCCGCAGGCTAAACGATGCATACACGGAGTCTTCTCCGGATCGCAATATCAACATCACCAATCCCGACATACGTCTGGATGGGCTTCACACAGCATGCCTCTGCCGTACTACAGGCTTCCGGCTCTAGATGCAGACTCAACTGCTGGAATCACTTACGCGTTTCCATCTCTTGATGGAGGATCCCATGCACATGCAAAACAAAGGGCTTCACCTGCCCAAGGAAGAAAGATCGTTACCCTTGACGATCGCTTCGGCGCCATAGAAAACTAGCCGGATGGAAATCACCGCAGCGGCCTTGCCTCCGCAACGCTGCACTCGGCTCTCTATTCGGCTCGACGAAGCTCAACCGGCCTCCTCCTCCTCCTCCTCCAAGCTCTCCTCTCTTTCTAACACGCCCTGGGACACGCCCGTGTCCCAGGCCGTGTACCCCCGACACGCCCTGGGACACGCCCGTGTCCCAGGCCGTGTCTACCAGCCTGCTACTCAAAAATGTGTACAAACATATTTTGAGTTCTGGGGTGTTACAACCCTCCTCTCCTTATAGAAATTTCGTCCCGAAATTTAGCGCAACGCACAAGTATCAACACAACCACGCTGTTGCGATACAACCCAAAACGATCCAGGTTTAGAGCTCAGAGGCCACAGCTTGGCTCGCCCCATGGAATCGTACCACCACACTGGTTGACCCAAACAGAAAAACATACATACATACAATAGACAACATAATAAAGTGCACACTCCACTTTATTTTGACTTCTCCGCATCTCGCAGAATCCGTCTAGCGGCCTCCATCAAGTCCAAAGCACGGATTTGCTGTTCTGCTTGATTTGAGCTTTGCGGCTCCTGCATCTCAAGAGTGTATATTCTCGGTTGCGCCCGCGATGCAGACGACTCTGCCACAGCTTTACCCTTCTCGTCATAAGACGCACCTGTCTTTCTTTCACCCTTGGACGCACCATTCCAGCAAAATCGCGCAATATGGCCTGGCCTCCCACAAATGAAACATGTCCGCGGCTCAACCCGTTCTTGCCCAAACGTTGCTCCTGACGCAACATCTGAAGAAGTTTGTTCAGCAGGCCTGAACCGCTTCTTATCACGTTTCCTGAAATCGGACTGCTCTGATGGCGGAACTTTGAAGTCGGACTTTTCCACCGCTACGATCTTCTTCTCCCGCACCCGCTTCAAATCCTTCTCTAGCGCACTAGCGGTATGCACCAATGCTTGGAATCCTTGGTTCACTGAACTTGGGAGAGCCAACCTCAGCTCATCACGCAGCCCTTCATAGAACCTATTTGTCTTCCGCGCCTGGTCCGCAAACGTCGACCCCGCATAACGACCGAGCTTGGTAAACTCATGCAGGTAATCGTCCACGGTCTTATCACCCTGTACCAGACGTTGAAATTCATTTTCCATTGCAATTCTCTGCGCCATTGGCAAATATTTCGCCCAAAACAATCTAGAGAATTCGTCCATCGATATGTCGCCCAGATCTCTACCGCCCAACTGGTGCAACTCGATCTCATCCCACCAAAACCTCGCCTCTCCTTCCAGGAGGAAAGTGGCTAACGGGACTTTCTGCTCCTCACTAATCCTGAGCGCAGCCAGGATTCTTTTCACTCTAGAGAGCCAATCCTCGGCCTCTGTTGGAGACGTTGCCCCGACAAACGTAGGCGGATTAAATTCCATAAAGTGCTTAAGTTGCTCGTCCGCTGCTTGCACAGCAACCGGAACCTCAACATGCTCTTGCCTCGCACCAACCTCAACATGCTCTTGCCTCGCACCAACGTGCACTGGCGCCACAGCGGGCCTCGCTTGTCCAAAAGGTTGTGCCTGAAGCATAGCAAAGATTATCTCCGCAACTAAGCGCACCGTTTCCGCAGAAGGGGGAGGTGTAGGCACCTCAGGTGGTGCCGCACTCTCACCCGAACGTTGGGGCTCCGACTGCCCAGCTCCACTCCTCGTCACCTATAGGTGAACAAGATAGCATTACTTTCCATGGTAATACGGCAAACTCACCGAAAAGACACACACACACACATTCCTAGTGGACATTCTTGAGTTCATTAGCATTACAGCAGGTCGCACGAACACGTGCTCGCCACCCCACAAAAGAATTCGACCACGAATTCGGAAGGGAAGACCGACAAAAGCGCTGATACCAAAATGTAACGACCCATAACCCACAGGTCGGAGCCTTATTGCTGAGTTCATTAGCAATACGGCAAACTCACCGACAAGCCAATCCTCGGCCTCTGTTGGAAGTCGATGGGTGCCGTGTAGCAAGGGACACGGGCGTGTCTCAAGACTGACACGGGCGTGTCAGGTTCGACACGGGCGTGTCGAGCCCCGTGTTGTTCAGTCGGTTCCAAACCGCGTGTGCCGCTTAAGGGTACACGGCCTGTGACACGGGCGTGTCACAGGCCGTGTCAGGCAAGGCCTATTCGGGACAGAGCCGTACACGGCCGTGAACACGGCCATGAACAGAGTGGCGCAGCGGAAGCGTGGTGGGCCCATAACCCACAGGTCGGAGGATCGAAACCTCCCTCTGATACCAAAATGTAACGACCCCATCCGTTACATGACGTATAGTAGAAGGTCCGGCCGGGGCCCCACACTATATGCCACAAACAGACGGTGAGGTCACAGGATAATACCAAACCAAACGAGTCCTAACTCAGAGCATTCTAGCGGAAGCTTATTAAGTGCAAGAACTCATACCATTGAATGTCCACTAATATATAAATCCCACATTTATATAGATAACCAGGAATGTTTACAAAACCACACCGCACACGGCCTTAAGGCCTTACAAGTTACTCTTAACAACACATATAATTTCATACATCGGCACGCAGGCCGGCCACACATGAAATCCAACACTTCGCACGGCCTTCAAGGGCCTACCAGCAGCATGGGCTTTTGCCCGCTCAATTCATCAGCCCGCAACACCTGCATAAGGACGTCCACCCCATGGGTGATAAACAAAGCAACGGTCAGCATTCAGCTGACCAATTATAACGACCCCACCCCTTACCCGGGGCAGTGGTTCCTTCCCTGCATGTATAACAATTTCAACATATAAAGCACATACACCCAACATCACAAACGCCGGCTTCAATGCCAGGCGCTCCGTGCACTCAGGGCACCTTTTATGGTTTGTACTTGGTAGGCGGGCATAAGCCTCCAAACCCTTGTTGAAGACCTCACGCACCCGTCTCACTCAGAGGTACGCACCACACCAAAACCCGTGAGCACTATCAGTCGACCTACCCCCGTAGTGTAACAAGCCTAGGGAATTTGCCCTGCTGCTTTGCTACCAATCGACCGCTCACCCGATCTTAACATTGCCACTTGGTGAAATGGGCATAAGCCTCCAAACCCCTGTTGAAGACCTCACGCACCCACCCACTCAGAGGTGTCCGCACTCCATCAACCAGCTCTTACAAGCATACAACCAAAGGAGCTATGCAAAGCATCCTATACACCAAACACATCGTCCTCACCATCTCCGCAGGCTAAACGATGCATACACGGAGTCTTCTCCGGATCGCAATATCAACATCACCAATCCCGACATACGTCTGGATGGGCTTCACACAGCATGCCTATGCCGTACTACAGGCTTCCGGCTCTAGATGCAGACTCAACTGCTGGAATCACTTACGCGTTTCCATCTCTTGATGGAGGATCCCATGCACATGCAAAACAAAGGGCTTCACCTGCCCAAGGAAGAAAGATCGTTACCCTTGACGATCGCTTCGGCGCCATAGAAAACTAGCCGGATGGAAATCACCGCAGCGGCCTTGCCTCCGCAACGCTACACTCGGCTCTCTATTTGGCTCGACGAAGCTCCACCGGCCTCCTCCTCCTCCTCCTCCAAGCTCTCCTCTCTTTCTTAAGAAGAAAGGCTAAGTGGAATGAGCTTTCAACTCAATCCACGGCCTTAAAGAGGCTGGAAATGCTATGGACCACACGATCCAAATAGAAGGAAACGAACGACCGAGATCTGCCCAAGAAACCCAATTTTTGCCTGACACGGCCTGTGACACGCCCGTGTCACAGGCCGTGTACCCTTAAGCGGCACACGCGGTTTGGAACCGACTGAACAACACGGGGCTCGACACGCCCGTGTCGAACCTGACACGCCCGTGTCAGTCTTGAGACACGCCCGTGTCCCTTGCTACACGGCACCCATCGACTTCCAAAACCAGTACACGGGTCGGAACATGGCAGCCGACACGCCCGTGTCCAGCCTGACACGCCCGTGTTCATGGCCGTGTTCACGGCCGTGTACGGCTCTGACCCGAATAGGCCAATTTTGAGATTTAAATCGAACACGCCCTGGGACACGCCCGTGTCCCAGGCCGTGTACCCCCGACACGCCCTGGGACACGCCCGTGTCCCAGGCCGTGTCTACCAGCCTGCTACTCAAAAATGTGTACAAACATATTTTGAGTTCTGGGGTGTTACATACTTTATACCATAAGACCCCGGAAGCAGCTCTAGAGCTTTTTGAGGACATGGCCATGAACACTTATCAGTGGAATGTGCCTAGGTCCCGCCCGAGCAATCCTGCAGGTATCTTTGAAGTGGACAACGTCTCCCAGCTCGCGCTACAAGTTGAAATATTAAGCAAAAAGATAACGGAGATGACTGCTGCCTCTGCCCCTCAGGTATAGGAATCTGCAACTCCTGCCCCAGAACAATTAGATTTTGTTAACAATATGCCTAGAAATGCTTTTAATAATTTTTCTGCTACGAATTTTCATCCTCCTTGTTTTAATTTTCTTAATAGTTATAATCTTGCCTTAAGAAATCATCTGAATTTTTCGTGGAGTAATCCATCGAATGCTATGTGCCCGCCACCACAAAAAGATTTTCCTGCACCACCACCACCACCTCTTCAAAATTATCCAAAACCTCAAAGCTTGGAGGAGTTACTTTCCAAAAATATCTCCACAAATGACGCTATGATTAGAACCTTAACTGGAAGCGTTAAAAGTCTGGAAAATCAAGTAGGATAGCTAGCTAAAATTATTTCTGAGGGACCCGCAGGGTCTCTTCCTTCCAATACCGAGCCCATCCCGAGAGAGAAAGCGAAAGCTATAACTCTTCGGAGTGGGAAGAAAGTTCCCAGTATGGTAAGTGAAGTTCCCGAGGCAAGCTCCGTCCCCGCTTTAAAAAGTCAAAGCTCTGCTCCCATTTTAAAAATTCCACCCTCTGCTGAAGAAGTTATCATCCCCATTTTAGAAGAAGATCTCACTCCACCACCTATTTTTATAAAAAATCTGACACCGCCTTACCCTTCCGAGCTTAATTAACAACGTCAGGACGATCAGTACTCTTGTTTCTTATAAATATTCAAGAAAATCCACATAAATCTGCCTTTTCATGAAGCGATTTCACAGATGCCGAAGTACGCCAAGTATCTTAAGGACCTTCTAATGAACAAGAAAAATTTAGAGAACCTTTCGCATGTCACGTTAAAGGCTGAGTACTCCGCTGTTTTGACAAACGGTTTGCCGAAGAAAATCAGTGACCCGGGTAGTTTTTCTATCCCGTGTGTCTTTGGTGATTTTTTTGTCAAACACGCGTTAGCCGACTTAGGAGTGAGTGTAAACCTAATGCCCCTCTCGTTGTTTAAAAAGTTAAGAATTAGTAGCCTCAACTCCACACGCATGAGTACCCAGCTCGCCGACCGATCACTCATGTACCTGTTAGGTATAATGGAGGATGTTCATAGTAAAAGTCGATAAGTTCATCTTCCCGGTGGACTTTGTCATTTTGGACAACGAAGAAGACGTCAAGGTTCCCTTGATCCTTGGACGACCCTTCCTTGCCACCTCCCGAGCTATCATTGGCGTAAGCAATAGTAAGCTCTTCCTTCGAGTAGGCGACGACGAAGTCACTTTCTCTTTCACACCTTCGATGAAAAACACCTTAGCAAATGATGACTCCTGCTTTTTCGTAGATGGCGTGAGTGATGAATCCTCCTATTACGTCTCTAACTTTGAAAAATAATTTTTTGATTTTTGTTCCTCCTCGTCTCTTCCAACTGAATCGTTGCAAGAAAGTGTAGAATCCTCTTATCTTTTATCTGATTTTGAAAAAGAATTTTCCGTTTTTTGTTTCTCTTCTACTCTTCCAACTGATTTGCTGCAAGAAGACGCCTTGGCCACCAGCTCCACACCTTTTAATTTTCCATATAAAAAATTCTACAAAGATATAGTGTTCGAAAAAGAAAGAATTTCTAAATCCTCTTATGAAGAGCCCCCTACCCTAAAACTTAAAGAACTTCCTGAACATCTCAACTATGCCTTCTTAGAAAAGAACTCCAAGCTGCCAGTTATTGTTTCGGCCTATCTCACGGATGTCCAAAATGAAAAACTTCTTTTAGTTTTACGTAAGCATCGCCAAGCTATTGCTTGGCAGATTTCTGATATCAAGGGCATAAGCCCATCTTTCTGTACTAATAAAATTTTAATGGAAGATAATTCGCGTAAATCCATTCAACCTCAGTGCCGTATCAACCCGAACATGAAAGAAGTAGTTAAGGGTGAGGTTATGAAAGTATTAGACGCTGGAATTATCTACCCAATATAAGATAATAAGTGGGTTAGCCCTGTTCAGGTAGTACCAAAGAAGGGAGGGATAACGGTAGTTAGTAATGAAAATAACGAATTAATCCCAACACGGACAGTGACGAGTTAGCGTATGTGTATAGATTATAGGAAGTTGAATGATGCCACTCACAAGGACCACTTTCCTTTGCCGTTTATCGACCAGATTTTAGAATGATTATCCGGCCATAGCTTTTATTGTTTTCTCGATGGCCTCACGGGGTATTTTCAAATCCCCATCTCTCCTGAGGACCAAGAGAAAACTACGTTTACTTGTCCCTTCGGTACCTTCGCCTACCGAAGAATTCCATTTGGATTGTGCAATGCGCTAGCTACATTCCAGTGATGTATGCTCGCTATCATTGACAAGTACGTAGAAAGCATTATGAAGGTATTTATGGGCAATTTCTCCGTGTTCGGCGATTCCTTTGATAAATGTTTAGAAAACCTCGAAAAAGTCTTAGAATGATGCGAAGAGACTAACCTTTCCCTAAATTGGGAAAATGCCATTTTATGGTGAGGGAAGGGTTAGTTTTGGGGCATAAAATTTATGCGAGAGGTATTGAGGTAGATAATTCGAAGATAGAAGTTATCGAGAAGCTGCCGCCGCCTACGAATATAAAAGCTATAAGAAGTTTCTTAGGTCACGCTGGTTTCTACCGCCGGTTCATAAAGGATTTTTCCAAGATCACCAAGCCCCTTACCCATCTTCTAGACAAAGACACCCCATTCATTTTTGATGACTCTTGTCTTTCTGCCTTCAAATTGATTAAAGAAGAGTTAATTAACAAACCAATTATGATAGCTTCGGTGTGGGATCTTCCATTTGAGATAATGTGCGATGCGAGTAGTTTCGCGGTGGGAGCTCCTCGCTGTAGTATTCGCATTTGAAAAATTTCGTCCTTACATTACGCTTTCATAAATCATAGTCTTTACGAACCACTCGGACCTCAAATACCATATTGCAAAAATGGATGCCAAGCCGCGCTTGATTCGATGGGCCTTACTCCTCCAAGAGTTTGACTTAGAGATTCGTGATAAGCGAGGAGCCGAGAACTTTGTCGCCGACTATCTCTCTCATCTTGATAACCCATTTATAGAAAATTTAGATGAAAAATCTTTTAATGATTATTTTCTTGATGAGAAGCTTCTTTAAATTTATACATCTACTTCACCTTGGTTCGCACATATCACCAACTATTTAGTGGCCCGGGTGCTCCCAAAAGAGTTCTGCTCTCAGCAAAAGAAGAAATTCTTTTCTGAGCTAAAGAACTACTTTTGGGAAGACCTGCATCTTTTCAGAATCTGTGTGAATCAAGTGATAAGGAGATGTGTTTCTTATGAAGAAGGTTTAGATATTTTAAAACACTTACATGAAGGTCCGACAGGTGGGCACTATCAAGCTACTCGCACTGCTCACAGGCTACTTTGCATGGGTTTTACTGGCCTAGCCTGTTTAAATACGTGCAAGCCTTTGTGAGTAGGTGTAATAGTTGCCAACGGTCGGGAAACATTTCAAATAAAAATGAAATGCTGCAAAATTATTTCCCTGAGTGTGAAATTTTTGACCTCTGGGGAATCGATTTTTTTGGCCCCCTTCCTTCTAGCTTCGGAAACAAGTATATTTTAGTTGCCGTTGATTACGTCTGACGTTGGGCCAAAGCCCAAGCTCCGCCTACGAATGACTACCGAGTTGTAGTCACCTTTTTGAAAAAATTATTTTCTAGATTCGGTACGTCGTGCACCATCGTTAGCGATAAGGGTTCCCATTCATATAACGCGCAATTTTCAAAAATCCTCATCAAATACGGCGTTACACATAAGCTTTAAACTACCTATCACCCGTAAACTAACGGACAGGTCGAAGTTGAGAATAGAGAAATAAAAAGAATATTAGAAAAGACTGTTTCAACTTCTAGGAAAGACTGGTCAGCAAAATTAGACGATGCTTTATGGGCCTACCGAATAACTTACAAAAATGCCCTCGGATGTACACCGTATCGGCTGGTCTATGGAAAATTGTGCCATCTACCCGTTGAATTAGAACACCGTGCTTTTTGGGCCTTAAGATATTTAAACTTCGATCACCATTCTGTCGGTGACCTTAGAAAATTTCAACTAAATGAACTTGACGAGTGACGCTCTTACGGTTACAAAAATAACAAACTTTTAAAGAGCGGACCAACCGTTTACATGATAAACACTTAAGGCATCTGAAAACCTTTATGTCGGGCGACCAAGTTCTTCTTTATAATTCTCTATTACGTTTATTTCCGGGGAAATTAAAATCAGGTTGGTCTGGCCCCTTTTCTGTTTCAGAAGTTTTTCCGTATGGAACTGTTTTAATTTCTCACCCTGATAATCGTAATTTCAAGGTGAATGGTCAGTGTCTTAAACTATATTTCTCTGGTGATGATGATGTTAGTTTAAACAGTATAATGTATCTGCTGCATGAACTCTAAATTTTGAAATTTTTTAATTAAAAACAATTTTATTTCTAAACAACATTAATTTTGGACAATATTATTTTTGATGCGTCGAGCTCAACGACGCTTTAAATAAAGGGCGCTCTTGGGAGGCAACCCAAGTTAACTTTTTCTTGTTTTCTTTATTTTACAATTTTTGCCCCAGATGGCTCCGACAAGCTGAAGCTTCTGCGATTGCCTGCTCCAACATTGTTGAATCCATCACGAAGTCCAAAGAAGACATTCAGGGGAGCGACATCACTCAGTTTTCGCAGTGAATAAATCCGGGGAAGTACCTATTTTTCAATTATGTCTTTCAATTTTGTACTTTATTTTTCGCTCCTTCTCCAATCCCCTTCTTTTGCCATTGAGGACAATGTCCATTTTAAGCTTGGGGGGGACTTCCTCCTTCATTTTTGCTTAGTGTAAATATTCTTGTTTTCTGTGTATATTTCTTTTTTAAAAAAATGATGAATATCTCAAAATTCCAAAAAAAAAAAATATTTCCAAAATCCAAGAAAAGAGAATATTTCACAAATTAAAAAAAATATTTATGCTTTTTGCTTTTGCCTTAATAGTTTAGACATTTTGGTATTTCAATAGTACCCCTAGTTTTTGTTTTTATTTTACACAAAATTTTCTATAAACAACGTAGTTAATTATAATATTTCTAATCATCCTTTTTAATTATGTTCACAAGTAAAATGTTGGTCATGCTGTGTTTCTAATTCACGGTAGCATGTTAAGGTGGAATATTTTTATAAAACTCGTATTTCTATTAGGGTTTTTCGTTCTTTATTTCCTTTACTTTCTCAAAAATTCATCATCCACTATTTTCCTTTTCGTTTTTGAATAATTTTTGTAACGTCAACCTTTGAATAGCATAGTAGATTTGAACGATCCAAGTCACCTATTATTTCTATTTTTAAAGCAATTTCATCAATCATCTTTTATTATCTAGGGCTCGCTTTTTTAAATTTTTCAAACCTTTGTTTTAAATAAATTTAAAAAGCCTGAAAATGATTTAGTCCGTTTTTGTTTTCGTTTGAGCTCTCCTGCCAACCTAAAAACTTTTACCACTAGTTAGCCACTTTTGAGCCTTTATTCGATTTCATTTAATAGTTCCTCTTTTCATTCCAATTTCACTAAAGCCAAAATTTCCAACTTATCTAATCACAGTAGCCTTCTTGAGTTTCATAAAATATTTTCGTAATTTTGATAGGATATTTTGTGATTTTCTTGGGAGAAAAGTTTTTGAAAAAAAATGTATGCTCAAAAGATATGTTTGTTTTTATTTGGCCAATTCAAAATGAAAAAGAAAAAATATATATATTTATGGCCTTTGTTTTACAAAAAGAAAAAAATGGAGAAAAGATGAAAAAAAAGAAAAAAAAAAATATATACATTTCTTTTTTAAATGAAAATTTTTGAAACTCATTCTTTTGGCTTAGTGTGATTTTAAGCCTTCACATTTATCTTTGAATTCCACTCCTAATCATATTCCTAAACCAAATGTTTCTGTCCTATTTAAGTCCTTTTGATTCACACCTTTTGAATCTTATTTAACAACTAAGAAAAGAAGAAAAGTAAATCAGTTTTAGTTTTGGATTTAAACTTAGATTTTTGTTAATTTAATTGATATAATTATAATGCGTTGCTTGGATCTAGTAACAACTCAATGCATTTTTTCATTTTTGTTGCTTTGCTTTAATTTATTTAAAGAATTTCGTCAAAATTTTTGATGATTTATTTTCGTTAAGTAAAGTTTATAAAAGTTTTACCATACCTAAATAATCATTTTAGATTTATGTTTCACCTTTTCCCTACTAAGAATTTTGTATAGTACTTGCGTGGGCATAATTAGAACTTCTTGATTAGTTTTTTTATGATTATCTAGTTTTTATATTTTTGCTCGAGGACAAGCAAAATTTAAGCTTGGGGGAGTTTGATAATACGTTTTGTTGCCTAAACTATTATCGTATTTTCTGTTTTATAATGTACAAAGCATGTCTTATTACCTTATTTTTTATCGTTTCTATGTAAATATTATTGCCATTTACATTTTCTTATCTTTTTGCAAGTTTCAAGAAAATTGGCAAAAAATGACC
The DNA here is from genome assembly GCA_039513925.1 of Platanthera zijinensis. Lineage (NCBI taxonomy): Eukaryota > Viridiplantae > Streptophyta > Magnoliopsida > Asparagales > Orchidaceae > Platanthera > Platanthera zijinensis. Next base: position 168,204,893 of record CM077081.1, on the reverse strand, counting down.
TGTCACGTCCCCCCCTGTCACGCCCGCTCCGGGCGTTACCTAGGGCAGGTCGCCTGATCCCGATGATGACTGCTGAAAGAGACATAAAAATAGGAAAAACGGCTATCACGCCCCCTTACACGCCCTCCCTGGGCGTGTCCCCGGGCGTGACACGGGGCGTGTCGCCCTTTAACCGAAGCCTGCCGCCCCATTAAATTCCATTTTGTCTCAGCACGCCAACAGTACTATCACGCCCCCCGTTACGGCCATGACACAGGGCGTGACCCTCCCTTTTCCGATGATTGACGGAATTCTGACCAATGATATCGACGCGACGTACGTGTCACGCCCCCCCTACACGGGCGTGACCAAGCGCGTGACCACCGACGTATAAAAGCAATCATCCTTCCCGCCAGAATCAAGATCCTGAGGTCAATGTCGTACCTATCACGACCCATGACACGCCCTCCCTGGGCGTGTCACCGGGCATGACCAACCCATGGAAAATTTCTATAAATTCAGACCCCCCCCTTCATTTCAGAGAGCTTGGGTTGATAGGGGAGGTGCTGCCCCTTGGTTTCTTGCTTCCTTTTCTTGTTTTTTATGCTTTTCTCTCCCTCTCTCTTACTTTCTCATTTTCGTTTCTCTTAATCCTAGTTTAGGTTTAGACATTCCAATAGCTTTTGTTGTAATCTTTGCTCTTGCTTAGTGCTAATTGTAGGGCTAGAATAGGATTTTTATTTCATGCAAATGTAATTTTCATTTCCTAAGTGTAGCACTCTTGATTATTAATAAAAGTGTTGATTTTTTCTCCTTGTTTACTTTGTGTCATCATGCTCTTCTACTCATCTCTCCCCCTCCACTTCACCATGAGTAACTAATCCTCCTTGTTCTCGATCTTGATGATCCGAGATTCGAGCGATTAAGTTATGATGCTTTGAATTTACCTCTTCTTTTAGGTTTTAGGCCTTGGATTACTCTTGATTTTTCATGGGTTAGAGGTATATTATCGAAATATACTCTCCACCTTTGCTTTCATTCTGGGCTAGCCGAGAGGCCAATAGAATTAAGTGAGCATTCAAGAGTAAAGGGATTTGTACACACCCTTCGAGAGAGGAAAACGTCCAAATCTCCTGGATTAGAGTAAAATCCAATAGTGGGGTTCATCGCGTAAAGCGAGGTTTAGGCCTCCGATTTAGATGAGAGTCGGTCGGACCTTCCTAAACTAAGTGGGGCACGACATCGAGAGAAGCGTGTTTAAGCTTTAGAAACCTCCACGGTCCAGGACATTTACCCTATTAAGTTTAGGTTTATTTTTTTCGCATTTCTTAGTTATCTCTTGCCGAGGTGATTCTTGATCGAGTGCTCTTCCATTTCATAGTTTCAACTTTTTATTGTAATCGCTTACTTTATGCTCTTTAATTAACTGCAGTAGTTCTCTTTCTAGCACAGCTTTTTTTCCTTTATTGCAATTAGTTTCTTTAAACCCTAGTTTTTCCGTCGATAAAATAATAGCCTTCGTGTGAGTAAGTTTTTTCAACAGTTCCCGGATTTAACTACGACACTTGTGTCCCCTAGCTACAATTCAATAGGTATACTTGCCTCATTGGATTGCTAGTTCAGTTGCTTTTATTTTTTTCTAATCTTAGCGACCACCATAATACGCCATCGGTCTCCATGGATCTAATTCATTGAACATTCCGAGAGTACTTGGACTTGTTTGTGATCATCTTTATTGACAACATATTAGTGTACTGTCAATCTGAAGCATACCATACGAACCAGTTACGGATGGGGTTACACACTCAAAGGTGAAACAAGCTCTACGCCAAGTTCTCAAAGTGTGAGTTTTGGCTGTCATCCGTGGCTTTTCTTGGCCATGTGGTGAGTGGAGAGGGCATTGCGGTGGATCCGTCAAAGATAAGATCCATATGAGAGTGGTCGGTGTTGTCTTCTGCGGCCGAAATCAGAAGTTTCCTTGGATTGGCAGGCTACTATAGACGTTTCTTAGAAAACTTCTCATGGATCGCTTTGCCTCTTGCCATATTTATGAGGAAGGATCACAAGTTCGTTTGGACGCCGGAGTGCTCATGAGCTTTTGAAGAGTTGAAGAGTCGTTTGACAACGGCGCCTGTTTTGATGTCGTCATGTGTTACAGACGGCAATGAGATTTTTAGTGATGCATCAGGGCACAGCTTCGGATGCGTTCTTCTTCAATTTGGAAAATTAATAGCATATGGTTCGCGATAGTTGAAAGTGCATGAGTGAAACTATCCTTTCCACGACTTGGAGTAGGCGGGGGTGATTTTTGAACTTAAATTGTGGCGTCACTATTTTGATGGAGTGAAAGTTGATATATTCATAGAACAAAAGAGTTTAAAGAACTTATTGGATCGAAAGGTTCTCAATATGCGACAACAAAGGTGGATAGAGTTCCTCGGGGACTATACCATTAATATTCATTATACTCCTGGGAAGAGAAATGTTGTCGCAGATGACTTGAGTCGTAAGACTCCGATAAGGGCAAATTGGATGCAGATGCATGATGAGCATATGATCCAAGAGTTGGAGGCGTTAGAGATTTCTTATGTTCATAAGAATTCCACAGCAAATGCGTTCTTGAACTGGACAGAGGTACAATACGACCTTGCGGACAGAGTTCAACGAGAAAAGGAACTTGATGCATGTTTTCAACGCTATATAGTGGATGGGTCAAATGGCCAATTCTCCTAAAATGATGGCCTTTTGTGAAAGGATGGTCATTTGTGCATCCCATCTATGGGTAAGCTAAGAGATGAATTGATGTATGAAGCGCACTTCACGTAATATTCAATTCACCCAGGGAGCACAAAATGTACAAAGACTTGAAAAAGCTGTTCTGGTGGGCAGGTTTAAACAAAGACATATCACATTACGTGGCGAAATGTCAGACCTCTGCCTTAGTGAAAGAGGAATGTCAAAAGCCTAGAGGTTTCCTAAAGTCTCTACAGATTCTAGAATGGAAGTTTGATGATATTTCAATGGATTTCGTGCACAGTTTGCCGAGATCTCAACGTGGTAACGATTTAATTTGGGTGATCGTAGACCGGTTGACTAAAGTGGGTCACTTCATTCAGAATAAGAGGGGTTATTTAGTTGGAGTCTTGGCTAAGATTTATGTCGAGAAAATCGAACAATTGTCTGGTGTTCACTTCGAATGATTGGAGGCTAATCCATCTGTTGTTGGGGATGAGTTTAACCTTCAGTATGACCTTTCATCCACAAACGGATGGCCAGACTGAGAGAACAAACAGAATGATGGAAGACATGCTCTGAATGTATGCCTTGGATTTCGGGAAAAGATGGGAAGATCATCTCTATATGGTAGAGTTTTCTTACAATAATAGCTATCAAGCTAGCATAAAGATGGAATCATTTGAAGCTTTGTATGGTAGGAAATGTCGTACAACATTACCTTGGGTGGAAATAGGCGAGCCAATATTATATAAGCGTAAAGAAGTCGAAGAAGCTAATTCGACGATACGCTCTATCCGGGAGAGGGTACTAATAGCCCAAGATATGCAAGCAAAGTACTACAACGCCATGCATCAGAATGTGGAATTCGCGGTGGGCGATTGTGTATATTTAAAAATTAAGCCATTCAAAGGCGTATCCAGGATTCAGCGCTTGAAATAGTTATGCCCGAGGTATCTTAGTCTATTTGAAGTGGTGGAGCTAGTTGGAGAAGATGCCTACCGGCTAGCTCTTTCGGCAGAATTGAGTGGATTGTAGGATGTGTTCCACATATTTGTGTTTCAGAAAGCTGTTAAAGATCCAGCTCAGCTAATTGCCAATGATCTCGTACTGGTCGAGTCTGGGCTAACGACAAAGGATAGGCCCATACGGATTGAGGATCGGCAGTTAAGCAACAACAAAACAAGACAATCGGTACGGTCAAAGTCCGGTGGGACAACTATGGCCATGAGGAGCTAACATGGGAGCGAGAGCAAACCATGTGTGCTGAATTTCACGATTTGTTAGTATAAAATGTTGTACATTTCTTTGTTGAAGGGAAAATATATTATAATAACTTTCTTGTTGTATTCTGGTGTTGTATAGAAATTTCGGGATGAAATTTTTTGTAAGGGGGGAGGATTGTAACACCACCAAACAAACAAGAGATCGTCGACCTGGGCTCGACAAAAATTGTCGAGGAGAGCTCGACGAAGATCGTCGAAAGGAGCTCGACAAAGATCGTCGAATAGAGCTCGACGAAATTCATCGAGCTGAGATCGTCGAGCCGAGCTCAGCAAAAAGCATCGTGCGGAGCTCGACATTTTGGAGCGACTCATGTAAGGAGGTTGTTTTACGGCCAATATGCGATGAGTTGATTTCAACCCAAGCCATTGCATAGTTTTGATGATTTTATCGTATGGCTTCGATGTACTCCGAGACCTCTTATTCAGATAGATAGAAAGGAGGAAATCATTATTTCCTTTTACTTTCTCTCTCTTCTCGAGTCTTGGAGCAAAAAACTCTCGATGGGTGCTAGGGTTCCGTGGGTTTGCTGAAGTTGCTGGGGAAGAGCTTGTGCCGAAAATAAGATCTTAAGCTATAATCGCGAAGGGGAAAGTGAGGTGATCATTTCTAACCGCATAGAAAAGCTGTGTTAGGGCTCCAAAAAGAAAGTCAAGGGTAATGATCTTTCTCCTTGGACATGTGAAGTCCTTATTTTGGCATGTGCATGGATTTCCCCCACAAAGAGGTGGAATGTTGTGGGATTTCGGTTAGGTTGATTCTTGAAATACCCAAGAGGTCTAGCATATAGATCCGGAAATGTGTAGTATGGAATGGACATGTAGTATGAAGGCCATCTAGACAGGTTTGTCTTGATTGGTGCTGATTTATTTTGCACACCAGAGAAGACTCCGCGTATAAAGAGTGTTTTGTCGGGTCGGTGGGTTGTGCCTATGAAGCGAGGTAACAGGAATTACTTGAGTCTAATTGCAGGAAAATACCCTCGAAATTTATGAGTTGCATGCCACATAAGTCCAGTGTTTTTGGCACTGCAGGTACTGCAGGGATTACTGGATGGTTGGTCCAGTTATGGTTAGGGCTAGGTATATAAAGAGAGTTCTGTCGCTAATATCAGGCGATAGTGGTTCTTGCTGGCGATAGCTCCTAGCTATCCTATGATTACGAAGCCAGTCCATCGGTGTTAGTGTGGCTATTGTGAGCTACGAGCTCTTAAAAGGCTTCATGCCAAACGGATAAGGGGAAATCGACCCGCGTTAGTTGTGGCGATTTGAGTAACGGGTAACGGCTGACCTATCTCCGCATTATGGTTATCAACATGAGTTGCCCGGGTTATTCCGAATTCGTTGTAGCACGTAATGAGGTTCTTTTGCTTGCGCACCATTAATACTAAAGTCTTCGGCTGTAGGACGAAGAGCGCAATGCTCAATGTTTACAGTTTGGTTTCAGACCTTTGAACGGTGGTGGGACCCTGGTTTTCCGGTACACCAATAATGTGCCATGAGAGAACGGAGAAACAGATCGTGTGGTCGATGTTTGTTATATGTTGATGGTGCGTGAGTGCACATCTTGTATTATATCTGCTTATGAAATGCCAAGCCTATAGTAAAGGAATACCACTGCCACGGGAAAGGGGTAGGGTCGTTATAGATTTGTCAGCTGATTGCTAACCGTTGCCTTGTTTGCCACCATTCTAGTGGACTGCCCTTGTGCAGGTGCTGGAGAGCCAAGCGGAAAATAGTGGGTTGAAGCCCTTGTTGCTGCTGCTATGTTAAGCTTCGAAGGACAATTAAAGAAATTTTTTAATGTTTTCCTGTGTGGCTGGCCTGCGTGCCGATGTATGTAATCCACACTTATGAAGAGAACCTGTGAGGCCTTAAGGCCAAATGTTTTGTGTGTTTTGTATACATTCCTTTAAGAAATATAATCGGGTTGTTTTTATATATATATATATATATATATATATATATATATATAGTGGACATTCATGGTTGATGAATTCATACTTAACCCCTAATGCTTCCGCTAGAATGCTCTGAGTTAGGTTACGTGTACTAATTTTTTATATTAACTTTTAACTATGCCGCATTTTTGTGATATACATTGTGGGGCTCCTACTGACCTTCTATTATATATCATTTAATGGGTGGAGTCGTTATAATTATGTTGTTGTGTTCTAGGTGGAGTGAGCTCTGATACAATACCACACTATTTCAGATGATCATGGAACGCACGGCATAGTTATTCGCCACCGTTATTAGATCGGAGTGCTTTAACCTTCTTAGCCAATTAGTTCTCTACTTCATTCTTAAACTCTTTGAACTTTTCAAAGGTTTCAGATTTGTACTTCATAAGATACACGTATCTGTATCAACTGAAATCATCAGTAAATATAACAAAGTAGAAAAACCCACCTCTAGCCATAGAACCCATGGGTCCACATACACAACAATTTATTATACCCAACAGATCATCAGCCCTCTCCTTGAAGCCAGTGAAAGGGACTTTAGTCATCTTGCCAAACAAACAAGATTCACATCTCTCAAATGATTCATAATCAAATGAGTCCAATAGTCTATCTTTATGGAGCTTAGATATACGTTTCTCTTTTATATGGCCGAAATGATAATTCGAAAAATATGTAGGGTTCGAGTAGTTCGTTCTTAGTCTTTCAGTATTTTCAATATTATAGATCGTATGATCTAAGTTCAAAACAAACAGACCATTAAACATTTGGGCTACACTATAACAAACATCATTCTTAAATATTGAACAACAATTATTCTTAATAATAAAAGAAAAACCCACCATGTCCAAACATGAAATGGATATAATGTTTCTTGTTATGGAAGGAACAAAATAATAATTATCTAATTCTATTACAAGCCCACTGGGCCAAGCAAGATGATAAAACACCACGATAACAGCAATAACTCTTGCTCCATTTAAAATGCGCAGGTCCACCTCTCTTTTACTCAGTAATCTTTTCCTTCCCAGTTCCTGTACATTTATACAAATGTGAGAACCACATCCGTTATCTAATACCCAGATGAAGGAGCAGAAAGGTTTATCTCTATAACATATATACCTGAAGAGGAAGTCATAACTCCCCTCATCTTTTGCAAACCCTCAATGTACGAAGGACAGTTCCTCCTCCAATGAATAGCCTTGCCATAGTGGTGGCACTTTCCTTTGTTCCCCGAGCCTTTCTTTTTCAGTGCATAAGACTTGGGTTTCAGTCCAAACAAAGGTCCTACCTTGGTCTTCTTGAAGCCCTTTGCCTTGTCCTTTCATTTATGCACCATCAATATGGGGCTAGCAGGCTTGGCCTTCTTCATGCTTATCTCGACAGTTTGCAACATACCTAGGAGCTCGGGCAGTGTCTTATATATTTCATTCATGTTATAGTTTAAGAAAAACTACTCATAACTGTCTGGCAATGATTGCAGGATTAGGTCTGTGTCCAACTCTTAGCCCAAAGGGAACCCTAGTCTTTCAAGATTCTTGATATAACCGATCATCATGAATACGTGAGTCCCTACTAGGTCCCAATCTCCCATCTTGCACTAGTGTAATGCTTGGTGACATCGAATCTCTCTTAAGGAACTTGACCTTGAAACATTTTCTTGAGATGCTAGTCAATTTCCTTGCAACCCATTCACTCTTTTTGTTTTTGGAGCTAAGAGTTCATGGTCGCAAGCATGAGACATTTGTCGTCTAAGGAGTCATCAAGATACTTCTTATGAGTATCTTTATCAGCACGCGATGCAATCTCGGCAGGCTCATCAGGGGATACCTCTTCCAAAATATAGAGCTTGGGATCTTTCCTGAGAATAATTCTCAAGTTCCTGTACCAGTCCAAATATTTTTGTTCCACTTAGCTTTTCCTTCTCAAGGGTTGCTCTTAGGGACAGGTTGGAGTGAGAACCATTTGTCATGGAAATTGTACAAGGATATAAGCAAAGCAAATTAGAACATTTCAGAAATATAATTTCATTCTTTCAATTTGGACTTTTATCAAAATAACTCCCACTATTTTTATCAAACTGATAACCTTCGATATCTATTCGAAGAGTTTAGCGAGAAACCCTCTAAGTGGATAAGATCCATATTTCACAAACACTATGAAGTCAACTTTTGCTTTTCTCTCTCAATGTGTCTATTTAGGTAGACAACGCTTACAAATTGCATCACTATGCAGTTCTTGTATGGCTGGTGAATAACTCTTTACTCGCATCCATCATATGGTGCATGCCAAAACCATGCCTTTGGGCACTCAACCATTGAGATCACCTAGTTAAGCTTGACCCGATGTCTACAGTGGGATATCACAATTATCCGCTAATACCCTTACCAAGATAGATTAATGCACCTTGATTTGCCAAGCCCACACTTCATCGATCAAGGCAGGAAAAGTGTCATCCATCGTAAGGAATCCGAAAACATAATATTGCTTAATGGATTTTGATATTCAATTAACTTTTTAATCATGGTTAACACTTAACTAGTGTGCACATGGAGCAAAAGAAAATCAGCAGGCATAATCATAATGCATCTCAGATGTGTACAAGAAGATCATCAACAGTTGATGAGCCGGGATAAATCTTAACTTCCAAGACACTTCAAAATCTTACGATTTACATGCATAGGACATGAGCAACACAAACTCCACTTACACAGTAGACAAGCTTGTCACTTCATGTGAGATTCAAAATCTAGCACATGCTTAGTTTCACAAACAAACAAATTGACGGTTACGGTTTGTAACACCTCTACCCGTCAAGAAGAATATAATAGAGGGTCCGGCCGGGGCCCCACACCATATTCCACTAACAGGCGGAGACGCTACGAACTAATATCATAACCAACGCATCCTAACACAGCGCATTCTAGCGGAAGTTTCACGGTTGAATATTTGAACTCAAGATAAAGAACACTGTCCACTATAAAATAGGAATGTTTACAAACATCAAAAGAGTCTGGCCTTAAGGCCTTACAACAATTTCTCTGAACAAGAGTGTGGATTACAGACATCGACACGCAGGCCGGCCACACATGAACAAAAGAAACAAAACAATGCCTTCGAGGGCAGCAACGCAGCTTTGGGCTTCAGCCCGCTAAGTCCCGCTCGGACCAGCACCTCTAGTACCTGTAAGAACCAATCCACCAAGCGGTGGAAAACAGGGCAACGGTCAGCATTCAGCTGACCAATTATAACGACCCTGCCCCTGGCACGGGGCAGCGGAATTCCATCCCTGTATAGCAATCTTCCAATATGATATCTATTGCAATTCAAGCAAGACGTGCACGCCCGCACAGTCACATATCACAAACGCCGGCACGACGGCCCGACGTCCCGTGCACTCATGGCACTCTCGGGTGCACCGGAAACACCGGATCTCACCATTGAGCATTTCGTCCGGCACACAGGCCTAGGACTCTCATTATGCCGCTGACGAAAGCCCAATGCCTTGGCGCTCTCATATCCAGCCTACATAATGCAGGTACAGATCAGCCACCCCCCGTTTCTCAAATCGCCTTGCCCAACCAAGTACATCGTACCTGAGGCCACATTTAAAGGCGCGGGTCGGTTTCACCTTGCCTGTTCGGCATGAAGCCTTTTCATACAGTTGCAGCCCAACGCTCAACCACACACAAAGTGGCAACTCATGGCCACAAGAGTTGCACCCAACTCTCCCAATTTCCTGGACTTCCTCCAGTACTTTATCCATCATTCATACAAGCAATAATCACGGAGTCTTCTCCGATATGCAAACAAGCATCACCAATCTAGACCAACATGTCCAGATGGGCTTCACACAGCATGCCTAGATCCGTACTCCAATTCCGTACTCAAATAAGGGGGACTTCACATATCTACCCCAAGGGACGTCACAACCCACCGCACACTCGCGGGGAAGGGTTTTCCCTATGCAATGCAGGAATTAAGGACTTCACATGTCCAAGCAGGAAATCGTTACCCTAGGAATTCGCTTCGGAGCCATGGAGAGAATTTGAGACGGATGAAAGCCTTCGCAGCAGCGTTGCCTTCGCAAATCCAAACTCGGCTCGCGATTTGGACCACCGTAGCACCACCGGCAGCCAGATTCCACTTCTTCTTCCTCACCTTGCTCTCACCTCTCTCTTAAAGCTAGAAAGAGAATATGAACTCAAAAATGAGCCTTTCCTCCTCCTTTCCCGGCATTATCAAACCAGGAATGAGCCTCAGCCACAGGATCCTCTTTAAGGAAAATGAATGGCCAAGATCTACCTGAAAAGTCTATTTTTTGGCCGACACGGCCTGTGACACGCCCGTGTCACAGGCCGTGTACCCTTAAGCGGCACACGTACCGACTGAAAACTACCAGAACACGGGCATCGACACGCCCGTGTCGAACCTGACACGCCCGTGTCAGTCATGTGACATGCCCGTGTCACCCCTGTTATACGGTACTCAACGAACTCTAAAACCAGTCAGAGCAGTACACGGGTAGGCACACGCCCTCGGACACGCCCGTGTCAAATCTGACACGGCCGTGTTCAAGGCTAGATTCCGGGCCGTGTACATTTCTGACTCGATCCGGCAATTTCTTGAGTGACACGCCCGGGGACACGCCCGTGTCCCAGGCCGTGTCAACCAGCCTGCACCTTAAATCCAATTTTGAGATTTTTGGGGTGTTACACGGTTAAGGAGTAAACTTCAAAGAAATCGCATGCATTCTTGGGAAGATACAAGACTAGACTTCGGAATTTAGAACACTTCTAAATCTCCAAATCAATACGCCATGGATTTAGCAACTTCTGAAACAATGAATATTGTCGGCAACTTGGCTCTGATACTACTGTTGGGTTTTTGGGGATGGCACAACACGTGTGCACGCAGTGGAAATAAGAACAAGAAAAACCCAAATGAGTTCGAATCTAGCAATATTCTTGAATCAAGAAGTAAAGCACGCTGAAATAAAATTACCTTTGAGAGATTGAGTCAATGCTCAACCTAGAAGCTCAAGGAAAATTTCAAATGGTCAGTAGTGGCTTGAGTCTTGAGTGTAGAAAGTATATTCGTGCCTCTACAGGAAATACACATGATCGGGAGAATCTGTAGCAACTTGTCGCACAAGTTCTAGGTCAGGAGAGGACACTCAGCGTCTCCACAGACTGCTAGGTCTGTTGACGGAGAGGTGGCATAGACACTCGTCGGAATTGGGCTTGGTGACGGGATCGGTGGAATGCTTCCGTCGGCTTTGAAGGCTATCGGTCTTTCCCATAGAGACGGCTCGTGTGGTTAGACCGAAGGAATAATCGCTTACTGTTCAAGCCCTAAAGTTTCCTATTTATACCCAAAGTGAATAAACAAAACAGCTTCCGCTAATCGCAGACCAAGGACTTAGACAAAATAGACCATTGTCCAGACAACAGTTTGTCTGGATGAATCGTCGAATATGTATATGATATATGATGAATCATCGTGTATCAATTTATAATCGACGAATAATTAAGTATCTTATAACATATACGACGTTCTCAAAGCTCACAATGCATTTTGTGCCAAGGCTAGATTCGTCGAATGGCATTCGTCGAACTGCATTCGCCGAAAGGCATTCGTCGAACTGCATTCATCGAATGCCCTTCGTCGAACGGACTTTGTCAAACGGACTTCATTGAATGACGCATGAATTCTGCGCCAAAGGCTAGATTTGTCGAATGACATTGAGTGAATACAATAAACTCAACGCCTAAGTGCCAGATTCGCCAAGTAAACCCTTTACTCGACGAAGGCATTGAGTGCACTCAATGCACTCATCGCCTAAGACGCAGACTCGTCCAGTAAACTCCTTTACCCGACGAATTGCTGAGTAGACTCAACGCACTCAATGCGTTTTGCATTAGAATATTTTAGTCCCTTTTGCTCATCATATGTGCTATACCATACAGATCCAAACTCCCAATTTCTCCACAATCTTATGTGTGACCCTGACAGGATCATATTGAGTTGGTAGTGAGGCTACATGCTTGATCACTTCCAAATCACTTTAGTAGCACCAACAGACTTGTAGTGGATAAGATTTTGGAAAGTAGAATCATCAATGTCACTCACTATGATAGTTTGTTCCCTTTTGTCCATAGTTGCAAGTATGACCTCATCCTTGGTCACTTCAGAATATTTTTTAGGTGTCTGGATTGTGGCATCCTAAACTGAGACATTCAAGGGGATGAAAGGTCCCTCCTAAATAATAATGAAAATCCTAGGGTCAGATGCCTCCATGAACAGCCTGAGCCTTTCTTTCCAAATGCCAAAATTTTCTTTCATGCAAATTGGGAGCTTCATAAAACATAATTCCTTTTGGTTCTCTCCAGAACCCATAATGAATATTAATAGCTACTCCAGGAGATCAGCTAAGACTGTTAAGTCCTTTTTGAGGAACCTCCCTCTGATACCACTTGAAAGTGTTTACATTTAAGAGAAGCTAAACACCAAGAGGGGGGGGGGGTGAATAGTCTTTTTTCCTTTTTGTGATTTCCTTTTATACTTTAGTATGTTGTGATTACTTTAGGGTTGCTTTCAAGAAAACACAATCAGCACATAAATGGTTTATAGTTATTCCGCAGAGTTTGGATACATCCATTATCCCTCCCACCTCTCTAATATCTTGTTAGACAAAGCCAACTTCTCCAAACTCAGCTCCAAGAGCTTACAACACAAATACCTCAGAATTTCTCAGACTCCTCCATGTCCTAAACTCAGGCCCACACCCCTACACTCAGAGATGTAATCTCCTATAACTCATTAATCTGCACCAAACTACCTACCTCATACTTTAGGCAAAGTCCTACACAAAGGCTTCGAGAAAGCCCTACACTCAGATCCAATACTAGATCCTACCTCAGAGGATAAACCTCCTACAGCTCAGGCACTTAGCCAAACCATAGATCCACATAGGGATCCTTCCACTCAGATTCCCAACTAGAATCCTATAACTTAGGCCAAAAGGCCCTACAACTCAGATATTCTAAAAGATCCTACAGTTTGAATGTTGTTTGTTGATGATGAAGGAAACCAAAGATATGATCTATATGTCTTCCTCTTTCTAAACTAAGAAAACTCAGTCCTGCCTCCTTCATAACTCCAAGAATGTATCTTCAAGATTAGGCCTGCTGAAACTGTGAAGTCACTACAACACGTGCTTGCTTTGTTGCTTCTTCTACATCATAGAGTAAGCTCTCTGAACTTATTATTGAAGCTGAGTTGGTCAACAGCTAAATTACTTGAACAGCTTGTGTTAATAGAAGGATCAAGTTCTTCAACTTCTGTAACTTGGTCGAGAGGAGGAAGAAGTTTTACAAATCTGCAAAAAGTTAATTTCTTCTTCCTTAATCTCTCCCTTTTCTATTCCGTAGTCCAACAACTCTTTGAGTAGTGGGACTACCGGGTATTGACAACTGCAACAAGTATTTTCTATTTAATGCAGTATAATAGGCAAGGAGCGGCATTTATCGTCTAATGTTCAGTTCCCGCAACATTTTGAACTACCACTGACATCATCATGACACAACACCTGTGTACTTAGCCAAATTCACAATTCTGTATAAGCATTGAGAGAAGCCTTATCACTCAGAGCCAAAACACTTAGGCAGATTTCTGTATCTTCAGGCATTGAGTAATCAGTCATCACTCAACGAATATTGACTCTTGCAGTCTAACTGATTATGTGTTGAGTGAGCCTTCATCACTCAATGCATTTGGAATTAGCTGATTTTCTCTACATGGAGGTGTTGAGTGAGTTGTCTTCACTCAATGCTTTCTGCCTTTACTTGTTTTGTTGAAGAGGCGTTGAGTGAATGGACTTCACTCAAAGCTTCTGTCCTTAGACGGAATTCTGTATCAACCAATACTGCAGCTCTGACTAACTTTTTCATGTCGATGCTTTCTCTACATGGCGTTGAGTGAATTTCCTTCACTCAATAGTTCTGGACTTAGCCAGATTTCTTGGCAGATTCTATGTGACTTTAATTGCTTGAGCTTTACTCAACGCTTCTGGCTCTATGCATTGAGTGAACTGCCGTCACTCAATGTTTCTGGACTTAAATAGATTTTTGCCTTGGTAGTGCTGAGGCTTTGACTGTCTGGTCTTTACTCAACACTTTCGGTCATCTGGCGTTAAGTAAACTGCCTTCACTCATCCCATCTGAACTTAAGCAATTTTCAGTCTTGTCACATCCTGTCTGTTGTCCTCCTATAATTGTCACTTGGATAACCTGTCTAATCAATATAACAAAAGCCATCAGCATACATAGAACTTATTGAATGCATCATATAAAAACATGTGTATACCATTGTTATGTAGACCTTCTTCAAATCTAGGATATTTTGATTAATGGACCCAACATCCCTTACAGAGAGAACTCCAAAGCAGGTAATGTAAAAATATAACGCGAGAATCGTAAGTGAACTCACGAATACCTTATAATCTCTACAAAAGAGAAGTCAAAAGTAAATAAATTTAAAATATAATGCGAGTAATAGAAGCGAACTCGTAAACATCTGATATTCTCTACAAAAGATAAGTCATAAGTATGTAAATTTTAAAATAAAAAACGAGTACCTAAAGTTTACTCGTGAACATCTGCTAATCTCTACAAAAGAGAAGTCAAAAGCAGGTAAATTTTAAATATAATGCGAGTACCAGAAGCGAACTCGTGAACACTTACTATTCTGTACAAAAGTGAAGTCAGAAGTAGGTAAATTTAAAATAAAATGTGAGTACCTGAAATGACCTCCTAATCTCTATAAAAGAGAAGGCAAGGGCAGATAAATTTAAAATACAACATGAGTATCGGAAGTGAACTCGCAAAAACCTGCTGATTTTTGCAAAGGAGAAGTCAAAAGAAAGTAAATTTAAAATATAGCGCGAGTACCAGAAGTGAACTAGCAAGCACAGCAGGTAAATTTAAAATATAACATGAGTACCTGAAGTGAACTTGCAAAAACCTGCTATTCTTTGCAAAATAGATGTCAAAATCTGGTAAATTTAAAATATAATGCGAGTACCTGAAGTAAACACACAAACACCTACTAATCTCTGCAAAAGAGAAGTCAAAATTAGGAAAATTTTAAATATAATGTGAGTTCTTGAAGTCAACTCAGAAACACATGCTAATCTCTGTAAAGAGAAGTCAAATGATGGTAAAATTAAAATATAATACAAGTTCCTGGAGTGAACTCGTGAACACCTGCTAATTTTGAAAAAGAGAAGTTAAAAGTAGGTAAATTTAAAATATAACGTGTGTACCGTAAGTGAACTCACGAACACTTTCTAATATATGCAAAAGAAAAGTCAAAAGGTGGTAATATTAAAATATAACACGAGTACATGAAGTCAACATGCAAACACCTACTAATTCGTACAAAAGAGAAGGAAAAAGCAAAATAAATTTAAATATAATGCAAGTACCTGAAGTGAACTTGCGAACACCTACTAATCTCTGCAAATGAGAAGTCAAAAGCAGGTAAATATAAAATATAACCCAAGTACATCAATTGATCTTACAAACACCTGATATTCATGGAAAAATAGAAATCAAAAGCAGGTAAATTTAAAATATAACATGAGAAACTGAAGTGAACTCATAAAGACCTACTAATCTCTACAAAAGAGAAGTCAAGTGCAGGTAAATTTAAATATAAGATGAGTACCTAAAGTGAACTCGGAAACAACTACTAATCTATGCAAAAGAGAAGTCAAAAGCAGGTAAATTAAAGAAATAATCTGAGTTACTAAAGTGAACTCATGAACACCTGCTAATAACTGTAAAAGAGAAGTCAAAAGCAGGTAACTTTAAAAAATAACTCGTGTTCCATAAGTAAACTCGTGAACACCTGCTAATCTCTGGAAAAGATAAGTCAAAAGGAGGTGAAACTAAAATATAATGAGAGTACCATAAGTGAACACGCGAACACCTGCTAATATATGAAAAAGAGAAGGCAAAAATAGATAAATTTAAAATATAATGTGAGCACCTGAAGTTAACTCGCGAACACATACTTATCTATGCGAAAGAGAAGTCAAAAGCAGGTAAATTTAATGATGGTTTTTAGTTGTCTACCTAAATCACCTAGGGGGGTCTAATAGGTGATGTCTGTGCCGTTTTGAGGAATAAAAATATGAAATGCCGGAGCACAGAAAATAAACAAGCAAGCCACAGAAAACACAAGATTTATAGTTGTTCCCCAACCATGGATACGTCCACTCTCTACCTCACCGATCCAACACCATGCTAGACTCGGCTAGTTCACTATTAGCTCGGATTGAAAAACAGTCCTACAACTCGGAGCAATGCCCCTACAACTCGGAGTCAAAACACTCCTACAAAAATATCGGAGAACAAAACTCCTACAACTCGGAGAAAAATTCTCCTACAAGAATAAATGTTTTACAGAAAAATACAAACAGAAATATTTCAGATCTGAATCTTCAACCCTTCTTCCTTCTTGAAATTTGAAGCTCTATCCAAAATGGATCGAAGAAGAAAAGGCAAAATCTCTAGATTTGAAAACTTTGGGATCAACACGATCAATGAGTAGATTTGTTGATGTAGAATGTCATGATCTATTGAAAACTTCTTATTCTTAATCTCTTGGATTGGAGAAGGTCAGCGGCGAAGAAGACGATGAGTATTCACGGCAGTTCCCGATTTTGAAATGAAAAATTGTGATTCAGAAAACTTAATTTTCTTCTTAGGGTTAGTCAATTATGATAAGACCTTTTATAGGTATTGCCTAACGGTCATAATCATTAATGACAGAATACGTGGACCAATTAAGAAATGAGATCAATTTAAAATTACTCTAAATAGAGAATTCCTTCACAAGTGGAAGGACAGTCTTGGGCTTGGAGAAACTTTCAACAAGTTTCTTTTCAGTAGCAAGTTGTTCTTCCAACTTTTGAAAGATTTTCTCCTTCAGGTTCAGGTGCTCGAGAGCTTTATTATATTCTTCCTCAGCATCATGGAATTCCATTCTGAGTGAGTCCATCATTATCTATTTCTCCCTCAGATTGCTCTCCTTAGCCTTAAGAGATTTAATCTTCATAGCTTGAGTTCTTGCGACTCTTTGAAATTTATTGTAAGCCTTGATTAACTCTTTGTATTGATTCATATGTTCAGATTCATCATAAGATGAACAGTCCTCATGATCTTGGTCAGAAGCATCTGATTTCGACAGAGGAGTGTGAGTGTTTACGTTCCCAGTGAACTAGGGTTCTTCTTCTTCAACTATATGTGTCATGAACCAAAAGTACGCTTCCTCATCATCACTTGACTCAGATGAGTTTGTGTCGTTGAGGGTCTTGGCCTTCTTGGCTACCAGGATTCTTTCAAATTTATTCTTATTGTAAGAAGATTTCTTCTCCTCTCTTCTTCCACCCTCCTTTTGGTGACGACAATCAGCTATTATGTGTCCTGGCTTATTACAGCAATAACAAACAATGTTTAAATAAATATGTTTGTTATTTTTTGAGTAATACTGTCTTTATCTACTTGAGCCTTTCTTGTGACAATCAACATCTTGGCATAATCTTCTTAATGAGGCATCTTTTCCTCTCCACTGTTTATTCTTGTTCAAGAACTTCTTGAACTTCCTTGAAAGAAGAGAAAACTCTCCTTCAGATAGCTCAGAGCCCGAGGTACTTGTCTTTAAAGCTTCTTCTTCACTCTCTTCCTGTGCGGGAGCAGGAGATGCAACTTTTGGCTTCCTTGAGCTGTCTGCCTTTAGAGCGACAGACTCCTCCTTGGATGAAGACCGTATTTTCTCTTCTTCAGCTTTTCTTGAGTTTATTTGGAGCTCATATGACATGAGCTTTCCAAAGAGATTCTGAGGGTCAATCTCTACCAGCTTACCAAACTCTCGAATTGCACAGACTTTGTTGTCCCATTCCTTAATCAAGGATCTCAGAAATTTGTCATTCAGTTCTCCATTAGTGAATACTCGGCCATAGAATCTTTGGCCGTTGAAAATCTTGAAGAAGCTTTCAAACGTATCAGCAATAGAATCCTTGGGACATTATCTGAATGTTTCATATTTCTGATTTCGAAGGGATCTAGTGTCATCCCTTACCTCTTCAGTACCTTCCATTATAACAATAAGAGACTGCTACATTTTCTTTGGAGGATTGGCATTGAATGAGATTCTACAACAACGAATCTTCAATAGCACTTGCGATGACATTCTTAGCTATCTTGTCTTAAAAGACAAGTGCAATTTCATCTTTGTCAAGATCCATGAGCAACTTTGGAACTTGCCTTATTGTTCAATGGTGGAGGCTATCATTTGAACATACGGTCCTACTTCCACTATCATAAAGATCCTTAGATCCACAGCTTCCATGAAGAATTTTATTCTTTCTTTCCACATGGGAAAGTTAGCCTTTGTGCATAAGGGAAGCTTAGCAAAATTCTTGGCTCTGTCCATGCTTGTATCCTCACAAGACAACTAGGAGCAGATCTGTTCAAGGTGTCAACTTTTTTGATGAACAACCTCCCTCTAATACTAATTTTTCTTTTTTAATTGTCTACCTAAATCACATAGAGGGGGGAGAATAGGTGAGGCTTGTGTCTTTTTGTGGAATAAAAACTTGAAATGATGGAGTGTACAAAATAAACAAGCGAGGCACAAAAAACACAAGATTTATAGTGGTTCCCCATCCTTGGGTACGTCCACTCTCCAACTCATCGATCCAGCAATACGCTAGACTCGGCTACTTCACTATTAGCTCGGATTGAAAAACAATCCTACAACTCTGAGAAATTCCCCTACAACTCGGAGTCAAAAAACTCCAACAAAAATCTCAGAGAACAAAGCTCCAACTGAAGTAAATTTTGAGAGAATTTTGAGTCAAAATCGGAAACTTTCCCAATAATGGAAACGGTTTGAAGGCTATGTTATAATCAAAATAGGGCAATCTCAATATAATACGAACTATGATATCAACAGATCATAGCAAAGTCATATAAAGAAACCATGACATTCAATAGATTGTTATACCTTCGCGACTCTTTTATCAATGGTTAACGTGAATGACTTCAAGCTCCGGTCTTTCTTCGGTTCAAGATCATTTGAGATATTAACAGAGCTCTACAAATGGTATAGCCTCTAAATGAGACACACCACCAATGAGGTAGGCAACCTTTGCTGACAATGGACTATGCTAGCACACTTACCTTCTCAAATGAGTGAGAAGGACACAAGAGGGATGAAGGAGAAGCTTTCTTTCACATCCTTGTTTGAAATTATCATCACATGAAGTGATGAGATGGTCAAGTCTTTATCCAAAAAGTTCTCTCTTTCTCTCTTCAAAATTCCCTCCAAAAAGATCTCATTTGGCATAAATCAAAAGACAACTTCTAAAGTGCTTTTTCCATATAGCAAAAAGTATAAATCATAAAGCATTTTCATTATACTTTATACTTTATGCTTTATTATTAAATGGACATCATCCATTTAATTAACCAAGCATTGCATGATATATTGATCTCATCAATTAATTATGTCATGACCAAGATTAAAAATTAATCAAATTAATTAATGATATTAATAAACTTTAATAAATTAAATTAAATTATCTTCTTAATTAATATACTTTATTTAGTCTTGTGAAATACTAAAAGGGTATAATCTTTATTACATCTTTGTTTAGTTTAATGGGCCTTAAGGAACTAATGAGGGATGCTAGTCCCTCCCATAGTCCTACAGCACATTAATGTCTTACACTTAGACAAAGAACATGAATACTAATCCTTAGTAGTTGATATAGTACAATTGCAATTCTCGTATATAGGTATAGGTGTGTAACCTATTTAGGTCCCGACTAAACTTGCAATAAAGAGGATGACTACACTAATCATTTAGTGATGACTAACAACTTAGCATATCAGATAACATTGATGCCCCCATCAATGATCACTTATACAGACCATGGTTGACATCTAGCAATGTATCATGGCTCCCAGATAGTGGTGAATGACACGCCAAAAATTCTCATCATTTAATAGAACCTAATTGAGTATGTGACAAAGAATTTAGTAAGATCCTAACATCCTTACATGTCCTTGTCAAGCAAAAGATCACGGAAAGAGTCAATACCCTCACGCTTGATAACTATGTAATTCTAGTAAAAAATAAGCATTACAAAGATGAAACCCTTTTCATCTCTATTATCTACCTTGGCCAAGGATTTATGCTTATCTCAATTTGGATCTCATTGGACATCAAATCTATTGCATCGACAGACGGATGTATTCTCATATCTGGCATACATTTTACTCAATGACTTAGTCTCAATGACCATTTGAACCAGATCCTCCTCATGGCTAGAGGAAGTACCATATAGTCTCTTATGTACATAGAAATTCAGTCATGAGTGATTACTGTGCTTCAGGTAATAAGGATCAATATATATAATCACAACTAGGTAATCCATCGATTGACAATAAGAAGCCTCCATTTCGATGATCACCAAAAATGTCACTTCATATGAACTTGTCAAACAAACACCTGTGCCCTTTGTTTAGACATCTCATGTCACAAACGTGTGACTCGTCATCCCTAAGAAGGGAAACAAAGGACACACAAATCATTAACATGACAATTGATGTCCCATCAATAGTCAATTTACTAGGGATATTTAAGAAATATGGTATAATAAAAAAATCATCACAATATACTTGACTTCTCAAGAATAGGTTTTAATTCCATTATTCCAATGGACCCAATCATGAATTATCTTACAATAATGTCTGGATATAATAAATGCATAATCAAATAAGTCTGGCCTTTAGAAGATAAATTGTTTTTACAAAATAATAATAAAACAAAAAGATGGCTTTAAGGTCACATATCTAACAATCTCCCACTTGCACTAAAGCCACTCAGGTTAAATTTGCCACCCCATCTCTTAAAGATGTCTTTCAAAACACTCCAACTTTAATGGCTTTGTTAGTGGATCTGCTATGTTCTCTAATATAGGTACTTTCTGCACAAGAACGTCGCCACGCTTGACGATCTCTCTGATGATATGGAATCGCCTTTCAATGTGCTTTGACTTTTGATGAGACCTAGGTTCCTTTGCCTAAGCTATAGATCCAGTGTTATCACACAACAAGTCAATGGGTTATTTAATACTAGGAACCACTCCAAGCTCTGAGATGAATTTCTTCATCAGTGCAGCTTACTTTGCTACATCACATGCAGCTACGTATTCTGCCTCATTGGTTTATGCAATAGTGATCTCTTGCTTGGAACTCTTCCAATACGCTGCTCCTCTATTCATAATGAAAATATACCCCATAGTAGATTTTTTTTCATCTACATCAGTTGAAAAATCTGAATCTGTATAACCTTTTATACCAAGTTCACCTCCTCCATATAGCAAAAACATATCTTTAGTCCTTCTTAAGTACTTAAGTATATTATTGACCACTATCTAATGAGTTTCTCCTAGATTTGTCTTATATCTGCTTGTAGCAATTTTAGCATGGGAAATATCCGGTCTAGTAAAAAGCATAATATACATTATGCTACCTACTGCAAAAGCATAAGGAACATTTTCTATATACTTAATCTCTTCAAGTGTGGAAGGACACATTTTATTAGAGAGATGTACTCCATGAGAGAATGGTAATAAAACTCTCTTAGAGTTCTGCATCATAAACTTATTTAAGAAATTGTCTATATAAGATTATTGAGAGAGGGCTATAAGTCTTCTTGATCTATCTTTACAAATCTTGATTCCTAAAATATAGGAATCCTCTCTCAAATCTTTCATAG
Organism: Platanthera zijinensis; assembly: GCA_039513925.1. Taxonomy (NCBI): domain Eukaryota; kingdom Viridiplantae; phylum Streptophyta; class Magnoliopsida; order Asparagales; family Orchidaceae; genus Platanthera; species Platanthera zijinensis. Next base: position 168,183,079 of record CM077081.1, on the reverse strand, counting down.
AGAATTTCTCAAAAAGGAACGACTTAATAAAAGAGAGAAAATTCAAATCATTTCCAAAAATGAGAATTTCATGTACATAAAGTATAAGGAAAGTGAGAGCACTCCCATTGGTCTTGTTATACACACATGGTTCATCAGGATGTTGAATGAAACCAAACATTTTGATAATTTCACCAAATCACATGTTCCATGTTCTGGAAGATTTCTTTAGTCCATAAATGGACTTATGGTATTTTCATATCTTTGGAGTGTCATTAGGAATAAGAAATCCCTCAGGTTATTCCATATAGATATACTCAGAGAGGATCCCATTTAAGAAGGCAGTCTTGACATTCATTTGAATTATCTAATAATTCAGGTATGCTTCAATAGCAAGTAAAATTCTAATGGACTTAAGCATAACTATTGGTGAAAAGGTTTCATCATAGTCAATACCTTGTCTTTGACGATAAACTTTTTCCACAAGTCTTGCTTTGTATATTGCAATATGACCATCAACATCCAATTTTCTCTTATAGATCCATTTGCGTCCAATAGGTATAATACCTTTTGGAGGATTTATAAGAGTCCAAACCTTGTTAGAATACATAGAGGCCATTTCTAATTTCATAGCTTCAAGCCATTTTCGAGAATCAACATCATATGTTGCTTCCTTATAGTATTTAGGGTCTTTAAGATCACTATCCTCAACAAGGAATAGTGACTCAACTACATCATGCATGAGACCATAACATTCTGGAGCATGAGACTCTCTAGTGCTCCTTCTAAGAGGACATGTATTAGAAGAACCTCCCACTTGAATAGGGATCTCTTTAGATATGGGCTCAGTGGTTATTTCTTTGACTTGTTCATACAAGTCAATTTTTCTACCATCACCGCCTTCTTGGATAAACTGGTTTTCCAAAAATATAGCATGCCTACTAACATAAGTAGTTTTATCAGTGGGATGGAAGAAATAATATCCCATAGTTTCTTTGGGATAACCAATGAATCTACATAAAGAAGATCTTCCTTATAATTTGTCCACCTTGAAGTTCTTAACATAGGCAGGACATCCCCAAATTCCTACAAAATTAAGATTTGGCTTTCTACCATTCAATATCTCATATGGGGTAGTAGAAACATATTTCTAAGGTATCCTATTTAAGATGAAGGTAGCCATCTCCAGGGTAAGACACCATAAGAAGATAGGTATATAAGTATAACCAATCATGGATCAGACCATATCCAATATGGTCTTATTTCTTCTTTCAGAGACTCCAATATGCTCACGAGTGCAAGATGTTATCCATTGGGATAATATTCCATTATCTTTAAGATAACTAAGAAAATTAGAGCTATGATATTCACCTCCTCGATCTGATCGAAGAGCCTTAATGCTCATAACTTTTTGTTTCTCTAATTCTAATCTAAACTCCTTGAACACTTCAAAGACTTCAGACTTGTGCATTAGAAGGTACACAAAACCATACCGTGAAAGATCATCGGTAAAGGTCACAAAGTAGTAATACCCTCCTCAAGCAGACTCTGGAAAAGGCACATCGGTATGTATGAGTCCTAATAATTGATCAACCCGAATACTCTGACCCATACAAGGTACTTTAGTCATTTTCCTATGGAGACATGCTTCACAAGTTAAGGTTCAAAACCTGATGGATCAATAAATCCTTCTTTTCCTAACTTTGTAATGCGATCTTTTCCAATATGACAAAGCATTAAATGCCAGAGATAAAATGGATTAAGGTCATCTCTAAGTCTCTTAGTCACAATTAGATTTGATTTATGCTCAATATTAGTAATCTCATCACTAATTCTTATCATAAATAGATTTTCAATCATATTTCCATAAACAACACATTTAGATTTGAAATAAATTAAACAATAATTGTCTTCAAAAGAAAATTCATAATTCTCCTTCAAAAGTTTTGGAATGGAAATAAGATTCTTGAAGACATTCTTAAAGACTAAACAATCTCAAAAATGATAACATACCCAGATGCTAAATGAAGATGATAGTCACCTATAGCGATAGCAACAACCCTTGCTCTATTTCCGACAGTGAGGATTACTTCATTTGGATCCAACATATGACTTCTCTCCAGATCTTGCACATTCATACAAATATGAGTAGTTGCTCCAGAATCTAGAACCCAAGTGTCAGATTCTAATCTAACATTTAGATCAATAGAAGAGAGCATAAGTATTGTACCTTCAGAAGGTGCAGTCTTGTATTTATCCTTCAAACCTGCAAGGTGCTTTCTGCAGTTCCTTTTCCAGTGTACTGGGACATCACAGAAAAAAAACAATTTCCTTTTTCATCTTTCTTACTGTCCACTTTCCTTTTACTTGGCTTTTTCATCATTCTTTTGACCACTTTCTTGCCCTTGAAAGATGATTTCCCTCCTTTCACTACCAGTGCATTTACACCACCATTCTTCTTCAAATCCTTTTCGGCCACAACAAGCATGTTGAGTAACTCATGATATGTTCCCTCCAACTTGTTCTTGTGGAGGTTTAAGACGTAGTGAAAAAAAGAATCTGGTAGTCATTGTAGCACAAGATTTATACTCAATTCATGATCCATGGCTAGACCCAATCTACCTAGTTCTTCAAAATACCCAATCATATTTATGACATGATCATAGATAGATGCCCCATCTGTCATTCTGCAACAAAATAGTGCCTTGGACACATTGTATCTTATGGCCCTACCACTCTTGTCATAAAATTCTTGAAAACGCAAGATGATGGTTCTATCATTCTCCATCTCTTGGTGCTGCCTTTGAAGGTCCGCATTCATAGAAGAGAGCATGTATGATCTAACTTTTAAATCATCATCTTTCCACTTCTCATATATTTCCTTCTCATCTTCTGTTGATTTAGAGGGCAGTGATGTAGGGGGTTGCTTATTAAAAACATAGGTCAATTTTTCATAATTGAGAACAATCTTTATGTTCATTAAATAATCTAGAAAGTTAGGCCCATTAAGAGTGTGCTTCTCATTCATAGAAGACAGGGGATTTTTACTACCCATTTTGAAAAAGCTTTTCATCAATTTGTGCAGAAATAGAAATTTGTATTATGTTTTGCAGAAAGAATCAAAACCTTATTATTAAGGTCTTAAAATAATAAGGTGACCTTCCACTAAAAAGTTTTTAAATCCCATACTCCTAAAATGGGAGATGGAGAATATCAAATTCCCTTAGTTGGGATGGAAGTCTCATCAACTTATGTAATAACCTCACCTAACAGTTATTGATGACCACTTATTTTGGTGACTGAAACTCATTCATTACATCTTATGAAAATATCCATCAAATTATGGCCTCTAGAACATATTTCCACACCTAACTATTATTGGAAATATATTGATAGTTAAGTGACGACCCTTTACCATCATGTAGCATTGAGATATTGAACATCCCCTCACCTAACAGTTATTGGAAATAAATAATTCTCAACCCACAACATCTTATGCATGACATCCCCACATAACCACCACAATGATCAAACCCCAATTATTCATGAAGGTATGTCAAAAGTGTGTAGATGGACTCTATCACGGTAAAGGAAGGCCACGGGTCGGAAAACCCTTTACCACTTAATAATAAAATAAATAGGATATTTCAAATTTGGTTTAAAGTACACACATATAACATTTATATGCATATATAAAATCATAAAATATGTTTTCATATTTAGAAATGTATCATATACATAAGAAGAGTTTTATAAGAAATAATTTAACATTATATCTAATATAAAAATAAATGACTTGAAAAAAAAACTCGCAACATTCATCCCATGAATAAAGCACAAAAAATATGAAGCTAATGTCCAAGGTGCAATTTAGAGATTTTATTGCCCAAATAAATTCTCTCAATTGCTCTAAGAAAAGAGACAAACCATGAAGAATATAATATGCAACCATCTCATGGATCAAGCACTGAATGAAAATGCCATCAACAATGGTCCTCTAAGTCCATCTTCATGCCTCTCCAAATTGAAGGTACTGAGAATGTAGTCTTCAAGGGCTCCATCAAAAAAAACCCTAGAAATTAAATACCCTTATGGGTAATTACAAATGATAACAAGTAAAACTAGTGCATACATACCCACATTTATTACATCATACATTTCTCAGATACAATAATAAAAGGAGAAAACCTAAAGGACATTAACTCATACAAAACTAGTCATCACAAGAAACAAAAAAATTTGTATTGACTTAAAGAGAACATTTCTCTAAAAATATCGATTCTCAAAGAAATGCAACATAGCCATACATCGTCTCTCTGATACCAATTGAAGGAAATTTTAGGAGAATTTTTATTCAAAATCGGATACTTTCCCAATAATGGAAACGGTTTGAAGGCTATGTTCAATCATAATATGGAAAGCTCAATACAATATGAACTATGATATCAAAAGATCATAGGAAAGGCATATAAAGAAACCATCATATTAGATAGATTATTATACCTTCACGACGCTTTTATCAATGGTCGTCGTGAACGGCTTCAGGCACCAATGTTTCTCCAGTTCAAGATCATTTGAGATATTAAAGAAGCTACAAAAATTGTACAGCCTTTAAATGAGACACACCATAACCGAGGTAGGCAACCTTTGCCAACAATGGACTATGCTAGCTCACTTACTTTCTCAAATGAGTGAGAAGGAGAAAAGATGGATGAAGGAGAAGCTTTCTTTCACTTCCTTGGCTGAAATTATCATCACAAGAAGTGATGAGATGGTTAAGTCTTTATCCAAAAAGATCTCTCTTTCTCTCTTCAAATTTCCCTCCAAAAAGAACTCATTTGGCATAAAGCAAAAGACAACTTCTAAAGTTCTTTTTCCGTATAAGCAAAAAGCCAAAAGCATAAAGCATTTACTTTATGCTTTATAATTAAATGGACATCGTCCATTTAATTAACCAAGTATGGCATGACAAATTGATCTCATCAATTAATTATGTCATGACCAAGATTAAAAATTAATCAAATTAATTAAAGATATTGATCAACTTTAATAAAGTAAATTAAATAATCATATTAATTAATATAATTTATTTAGTCTTGCCAAATACTGAAAAGATATAATACTTTTTACATCTTTATTTAGTTTAATGGGCCTTATGGAACTAATGAGGGATTCTAGCCCCTCCCATAGTCCTACAGCTCATTAGTGTCTCACACTTAGACATAGAACATGACTACTAATACTTAGTAGTTGATATAGTCCAATTGTAATTCTCATATATAGGTATAGGTGTGTAACCTATTTAGGTACCCACAAAACTGATAGCTAAGAGGATGACTACACTAATCTTTCAGAGATGGATAACAACTTAGCATATCAGACGACATTGATGCCCCCATCAATGATCACTTATGTATACCATGGTTGATATCTAACAATGTATCATGGCCCCTAGATAGTGGTAATGAAATGCCAAAAATGCTCATCATCTAAAAGAACCTAATTCAGTAAGTGAGAAAGAATATAATAAGATCCTAACATCATTACATGTCCTGGTCAAGAAAAAAGTCACGGAAAGAGTCTATACCCTCACGCTTGATAACTATGTCCATCCAGTAAAAAATAAACATTAAGAAGATTAAACCCTTTTCATCTATATTCTCTACATTGGCTAAGGATTTATGCTTATCTCAATTTGGATCTCATAGAACATCAAATCTATTGCATAGACAGACGGATGTATTCCCATATCTGGCATACATCTTACTCCATGACTTAGTGACTATGACCATTTGAACCGGATCCTCCTCATGGCTAGAGGAAGTACCATATTATCTTTTGACTACATAGTAATTCAGTCATGAGTGATGATTGTACTTCAGTTAATAAGGATCAATCAATATAGTCACAACTAGGTAATCCATCGAATGACAACAAGAAGCTTCCATGTCGATGATCACCAAAAAGGTCACTTCCAGTAAACTTGTCCAACAAGCACCTGTGCCCTTCGTTTAGACATCTCATATCACTGACTTGTGACTCGTCATCCCTAATAAGAGAAATAAAGGACACACTGAAAGTCAACTTAGGCTATTGATAATCTTTTGATACCAATTGAAAGTTAGGGGATAGATCTGAATTACTCTAGAGGGGGTGGTGAATAGAGTGATTTAAAACATTTGGTTATTAATGAAATTTATAATAGTAAAATAAATCATAGTAGTAGTTATATAAAATGATAGAGGGACTAAGCTAAATTATACAATCACCGCACAACATAGCAAGGGAAAATGAACACACAGACAACAGAAGATTTTATAGTGGTTCCCCAAATCATGGTACATCCACTATTCTATCACACTGGTAGGAATCCACTAACAGTTTTTTTGATCAGGTGACTACCACCACAGGTTTTTGCTCATGTGCCCTATCACCAAAAGATCTATTTGCAGGGAGATCTCACAATGCTTAAGGCTTTTGATCAGGTGCCCAAAAACAAACACAAGAACTTTTGAAGGGAGTTAATAAACCCTTTTTAGAGTGAGGTAAGAAAGTGATGTTGTCTTCTCTTTTCTATAAATAATTGAGAAGATATAGTGGATTACTGGTGTCAAAGCTCCTTTTGAGATATTGAAATGTTCAACAAGCCTGGAGATTTGCTGAGGGTGTAGGTCTTTAGCCTTGACTTGTTGAAATCTAGGAACTTTTAGATAGATCTATGGTTTTTGTCTTTGATGATTCCTAGAGTAGAAGTTAAAGAAGACAAATGATATCTTATTGATGTTCTTCTTCAGTCTTCTATAACATCAAGGGGAAAATAGATTTTGTTTCTTGCACAGAGAAGGAACAAATGTTGTTCGGTATCTTATTCTATGTATCTGTATATTTTCTTCTCTGTATATTACTTCTGGAGAGCCGCCTGAAAAAATTTCTTTTATATCCTACTATCTAATTCTGCTTTTGAATTTTGAATTCTAAGCATTAATTGCTGATTGGATTCTGGAGAATGAAATGGATGGAATATAGTCTTTAATGAGTTTCCCCAACTGTCCCGGTAAAAAAAGCAAGTAATTAACTATGATGAAATTCGTAATTAATGCTGCCAAGAATGACTATATTCTAGAGAATATGAGCATTAATTACTCAGAGAATTACTGCCAAATAATAGAATTTATTAAGGATAGAAGAGGGAAAACTTATCATTCTGACTCGGGATAGAGTTCGTTGACCTCTAGGCAGATTTCGTCGACCGGAGTTCCAAGTTGGTCTAGCGTAGAAATCCAGTTCATCAACCTTAGCTCAGCGAACCTCAATCTAAAATATCTAGATAAATCTACGCTCCTAGATCGTCGATCAGAGAATATGTCTAGAGGAAGAAATCATCAACCTAAGCTCGAATATCGTCAATCTCAAGTAAGAGAAAGAACTTTGAGTTCTTCGATCTTAGATCTACAATCATCGAGCTGAGTTTGAAGAACTTCGAACTAATAATTTTAACCCTAAAGTCCCCTGCAGGTTTGTCTATGAAGCTTGATTCTAAAAACTAGTCTAAACTCTAGGACTGACAAACTTGACCCTTGCAAAACAAGGTGGGTCAAACATCCTATGTAGTGATCCTAGCCCAAATCCAAACTAGGGATCCAATAATCTCCCCTTATTTGGGTGAGGTCACTCAACAAAATGATAAAATAAGATCATTTTACATGACAACAGATATTTGACAGAGAATAAAAATCTAGCAGATATATACAACAAGTGCTTGAAGAAGAATTAACATAAATAGTTCAGAAAATAAACTTATCAAAAAGGTCTCTTAGGTTTCTTATACTTTTCTTTGTCAGAAGGCTGTCTGAAAATGATTTCTCTATTGGATATTGCAGCTTCTCCCTTGGACATTATCATGTCAGCAGCTCCAATAATATTCCAAAAGGTAGCTCTTGGCACAACAGCTTCTGGGTGGAGACTCATGTAAGCATCTACATTGAAAAATTTATTTGCATTATCATACCTTTTTAACTCTTATTTCATGTAGGAGGACATGGTGGAATATTGAGATTGATCCTTGCCTTCTACTTTATATTTGTTAATCAATGATAGTCTAATCAATTCTCTAAATCTGGCCATTTTGGCAGTGGTGTCTTGTTCAGGATCAACAAAGTGAATTGGTGGAGATTTTGGCTTTTTTGGACAGGTGAGCTTCTTTGATTCATCATATGATATTGAAGAACTTTTCTACTCTAAAGCTAGAGGTGGATTGCTTTTAGTAGACTGCTATTGTTGATGCCTGCTATCCTGAGAACTTGGCTTGGAATGTATTTAATATGTTTTAGTGATTGGAGTTAATTTATGAGAAACACTTCCAGTGGTCCCTGCTGATGGAGGAGGAGGAGGAGAAGGATCCTTTCTGAATAGCTTAGGAGGGGACCTATATCTTCTCCTCTTCTTCCTTTCCTTTGGTTCATTCTTAGAGTGCCACATCCAGGGAGGCATACCAGGATAATGAGTAATTTTGTTTAGTATGTAATATGGAGTATCTTCATTGGGGTTTTGTTTAGGAATGGCCTTGGGAGGTGTTTTCCTTTTCTTAGCTCTGCTCTTCTTAGATTTTGACTCATCACAATCATCATCATCATTATCATTAGAAGATCCAGGAGGATTATCATATAAGTCATCAATTTATTTTAGTGCTTCCTTAGAGATCTGCTTTTCAGCAATACTCTGATTTTCTTTTTCTTCTTCTGCTATATCTGAAATCATAATATCATCCAAGGATTATATAGGACGTTAATCCATTTTGTAAGTTGGAGGTGAGATAGTGTTTTGCTTAGGAATAGATGTTTGTACAGAAACATTCTCAGCAACTTAAATATCTGAAAGGACTGGGGCCACAAAAATTCATCTTATTTGGTCCATAACTTATGGACTTACTGAAGCAGAATAGTATACACTAGATTTGGAGAAAAGTTGCTCAGGAAGAAGAACAAAATGATAAAGAGTGTCAAAAACTTTTAATAAATCAGCTAAGTCCATAGAAGGGACTAGGTACACGAATGGTGCAGCTACCAAAGGTTTTGCAATCTCAACATCAGTTAGCTCAATATCAAATTCTAAATGATCTGCCTCAAGAAAATCTAATAGCTCAGTATCTGTATTTACACTCTCTGTAACTGCTGCTAGAGGAGGAAGAGATGGAACTTCTTCATAGGACATCTCCCCCTGCCTGGTTTCAGAGTGTCCTGAAGCTAGGACCCTAGAAGAAGGGATAGAGAGGGCAGCATCAAAGAGAGGAAAGTGAGAGGAGATGGAATCAGTAAGAGGTTGAATTGCCTCTACTATGAGATTCTTGAGGATTAGAGTGATGAGCTCCAAGATTATTGCAATGGATTGAGAATCCAGCTTCATTAACTCATGTGATGTTTGAGTTGATACAGATGGATGGATGATGGTAGATGGAGATGGAATGACGGGAGGGATGGGAATGATATCAGTCATATCTTCCTCTTGTATTGGTGAAGACGGAGGATTATGTGAAGGGGATGGAGCATGATTGTGTTGTGGAGATGAATGTGGAGAAAATAGATTAAAGTTTATGGAGGACATGATGTTTTGTGGTATTATGTTGGCAAGGTAAGTTTGAAGAGGAGATGAAGGAGGTGTGATGTGTTCTGGAGATGCAGGGGGTGTTGGTTGATGCACTGGTGAGGCAGGTGGTGTTGGAGATTGAAGTTGTGATGTTGAGGCAGTGGATGGTTATTTGAGTGGAGTTGATGAAGGAAGTGAAACTTGTGGAGGAAGTGGTTGTTTTTGAGATGGAGATGATGGAATCCTAATGGAGGGAATTTCCTCTAGTGGTGGAGGAGTGGTAATTACAGCCCTTATGTCCTCAGATATTCTGGAAGAGGATGAAGCCCTGGATGGCTTAGTGATGGTCATCTCCCATCTTCTAAATAAGGCACAGGTCAGCCTTTTGGATACATTGATGAATTTTGTCTGAGAGACCAGTGATTCAAATGCCTTTTCTTGGAGGAAAATCCCTAGAATCCTCCCAAAAAAGACTTCCTTCTTAGTATTCTACTTTTTTTATTAAATAAAACAGTATCCTTGCCCAATTCACTACTTTCTTATTCACCACAACACACTTTACCAAAAATTTGTGCCTAGTAATGTAGTCATGAGTAGTATGTTTGTCCATGTAGACTTTTCCCACAACATCACTAAGAAACATGTATTTAGTGGCCTAGTTCTTTTTGAGGAGCTTATTAGGGTTCTCACAAGTATGACCCATTTTATTTAACATATTATCAAAATCAAAACTTTCTATCTCAATATCTTCATCGCCATTTACCAAACTAAAAATTTATGTTAAGACGGTGCATGGTTAGAGTTATCTGATACCCAGAGATGGTGCCGGTCATGGTATCGACGTCAGGAGTAGTAGATATATGCACCTATTCTCTTATATCATTCACTACTATAGTTATCTTGGTGTTCATAAACTTCTTTAACTGTTGATCCTCAAACAACTGCAGTATTTCAAAGAATATCTGATCAGAGTGTTGGAAGGAGTAAAAATCAATGTAAAACCCAGTGTCAAATTTCATGCTTGTGAGAGAGTTTGCTGGAATCGCCATTGATTCCTGCAAAAATGAGAAATATCAACTGTAAGAGAGTTCTTAAGTCGCGGGATGTAGCTCAAAGAAAAACCCTATTATAATGTTTTTGGAATATGAAGAGACGAGCACTGTACTGCGAAAAATAAAAAGTTTTCGATCTCAGGTAGACGAAAAATTTCATGAAGAAATGATATCGTCGATCTAAGTCTAAAGAGGGGAAATCTTTTCATCGTGCTCAGGTCAACGAATAGTTTTCTAAAGCAAGATCATCGATCTCAGGTCAAAGAAAAAGACTTCATATAGATATTTCATCGATCTTAGGTCGACGAAAAATCTCAAGAAGATCTCTCAGATCGTCGATCTCTGTTCGTCGAACTGTGACAAATTTTTCGACCACACACAGAAAATAAATTAATGCTTCTCCATTTATCATACCAAGCTGATTCATAAAGAATAGATGGATCCTCTCCTTCAAGGGTTTGTTGAATATGTCTGATCTTTGCAAATCAGTGTAGATGTAGACAAGAATAATTTTATTTTTGTCCACACAATATCTAATGAGATGATGCCTTATTTCTATATGCTTAGTCCTACTATGATGCACTGGATTTTGTGTAATGGAAATTACACTTGTATTATCACATAGTTAGGTTGAATTATTTAAGTTGAAACCATAATCTAGGAGTTGGTTCAAAATCCACTGTATCTGGGAACAACAACTGCCATCTGCTATGTATTCTTCTTCTGTAGTTTAAGTAGACACAGATATCTGCTTTTTGCAAAACCAGGACACAAGTCTAGCACCAAGGAACTGCCATGTCCCTGAGGATCTTTTTCTGTCCACTATACATCCAGCAAAATCAGCATCTGATTATCCAGTCAACTCAAAATCTGACTCAGTTGGATAGCAGAGTTCTATACTAGGACAACCCCTTATATATTTTAATATCCTTTTTAGAAAAGTAAGGTGAGATTCTTTTGGGTTCACCTAGCTTAGTAGGGGCTAGTTTATAGTATTATATTAGTTAGTGGGCTGTATATCTAAGCTTTTCCTTATCTCCTTCCCGATTCCTGAGCAAAAGCTTACAATGGAATGAAGAGGTGGACAAAGAAGCTGCTGCTTGGTCCGGTGGATTCCAGCCGCTCTAGAGCTCAGTTTGCTGGGGATTTCCAGTTTTGAGCTGCTCTCGCCGAGATCTTGCTTCCTAGGTATGCTATTTAGCTTTTAGGGCTGTCTTTAGGGAGTTGAGATTTTTGGGTTTGTCCTTCTTCTTCCCTAATTCCCCAGCTTAGCTTCCTAGGTGGTCGATCATACCGTCGGCTATCCCGAGCCCCAGCTAGCTAACATATATATATATATATATATATATATATATATAATATATATATATATATATAATATATATATATATGTTAGCTAGCTGGGGCTCGGGATAACTATTAGGATAAGCATAAGACTTGGTTAGTGGCTGAATATATTCTTATAGTTTAAGCTTTGGTGCCTAAGTAATATTATTTGCACAAAGGCATGTAGCAAACACTATGTCTGGCCTACTTGCTGTGAGATATAACATGGACCCAATAATGCCCCTATATAATTTCTAATCAACAAGCTTGCCATTTTCATCAGAGTCAATCAAAACATTAGAAGCTATGGGTGTTTTCTTTGCTTAGGCATCTGACATCCCAAACTTTTTGATTAGCTCGTTAGCATACTTGGACTACGATATGAAGATGCCATCTGGCAGTTGCTTCACTTGGAGGCCAAGGAAGTAAGAAAGTTCACCCATGCTACTGATTTCAAACATGGAATGCATTTGGTCAGAGAACCTCTTGCATAGTTTGGAATTAGTAGAGCCAAAAATATTGTCATCTACATAAATTTGCACTAATAAGATTTGATCCTTATGATGTCTAGTAAACAATATCCTATCTACTATGCCCCTAGAGAATTTATGCTCTAGAAGAAAACTAGCTAAGGATTCATACCAAGCACTTGGAGCTTGCTTTAGACCATAGAGAGCCTTATGCAATTTAAAGACATAAGAAGGATGGGTTGGAGGAATAAAACCTAGTGGTTGCTCCACATAAACCTCTTCTTTATGTTCAACATTTAAGAATGCAATTTTGACATCCATTTGAAATAATTTGAACTTCGTATATGTAGCATAAGCAAGGAAGTTTTTGATTGCTTCCAGCCTTGAAATAGGTGCAAATGTTTGGTCATAGTCAATGCCTTTCTCTTGTCTATTGCCTTGAGCAAGTAGCCTTGCCTTGTTCCTGACAATAATACCTTGGGCAACTAGTTAATTCCTGAATACCCATTTAGTTCCAATGACTTGGTAGTATTAGGGTCTTGGAACTAAATCCCAAACTCTACATCTCTCAAACTGGTTGAGCTCCTCTAGCAATGCAATCATCCAGTGTGGATCTTGCTGAGCATCTATAATAGATTTGGGCTCAATTTTAGATATGAAGCAGGCATGCATCAAGTCTTGGTTGAGTTAATCCCTAGTATGCACACCTATTGACATGTCTCCAATCACCTGAGATACAGGATGATCTCTAAGTGTGACAAACTCAATAGGTGGAGTCTGTTCAGCAATAGCTTGGGGAATTAATTCCTCTTGTGGAATTATGGGATCTATTGTTGGCTCTTCACTGAACTCTGTGAGATCATTATTGGGTATTGTATCCACAATTACCTGGATTTGAGGAAGCCACTTGTCAAGCTAAGATGAATTCACAATGTATTTGATGATATATCTTTTAGTTGTGCTTGCCGTTACTCCACTCTAAGTACACACCAATGTCAGGGTACAGTAAGTCAATATACACGGGTCTGCGCAACGTAATCCCTCGTTGAGCAGATAAGTGTGTTGGATTACGTGTACTGTCTCTATTTGAGTGTACTTATTTTCAAGTACAGGGCTGAGACAGATCAAGAGCAGACAAGGAGCAAGGATGGGGCAAAGCAACTCATGGGTAGAAAGACGAGAAATCATCTATGTTAGATTCGACGAGAATCACTAAGTGATTCTCTCCGAATCGACGAGAATCACTAGTGATTCTCGCCGATTCGTCGAGAATCACTCACTGATTCTCGCCGACTGCATCCGGCTGACTCAACGCTTTCAACGCCTTCAAGGATTCTGCTAAGTCAGAATCGGCGAGAATCACCTAGCTGATTCAACGCCTTCAAGGAATCTGCCAAGTCAGAATCGTCGAGAATAACTCTGTATTCTCGACGATTCGTCGAGAATGGATGATGATTCTCGCCGATTCAGTCCGGATGGCTTGCTTTTCATCTAGAAATCCTCTAAGTAAAATTCGACGGGAATCTTTAGTGATTCTCCTCGATTCGTCGAGAATCACCAATGATTCCCGCCGAATTTGCCTTAGGCAATTTTCGTTGGCGCGTTGGACCGGACCAAATGTACAGGCGCTGTTTTGAACCGAATTTTGGGCTACTTTTAGTGGGGCCCACAACGGTTATAAAGGATGACCTACAATATATATATTCGTATATTTTGAACAGTAAACAACAACGAACACCAAGAAAAGGATCGGCCGCCTCGCGTGACCTAATCAATCGCCGTATTTCTTCCGCCGCCGTCGCCGCTCGTGAAGGTAGTTGCCGCCGCTGATCGTGGATTCTTCCTGATCTACCGGCGACAGAAGCTTAGCCAATAAACGCGTCTCACGTGTCTATCTTGAGATCCTTTGTCTCTTGATTTGTTGAACGGGAATAACTTCCCCTTCCAAATCGATTGAGACGATCGATCCAAGTAAGATAATTGGTAGACCTTGCTAGCTTTGCTACGAAGGTTGGATCTCGAAATAATCGCCGCCGCAGTCTTTGCTGCCACCGATCTCGAGGAGATCCTTTCCAAGTGAGAGCTAAGGTAGTGGACTCTTCGCCTTCTTCTAGAACGCATCATCGAACGAAGAGGGACACCTAGTGCTCAAATAGTAGTTTGTATTTTATACATTCCATATTTACTTTTGTTGTAAAGTAATGTTGGTTCCTCATTGTAAGGGTTGGGTGCAGGCCGTGGTGGAGGAGTGGTGACTCCTTCGATTGGAAGGGTTCCTTCCATTAGTGTGAGGATTGGATTTCAATCCGGTTGGTGAAGTGACCGAGTCGTCCCTGGTTGGGAGATAGGTTGAAGGGGGAAAGTGGACGTACCCAAGTCGGGGAACCACTATAACTGCCTGTGTCTTTCTGTGCTTTGTTTGTTTTCTTTTATTGTGCAGGTAAAATTTTTATTCCGCAAAAAGACTGCGCATCACCTATCCCCCCTAGGTGAAGTTAGTTGGCACTAGTGTGACTTTAAAGTGGTATCAGAGGGAGGTTACTCAGCAATAAGGTTAACACCTTGAGTAAGATCCCAGTTCTAGTGTCAAGAAGAAGACGAGACTCAACCATGGAGCTAGAATTTGATGTCCCTCCTTTGAGACTCCCTGCTTGCACAACGGAGTATTACCCCATCTGGAAGATGAGAGTTATGTTCCATCTGGAGGCCATTGACCCTCGCACATCACTCATTTTGGAAGAGGGTCCCTTCATTCCCATGAAGGCTTCCACCCTAGGAAACAATCTCCAAATTCCCAAGAGTCCCGAAGAGATGTCTGAGACCGATCTCTCACTGTTCAACTTGGACAAGTTGATTCGTCAGATCATCACTGACGTCTGGTCCGGTATATCTCATTCAAGAGTGGACAAGTGTAGGATGGCCAACTCCATGTGGGAAACCATCTCAGACCTCATGGAGGGATCAAAGAAAGCAGGGACCAGTTGTCAGCAAGAGGATGAAGCCTATGTGGGGGTCCTCATTTCTGAAGATGAAGGGCATGATCAATCTGTCAGTATCAGGGCTCCTGTGTCCTTGTCAGAGACAGAAAAAGAAGTTGAGGAAAGCAGTTCTGATGAAGCTGACTAAACAGTCACTGCTGATCTTGACGGTAACCCTGAACAACAAAGCCAGGAGTAGGTAACTTCTTCATCTTGCCTCTCTCCTCCTGATATTCCTGAAGACAGGAATAGTTCAGAGGGTTGTCCCTGTAGTGATGTAAGGGATATGGATAGCTTCAATCAAAATATTAAAAATCTTGATTCCCTTGAGAGTGCCATTCAGACGAGCAACTTACTTGTTGAGGAACAAGCTAAGGAGATTGCTCAGCTGAAGATCTTGATGAATCTCCAACTTGAATCCATCAAGGTAAAGGACTCAAAGATCTCGGATCTAGAGAGTCATCTAGAGACCGAGAAAAGGATAGTTTTTAACTTTTCAAGGATAGATGCTATCAAGAGAAAATCAGAAAATGGGTGGATCTCCCAAATTATTATTTCATGGAGAAATGGGGAAACTGTGTTCAGACCCCCCCACCCCGAGTAGGAAGGGCACTCATCATGCTTTCAGGTATGACCACAGGAACAACCATGGTCATTGCAAGAATGATCAGCCCTAAGGTGGAAATACCCACAGTGCAAGAGCTGACATGGCTACCCATGAGAGAATACCCAAGGCTCTTCCTGAACCCTTCGTATTCTCAGCCTCAGCCCAAACTCATCATGAATCTGCAGGAACCAGCTCTCACTGCATCTGTTTCCACCATAGGACACAGGAAAGGGGTGTCAGGAAACATGTGGTAAGTACCCATGGGGCCTCTAGAAGTTTGCTGACTGAAAGGAAGGCACCACCTCCCAGGCCTCATGACACTCACCTCATGCATTCTTTCCACTCTCCCACGTGTCACGGTGGAAAAGGAAAATTTATGAGCAGAACCGGCTCTATCCCGTTTAGACCTAAGATCATGACTATCTCAATCAGCAGATCAGGTCAGAAACGGTGATACAACATTCACGAGTGTTGGTGCTGTGGTAAGGTGGGTCACTTTGCCATAGATTGTTGGCACAATCCCTCTGTGCCAAGGGCTAGGGTATGTCCACTTCCTTTGGGCAGAGCTAGCCTTCCTAACAGGATTCCTGTAGGAAGGCATTCGATATTTTATGCTGACAAGAACCTAGGACCTAATACATATTGGTTTCCTAAGGTAAGGTAATTCTTTTTCGTAGGATAGTCTAGGTTCCCGTAAATATGATGGGAACTAGACATGTGATGTTCCAAGAATGACTTGGAACAAGTATTTGGAATAAGAGTAGTACTAACTACAATGGCATACTCAAATTGGACATCTGGTGTATTTCAAATAGAGGATCTGCATGATCTATCTTATGATCCCAGGTACATGCATCAGTTTCAATACTTGAGTTATATTATATTGATGCTTATATATGTTTATATACGTATATCAACACGAATATGCCATTTCATACTATAAAAGCAAATGTTCATGTAGACATAGAAACACATACACATATATGTTTACACGCCTGATGAACGAATGCAACTGCTAAATGACACTTAAGTACAATTTGAAGAATTCCTTGTAATTACATATTTATGTAATTGATAATGAACCTCAATGGGTGTAAATTAGTCCATTTGAAATCAAGAAATGTCTGCCCATGGGTGTAATAGAATACTCCAATTCTTCACCTAGTGTTACACTGTAATTATGTATAGGGCTGGTATATCGCTCCACTCGATCGAGGGTTCGTGATCAAGAATCAAAATGGGGGAAAGGCGTGAAATTAACGTGCCTCGGTTAGCTTGCATAGAAACGTCATATTCTCATTTGCAAACAATAGTTGGCTAAGGAAAATAGCATAAAATCCCTCATGACTCTTCATATTCAGGAAAATAGCCGTCTGATATCTCCTTATCCGCGCAAAAGAAGCAATTGGAAAATCCCGCCTAATCCCACCGACTTTCCCCCCGGTTCGTAATGATATAAATAGCTTAAATCCCGCCGACCCTTCACATCCCGACGTTCTCGGTGACAAATCCCGACGACGATTCGCATCACGACTTCTTCCCGAGCTCTTCCAGGTTTCCCGTCGATCGCGACTTCGACCTCTGTGTTTCCGTCTACAAAGTCCCAAGGACGCAAAAGCTTCAGACTCCTTATCCGTTGACTTCTTTTCATCAGGCGATCCCGTCGATCCCGTCAATCCCGTCGCCGTCGTCCCGCCAACCATTCGGTGTTAGGGTAACGTTTCCTCCTCCTTGAAATGGCTAGTCTGAAGTGTAGCTTCTATACTAGAATGACTAAGAAGGTTTAGACACTTGGGTACTTCCTACTTAGGTTTGAAATGGCTCCAAGAACCATAGTAGGCCTTGTCACTGGATGCGAACTAGTTCGAACAGGCTTCTCTTATGCCTCAGATTAATTCAGGAATATAATCCTCATGCTTGAAGAGGCCAGACTCACTTTCATCCTGGAGCATCCTTGAAAAATTCTGGACAAGGAGGTGTTGGAATTCCTTGCTACTTCAAAGCTACATCATGAGGACACAATAATCAAGAGTAAGATTGCCGGAGATCGGATCAAGATGACAGCAGGAAAACTGTCAAGATATCTGCAGCTCTCCTGCTCTGATCAAGAGGATTATCTGGAAGAACAGGATCTAGCCAGGACCCTTCTGTTTTATGGACTAGCTAGAGGAACCAAATCTATCAAGGGGAAGGAAATGAATGAGGAAGGGAAGCTTCTGTCAGATATCATCGGGAAAGTCCTGATCTATAAACCAGGCTCCCATGATCATATCTCGGGAGAGATGTTCAAGATCCTAGTAGTCATAGTCTGTCGGAAGAGATTAAACTGGGGGGCCATGTTGTTTGAGAGAATAAAAGATACTCTGCGAACCCCCAGTTTTTGACGAATTATTAGTCTTTATCTCAACCAACTGGATGGAGACAAGTTCGATATGAGTAAAGGATTTCCACTACATTATCTGAAGAAAATTGAATCGAGTGTCTTTGATAGATGGGAAAGAAGAATTGGTTAAGCAGCCGTTTCTGAAGAACATGATGAATCCCCGGCTGAGTCCCATAGTGATGAGGACAACAGAACTCTAGCAGATTCTGTGGCTGAACCCAGTGAAGTTCCTGATCTGCTGGCTGTAGGAACCGAGGGGGAGTCTCTACCCCCTGCTTTAGGAACTCACAGGACAGATCTCTCAGTACCTGCTGATGTTTTTTCTGATATCTCACAGATAGCCAAAGATGCAGTTAACACCCTGGCCACTGATCTAGATAATGAGGAGGAAGACCAGGAGGATTTGGACAATGCTGCAGTTGAGAATGAGGATATGGAAGATGAGTCTGATGAAGAAGAGAATTATGAAGTTGAAGAAGATGCTGAAGTTCCATCTGAGGAACAAGCTCCAGTGATAGATTATGAGAAATCTAGTGCACCAACGGAGGGGGAGTCCTCTTAGCAGAGATTGATGAGCATTCCTGAGAAATCTATAGAGGCTACCCCTATCCCCCTAGTGGAGACAGTGCATGTATCAAGCTCCCCTAGTGAATCTGCTGAAGAGCCCGACCAAGGCTTGCCTCAGGGACATCCACTTCGATCTCATCTAGAAAATCGCACAGTGAACGTCATTCAAGGCATAGTGGATGAGCTCAAACTATCTTTTGAGCAAGCACAGAACAAAGTGTTGAAAAGGATTAAGAAATCTGAGGTTCTAATGCTCAAAAGCGTCGTGGAAATTAATCACAAGCTGGATGTGATGGAAAAGAAGTTCGAGGCCAGTATACAAAGGCTGGCACTGCTGTTACTCTTCTCATGCAAGGACTCAAAAAGAACTCGGATGACCTGGCAGTGGTTAATCAGAATGCGCATGTTGTGACTAATACCATCAAGAAATTTGATGCCAGCATGGTGACTCTGAACGCAAATCAACAAACCCTGTTGAATGAGTTTCCAAAGACTGTAATTCTCATCGATGAGTCACTGCACACTTATGCAAACTCAATTGCCCTCGAAGCCAAAAAGGGGGAGGAAGATTATAAAGCTAAGATGGCAGGGCTTCAATAGATAATTATTGACAACTTTGATCAATCCAATAAGTATGTTTTTGAGAGTTGTCATTTGTTAGTACAACAGGCTTCAGGCATTCACGTTCCAGTTCCCCCTCCGGAGGAGGTTTATACTGCTGCTGACGAAGAAGTAAGTGTTGAAGAAGTTCCACTTAGTGAAGCTGAGACTAAAAAGGCTGCTAAGGTTACTGCCAAAGCTACACTCAGTACCATGTTTGGCCAAGTAGCTTTAGCAAAAGCAAAAGGAAAGAGGAAACTCCAACTGAAAAGAAAGTAAGATTGAAGGAGGATGAAGTGAGAAATGAAAGATGGAGTCCTGTTTCAAGGAGTATTATTTTGGATACTTTTATGCTACAGCAAAAGGGGGAAATCAATCTGAATGATGTATACATACAGTATGAGTGGGAGCTGCACAAGACATATGAATCTAAAAGGAACAACTTTTTCAGGTCCAACATCGTGGCAAATAAAGCTCCTCCTCCCAGATACTATTCAAAGCCCAAAGAATACTTTGAGAGACAGAGCAGGAAGCACATGGCGCAGCAATTGAAGGATGAAATTTCTAAGGAAAAATAGACTTAGGACTTGGGCTTATCTACTTTTTGTTGCTTATTTGTCCGCTCATGTTAATCATTTGAACATTTCTTGTGGATATACATATATATTATTTTATGATTGACTCAAGTATTGTTCTGATTGCCTTTATTTTTGTGTGTCTTATCTCTGTTAATATGCTGTGTATATTCTCTGGATGGGTGTATTAATCTTAGCTAGTAGGATTTTGGCTTCGTCAAATAGGGGGAGATTGTTGGGTATTGTATCCACAATTACCTGGATTTGAGGAATCCACCTGTCAAGCTAAGATGAATTCACAATGTATTTGATGATATATCTTTAAGTTGTGCTTGCAGTTACTCCACTCTAAGTACACACCAATGTCATGGTGTAGTAGGTCAATATACACGGGTCTGCGCAACGTAATCCCTCGTTGAGCAGATCAGTGTGTTGGCTTACGTGTACTCTCTCTATTGGACTGCACTTATTTTAAAGTACAGGGCTGAGACAGATCAAGAGCAGACAAGGAGCAAGGATGGGTCAAAGCAACTCACGGGAAGAAAGACGAGAAATCGTCTAAGTTAGATTCGACGAGAATCACTAAGTGATTCTCGCCGAATCGACGAGAATCACTAGTGATTCTCGCCAAATCGTCGAGAATCACTCACCGATTCTCGCCGACTGCATCCGGCTGACTCAATTCTTTCAACGCCTTCAAGGATTCTGCCAAGTCAGAATTGGCGAGAATCACCTGGCTGATTCAACGCCTTCAAGGAATCTGCCAAGTCAGAATCGTCGAGAATGACTCTGCATTCTCGACGATTCGTCGAGAATGGATGATGATTCTCGCTGATTCACTCCTGATGGCTTGCTTTTAAGCTAGAAATCCTCTAAGTAGAATTCAACGGGAATCATTTGTGATTCTCGTCGATTCGTCGAGAATCACCAATGATTCCCGCCGAATTTGCCTTAGGCGATTTTCGTTGGCGCGCTGGACCGGACCAAATGTACAGGCGCTGTTTTGAACTGGATTTTGGGCTACTTTTGGTGGGGCGGGGCCCACAACGGTCATAAAGGATGACCTATAGTATATATATTCGTATATTTTGAACAGTAAACAGTAGTGACTACCAAGAAAAGGATCGGCCGCCACGCCATACCTAATCAATCGCGGTATTTCTTCCGCCGCCATCGCCGCTCGTGAAGGTGGTCGCCGCCGCTGATCGTGAATTCTTCCTGATCTCCCGGCGATAGAAGCTTAGCCAAGCAACGCGTCTCACGTGTCTATCTTGAGATCCTTTGTCTCTTGATTTGTTGAACGAGAATACCTTCCCCTTCCGAATCGATTGAGACGATCGATCCATGTAAGACCGTTGGTAGACCTTGCTAGCTTTGCTACGAAGGTTGGTTCTCGAAAGAATCGCCGCCGCAATCTTTGCACCCGCCGATCTCGAGGAGATCCTTTCCAAGTGAGAGCTAAGGTCGTGAACTCTTCGTCTTCTTCAAGAACGCGTCATGGAACGAAGAATGACACCTAGCGCTCCAATAGTAGTTTATATTTTATACATTCCATATTTACTTTTGTTGTAAAGGAACGTTGGTTCCACATTGTAAGGGTTGGGTGCAACCCGTGGTAGAGGAGTTGTGACTCCTTCGGTTGGAAGGGTTCCTTCCATTAGTGTGAGGATTGGATTTCAATCCGGTTGGTGAAGTGACCGAGTCGTCCCTGGTTGGGAGATAGGTCGAAGGGGGAAAGTGGACCTACCCAAGTCGAGGAACCACTATAACTTCCTGTATCTTTCTGTGCTTTCTTTGTTTTCTTTTATTATGCAGGTAAAATTTTAATTCCGGAAAAAGACTGCGCATCACCTATCCCCCCCTAGGTGAAGTTAGTTGGCACTAGTGTGACTTTCAATCATCTTCACTATCTTCAACAGTATATGTAGAAGGATGTGCAACAACCTCATTGGTGAGGGTCAACTCATACAAATTCTCACACAAGTGTGGTACCTACAAGGTTTTACTAGTATAAGGATTCTACTCCTTGTAAGACATGTTAGTTTCATTAAATGATATATGTACAGTATCTTCCATTTTCATAGATGATTTATTATATACCCTATATGTCTTACTAACTTGGTAATATCCTAAAAAAATTCCCATTACAGCCTTGGCTTCAAACTTTCTAAGAAATTTCATGTCATTGTTATGAATGTAGTATAAACAACAAAAAATTCTAAAGTAATCTACTTTAGGTTGCTTCCCTTTAAGTAATTCATATGGATTCTTTCCCTTAAGCTTATGTATCAAACTCTTATTCTATATATAATTTGTTGTGCTTACACCGTTTGCCCAATAGGATAGTTGCAAGTAAGCATCTGCAAGTAATATGCCTGCACCTTCTATCAGGATCCTATTTTTCCTTTCAGCAACCCCATTTTGTTTAGGAGTTCTAGGAGCAGAGAAATAATGCCTGATACCTTCCATCTCACAGAATTCTCGCATGGGAAGAGAATCAAACTCAGGACCATGATCACTTCTGATCAATGCAACTGGAGTAGAATACTCAATCCTTATACTCTTAAGAAAATCTGTAAGAATTTTAAAGTTATAAGACTTGTTCCTCAAGAAGAACACCCAAGTGAATCTTGAGAAGTCATCTACAATCACTAAGGTATAAGATTTCCCTCCTAGGCTCTGTATAACAATGGGTCCAAAATAATCCATGTGGAGCAAATACAAAATCCTAGGTGAATCACTCTTATTAATGGCTTAAAAACTATTTTTACTTTGCTTGTCTAATTGACAAGCCCTGCACAGGCTTTCCTTCTTGTAGGGGTAAGAAGGAAATCCTCTTACATGGTTTTCCTAGATAATTTAGCAATGTTCTTTAAGTTAACATATCCTAATCTCTTATGCCATAGTTCATTATTATTACTAACCTTGTTGAATAGGCATATCTAAGATCTAGCGGTCTTAAAATTTACTATGCAAATATTTCCAATTCTAGTTCTAGTTAAAACTACTTCATTTTCTACATAAGTGATATTACAGTAAGAGTTATTAAATGATACTTGAAACCCTTCATCACATAATCGACTTATGGAGATTAGGTTGTCCTTCTGTCCACTTATATAAGCCATCTTTTTGAAAGTGTCAGCACCAATATTTACTTTCCCAAAGACTTTAGTCTGACCATAGTTGGAGTGACAAAAAAAAGTTTTGGACCTAGCTTTGACTTATAGTTGGTTAGATTTTTCTTGCTACCAGTCCTGTGCTTTGAGCAGCCACTATCCAAGTACCACTGTTCCTCTGTGGTAGGACAGGAGTTTACCTTTCATAAGAACAGATTAGATGTTCTTGACCCTGATTACCTTGGGTCCTTGTTGCTTTTTATACTTAAAACTGAAAATAAAGGAACATTCAAGTTGATTTTTATACCCTAGGGTTTCATATCTTCTTGGTGGAATTATCCACTTGGTGAATGGATTAATATATTCTCTTGGTTGATTAAATGATCTATATGAATTAAAATATCTATTATTCTGAACAGGGGTCGACCAATTCTGATAAGTTCATCGATCTAAGGTCGACGAATGGGGATGAGTCTGTCGAACTCCGCTCAAAGAATGAAAATATTCATTCTTTGTGCCCCAATATCGTCGATCTCGGCTCGAAAACCATACTGGTTTTGTCGATCGCAGTTCAAAGAAAAATTATAATAAAAATCTGTGTTCGGAGTTCGTCGACTTGAGTTCGACAAACTGTACATATTTTATCGATCTGAGTTCGACAAAATTTGTAGAACATTGTTATAGTTAGGATTTCTCTTGTTCTTGTACTTTTTTTGTTTTAATTCTATTTGTTTAATACTTTGATCATCTACCTTTTCTTTGCCTTTTTCAGAAACAAATTTGATTGGAGTTGATAGTATGATTTTTCTTAATTAATGGGGGTTGGCTTGAAGAAGCACCTAAGCCCGGCTTGCCATTAAGTCTTGCATTTACTGTGCTTTTGATGTTCATCAACTTGATGCTTCTCCCAATTAGGGATTCTTCAAGTTGCGTTGCCTCAGATAATTCAGTTTTTATAGAGATGATTTATCCATTAGCTAAAGTTAATTCATCTTTCAATTTTATGTTTTTGAAAAAGAGATTATCTTGTTCAGTTAGTTTTTCTCTAAGGAGTTTGATTTCCTTCTTAGAGTTTATTAAATCAATGCATAATGATTAAAATTCAGCTCTAAAGCTATCTGAATTGAATAAAAAGAGGACAGTATCTATTTTTCTTTAGATTGAGGTTCTTTATTGTCTGGCTGCTCAGCTTCTGAGTGGCTGCCTGATGCATCAATAGCCATCAAGTAAGCCTCCTTTTCTTTAGTCTCTTCTTCATCTTCACTAGAGATGGAAGATGAAGATTCAACTTCAGTTTCACTCAAGGTTTTAGTAACAAAGCCTTTCTCCTTCCTCTTATGCTTGCTAAAGGAGATCTTGCTATAGTGCTTCTTTGTGGGCTCCTTTTCTCTTCTTCTCTCCTTCTTTTGATTCTCTGGACACTCTTATATGATGTGTCCTGGCATCCTAAAGCCAAAGCAGACAATTTCTTTAGTTGGGGTTTTATCATAGCTTGGCTTGTCATCTTGTCTAGATGACTTCCTTCTGAAATACTTCTTGCCCATTTTGTAGAATCCCTTGGCTAGGAGACTCAGAAGTTCTTCATTAGCTAATGGAGCTTCTATTTCTTCAGATGCTTTGAATGCTATGTTTTGCACCTTTTTAGTTGATGAAAGAGCCTTCTGCTCAGCAGCTTCTCTATTCTTTATTAACTGCTCATAGGATTTGAGCTTTCCTAGTAGAGATTCAATGGAAATCTCATTCAGACTTCTGGCCTCTTTGATTGGCCAAATTCTAGAATCCCATGAGCTTGGGAAGCACATGAGAATTTTATCATTGACCTCAGGGATAGTTATGTCCTTATCTAGAGATTTCGGCTCATTGATGATTGAGCTGAGTTTATTGTACATATAACTCACTGACTCTGACTCTTCTTTCTTGAAATTCTCATATTGGGAGATGAGATTTGATCTCCTGTCTTTTCTCTCATCTACAGATCTAACAACCATCTGGTTTAGGGAATCCCAGATGGATTTAGCTGAGGTGCACTTTGCCACTTTCTAGAAAATGCCATCTTACATTGTCTGAACCAGAATGTTCATGGCTTTGGTATCAGCTATATTGTCCTTCTTCTGTACATCAATCCACTCAGGTGGTGGAACAACATGAGTGCTGGAAGTTGTATTAGATGTAGCCACTGGAGCTGGTGAACCTATTAAGATATAATTAAAAATATCTTCATTAATGGAGTTCATATATAATTTAATTCTTGCCTTCCAGATAGCAAACTTGTTCAAGTTATAAACTGGAGGTCTTGTGCTTGCATAGTCCTTATTCTGTGCCATGTTATAAGTAATGTGGTAGATAAATTTAGATCTTAGAAGGATCTGTTTGTTTAAGTGTTACCTTGTACAACCAAATGAACTAACCTCAAATACCAATTGAAACACAACTTATGCAATTGATAATCCTTTGATACCAATTGAAAGTTAGGGGATAGATCTTGTTTACTCTTGACGGGGGGGGGGGGGTGAATAGAGTGATTTATAACTTTTGGCTATTTTTGAAATTTATACTAGTAAAATAAATGATAGTAGTAGTTATATAAAATAAAAGAGGAACTAAGCTAAACTACACAATCAAACAACGACTGAGCAAGGAAAAATGAACATACAGACAACACAAGATTTTATAGTGGTTCCCAAAATCTGGGTACATCCACTCTTCTACCACCCAGGTAGGAATCCACTAATAGTTTTTTTGATCAGGTAACTACCACCATAGGTTTTTGCTCAGGTGCCCTGTCACCATAAGATCTATTTTTAGGGAGATCTCACAACCCTTTAGGCTTTTGATCAGGTGCCCAAAAACCAACACAAGAACTTTTGAAGGGAGTTAATAAACCCTTTTTATAGTGAGGTAAGAAAGTGATGTTGTCTTCTCTTTTCTCTAAACAACTGAGAAGACTTAGTGGATTGCTAGTGTCAAATCTCCTTCTGAGATGTTGAAATGTTTAGAAAGCGTGGAGCTTTGCTCAGGGTGTAGGTCTTCAGCCTTGACTTGTTAAAATCAAAGAACTTGTAGACAGATCTAGAGTTGTTATCTTTGATGATTCCTGGAGTAGATGATAAAAAAGAAAAATGATATCTGATTGATGTTCTTTTTAAGTCTTCTGTAAAATCAAGGGGAAAACTGATTGTTTTTTTGTACAGAGAAGGAGCAGATGTTATTCTGTATCTTGTTCTATGTATCTGTATATTTTCTTCTCTGTATATTACTTCTTGAGATCCATCTGAAAAAAATTATTTTATATCCTGCTATCTAATTCTGCTTTTGAAATTTGAATTCTAATCATTAATTGCTGATTGGATTATGGAGAATGAAACGGCTGGAATATAGTCTCTAATGAGTTTCCCCAACTATCCTAGTAAAATAAGCAAGTAATTAAGTATGATAAAATCCATAATTAATGTTGCCATAAACGGATATATTTTTGAGAATATGAGCATTAATTAATCATAGAATTACTGCCAAATAATAGAATGAATTAGGGATGGAAGAGGGAAAACTCATCGTTCAGACTCGGGATAGAGTTCGTTGACCTCTGGGTAGATTTCTTTGACCGGAGTTCCAAGTTTGTCGAGCTGAGAAATCCTGTTCATCGACTTGAGCTCAGCAAACCTCAATCTGGAAATATATTGATAAATCTGCGCTCCAAGATCGTCGATCAGAGAATCTGTCTAGAGAAAGAAATCGTCGACCTGAGTTCGAATATCGTCGAGCTCAACTTAGAGAAAAATTGTGCGTTCGTCGATCTGAGATCGACGATAGTGGAGCTGAGTTTAAAGAACTTCAAACTAATAATCTAAACTCTTAATTCCTATAAATCTTGAGTCTCCTGAAGTTCACTATAGGCTGGTCCATTAAGCTTGATTCTAAAGACTAGCCTCAACTCTAGTACTAACAAACTTGACCCTGGCTATACAAGGTGGGTCAAACATCCTAAGTAATGAACCTAGCCCAAATCCAAACTAGGGAACCAACACACACTAGTCTTTAATTAGACAATTGATATCCCATCAATAGTCCATTAACTAAGGATATTTAAGAAACATGGTATAATCAAAAGCTCATTTCAATATACTTGACTTCTCAAGAATAGGTTATAATCACCATTGATCCTATGGACCCAATCATGCATTATCTTATAATAATGTCTGGATATAATAAATACATAATCAAATAATTCTTGCCTTTATAAGATAAATTGTTTTTACAAAACAATCA
The DNA here is from genome assembly GCA_039513925.1 of Platanthera zijinensis. Taxonomy (NCBI): domain Eukaryota; kingdom Viridiplantae; phylum Streptophyta; class Magnoliopsida; order Asparagales; family Orchidaceae; genus Platanthera; species Platanthera zijinensis. The sequence goes on along the minus strand of CM077081.1, from coordinate 168,155,578 downwards.
TAATATAAAAAGATGGCTTTAAAGGTATATATATAACACCTACAACTCAGAGAAAAATTATCCTACAAGAATAAATAATTTACAGAAAATACAAATATGAAATATTTCAGATCTAAATCTTCAGCCCTTCTTCCTTCTTGAAATTTGAAGCTCTATCAGAAACGGATAAAAGAATAAAAGACGAAATCTCTGGATTTGAAAACTTAGGGATCAACACGATCAAGGAGTAGATCTGTCAATGTAGAATGTCTTGATCTATTGAAACCTTCTTGTTCTGAATCTCTTGGATAGGAGAAGGTCAGCAACGAAGAAGACGATGAGTAGTCGGCGGCGCTTCCTGATTTAGAAATGAGAAATTGTTATTCAGAAAACTTAATTTTCATCTTAGTGTTAGTAGATTATGATATGACCTTTTATAGTACTTGCCTAACTGTCATAATCATTAATGAAAGAATACGTGGACACATAAGAAATGAGATCAATTTTAAATTACTTCCGTCGGGACTTAACCAAAAATTTCAAAGAGAGAACTTCATTTCTCGAGTGAAGGAATGACTTTTCGAGAACAACTTCTGTTTCTCGAGAAGAGGTATAAGGTTCTCGAGAGGAAGTACTTAAGGAAAACACTTAAAATGAGTTATGTCTTCTCTAGAAAGAAATGATTATTACTCGAGAAATAATTTTTGTTACCCGAGAAATACGTAATGACTTTTCGAAAGCTGACTGGACTTCTAGAGAACAATTTTGACTTCTCAAGAAATAACTTCTGCTTCTCGAGTAATGACCTTTGCTTTATTAAGACAAATCTTGGCCTTCCCAAGAAATTACTTTTGTTTTCTTGAGAAAAAACTTTGGCCTTCTCGAGAAGTGACTTGGCTTTCTTGAGAACAAACTTTGCCCTTCTCGAGAAATAACTTCTACTTTCTCGAGAAAAACACTCGGCCTTCTCGAGTAATGACTTCTGCTTACACAAGAATAGCAATTAGAACAATTTTTAGATATACTTAAGACTTCTCGAGAATAATATGGCTTTCTCGGGAACAACTCTTGGGCTTCTTGAGAAATACTTCTGCTTCTCGAGAACAATAACTTTACTTCTCGAGAATTTTACTTAGAGAAATTTTCTTAAGAGAATTTTTATTTCTTCTTCTTGGAGATCAGCAACCCATAGTTTCTTCCATATCTTTAGTACTTGAAATAGAAGTGTGTCCTAATAGAGAGGCTACACATGATTTAACACCATGGATCACACAATGAGGGATTACGTTGTATGGTCCTCTGTTTCGTGACTCATTGTAGACTGATATTGGTCTACACTTTGCATTTATAACCTTCAAGCACTCATCTTGAAAAGAGTATCAAATACAAACTTAATTCATCTTAGTTCAATGGTGACTTCATACAAATCTAGGTTATTCTAGATACAATACCCAACATTTAAAATATAACACAAGTAGTTGAAGTGAACTCACGAACACCTCCTAATCTCTATAAAAGAGAAGTCAAAATCAGGTAAATTTAAAATATAATGCGAGTTCCTAAAGTGAACTCAGAAACACGTGTTAATCTCTGCAAAAGAGAAGTCAAAAATAGTTAAATCTAATATATAATGCGGGTTCCTGAAATCAACTTGAGAACACTAGTTAATCCCTGCAAAAGAGAAGTCAAAAGTAGATATATTTAAAATATAATGCGTGTACCGTAAGTGAATACGTGCACACCTGCTAATGTCCATAAAAGAGAAGTAAAAATAAGGTGATATTAAAATATAATAGAAGTACCTGATGTTAACTCACGAACACCTTCGAATCTCTACAAAAGAGATGGAAAAAGAAGATAAATTTAAAATATAATGTGAGTACCTGAAGTGAACTCGCGAACACCTACTAATCTCTTCAAAAGGGAAGTTCAAAGTAGTAAATTTTTTAAAAAATACGAGTTCCAAAAGTAAACTCACGAACATTTGCTAAGCTAAACAAAAAAGAAGTGCAAAGCAGGTAAATTTAAAATATAATGCACGTACCGTATGTGAACTCGTGAACACATGTTAATCTTTACAAAAGAGAAGTCAACAAAAGGTAATACTAAAATATAACCTGAGTAACTAAAGTAAACTCACAAACACCTGCTAAACTCCACAAAAGAGAAATATATAGTAGATAAATTTAAAATATAATGCGAGTACCTGAAGTGAACTCACAAACACCAACTAATCTCTTCAAAAGAGAAGTCAAAAGCTGGTAAATTTAAAATATAATGCAAGTACTTGTGGTGAACTCGCGAACAACAAGGGTAAATTTAAAATACAACTCTAGTACCTGAAGTGAACTTGGGAATATCTGCTAATCTATGCAAAAGAGAATTCAAAAACAGGTAAATATAAAGTATAATATGAGTACTTAAAGTGAACTCGCAAACACCTGCTAATCCCTGCAAAAGAGAAGTCAAAAGTACGAAAATTTAATGTATAACACGACTACCTGATGTGAACTCACGAACACTTGCTAATCTCAGCAAAAAAGAAGTCAAATGCTGGTAAATTTAAAATACTATGCGAGTACATAGTTAAACTTATCAACACCAGCTAATCTCGACAAACAAGAAGTCAAAAGCAGATAAATTTAAAATATAATGTGAGTACGTAAAGTGAACTCGCAAACAACTGTTAATATTAGCTAAGGAGAAGTTAAAAGCTGGTAAATTTAAAATATAACTCAAGTACCTGAACTGAACTCATGAATACCTGCTAATCTTTACAATGGAGATGTTAAAAGCAGGTAAAATTTAAATATAACATGAGTACCTTATGAGAACACACAAATACCTGCTAATCCCTGACAAAGAGAAGTCAAAAGAAAATAAATTTAAAGTATAACTCAAGTACTTGAAGTGAACTCACGAACACCTGCTAATCTCTACAAAAAAGAAGTCAAAAGTAGGTTAATTTAAAATATAACATGAGTACCTGAAGTGAACTCGCAAACACCTTCCAATCTGTACAAAAGAGAAGTGAAAAGACGGTAAGTTTAAAATACAACTTGAGTACCTTAAGTGAACTCACAAATAGTTTCTAAACTCTGCAAAAGAGAACTCAAAAGCAGACAAATTTAAAATATAACGTGAGTACCGTAAGTGAACACACGAATATAGTGAAATCTCTAAAAAATAGATGTCAAAAGCAGGTAAATTTAAAATATAATGCGAGTACTAGAAGTGAACTCGTGAACACCTGCTATTCTCTAAAAAAGAGAAGTAATAAGTATGTAAATTTGAAATAAAATGCGAGTACTTGAAGTGAACTTGCGAATACCTACTAATCTTTATAAAGAGATGACAAGAGTAGATAATTTTAAAATGCAACGTGAGTACCAGAAGTGAACTCACAAACACCTACTAATCTTTGCAAAGGAGAAGTCAAAATAAGTAAATTTAAAATATAATGTGAGTACCTAAAGTGAACAAGCAAAAACAACAAATAAATTTAAAGTAAAATGCGAGTACATGTTGAACTCGTGAAAACTTACTAGTCTCTGTAAAATAGAAGTCAAAAGCTGGTAAATTTTAAATATAATGCAAGTACCATAAGTGAACTCCTAAACACCTACTAATCTCTACAAAAGAGAAGTCAAAAGAATGTAGATTTAATATATAATGCGAGTACTTGAAGTCAACTCGGAAACAACTGTTAATCTTTGTAAAGAGAAGTCAAATGCAGGTAAATTTAAAAGATACTGTGAGTTCATTAAATGAACTCGTGAATATTTGCTAATCTTTGCAAAAGATGAGTTAAAAGTACATAGATTTAAAATATAACGTGTGTAATATAAGTGAACTCACGAACACTTGTTAATATCTACAAAAGAGAAGTCAAAAGGAGGTAATATTAAAATATAACACGAGTACATGAAGTGAACTCGCGAACACCTGCTAATCTCTACAAAAGAAAAGGCAAAAGCAAATAAAATTTAAATATAATGCGAGTACCTTAATTAAACTCGCAAACACCTGCAAATCTCTGAAATTGAGAAGTCAAAAGAAGTTAAATTTAAAATATAACGTGTGTACCTGAATTGATAATATGAACACCTACCATTCAAAGCAAAATAGAAGTCAAAAATAGGTAAATTTAAAATAAAACACGAGTAACTAAAGTGAACTCATGAACACCTACTAATCTTTACAAAAGAGAATTCAAAAGCAGGTAAATTTAAATATAATGCGAGTACCTGAAGTGAACTCGGAAACACATGCTAATCACTACAAAAGGGAAGTCAAAAGCAGGTAAATTAAAAAAGTAATGCGAGTTCCTAAAGCTAACCTACCAACACTTGCTAATAACTGTAAAAGAGAAGTCAAAAGCAGGGAAATTTAAAATAGAATGCATGTTCCGTAAGTAAATTCACGAACACTTGCTAATCTCTACAAAAGAGAAGTCAAAAGGAGGTAAAACTAAAATATAATGAGAGCACCTGAAGTGAACTTGCAAACACCTGCTATTCTCTGCGAAAGAGAAGGAAAAATAGATAAATTTAAAATATAATGCGAGTACCTAAAGTGAACACCCAAACACATAAAAATCTATACAAAAGAGAAGTTAAAAGCAGGTAAATTTAACATATAATGTGAGTAGCTTATGTGAACTTGCAAACACCTACTAATCTATGCAAAAGAGAAGTTAAAATCAGCTAAAATTAAAATATAACACGAGTACCTAAAGTGAACTTGAAAACACGTGTTAATCTCTGCAAAAGAGAAGTCAAGAATACTTAAATTTAATATTTAATGTGAGTTTCTGAAGTGAACTCGCGAACACCTGCTAATCTCAACAAAAGTGAAGTCAAAAGAAGGTATATTTAAAATATAATGCTTGTACCGTAATTAAACTCGCACAAATCTGCTAATTACCACAAAAGAGAAGTTAAAATATGGTAATATTAAAATATAATACGAGTACCTGATGTGAACTCGCGAACACCTGCTAATCTCGACAAATAAGAAGTCAAAAGCAGATAAATTTAAAATATAATGTGAGTACGTAAAGTGAACTCACAAACAACTGTTAATCTTAGCTAAGGAGAAGTTAAAAGCTGGTAAATTTAAAATATAACTAAAGTACCTGAACTGAACTCATGAACACCTGCTAATATTTATAATGGAGATGTTAAAGCATGTAAAATTTAAATATAACATGTGTACCTGAAGAGAACACACAAACACCTGCTAATCCCTGACAAAGAGAAGTCAAAAGAAAATAAATTTAAAGTATAACTCAAGTACTTGAAGTGAACTCGCGAACACCTGCTAATCTCTACAAAAAAGAAGTCAAAAGTAGGTTAATTTAAAATATAACATGAGTACCTGATGTGAACTCGCAAACACCTTCCAATCTGTACAAAAGAGAAGTGAAAAGACGGTAAATTAAAAATACAACTTGAGTACCTTAAGTGAACTCACAAATAGTTTCTAAACTCTGCAAAAGAGAACTCAAAAGCAGACAAATTTAAAATATAACGTGAGTACCGTAAGTGAACACACGAATATAGTGAAATCTCTAAAAAATAGATGTCAAAAGCAGGTAAATTTAAAATATAATGCGAGTACTAGAAGTGAACTCGTGAACACCTGCTATTCTCTAAAAAAGAGAAGTAATAAGTATGTAAATTTGAAATAAAATGCGAGTACTTGAAGTGAACTTGCGAATACCTACTAATCTTTATAAAGAGATGACAAGAGTAGATAATTTTAAAATGCAACGTGAGTACCAGAAGTGAACTCACAAACACCTACTAATCTTTGCAAAGGAGAAGTCAAAATAAGTAAATTTAAAATATAATGTGAGTACCTAAAGTGAACAAGCAAAAACAACAAATAAATTTAAAGTAAAATGCGAGTACATGAATTGAACTCGTGAAAACTTGCTAGTCTCTGTAAAATAGAAGTCAAAAGCTGGTAAATTTTAAATATAATGCAAGTACCATAAGTGAACTCCTAAACACCTACTAATCTCTACAAAAGAGAAGTCAAAAGAATGTAGATTTAATATATAATGCGAGTACTTGAAGTCAACTCGGAAACAACTGTTAATCTTTGTAAAGAGAAGTCAAATGCAGGTAAATTTAAAAGATACTGTGAGTTCATTAAATGAACTCGTGAATATTTGCTAATCTTTGCAAAAGATGAGTTAAAAGTACATAGATTTAAAATATAACGTGTGTAATATAAGTGAACTCACGAACACTTGTTAATATCTACAAAAGAGAAGTCAAAAGGAGGTAATATTAAAATATAACACGAGTACATGAAGTGAACTCGCGAACACCTGCTAATCTCTACAAAAGAAAAGGCAAAAGCAAATAAAATTTAAATATAATGCGAGTACCTTAATTAAACTCGCAAACACCTACAAATCTCTGAAATTGAGAAGTCAAAAGAAGTTAAATTTAAAATATAACGTGTGTACCTGAATTGATAATATGAACACCTACCATTCAAAGCAAAATAGAAGTCAAAAATAGGTAAATTTAAAATAAAACACGAGTAACTAAAGTGAACTCATGAACACCTACTAATCTTTACAAAAGAGAATTCAAAAGTAGGTAAATTTAAATATAATGCGAGTACCTGAAGTGAACTCGGAAACACATGCTAATCACTACAAAAGAGAAGTCAAAAGCAGGTAAATTAAAAAAGTAATGCGAGTTCCTAAAGCTAACCTACCAACACTTGCTAATTACTGTAAAAGAGAAGTCAAAAGCAGGGAAATTTAAAATAGAATGCATGTTCCGTAAGTAAATTCACGAACACTTGCTAATCTCTACAAAAGAGAAGTCAAAAGGAGGTAAAACTAAAATATAATGAGAGCACCTGAAGTGAACTTGCAAACACCTGCTATTCTCTGCGAAAGAGAAGGAAAAATAGATAAATTTAAAATATAATGCGAGTACCTAAAGTGAACACGCAAACACATAAAAATCTATACAAAAGAGAAGTTAAAAGCAGGTAAATTTAACATATAATGTGAGTAGCTTATGTGAACTTGCAAACACCTACTAATCTATGCAAAAAGAGAAGTTAAAATCAGCTAAAATTAAAATATAACACGAGTACCTAAAGTGAACTTGAAAACACGTGTTAATCTCTGCAAAAGAGAAGTCAAGAATACTTAAATTTAATATTTAATGTGACTTTCTGAAGTGAACTCGCGAACACCTGCTAATCTCAACAAAAGTGAAGTCAAAAGAAGGTATATTTAAAATATAATGCTTGTACCGTAATTAAACTCGCACAAATCTGCTAATTACCACAAAAGAGAAGTTAAAATATGGTAATATTAAAATATAATACGAGTACCTGATGTGAACTCGCGAACACCTGCTAATCTCGACAAATAAGAAGTCAAAAGCAGATAAATTTAAAATATAATGTGAGTACGTAAAGTGAACTCACAAACAACTGTTAATCTTAGCTAAGGAGAAGTTAAAAGCTGGTAAATTTAAAATATAACTAAAGTACCTGAACTGAACTCATGAACACCTGCTAATATTTACAATGGAGATGTTAAAGCATGTAAAATTTAAATATAACATGAGTACTTGAAGAGAACACACAAACACCTGCTAATCCCTGACAAAGAGAAGTCAAAAGAAAATAAATTTAAAGTATAACTCAAGTACTTGAAGTGAACTCGCGAACACCTGCTAATCTCTACAAAAAAGAAGTCAAAAGTAGGTTAATTTAAAATATAATATGAGTACCTGAAGTGAACTCGCAAACACCTTCCAATCTGTACAAAAGAGAAGTGAAAAGACGGTAAATTTAAAATACAACTTGAGTACCTTAAGTGAACTCACAAATAGTTTCTAAACTCTGCAAAAGAGAACTCAAAAGCAGACAAATTTAATATATAACGGGAGTACCGTAAGTGAACACACGAATATAGTGAAATCTCTAAAAAATAGATGTCAAAAGCAGATATATCTAAAATATAATGCGAGTACTAGAAGTGAACTCGTGAACACCTGCTATTCTCTACAAAAGAGAAGTAATAAGTATGTAAATTTGAAATAAAATGCGAGTACTTGAAGTGAACTTGCGAATACCTACTAATCTTTATAAAAAGATGACAAGAGTAGATAATTTTAAAATGCAACGTGAGTACCAGAAGTGAACTCACAAACACCTACTAATCTTTGCAAAGGAGAAGTCAAAATAAGTAAATTTAAAATATAATGTGAGTACCTAAAGTGAACAAGCAAAAACAACAAATAAATTTAAAGTAAAATGCGAGTACATGAATTGAACTCGTGAAAACTTGCTAGTCTCTGTAAAATAGAAGTCAAAAGCTGGTAAATTTTAAATATAATGCAAGTACCATAAGTGAACTCCTAAACACCTACTAATCTCTACAAAAGAGAAGTCAAAAGAATGCAGATTTAATATATAATGCGAGTACTTGAAGCCAACTCGGAAACAACTGTTAATCTTTGTAAAGAGAAGTCAAATGCAGGTAAATTTTAAAGATACTGTGAGTTCATTAAATGAACTCGTGAATATTTGCTAATCTTTGCAAAAGATGAGTTAAAAGTACATAGATTTAAAATATAACGTGTGTAATATAAGTGAACTCACGAACACTTGTTAATATCTACAAAAGAGAAGTCAAAAGGAGGTAATATTAAAATATAACACGAGTACATGAAGTGAACTCGCGAACACCTACTAATCTCTACAAAAGAAAAGGCAAAAGCAAATAAAATTTAAATATAATGCGAGTACCTTAATTAAACTCGCAAACACCTGCAAATCTCTGAAATTGAGAAGTCAAAAGAAGGTAAATTAAAAATATAACGTGTGTACCTGAATTGATCATATGAACACCTACCATTCAATGCAAAATAGAAGTCAAAAACAGGTAAATTTAAAATAAAACACGAGTAACTAAAGTGAACTTACGAACACCTACTAATCTTTACAAAAGAGAATTCAAAAGCAGGTAAATTTAAATATAATGCGAGTACCTGAAGTGAACTCGGAAACACATGCTAATCACTACAAAAGAGAAGTCAAAAGCAGGTAAATTAAAAAAGTAATGCGAGTTCCTAAAGCTAACCTACCAACACTTGCTAATAACTGTAAAAGAGAAGTCAAAAGCAGGGAAATTTAAAATAGAATGCATGTTCCGTAAGTAAATTCATGAACACTTGCTAATCTCTACAAAAGAGAAGTCAAAAGGAGGTAAAACTAAAATATAATGAGAGCACCTGAAGTGAACTTGCGAACAACTGCTATTCTCTGCGAAAGAGAAGGAAAAATAGATAAATTTAAAATATAATGCGAGTACCTAAAGTGAACACGCAAACACATAAAAATCTATACAAAAGAGAAGTTAAAAGCAGGTAAATTTAAAATATAATGTGAGTAGCTTATGTGAACTTGTAAACACCTACTAATCTATGCAAAAGGGAAGTTAAAATCAGCTAAAATTAAAATATAACACGAGTACCTAAAGTGAACTTGAAAATATGTGTTAATCTCTGCAAAAGAGAAGTCAAGAATACTTAAATTTAATATTTAATGTGAGTTTCTGAAGTGAACTCGCAAACACCTGCTAATCTCAACAAAGTGAAGTCAAAAGAAGGTATATTTAAAATATAATGCTTGTACCGTAATTAAACTCGCACTAATCTGCTAATTACCACAAAAGAGAAGTTAAAATATGGTAATATTAAAATATAATACGAGTACCTGATGTGAACTCGCGAACACCTGCTAATCTCGACAAACAAGAAGTCAAAAGCAGATAAATTTAAAATATAATGTGAGTACGTAAAGTGAACTCACAAATAACTGTTAATCTTAGCTAAGGAGAAGTTAAAAGCTGGTAAATTTAAAATATAACTAAAGTACCTGAACTGAACTCATGAACACCTGCTAATACTTACAATGGAGATGTTAAAGCATGTAAAATTTAAATATAACATGAGTACCTGAAGAGAACACACAAACACCTGCTAATCCCTGACAAAGAGAAGTCAAAAGAAAATAAATTTAAAGTATAACTCAAGTACTTGAAGTGAACTCGTGAAGACCTGCTAATCTCTACAAAAAAAGTCAAAAGTAGGTTAATTTAAAATATAACACGAGTACCTGAAGTGAACTCGCAAACACCTTCCAATCTGTACAAAAGTGAAGTCAAAAGACGGTAAATTTAAAATATAACTTGAATACCTTAAGTGAACTCACAAATAGTTGCTAATCTCTGCAAAAGAGAACTCAAAAGCAAACAAATTTAAAATATAATGCGAGTACCGTAAGTGAACACACGAATATAGTGAAATCTCTAAATAAATAGATGTCAAAAGCAGGAAAATTTAAAATATAATGCGAGTACTAGAAGTGAACTCGTGAACACCTGCTATTCTCTACAAAATAAAAGTAATAAGTATGTAAATTTGAAATAAAATGCGAGTATTTGAAGTGAACTTGCGAAAACCTACTAATCTTTATAAAGAGATGGAAAGAGTAGATAAATTTAAAATGCAACGTGAGTACAAGAAGTGAACTCACAAACACCTACTAATTTTTGCAAAGGAGAAGTCAAAATAAGTAAATTTAAAATATAATGTGAGTACCTAAAGTGAACAAGCAAACACCACAGATAAATTTAAAATATAATGCAAGTACATGAATTGAACTCGTGAAAACTTGCTAGTCTCTGCGAAATAGAAGTCAAAAGCTGTTAGATTTAAAATATAATGCGAGCACCATAAGTGAACTCATAAACACCTACTAATCTCTACAAAAGAGAAGTCAAAAGCATATAGATTTAATATATAATGCGAGTACTTGAAGTCAATTCTGAAATAACTGCTAATCATTGTAAAAGAGAAGTCAAATGCAAGTAAATTTAAAAGATAGTGTGAGTTCATTAAATGAACTCGTGAATATCTGTTAATCTTTGCAAAAGAGGAGTTAAAAGTACATAAATTTAAAATATAACGTGTGTAGTATAAGTGAACTCACGAACACTTGTTATTATCTACAAAAGATAAGTGAAAAAGAGGTAATATTTAAATATAACACGAGTACATTAAGTGAACTCGCGAACACCTGGTAATCTCTACAAAAGAAAATGCAAAAGCAAATAAATTTTAAAAATAATGCGAGTACCTGAATTTTAACTCGCAAACACCTGCTAATCAATGAAATTGAGAAGTCAAAAGCAGGTAAATTTAAAATATAACGTGTGTACCTTAATTGATCATATGAACACCTACTATTCAATGCAAAATAGAAGTCAAAAACAGGTAAATTTAAAATAAAACACGAGTAACTAATGTGAACTCACAAACACCTACTAATCTCTACAAAAGAGAATTCTAAAGCAGGTAAATTTAAATTTAATGCGAGTACCTGAAGTGAACTCGGAAACACATGCTAATAACTACAAAAGAGAAGTCAAAAGCAGGTAAATTAAAAAAGTAATGCGAGTTCCTAAAGCTAACCTACCAACACTTGCTAATAACTGTAAAAGAGAAGTCAAAAGCAGGGAAATTTAAAATAGAATGCATTTTCCGTAAGTAAATTCACGAACACTTGCTAATCTCTACAAAAGAGAAGTCAAAAGGAGGTAATACTAAAATATAATGAGAGCACCTGAAGTGAACTTGCGAACACCTGCTATTCTCTGCGAAAGAGAAGGAAAAATAGATAAATTTAAAATATAATGCGAGTACCTAAAGTGAACACGCAAATACATAAAAATCTATACAAAAGAGAAGTTAAAAGTAGGTAAATTTAAAATATAATATGAGTAGCTTATGTGAACTTGCAAACACCTACTAATCTATGCAAAAGAGAAGTTAAAATAAGCTAAAATTAAAATATAACATGAGTACCTGAAGTGAACTTGAAAACACGTGTTAATCTCTGTAAAAGAGAAGTCAAGAATACTTAAATTTAATATTTAATGTGAGTTTCTGAAGTGAACTCGCGAACACCTGCTAATCTCTACAAAAGTGAAGTCAAAAGCAGGTATATTTAAAATATAATGCTTGTACCATAAGTTAACTCGCGCAAATCTGCTAATTTCCGCAAAAGAGAAGTTAAAATAACGTAATATTAAAATATAATACGAGTACCTGATGTGAACTCGCGAACACCTGCTAATCTCTACAAAAGTGAATGCAAAAGTAGATAAATTTAAAATATTATGGGAGTACTTAAAGCTAACTCGCGAACACCTGCTAATCACTACAAAAGAGAAGTCAAAAGTATAAAATTTTAAAAATAATGCGAGTTCCCAAAGTAAACACACGAACATCTCCTAATCTATACAAAAGAGAAGTCAAAAGCAGATATATTTAAAATATTACACGTGTACTGTATATGAACTCGCGAACACATGCTAATATCTACAAAAGAGAAGTAAAAAGAAGGTAGTACAAATATTTAACGTGAGTACCTGAAGTGAACTCACGAATACCTGTTAAACTCCACAAAAGAGAAGGCTAGAGTAGATAAATTTTAAAAATAACCCGAGTACCTGAATTGAACTCACGAACAACTGCTAATCTCTACAAAAGGGAAGTCAAAAGCTTGTAAATTTAAAATATAATGTAAGTAATTTAAGTGAACTCACGAACACCTTAGGTAAATTTTAAATATAACACGAGTACCTGAAGTGAACTCGCGAACATATGCTAATCTATGCAAAATAGAAGTCAAAAATAGGAAAAAAAAATTAAAGTATAACATGAGTAATTAAAGTTAACTCACGAATAGGAGCTAATCCCAGCAAAAGAGAACTCAAAAGCAGGTAAATTTATTGTATAATGCAATTACTTGAAGTGAACTTGCGAACACCTGCTAATCTCTACAATGGAGAAGTCAAATGCAGGTAAATTTAAAATATTACGTGAGTACCTGAAATGTACTCATGAACACCAGCTAATCTCTACAAATGTTAAACCAAAAGCAAGTAAATTTAAAATATAATGCGAGTACCTAAAGTGAACTCAAAAACACCTGCAAATCTTTGTAAAGGAGAAGTCAAAAGCTAGTAAATTTAATATATAACTCGAGTACCTTAACTGAACTAACAAACACCTGCTAATATTTGCAAAGAAGATGTCAAAAGCAGGTAAATTTTAAATTTAACACGAGTATCCGAAGAGAACTCACAAACACCTGCTAATCCCTGACAAAGTTAATTCAAAAGATAATAAATTTAAGTATAACTCGAGTACCTAAAATTAACTCACGAACACTGCTAATCTCAACAAAGAAAAAGTAAAAATAAGGTGAATTTAAAATATAATGCGAGTACCTGAAGTGAACTAGCAAACACCTGCCAATCTCTGCAAAAGAGAAGTGATAATAAGGTAAATTTAAAATATAAAATGAGTACCTTAAGTGAGTTAACAAACATTTGCAAGTCTCTGCAAAAGAGATGTCAAAAGCAGGTAAATTTAAAATATAATGCGAGTACCTTATGTAACATCCCATTTCCGGCTTGACCCCTAGGAGTCGGTTTGTCGTGACGGAACCCTAGAAGCCCAAGAATTGAAGTACATCGACCGAGATTTCGGGTCACAGGTTGGTCACGCACGTGACCTATGTGTAACGCCCGTGACCTAGGGAGTGACTCATTCGATGATTGTCGATCTCCGTGAGACGATCGTCGAGCGTAGAATTTGCAACCCGGGTTTGTCACGCCTGTGACCTATGTGTCACGCCCGTGACCTAGGACATGACCCCTTCGACGATCGTCGATCTTAGCGGGACGATCGTCAAAGCGCAGAATTTGCGTCATGGCCCTGTCACGCCCGTGATCCAGGTGTCACGCCCGTGACCAAGGGCGTGACCAACTTCAGCGATCGTCGATCTCAGCGAGACGATCGCCGAGCACAGAATTTGCATCTTGACCCTATCACGCCCATGACCCATGTGTCACGCGCGTGACCTAGTGCGTGACCACCCTTCGACGATCGTCGATCTCAGGTCGACGATCGTCGAACTCAGAATTTACCACTTGGGCCTGTTGATGCGTGGAAAACGGCAAGCGCACCGGTCGCACAAGTAATAAAGTTTGGGAATAAATCCCCGAGTGTCGGTCTCTTGAGGAACACAGTAAGGGATGAGTTAATGTCGAGGAGGACTTGAGATTGAAGTCCTCGGGGCGAAGGTAACGATGGGGTTTGGATGGTGGCGGAAACAGAAAGTAAAATCTACAAGCTACTCCTATGCAATGCCGCTATGCGATGCTTCGCCAGGCGGGATGGAAGACTAGTCGGGCCGCTATGCACCGAATCGCTAGGCGGATGGGCGAGTAGGCTAGCGGATGAGGTGGAGAGAACGGCGGAAATCCTACTATGCAGGCCGCTATGCACTGCTTCGCCAGGCGGGATGGAAACTACACGGGCCGCTATGCACCGAATCGCTTGGCGGATGGAAGAGTAGGCTAGCGGATGAGGTGGTTAGAACGGCGGAATGAGGGTCGTGAGCACCTCTTCGCAACGCACGCCACTAGCAATTGCTAGTGCGGCAAGGGTGGATGGTGGATGGAATATTAAGGCGCACCTCAAGCAATAATAACGAAAATACACAAATCACATAGACATGATAAAATGCAAGATCATTAACTACAATAAAATGTACTTCATCAATACAAAGAGTTAAACTAAGCTATCAAATACAAGAGAAAGAGGTGTGCGAATCGACCGAATCCGAAGCCTTGTTGAGGGTTCACGGTTGGAATCCCGGGTTGTCAATCCGAGTCCAAGCTCGGTCCTCAACTGCGTCCGGGGTAGAGGAGGCTGTCACTCACTCCCAATGGACCCGTCTTCTTCGTTGAAATGATCCGTAGATTGCGGCTCCGGCCCTTCCTTGCTTGATGGAGAAAGCTCGGTCAAAACTCCGCTTGAAGCTTGAGGATGAAGGAGGAGGCCGAGAGGATGCTCCGGCGTTGATTTGGCGTTGTAAGCTTGCCCGGAGACCCTCCCTAAGGTGGAGGATGAAGGGGGACGGAGGAAACCCTCGTCCGAGACGAAGAACGGCGGAGAAATTGCGGATTTGGATCGTCTTCCGAAATTAGGGCGGACCTGCGCTATTTATAGAAAACAGAATTAAACAGCGCGCACGATCACTGGCGCACGACCAATGGTCGTGCGCGATATGGTCAGTGATCGTGCGATATGGAGGCAGAAAAGTGGAAAAAGATGTCATGACTGCGCACGACCGGCAACGCACGAGCAGTGATCGTGCGCGGTATGGCTGATGATCGTGCGATATGCCGGGACAGAACTTTCACAGAAGAGGTCATGACTGCGCACGACCAGTGATCGTGCGCCAAAGAGGTCGATGGTCGTGCGTGGGTAAAAACGCACGACCATTGACTCCTTTGCCAAAAATGGGGAAAGTTCGATGCCGGACGCCCACACGATCCCAGAACCTGCAGGAAAACTGGACGGGATGTCGATCATGGCAGTCACAGACATAAATATAATGCATAGCAAAAGGGAAATACACATACGCACAGAAATAGGCTAATAAAGTGCACAAGACGTGGAATAACCGTAGCGTACCAAAAGAAGTGCAAATGACGCTAAACGGTGTGCAAAGACAAGAAAATAAGCCTAGATGAGTCCAAAAATAGGTATATAAAGAGGACTCATCACACCCCCAGACTTAACCATTTGCGCGTCCCGAGCAAACAAAGCCTAAGCAGACGGGGAAAATGAACTAGCTAACAAAGAAATTGCAAAACGGAGTACCATGCGAAGTCGCATGCTCGCGTGCATAAAAATAAAGTAAAGGAAATTCTTAAGTATACAAAATATTTTATATTTTTCACAATGCGTAACAGAAATTTATTATTACTCAAAAGTAGAATCACGGTGAATCATCCGGTCCTACGCAGGAAGAAAGTAGACAGGCCACTAAGGTGAGCATTGCCGAAGACCGGGGCTCAAGATTACCTCCAAAGGAATCCACCAATGTCGGAAACCATAAGCTTGCCCGTTCGCACTCTCTCCACGGCACTAGTCAACTCAAGCGCAAGTCCGTAGGACTTCGGGTAATAATGGGGCTTGGGTTACGGTGAGGAAAACAAGGGTAAATATGAAGGGTATGCACCTAACCCAAATGAGCTAACGTACAAAACTAGTACCCGCTGCCCACAAAATAAACACGGGTGCACCACACCCCCAGACTTAACTTTTGCAACATGGGTGTGTGCACCGCCTATTCCAAATCCAAATCATCTCAAATAAAGATTTTCAATTAAACTTTTTCTTTTTCTTTTTCTTTTCTCTTTTTCTTTTTTAAATCATTTTCTTTTCTTTTTCATCTTTTTATTTTCATAATTTCAGCAGATATAACTTGGAAGCACTTCCACATTTTCACAAATAATAACACCACATCACAACCCAACATGAAAATATAAAACACTAAGCTCGACTTGGGTGTGCGACTAGGATCGGCTATGAGGCTTTGGCGAATATAGTGGAGCTGAATCAAAAGGAAGGGTAGGCACAAAGGGGCTAGCAAGGGCGATGTTAGGAATGGGTACAAAGCTCAACCGGGCCAAAAGGTGGCCTACATCACTCTCACGCTAGACTAACCGTGTACCAATGCTTCAAGAATAGCTTGGGGCAAGTTCTTAGCAACCGAGAAAGATAATCCTTCCTCCCGACTCAAGCAATACGAGTCTAGTGGCGGCTACACACATTCCTACGCTACCGTTTGATTCACACCGGATTCACCAACTTTTGAGTAGAATAAGAAATATTTACGCACATAGAAAAATATAGAGCTATAAGCATACAGAAAAATTAAATCTACACAAATTTCTATACAAAACGAGAGCAGTTGACTAGAAACACAGCAAGGCCAACATTTTACTCCGTCGCGCAATCCTGAACTAGCACAGAAATTTTCCAAATCGAACAAAGATACAGGTTCAACTCGTGACACGCAAACCGCTAAGCTCGCGCTCATGTGGGTGCAGTGGTGTGCAAGAAATGGACTAAACAAAATAATAACTATAAAAGCTTCTAGTATGCGCAGGAAAGGTGCGCGTGCAAAAGGTAAACATGCTCTCCCCCAGACTTAAACTAAACAACACAGCAAATGATATAGAAATTAAAATCAGAAAGAGCTAAGGGAAGAGGTTACCCAATGCTCAGCAAGTGAGCATACCAGAAGACGCGTGAAAACTAGAAGCAGGCCCGCCATACGAAGAATCACAACCCCGCCAATGCGTAGTTTCCATGAATACCTGCAGGGGTGAGCTCCGCAAAAACAAAAGAAAAATATACAAAAAGAAATACTAAACTAAGCTAGACATAAAAAGTAAAATGCAGAAATTTAAGATAACTACTGGGGTTATTGTCATCCCAGCACGACTTATTCAGCAAAAGAAAAGTTCTAGCTAATGGGCCTATGAAAGAGAAGATGAACAGGTAACTGTTCCATTATCCGTTGCGGTAGCAAGTACCGATACGGAGAAAGAGCAGTTACCCCTCTACCTGAGTAATAATACCTGCGACGCACAGGTAGAGGAAATAGGAAGTAAGATGAGGAGAAGCACTGGTCCTCACTCATCTCACCACAAAAAATATCCTTGCCTAGCAAGGGGTCATCCCACACAGGCGCGTAGGAGTCAACGGCTTGAGCACAAGGCTCATCGTCATCCCAGCACATCAGCGGAGAATCAACCCGCACAGGCTCAGATATGGAAGGGGGATCAAGGAATAAAAGAGAAGAAGGACAAAAACAATCAGAAATCGGGGGAGTGATCCCGGTATCACTCCCAGCAGGATCCAAATAATGATCATCGTCAGTGTCATATGAGTCGTATTGGGGAGAATCCGAGAACTCGAAGTCCGCGGTGGAAAGGGGGATCGCCTCGTCAGATAGGGGGGTGCAAACCTCCTCATCCGAAAGGTAATACTCCTCGTCCCACCGGGGTGCGAAGAAGTGTTCCGAAGATCCACATTCTCCGTCGGAGATACTAGAATCCTCATCCCACTTCGGCGCAACCTCGGGCACCGAATCATCCACAATAACGGCCTCATCAGCCGACTCACAAGAAAAAGGAGTAGAAAACTCCGGCAAAAATTGCGGAGGGGCAAGGCTGCTCTCAAAATCAGGCATAGAATGCGCAGGCCCCATCGCAACATCATCCGCAGATGCCACCCCGTCGACGATCGGAACACTCTCATCGTCCCATACAGGATCGTCCATGAGTTCCCGATCCACTCCTTGCGGGCTAACATCCGAGTGAGAATGATCACTCAGAGGAAGCTCGTAAAAAGGGGTTGAGGAACCCATGAAGGAACTATATGCGGCGAGAGATTCTTCCGTAATCTCAACGGGCAAAGAACGAGCAAGGTGCGCCATGTCAGTGTATGGGCCAGGCAACACCCTAGTAGGCCTATCCATAGTAGTCTCCCTCGAACAGGGGACTGCTACGGATGCGTCCACAGAGGTAGAAGGCTTGCACAAGCGAGGGCAATCCTTCAACATATGGCCCACACCTTGACATAGAATACACCGAAAACAGTGCTCGGCATTAGAAACAGCTATGGCATCGATGCATCTCCGCAAAGCGTCAATAATACGACACTCGGCAGCAGAATCCATCGCGAACAAAAATATTTACCGGAAATTACTACACACAAGAATAAAATAACTAGGATCTGCAATATTAAAAAAAAGAAAAACAAGGAAGGGACAAGAAAAATAAAGTAAACAATTTCAAAAACTAAAATAAAGACAAAACAGGGTATGAACAAATGGACAAGGGCGACTATCTCGCATCTACCTCTTCAAAAACTCAAACGACTGTGTTCCCCGGCAACGGCGCCAAAAACTTGATGCGTGGAAAACGGCAAGCGCACCGGTCGCACAAGTAATAAAGTTTGGGAATAAATCCCCGAGTGTCGGTCTCTTGAGGAACACAGTAAGGGATGAGTTAATGTCGAGGAGGACTTGAGATTGAAGTCCTCGGGGCGAAGGTAACGATGGGGTTTGGATGGTGGCGGAAACAGAAAGTAAAATCTACAAGCTACTCCTATGCAACGCCGCTATGCGATGCTTCGCCAGGCGGGATGGAAGACTAGTCGGGCCGCTATGCACCGAATCGCTAGGCGGATGGGCGAGTAGGCTAGCGGATGAGGTGGAGAGAACGGCGGAAATCCTACTATGCAGGCCGCTATGCACTGCTTCGCCAGGCGGGATGGAAACTACACGGGCCGCTATGCACCGAATCGCTTGGCGGATGGAAGAGTAGGCTAGCGGATGAGGTGGTTAGAACGGCGGAATGAGGGTCGTGAGCACCTCTTCGCAACGCACGCCACTAGCAATTGCTAGTGCGGCAAGGGTGGATGGTGGATGGAATATTAAGGCGCACCTCAAGCAATAATAACGAAAATACACAAATCACATAGACATGATAAAATGCAAGATCATTAACTACAATAAAATGTACTTCATCAATACAAAGAGTTAAACTAAGCTATCAAATACAAGAGAAAGAGGTGTGCGAATCGACCGAATCCGAAGCCTTGTTGAGGGTTCACGGTTGGAATCCCGGGTTGTCAATCCGAGTCCAAGCTCGGTCCTCAACTGCGTCCGGGGTAGAGGAGGCTGTCACTCACTCCCAATGGACCCGTCTTCTTCGTTGAAATGATCCGTAGATTGCGGCTCCGGCCCTTCCTTGCTTGATGGAGAAAGCTCGGTCAAAACTCCGCTTGAAGCTTGAGGATGAAGGAGGAGGCCGAGAGGATGCTCCGGCGTTGATTTGGCGTTGTAAGCTTGCCCGGAGACCCTCCCTAAGGTGGAGGATGAAGGGGGACGGAGGAAACCCTCGTCCGAGACGAAGAACGGCGGAGAAATTGCGGATTTGGATCGTCTTCCGAAATTAGGGCGGACCTGCGCTATTTATAGAAAACAGAATTAAACAGCGCGCACGATCACTGGCGCACGACCAATGGTCGTGCGCGATATGGTCAGTGATCGTGCGATATGGAGGCAGAAAAGTGGAAAAAGATGTCATGACTGCGCACGACCGGCAACGCACGAGCAGTGATCGTGCGCGGTATGGCTGATGATCGTGCGATATGCCGGGACAGAACTTTCACAGAAGAGGTCATGACTGCGCACGACCAGTGATCGTGCGCCAAAGAGGTCGATGGTCGTGCGTGGGTAAAAACGCACGACCATTGACTCCTTTGCCAAAAATGGGGAAAGTTCGATGCCGGACGCCCACACGATCCCAGAACCTGCAGGAAAACTGGACGGGATGTCGATCATGGCAGTCACAGACATAAATATAATGCATAGCAAAAGGGAAATACACATACGCACAGAAATAGGCTAATAAAGTGCACAAGACGTGGAATAACCGTAGCGTACCAAAAGAAGTGCAAATGACGCTAAACGGTGTGCAAAGACAAGAAAATAAGCCTAGATGAGTCCAAAAATAGGTATATAAAGAGGACTCATCACCTGTCACGCCCGTGACCTATTTGTCACACCTGTGACAAAAGCCGAAACGTCGGTTAAGGCTCGAAATCATTCTAACACGCGTGGTAATAAATGCTGGTATGGGAAGTTACATTAGGAGTAGTTATGGGCCGTTTCCTACTCTAATTACTTAATAAAATAAGAAAATGTTGGTCCAATAGGAAAACGCCACCTGACAAACACATCTTTGTTTCCAGCGTTTCAACTGCCCCTATCATAACCGAAACACCGTTAAGGGGAGAACATTCATGACCATTAAGACTTTACCCTTTCCCCTCCCCACTTTCTGATCTATAAAAGCCCCCTTAGAGTAAGAGGAGAAGGTTACACCCTTGACCAAACGGATTCATATTTCTGCTCTTACTGTATGAGAAGTTCGGGAACGCCACCACTACGCAATGACCATCTGACGTTCATCTCGTCTCCAAACCGCGAACAAGGTCCTCCTCTACTTCTTCTCTTATGGGTAGATCTTAGGATCTTAGAAATGAAGTTTGTGCTCAAAGGAGCTGGACCTATACTGCGTTTTCAAGGAAAACCATGAAAAAGATACTTTTCGGGTACGCCAGAAACCGCCACCTCCGGCGGCCAAACCACCGCCGACCGCTAGCCATTGCCTCGACGGAGGTGGTGGTGGTGGTGGCTGGCCAGGGAAGTGACCAGACAGCCGGCGACGGATCTCGAAAAAGCTATAGGAAATGTACCTTTCTGAGTTCAGTTTACGGGTTCTCTCTGGAAGGGAAGATGAATAGTAAAATCAATTACTATTCATTTATTAATTATAAGGAATTATTATATCCTTTTCGACACGCCTTTTGTTATTACAATACGAGGCATTTAGAGGCCGATTTAGGAAAAATGGCCAGTCACGAAAGTTATAGTTCTTCGAGTCTAGATTAATTTAAAAATAATTTCAACTCGTTTGGGTAAGCGGTTTAACTGCAGAATCTATTTTAGTGGGGGATATACCGAGAGTCGGGCAGGAACTAAAATGGATGCCCACTCTTCTTCGTTTGTCCAAATGACCTGAAATGTGGGAAGGGGGTTACCCTTAGCCAAATCTAGAGGCTGTCCAAAAATGGGAATTTTTGGAGATACTGTACCTAAAGTTTTTGTTTTAATTTAATAAACTTAGAGGAATTTATTTAAGGGGTCAAATGACCTCCAAACCCTCCAAAATTTTGGTGAGTGGTCCCTGGCTATAAAACCTAGTTCTGTACAAAATTTCAACTCATTTGGAGGAGTTTTGAATTGGAAGTCACATATTCTTAACTAGGCAATAATGAGGCATTTTTGATTAAAAAGTGCACAAGAGGTTAGAACGGTCAAATCACCTCAACAGAGGCTGATATTTTGACCACTGACTTAGAGGGTTTATTATAAACCATCGGAGAAAATGGTGTTATTTAGGGTCTGTTTACCGTAGGATCCAAACTCAAACCCTAAATGGAGGGTTTTGAGGGTTGTGAAGGGCATGGGGGCAATCGCTCTCGTATTGCCTTTAAATTCGGTAGAGTTGACGTAAGCATGATAAGAATCATCTGGATGGAATCTTGGAGGATTCGGAGACAAGTAGATACCTCAAAACCCTAATCGTAGCTTTAGGGTAAAATACTAATTAAGCACAATCGGTCACCAAACATTTTCTAATGATTTTGAAACTTGGGTAGAGTAAGTTTTGGAGCGGGTAGAACCTATAACAATTTTATTGGAATTTTATGATGTCTATTTACAGCACTTCATTTGTAACGATTATTATAGCCCCAATTGATGTTTTAATTATTTGAATCTTTCTGATCATTGAAACCTCATGAAATCTTGGAAGTAAATGTTTTAGGACAGAATGGTCACCATTGAATTTTCGTATAATTGTTAGATGAGTAAATCCAGTACTTTCTTCACAAATGCTAAAAAGGGGTTTTATGCTTTGAAAATTAATTATGGATGATATCTTTTTTGAAAAATTATGAAACTTGGTCTATACTACTTTTATTGTTGTACCTGTATACTATAATTAATTTATAATATTTGGGTGGATATACTCAGTACTTAGTTCATAAATAAGGGAAGATAGAAAATATTTCTAAAATAGTTTTAGTGCCCTTTTGATGTTATAAAAATTGTAATATTTTGGATTTACCATATTGAGATAATATACTATTTATTATAATTTTGTTGGACATCTTGCAAGAGAACTTAGGGTAGATCATGTTCAAACCAGTAGCCCTTGGAATTTTTGAGGAAACTAATTAAATGCCATATAAATTAGGAAAATTACCACATTCTGGATGTAGGCTAGTTATATAATGATAAGTCTCCAGTAAATAATTTAGGGCATTTGGATGAGTTTTGGATCATTGCATAACCGGTTCGACATATAGTCTAGGTTGGTCTACATATAGCAAATTGTTGAATTACAATAGGGCATGATCGGGGTGAGATGTTGGAGTTAGTCATTTTGTCTGGTTAAATAATTGTTAATGATATCACATTAGGATGATATGAAGAGTAGAGAGAAGTGGTGTTGGCTATAGTTAAAAGGTGCTCGGGTTCGACGAAAGATCGTCTTTCCCGAAGAGAGGAATGTTAAAAATCACCCTAGGATAGTCTATCGTAATATGAGAAGGGAATGGGTAAAGGGGATCAACCAATAACAATAAGTGCCTTGCGAAAGGGAACGATGGGCTTCAGCTACGATCATAGTTCCAAGTGCCCTTTTAGATCCCTTCACGGGGAATATCGGGGGCAGTCCTTGGTTAATGTAAACTGTAATAACAAACTTACAAGAGTAACTTAGTAATTAGGGTTGCGCCTTTCACAAACATTGTTAGCACAGGAAGATTGATGGGAGCTTCGGCTCGGTGGGTTAAGAGACGAACGGAATGGTCCGGGGAGCTTCGGCTCGGTGGGTTAAGAGACGGACATTTTGGTCCGGGGAGCTTCGGCTCGACTTTTGTGTGTTTACGATTAAATTTGCATGTGCCTAAAAGGAATGAAAATTAAGGTGGTGGGTCTTCGGTATTGGAGGGTCGATGCACCGATGCCAATACGCTGACTCGACAAGTGTGGTTAGCACTTCGCCAACAGAAGTCCGGTGCGCCAGCCGGCAAGAGTACCCAGGCATCCGCTTAGTGCACAAAGCGTTGAGGCGTACGATAGGTCTGATCGGTAGTGCTTTACTGGTTTAGTGGTGGGTGAGGCCCAACCCACCGCTTCCGTCTACGACTACGGAGGTATCCTGGGAGGTAACGGCTCCGAAAGGGGGAACTAAAGGTCTGTGTGCACAGAGTCGGGTGTGTGAGTTGCACTTGCATGTTTCATCATACCCACTTGCATGTCATAGCATAATCGATTCATTTAACCATGACACCAAAAGTATTAGTGGAATGGGACGCTTATACATTAGGACTTGCTAAACGACCCCTTGGTCTATAAGCTTGTGTGGGCAAGTTTATAAATTAAGGTTAAATTCAATATATATGTGCTGCTGTTTGATAACCGACACCCCAACGTATAAGTTGTATGGGACACTTTATATGATGGGAGCCTTGAAGAAGATCCCTTGGCTTATGAGCTTCCGCACATAAGTTAAGGTTACTTTTCCTACTTTCTGTTTTTTATCATATTTATTATAGAATTCCTAGATTAGTTCCGCTATCACCTGTTTTCTTTTGATTCATTCTCCACCTTCATGTCCTTCCCTTTCTTCCTCTCCACTTGGTACCAAGGAGCCATGGGGGAAGGGGTAGGGGATGATAGGGCTTAGTCTTTATGACTAACGATTTTCGAACCGCATCATTTAGGGGATCGTTGAGCCCAGCATGGAGGAGCTGTCCCAGAGACCGGTGCGCTTGGAGATGGGGCAGTCTAGCTCCGGAGTTCATAGAGCCGAGACCGTGAGTCTCAGCCTTGAGTAGTTTCTGTTTTTGCTTCCGCATGAGTGATTTGTAGTGAGGACATGTTGTACCAGGCTCAAGCCCGTATTTTTAGTACTCTGATATACTATTCTGTGGACACTCCCTTCGTGGAGTTTTATTTCTATATATGTGATTTATTTCAGTGGACTTGCTTTTACTTACTTCATTTTATGCTACCTTTCTGTGATCAAATTGGTCGGCAGAATCGGCGCCTTGTGGTGATGACCCTTCAGAACGTGAAGGTGTCACCGCAAAGTGGCGATTCTGGGCCTAAGACCCCGGGTTTAAAAGGAAAAAAGGGGGGTCTTACAAGTGGTATCAGAGGAAACATCGATCTGGAAAAGGTAGCAGTCAACTTTTCCTGGGTCACCCCTGCTCGAGTTTAGTTTGGGGAAAAACTAAGCAGCGGAAGCAGTGGTGTGCCCATATGTGGATAACATATAAATTGTCCACTTTTGTTAAAGATTGAACGTTTTCTCAGTATGGATTTTTGTTACGCAGCCTCCAGCACAGCCTACGCCACAAGGTGGAGTTCAACAGGCTCAGGATGTTGCACCACCTCGACCGGTCCCCACTCCTTTCCTTCAGTCAGACATGTGACAGACTCTGACTGCCATCCTGGAGGCTTTCATGGCCCAGCAGGTTCCTGTCCCGCAGCCAAATCCGGGGGCCAACTGGTTGAGCATCTTTCGAGGGCTTTCTCCCCCATCCTACTTGGGGACAGAGTCGGCGGTTCGGATGGAAGAGTGGCTGGATATCATGTACGAGATGCTGACCGGGATATGGTGTCCCTGGGAGTAGAGGGTGGCTCTGGTTGTCACTTGCCTGGAATCCCATGCCAAGAGGTGGTGGAAGACGCTGTTGGACATGACATTTGCTGATAGGGAGGTTGCGGAGGTTACCTTTGAAGAGTTCTGGGCCGCGCTGTTGGAGCATTTCGTTCCGTAGTCGGCCAGGGATGAGTTGGAGGAGCGGTTCTTATAGCTAAAGCAGGGCACCCGGACGGTGGTGGAGTACCATAGGGAGTTCGACCATCTTGCTCGATATGTAGATTCTTACCAGCTGGACGAAGCAAGGTACATCAAGAGGTTTTATAAGGGCCTGTGGGAGGACTTAAGGGAGGCTTTGTTCTTTGTATCCGACAGGCCTATCTCCCGTATTTTTGAGATGGCAAAGAGGATTGAGGCCGATTGGCACACCACTCGGGGCCGGAAGCGGCCAGCAGAGGATCATAGACGAACAGTCAGAAATTACCAGCGACGAGGTACTATGCCATAGGGGAGAAGGACAGAGGACCAGCCTCGTCAGGAAGTGAGGCAAGAGCTGAGGGAGCAGGTGATATTGGCCCCTCAACCTCTTCGAATGCAGCAGATGCTGAGACCCGGGGGAATGGCGTATCCCCCACCAGAGTGCTTCCTTTGTCATCAGATTGGGCACATCTGGAGGAACTGCCCGATGAGGGGGGCACCACCTCTAGCATCACAGGGTGGCCCACCAGCTCAGCAATACGGAGGCCGAGGACGTGGCCTCTGTCGTGGATACCAGGAGGGAGATCGTAGACAGGGAAGAGAGCAGGTATATGCTTTGGACCTTGCGCAGCCTCGGAATCCGGAGCAGGTCATAGCAGGTACGCTGCAATGCTTCTTTAATTTCATAGAATTTCCCTTTCAGTTGTTAAAAACTTAGAACCGCACTAGATAGATTAGCAAGGAAACAAAACCAATTATAGAACTCTAAGACATCTAATCACCCCAGGTATAGTCTTCATCAGTGGAAAGTTATCCCGCATGCTGTTTGATACTGGAGCTACCCACTCCTTTGTGTCGGAGATGTTCGTAGAAGGACTGGAAGGAGTGGAGCGATTCACGGGCTCAAAGATGAGGGTGCGACTACCGGATGGATCTGAGCTCCTTATCACGGACCACTGCAATATGGAGGCATAAATTGGTGGAAAGGCGTTCGAGGCTCCAGCGACAATATTGAAGCTGACAGACTACGACTTGATCCTGGGCATTGTATGGCTGCACTGGAACCATGCCCAGATTGATTGCCAAGCAAAGAGGATCACCGTGAGACACGGGGACTCTTTCATGGTCATCGAATGTATAAGACCTATCTCTCGAATATTCTTATCTTCGGTACAGGCCGTTAAGGCCCATCTATAGGGAGAGGAGGTCTATCAGATCCTATTTGAGATGGCAGAAGTCAAGGAGTCTGTGACAGACATCCTGGTGGTGCGAGATTTTGCTGATATCTTTCCAGAGAAACTACCAGGACTCCCTCCGCACCGAGAGCAGGACTTTCAGATACAGCTTGTGTCGGGGGCCAAGCCGGCATCTAGGGCCTCTTATCAGATTGCCCCGAAGGAGTTGGCGGAGTTTCAGACTCAGTTGCAGCAATTGGTGGAGGCTGGATTTGTTAGACCGAGTTCCCCGCCATGGGGAGCCCCTGTCCTATTTGTGAAGAAGAAGGATGAGACGCTTCGCCTGTGGATCGATTATCGAGCACTAAATAGGATGATCGTCCGGAATACCTATCCGCTCCCACGGATTGACGATCTGTTCGACCAGCTGGAAGGGACGCACTTCTTTTCAAAATTGGATTTGAGGTCGGGCTACTACATGCTTCGGATTCGAGAGGAGGATATTCAGAAGACTGCTTTTAGTAGCAGATATGGATTGTTTGAGTTTACGGTGATGCCCTTCGGGCTCACGAATGCACCTTCGGCATTCATGACCCTCATGAACCAGGTTTTCAAGCAGTACCTTGATGTGTTTGTCATTGTGTTTATCGATGACATCCTCATCTACTCGAGAACGGAGGAGGAGCACACTCGCCATCTAGCACTGACCCTACAGAGACTGCGGGAGAATCACTTATATGCAAAGTTCAGCAAATGTCCGTTCTGGTTGAAGGAGGTGGGCTTTCTAGGCCATATTATCAGCGGAGCTGGGTTGGCAGTGGATCCGGCAAAGATTAAGGCAGTTCGAGATTGGCCGCAGTTGAAGTCAGCCACCGATGTACGAAGCTTTCTAGGACTTGCAGGTTATTACCGGAAGTTCGTGGAGGGGTTCTCCAAAATTGCCCTCCCACTCGCATCCTTGACGAACAAGGAGGCACCTTTCGTTTGGACCCCGCAGTGCCAGGAGGCTTTCCAGGAGCTGAAGGACCGACTCATCTCAGCCCCTATTCTGGCCCTTCCATCTGGAAAGGAAGGATTCCAGGTGTATACTGATGCATCATACCAGGGGATGGGAGCGGTGGTGATGCAGAACGGACACGTCATAGCATATGCCTCCCGCCAGCTGAAGACCCATGAGAAGAACTACCCGGTGCACGACCTTGAGATGGGAGCGGTCGTTTTTGCTCTGAAAGTCTGGCGCCATTATCTTTATGAAGTCCACTGCGACATCTACTCCGACCACAAGAACCTGAAATACGTGGACACGTAGAAGGAGCTGAATATCAGGCAGAGGTGTTGGGTGGAGTTCTTATCAGACTATCAGTATGAGATGCACTAGCATCCAGGGAAGGCAAATGTGGTGGCCGACGCGTTAAGTCGGAGAGCTGCCACTTCCGAAGCCGGGCCCCAAGTTATGTCCATGGATCTAGTCCGGTCATTCAGAGATATGCAAATATCCCTAGTTTCCGAGGATGATCCAGAGCTGTATAGGGAGTATCTGGTATCGATGGTGGCTATAGATGATATTCGGGACCGCATTTGGGACAGACAGAGGACAGATGCATGGGCAGAGCCGATGTTCCGAGCCTTGGAGGAGGGTTCGACAGGAGATTATTCCCTGAGAGATGGATTGCTACATTTCAGAGGCAGAGTATATATACCCGCAGGAGGCCGGATTCGGGAGGACATCATGACGGAAATACATTGTAGCAGATATTTTGTACACCCGGGGATCACCAATATGATGGCAAATTTGAAGAAGATGATGTTTTGGCCAGGGATAAAGAAGGACATTACGTACTTCGTGACCCATTGCGAGGCGTGTCAGTTGGTGAAGGCGGAGTGCAGGAACCCCGCAGGACTTTTGTAGCCACTCCCGGTGCCGGAGTGGAAGTTTGATGATATAGCTATGGATTTTATACACAGGCTTCCCCGGTCTCGGACAGGGAATGACTCGATCTTGGTGATTGTTGATCGGTTGATGAAGGTGGCCCGCTTTATACCAATATGGAAGGATAACTCGGTGGGAGTGCTTATACAGAAGTTCGTGGAGCAATATATCCGATATTATGGCGTGCCCAGGACAATAGTGTCGGACCGCGATGGACAGTTTACATCTAGGGAGTGGCGGTCAGTTCATGCATATCTGGGCACCCGATTGACTATTAGTACAGCCTTCCACCCTCAGACGGACGGGCAGACAGAGCACACCAACAGGATGTTGGAGGATCTATTACGACTGTGTATACTAGACCGAGGGGAGCCGTGGGAGAAGATGTTGCCGTTGGTCGAGTTCTCCTATAACAACAGCTACAAGTCCAGCATCAGGATGGCTCCTTATGAAGCCTTGTATGGAAGGAAATGCAGGACCCCGCTTTCTTGTGTTCAGGACGAGGATCCGAAGGTGTTGGGATCGGATTTTGTTGAAGACACCGAGGCTCAGGTGAGACTGATCAGAGATAGGATGTTAGAGGCGCAGAGCAGACAGGCTAAATACTACGATGCCCAACATCGTAAGGTGGAGTTTCAGGTGGGGGATCGAGTGTTTTTGAAGATCCGGCCTATGCATGGAGTTTCACGGGTGCGTGGTCAGAGGAAGAAGCTTATCCCTAGGTATATGGGACCTTACCGGATCCAGGAGCGGATCGGGCCCCTAGCTTACAGGCTGGAGTTTCCACCAGAGCTTGCAGCTCTACACGACGTCTTCAACATTTCTTCGCTGAGAAGGGCTCTACTACGCCCGAAGTAGCGTATTTTGACCACTGAAGGGACGGTAGCCTCAGACCGATCTGTTCACTTGGAGCCGGTTCAGATCGATGACAAAGGAGTACGGATCTTGCGCCGTAAGAAGATCCACTTAGTCAAGGTTCTGTGGAGAAACCATGGTCAGGAGGAGTACACTTGGGAACCGCAGGACCTGATGAGGCAAAAATACCGGAGTTGTTCAGTCAGGTATACATCACCACCTCTCAGTATACTACAAATTACCTTCTTGTATTTAACCGGTAGGACTAGGTAAGGGAAATCGAGAACCTAGGCATGTGCAGGAAAGTAGGGGCTAATCTTTTGTTTATTGGGGGATTGCCCTTTGTTTATCAAATAAGTAGTCGCTTTGACCCAATAGGAAAACCACATGGGATGCTACAAGTTTACCTTATTTCGGTAGAAATCCCCGTAGGCTCAACCTCAATTTCTTGGACGAAATTTTTGTTTTGTTTATTGGGATTTGTAACATCCCATTTCCGGCTAGACCCCTAGGAGTCAGTTTGTCGTGACGGAACACTAAAAGCCCAAGAATTGATGTACATCGACCGAGATTTCAGGTCACAGGTTGGTCACGCCCGTGACCTATGTGTCACGCCCGTGACCTAGGGAGTGAGCCCTTCGACAATCATCGTCTCCGTGAGACGATCATCGAGCATAGAATTTGCAACCCGGGTCTGTCACGCCCGTGACCTATGTATCACGCCCGTGACCTAGGGCGTGACCCCTTCGACGATCGTCGATCTTAGCGGGGCGATCGTCATAGCGCCGAATTTGCGTCATGGCCCTGTCACGCTCGTGACCCAGGTGTCACGCCCGTGACCAAGGGCGTGACCCACTTCGGCGATCGTCGATCTCAGCGAGACGATAGTCGAGCGCAGAATTTGCATCTTACCCAGTCATGCCTGTGACCCATGTGTCACGCTCGTGACCTAGGGAGTGACCACCCTTCGACGATCATCGATCTCAGGTCGACGATCGTCGATCTCAGGTCGACGATCGTCGAACTCAGAATTTGCCACTCGGGCCTATTACGCCCGTGACCTATGTGTCATGCCCGTGACAAGAGCTGAAACATCGGTTCAGACCCAAAATTATTCTAACACGCATGGTAATAAATGCTAGTATGGAAAGTTACACCAGGAGTAGTTATGGGCCGTTTCCTACTCTAATTACTTAATAAAATAAGAAAATGTTTGTCAAATAGGAAATCGCCACCTGGCAAACACCTCTTCGTTTCTAGCGTTTCAACTGCCCCTACCATAACCAAAACAACGTTAAGGGGAGAACATTCATGGCCATTAAGACTTTACCCTTTCCCCTCCCCACTTTCTGATCTATAAAAGCCCCCTTAGAGCAAGAGGATAAGGTTACACCCTTGACCAAACGGATTCATATTTCTGCTCTTGCTGTACGAGATGTTCGGGAATGCCACCACCGCGCCATGACCATCCGACGTTCATCTCGTCTCCAAACCGCGAACAAGGTACTCCTCTACTTCTTCTCTTATGGGTAGATCTTAGGATATTAGAAATGAAGTTCGTGCTCAAAGGAGCCGGACCTATACTGCGTTTTCAAGGAAAACCATGAAAAAGAAACTTTTCGGGTACGCCGGAAACCGCCACCTCCGGCGGCCAAACCACCGCCGACCGCTAGCCATTGTCTCGACGGAGGTGGTGGTGGTGGTGGCTTGCCAGGGAAGTGACCGGCCGGCCGACCACGGATCACGAAAGAGCTACAGGAAATGTATCTTTCTGAGTTCAGTTTACGGGTTCTGTCTGGAAGGGAAGATGAACAGTAAAATCAATTACTATTCATTTATTAATTATAAGGAATTGTTATCTCCTTTTTTACACGCCTTTTGACATTACAAAACGAGGCATTTAGAGGCCGATTTAGGAAAAATGGCCAGTCACAAAAGTTGTAGTCCTTCAAGTCTAGATTAATTTAAAATTAATTTCAACTCGTTTGGGTAAGCGGTTTAACCGCAGAACCCGTTTTAGTGGGGGCTGTTCCCAGAGTCGGGCAAGAACTAAAATAGATGCCCACTCTTCATGCTTTGTTCAAATGACCTGAAATGTGGGCAGGGGGTTACCCTTAGCCAAATCTAGAGGCTGTCCAAAAATGGGAATTTTTGGAGATACTGTACCTAAAGTTTTTGTTTTAATTTAATAAACTTAGAGGAATTTATTTAAGGGGTCAAATGACCTCCAAACCCTCCAAAATTTTGGTGAGTGGTGCCTGGCTATAAAACCTAGTTCTGTACAAAATTTCAGCTCATTTGGATGAGTTTTGAATTGGAAGTCACATATTCTTAACTAGGCAATAATGAGGCATTTTGATTAAAAAGTGCACAAGAGGTTAGAACGGTCAAATCACCTCAACAGAGGCTGATATTTTGACCACTGACTTAGAGGGTTTATTATAAACCATCGGAGAAAATGGTGTTATTTAGGGTCTGTTTACCCTAGGATCCAAACTCAAACCCTAAATGGAGGGTTTTGAGGGTTGTGAAGGACATGGGGGCAATCGCTCTCGTATTGCCTTTAAATTCGGTAGAGTTGACGTAAGCATGATAAGAATTATCTGGATGGAATCTTGGAGGATTCAGAGACAAGTAGATACCTCAAAACCCTAATCGTAGCTTTAGGGTAAAATACTAATTAAGCACAATCGGTCACCAAACATTATCTAATGATTTTGAAACTTGGGTAGAGTAAGTTTTGGAGCGGGTAGAACCTATAACAATTTTATTGGAATTTTATGATGTCTATTTACAGCACTTCATTTGTAACGATTGTTATAGCCCCAATTGATGTTTTAATTATTTGAATCTTTCTGATCATTGAAACCTCATGAAATCTTGGAAGTAAATGTTTTAGGATAGAATGGTCACCATTGAATTTTCGTATAATTGTTAGATGAGTAAATCCAGTACTTTCTTCACAAATGCTAAAAAGGGGTTTTATGCTTTGAAAATTAATTATGGATGATATCTTTTTTGAAAAATTATGAAACTTGGTCTATACTACTTTTATTGTTGTACCTGTATACTATAATTAATTTATAATTTTTGGGTGGATATACTCAGTACTTAGTTCATAAATAAGGGAAGATAGAAAATATTTCTAAAATAGTTTTAGTGCCCTTTTGATGTTATAAAAATTGTGATTTTTTGGATTTACCATATTGAGATAATATACTATTTATTATAATTTTGTTGAACATCTTGCAAGAGAACTTAGGGTAGATCATGTTCAAACCAGTAGCCCTTGGAATTTTTGAGGAAACTAATTAAATGCCAGATAAATTAGGAAAATTACCACATTCTGGATGTAGGCTAGTTATATCATGATAAGTCTCCAGTAAATAATTTAGGGCATTTGGATGAGTTTTGGATCATTGCATAACCGGTTCGACATATAGTCTAGGTTGGTCTACATATAACAAATTGTTGAATTGCAATAGGGCATGATCGGGGTGAGATGTTGGAGTTAGTCATTTTGTCTGGTTAAATAATTGTTGATGATATCACATTAGGATGATATGAAGAGTAGAGAGAAGTGGTGTTGGCTAGAGTTAAGAGGTGCTCGGGTTCGACGAAAGATCGTCTTTCCCGAAGAGAGGAAGGTTAAAACTCACCATAGGATAGTCTATCGTAATATGAGAAGGGAATGGGTAAAGGGAATCAACCAATAACAATAAGTGCCTTGCGAAAGGGAACGATGGGCTTCAACTACCATCATAGTTCCTAGTGCCCTTTTAGAGCCCTTCACGGGGAATACCGGGGGCAGTCCTTGGTTAACGTAAACTGTAATAACAATCTGACAAGAGTAACTTAGTAATTAGGGTTGCACCTTTCACAAACACTGTTTGCACAGGAAGATTGATGGGAGCTTCGGCTCGGTTGGTTAAGAGACGGACGGAATGGTCCGGGGAGCTTCGGCTTGGTGGGTTATGAGACGGACGTTTTGGTCCGGGGAGCTTCGGCTTGGCTTTTGTGTGTTTACGATTAAATTTGCATGTGCATAAAAGGAATGAAAATTAAGGTGGTGGGTATTTAGTATTGGAGGGTCGATGCACCGATGCCAATACGGTGACTCGGCAAGTGTGGTTAGCACTTCGCCAACAGAAGTCCGGTGCGCCAACCAGCAAGAGTACGCAGGCGTCCGCTTAGTGCACCAAGCGTTGAGGCGTTCGATAGGTCTGACCGGTAGTACTTTACTTGTTTATGGGTGGGCGAGGCCACACCCACCGCTTCCGTCTGCCACTACGGAGGTATCCTGGGAGGTAACGGCTCCGAAAGGGGGAACTAATGGTCTGTGTGCACAAAGTCGGGTGTGTGAGTTGCACTTGCATGTTTCATCATACCCACTTGCATGTCATAGCATAATCGATTCATTTAACCCTGACACCTAAAGTATCAGTGGAATGGGATGCTTATACATTAGGACTTGCTAAACGACCCCTTGGTCTATAGGCTTGTGTGGGCATGTTTATAAATTAAGGTTAAATTCAATATATATGTGTTGTTGTTTGATAACTGACACCCCAACGTATAAGTGGTATGGGACACTTTATATGATGGGAGCCTTGCAAAAGATCCCTTGGCATATGCGCTTCCGCACATAAGTTAAGGTTACTTTTCCTACTTTTTGTTTTCTGTCATATTTATTATAGAATTGCTTAGTTCCGCTACCACCTATTTTCTTTTGATTCATTCTCCACCTTCATGTCCTTCCCTTTGTTCCTCTCCGCTCGGTACCTAGGAGCCATGGGGGAAGGGGTAGGGGATGATAGGGCTTAGTCTTTATGACTAACGGGTTTCAAACCGCATCATTTAAGGGATCATGGAGCCAAGTATGGAGGAGCAGCCCCAGAGACCGGTGCGCTTGGAGATGGGGCAGTCTAGCTCCGGAGTTCATACAGCCAGGACCGTGAGTCTCGACCTTGAGTAGTTTCTATTTTTGCTTCCGCATGAGTGATTTGTAGTGAGGACATGTTGTACCGAGCTAAGGCCCGTATTTTTAGTACTCTGATATACTATTCTATGGACACTCCCTTCGTGGAGTTTTATTTCTATATATGTGATTTATTTCAGTGGACTTGCTTTTACTTACTTCATTTTATGCAACCTTTTTATGATCAAATTTGCTGGCAGAATCGGCGTCTTGTGGTGATGACACTTCAGAACGTGAAGGTGTCCTTATAAAGCGGCGATTCTTGGTCTAAGACCCCGGGTTTAAAAGAAAAAAAAAGGGGGTCTTACACCTTAAGTGAACACACAAATACCTTCAAATCTTAACAAAATAGAAATAAAAACGGGTATATTTAAAATATAATGTGAGTACTAGAAGTGAACTCATCAACACCTACTATTCTCTACAAAAGAGAAGTCATAAGCAGGTAATTTTAAAATAAAATGCGAGCACCTGAAGTGACATCGCGAACACATGCTAATCTTTATAAAACAGAAGGAAAGAGTAGATAAATTTAAAATACAACATGAGCACCAGAATTGAACTCGCAAACACCTACAAATCTTTGTGAAGGATAAGTCAAAAGCATGTAAATTTAAAATATAATGCGACTACTTGAAGTGAACACGCAAATACCGCAGGTAAATTTAAAATATAATACGAGTAAATGAAGTGAACATGCATTAACCTTCTAGTCTCTACAAAATAGAAGTCAAAAGCTAATAAATCTAAAATATAATGCGAGTACATGTACTGAACTCGCAAACACCTACTAATCTCTACAAAAGAGAATTCAAAAGGTTATGAAGTTAAAATATAATGCCAGTACTTGTTGTGAACTCAAAATTAATGTTGATATTTGTTAAAGAGAAGTAAAATGGAGGTTAATTTAAAATATAATGTAAGTTCCTAAAGTGAACTCGTGAACACCTGCTAATATTTGCAAAAGAGAAGTTAAAAGTAGGTAAATTTAAAATATAACCTGTGTACAGTGAGTGAACTCACGAACACTTGTTAATATCTATAAAAGAGAAGTCAAAAGGAGGTAATATTAATATATAAAACGAGTATATGAAGTGAACTCGCAAACACCTGCTAATCTTTGCAAAAGAGAAGGCATAAGTACTTAAATTTAAAATATAGTGCGAGTACCTAAATTTAACTCGCGAACACCTGCTAATCTCTACATAAGAGAAGTCAAAAATAGGTAAATTTTAATTATAACGCGAGTTCCGGAATTTAACTCGAGAAAACCTGCTAGTGATTGCAAAATATAACTCAAAAATAGATAAATTTAAAATATAACATGAGTAACTGAAGTGAACTCAAGAACACCTACTAATCTCTACAAAAGAGACGTCAAAAGCAAGTACATTTAAATATAACGCGAGTTGCTGAAGTGAACTCAAAAACACCTGCTAATCTCTGCGAAAGAGAAGTCTAAAGTCGGTAAATAAAAAAATAATGTGAGTTCCTAAAGTGAACTCACGAACACCAGCTAATCACTGTAAAACAGAAGTAAAAAGAACGTAAATTTAAAATAGAACGTGTGTTTTGTAAGTAAACTCGCGAACACCTTCTAATCTCGACAAAAGAGAAGTCAAAAGGAGGTAAAACTAAAATATAATGAGAGTACTTGAAGTTAATTTGCGAACATCTGCTAAACTTTGCAAAAGAAAAGGCCAAAACAGATAAATTTAAAATATAACGCGAGTACCTGAAGTGAACTCGAGTACACCTGCTAGTTTATGCAAAAGAGAAGTGAAAAACAGGTAAATTTAAATGTAATGCGAGTACCTGAGTTAAAATCGCAAACACCACAGTAAATTTTAAAAAAATTTGATTACATAAAGTGAACTCACAAACAACTGATAATATGTGCAAAAGAGAAGTGAAAAGGAGGTAAAAGTAAAATATAATTAGAGTACCTAAAGTGAACTCGCAAACACTTTCTATTCTCTACAAAAGAGAAGGAAAAAATAGATAAATTTAAAATATAATGCGAGTACCTGAAGTGAACTCGTGAACACCTACTAATCCCTACAAAAGAGAATTCAAAACCAGGTAAATTTATTGTATAACACGATTACCTGAAGTTAACTTTTGAACACTTGCTAATCTCTACAAAGGAGAAGTCAAATGCAGGAAAATTTTAAATATTATGCGAGTATCTAAAATGAACTTGCGTGCACCGGCTAATCTATTTAAAAGAGAAGTCAAAAGCAGGTAAATTTAATATATAACGAGAGTGCCTGAAGTGAACTCGCAAACACCTGCTAACCTCTGGAAAGGAGAACTCAAAAGCTTGTAAATTTATAATATAACTCGAGTACCGTAAGTGAACTCATGAAAACCTTCTAATCTATACAAAAGAAAAGTCAAAAGAAGCTAAATTTAAAATATAACACGAGTACTAGAAGTGAACTCGTGAACACCTGCTATTCTCTGCAAAAGAGAAGTCAAAAGTTAGTAAATTTAAAATAAAATGTGAGTACCATATATGAACTCGCGAACACCTATTAATCTCTATAAAAGAAAAGGTAGGAGCTGATAAGTTTAAAATATAATGTGAGTACTGGAAGTGAACTCTCAAACATCTATTAAATATTGTAAAACAGAAGTCAAAAGAAAGGAAATTTAAAATATAACACCAGTACCTAAAGTGAACTCTCGAACACAATATGTAAATTTAAAATATAATGAGAGTACCTGAAGTGAACTCACGAAAACCATCTAGTCTCTACAAAATAGTTGCCAAAAGCTGGTAAATTTAAAATAGAATACAAGTAGCTTAAGTGAACTCTCAAACATCTACTAATCTCTACAAAAAAATAGAATTCAAAAGCTGGTAAATTTAAAATATAATGTGAGTACTTGAAGTGAACTCGGAAACACCTTGTAATCTCTGCAAAAGAGAAGTCAAATGCAGATAAATTTAAAATATAATACACTTCCTAAAGAGAGTTCGCGAACACCAGCTAATCTTTGAGTTCATATAAAATACAAATGTTTCTTGAAGCAATTATGATTTGATCATCAAAATATTTCTCATTCATAAGATTAATCGACGTAGCGTTTAGTCCATATAGACATCAAATTCTTACTTCTTTCTATCAATTGAGTTATTTTATCAACGTTGAGTTGATCTCATATTAAAGTGTGTGTCAACTTATCAAATTTAGTTACTCTGACTTGTACTCAAAATAATATTGACTTTTAATCAAAATTGTGTCGACCTTTAGTCGAAGTTGCGCCGACTTGTAGTCGATGCATGTTAGTATTTCATAACTTAACTCTTTAATCTAGTGTGCCTTTTCAAATATCCTTTTTAACAATGAAATCCTAGGACTTCTAAGACAAAATTACACTCACTATACATCATGTGTAATAAACCTAGGATGTAAAATCACTTAAAATAATTTGTTAAGATAAATCATAAGAGTTTTTTCAGAAAACTAGCCAGATATATAAGGGTTGATCTAGTTCTCCTAACATTGCAGGTGAATGTCTTTTTAAGGATAGCTAAACACATAGAGGGGGGTAAAATATGTATCTTTTGTAATCTTGTAGATCTTTTTAACTTATGATATGTTGTGTGATTATGTTAGTAGATTAGCTTTCAAGAACACATAAAGCACACATAATTTTATAGTGGTTACTCTATCTAGGGTACATCCACACTCCCCCTTCACCTATCTAGCAGTGAGCTAGATTCTGCATACTCCTCCAATACTTTGATCTCAGATATTACATCCTCAGAACCCTTACCTGAATCTTGCAACTTATAGTGCACTTCACTTCTATAACTCAGACTTATCACAGTCCTATCTTAGAGACAACACGGGTTACCTACCTCAGACTGAACAGCACTACAACTCATAGTCTTCCAACTCTTACAACATAGAGACTTATATGATCTCCTACCTCAGATCTGCATAAAGATCCTACCTCATGCACAAGCCTTGCCTCAGACCCTACACAAGATCATATAACTCAGAGTGCTTCACACTCCTACACTCAAATTGTTCTCACTCCAACACTCAACCTTTATAAATTAGGCCTACACTCAGATCTAAGAGAGATCATATAAGTAGAATAAATGTTTTGAGAAATTTTACTAAGCTAAAAATCTTTGAGTCTTCTTTTTTAGGCAGAATCAATAGGTAGCCCTTCTTAAGCCCAGCTATATGAAGATGATTCTTCAGATTAGGTTCAACCTATATTGTGTTGTATCTAGCAGAGCTCTTCTTCTTCAAGCTTAAGAAAGATGTTCTTTATGTAGAATAGCAAGCTTGAAGATGATTATAAATATTCTCTGCTCTAATAGGCCGACTTTTGTGATATTAGGGCTTCAAGAGATTGCCAAAAGTTCTTACAAAATATCTTTGTAAAAGTATCACTGTCTTCTCTTTTATATCTCGATAATAGTAACATCTATATCCATCTTTGGTATATGGCATGACCGGCTTTAATGGTTGTTTCATTAGAGGATATCACTGTCTGATCAATACGACGATCCTTTTCTTTTAGCGTGTTATTTGCGATGATTTGAATTAAAGATGACGTCGGCTGATATGTCACGCTGACAATTGACTTAGAATATTAATGAATCTCTATAAGCATTGAGTGATACCATATAACTTGATGCCCTATTGTTTAGACAGTTAAAACTAAAAGCG
The DNA here is from genome assembly GCA_039513925.1 of Platanthera zijinensis. Taxonomy (NCBI): domain Eukaryota; kingdom Viridiplantae; phylum Streptophyta; class Magnoliopsida; order Asparagales; family Orchidaceae; genus Platanthera; species Platanthera zijinensis. The sequence continues at coordinate 168,116,529 of CM077081.1, read as the reverse complement.
TTGACTGAATGACCTTCACTCTAAGCTCTTGTACTCAGACAAATTCTGCCTAGCGTTGTGGCACTGAGTGAAGGTTGTTCACTCGACGCTTTTATACTTAGCTAAATACTGCCTGGCATAGAGGTGTTGAGTCAAAGTTATTCACTCGATGCTTTTTTCTTAACACTTAATACATATAAGGCGTCGAGTATAAGTACTTCACTCGATGCTTTTGTTATTAGGCAAATTTTCTGTGAGGAGTGGAGTGTATTGCCTTCACTCGATGCATTTGTACTTAGTTGCCTTTCTCTATGAAGGCGTCGTGTTTAAGTCCTTCACTTGATGATTTTGTTCTTAGACAAATTATACTAAGAAGGAACCGAATGCATGTCTTTCACTTGACGCTTTTGTAATAAGCTAGAATAAGAACTTATTCACTGAGGCTTTGAGTAATAGTTCTACTATTAGCGCTTTTTGGCCTTTGGAGTTGAGTGGTGTGTAGTCACTCAATGCTTTTGTACTTAGTCAATTTCCTTACTGCTTGGACTATGTTGACTTCGTTCCAGCCTTACTTCTTATATACTTAGGCTGTCTAATCACAAAATGAATAATATCCTGCAAATATAAACTTAGTCATATATCAAATATAGGTTTGTGTATATTATTAACTTGTTAGCCTTCTTCAAATCTTGGACTTTGTGATCAATGTACCAAATAATCTCCCCCTATTTCAAGAAGTCAGAAACCCAGTCAATGATATACACTACATCAAAATAAATGATAAGAAATAACAACATTTAAGCACAAACTTATGCAAAAAGATATCTGAGATTATAACAAGCATAACTATCAAAAGTTTTAAATACTTCTATAATAAACAAGTTCATTAAATGCCCTTAGGAACCTAAACAGTATAACACTATTACGTATTAGTTTACCTAATTATTTTGCCTCCCATATTTCTTTCCCATCTTTTCCTCGATCTCTTTCTTCTTCTATCTTTGTCTTTCAAAGTAACTGTAAGGCTTTTGATATTATCTTCAGGGCTCTCAAGCATCCATCTGTACAATACCATCTCTCCTATCTCATTTGAATTTTCTTATCAGCTCTTCCTGCCTTTCAAAACTTGTCCTATTCAATAGAACTGATATGTTTGCCCCTGCCTATCTTATTTTCTTTGATTTGATCCCAGGTTGATAATATGATAGTTCTTGATTGTATAGTACATAACTCAAAACCTGATCTGGATTGCAACTCTTCTCTTTGTCTTTTCTTGATTTTTCTAGCTTCCATTTCTTCATCTATAACTATTTTGCCTTTGTCCTTTAAAAACTGTTTAGTAGTGGGACTGAATGCAAGCACAATAGTAGCTATATCACCTACAAATTTAGCCCCATCTCCATGAATTTCAAGCTCATCATATATGATAGGCTCATGGCCCAATGCTTCTCTAACAACATTTGAGATCTATATAGCATGATCTACACTGGCCTTTATCAATGACCTCTCCCCCTTTATGACTACTTTAGAAACTGTTGTGCCCAGGGAAGTGGTCTTCTTAGACAAATGATTAATCCCCTACATTGACAAGTTCTTTACCTGCAATATGTTATCATCTTGAAATTGGGTACATGTATCCATTCTTCTTTCTAGGACTGTCTTATCACCTTCCAGGATTGTTTTTGTTACATCATGAACCATTTTTATATTCTCTGTAGTTATGCACTTATTCTCTATGATATCATTATGCTTCTGCTTAATTTCATCAAGTATATTTGATGTATAAACTACAACGAAAGCAGACCTATTAAAGAACTTGACTTTGTTGTCTCTCAATAATTTGACTTCACATCTAATAGAGGAGATCTTAGTGGAGAGATCCTTTCTCAAGTCCTTGATAGAGTCATCAACATAATTAAAGTCTTTGTTTTCAAGAGTAGCTAAACACCTAGGGAGTGAATATGTTTTTTTGTCTTTTCTAAAAATCTATTTACTAGGGTGAGTTATGATTTAGTTTTGGGTTAGTTTTCAAGATCACACAATAGCAGACATGATATTTATAGTAGTTCCCCAAGGTCTGGGTACATCCACTATCCCTCCCACCTTTCTAACAGTGTGTTAGACAAGGTTAACTTCTCCAAACTCATCTCCAAGATCTTATAACTCAGATCACTCAGGATCTCAGACTCTTCTATGTCCTACCTCAGGCCCTATGCACCACAACTAAGAACAATTGATGCTCCTATAACTCAGTGATCCATAGATCACCTACCTAAGAATTTATTCAAAGTGTGACAAGTCAGTCTAGCAGGATAGCCCTACACTAAAATCTAAAGGATGATCCAACACTATCACAACCCGCATTTTCTCCGCATTTAAATAATATATTAGAGTAAGAGAAAATACTCGTCATGATGCTACACCGTGCGGGGGATAAATGCAGGCGCTCAGGCAAGAACTCAAACCTAACACTTTATATGAAATCCTGAAGTTTATTATGAAGAAAACTATAATTGAAGTTAAGTTTTGATGCTCGTATCCCCCAGCTCTGTGGATCAACTAGTTCACAAGTGAAAATATAAATGCATGCTTTTGAAAATACTTTATTTATATAGATTGACATCCTACATGAGCATAAACATCCAAATAGGACAACTCATTTTATTCATACATCTATATTTAATAGAAGTATAAAAATAGCTTTTATGTTCGTTAAAATATAGTGACTTTGATTTAAAACCATAATATGAATGAGATAGTTACAATAATACTTTTATACTTTAAAAATAACTAACTTGCAATCCTCGCATAAAACCTTCCAAGAGAGCAAGTAAATCCAACAAGGCATCAAGAAATAGACTTAGCAGCTAGCAAGTAATTTAACATTCAACCAAAATCTCCAATAGGCATCAATAACTTGACACGAACACACTAAAAAGCATGTATGTTTGAACTAAACAACAACACTACCTCACAACGGTGAGGAAAAGACAACCTCAATAGCGTCAGACCACAATCCACAACCAACAATAAACGCTCTGTAACACCTCTACCCATCACGTAGGATATAATAGAGGGTCCGGTCGGGGCCCTACACCATATTCCACAAACAAGCGGAGACGTCACGAAATAATACCACAAATCTCAACACCCTAACTTAGAGCATTCTAGCGGAAGCTTCGGGGTTGAAAATATGAACTCAATAATACAGGAATTGTCCACTTCTATAAAAAATAGGAATGTATACCACCATACTCAATAGGTTCACAACCTTATATCTTTAACAAGTTTCTCTAAACATAAGGTGTGGTTTACAAACATCGGCACGCAGGCCAGCCACACATGAACAAGTCTAAGAAAAACAAGGCCTTCAAGGGCAGCAATGCAGCTTGGGCTTCTGCCCGCTAAGTCCCGCTTGCAACCGCACCACCTGCACCTGCAAGAACCAATCCACCAACCGGTGGCAAACAGGGCAATAGTCAACATTTAGCTGACCAATTATAACGACCCTGCCCCTGGCATGGTGCAGCAGAATTCCTTCCCTGCGTAGCAATTTACATCAAACACATATATATATTCAACCACCAAGGCAATTCATATCACAAGTACCGGCACGATGGCCCGACATTCCATGCACTCAGGGCACATTCAGGTGTACCAGAAACACCGGATCCCGCAGCCGTTCAAAGGTCCCAGACATGATGGTCAAACTTGAGCATTCCTAGTCTTTATGGCGCCGAGGCCAAAGACTCTCATTATGCCCCTGACGAAAGCCCAATGGCTTGACGCTCTCTTGTACAGCTGCATAACGCAGGTACAGATCAGAAACCCCCCGTTGCTCAAATCCCCTTGCCACAAAGGAATACTGAAGCACTCATGGTCAACTTATAGGCACGGGTTGGTTTACCCTTTCCTGTTCGGCACAAAGCCCTTTATACCACATGGCACTCACGGCCACAAGAGTTGAAACCAACTCTTACAATTTCCTGGGCTTCCTCCAGTACTTCCTGCGGCACCAAGACACAGGCATCCACAACATATTTCATGCATACTAGCAAGAATCACAGAGTCTTCTCTGATGTGCAAACAAGCATCAACAATCCAGACAAACATGTCCGGATGGGCTTCACACAGCACGCCTAACCATACTCACACTTCCGGTTCTAATGCACTACAATAAGGGATGAACCACCAATCCCAAGGGAATCTCTTTTCCATCCACCTTTTGGTGGAGGATTCCTATGCAAATGCAGGAAAGAAGGACTTCACTTGTACAAGAAGGGAATCGTTACCCTTAGAAGACGCTTCAGAGCCATGAGGAGAAAAGCAAATAGATGAACGCCCTCGCAGTAGCCTTGCCTTCGCAATTCCAAACTCGGCTTGTGATTTGAACCACCGTAGCACCACCGACAGCCAGCTTCCTCTTCTTCTTCCTTCTCAATCTCTCCTCTCTCTCTTACTTAAGAAAAAGCAAGGTATAACTCAAACATGAGCTTCCTCCTTCTCAAGGCTGGCCTTATCACCCCAGGGATGATCCTAGACCATTGGATCTTGGTTAAAGAAAATGAATGAATCAGATCAGCCCTAAAACTGATTTTCTAGACTACAGACCGTGTTCCTGAAGCGGCTACAGAACTGACTCACTCAGTCCAGAACACGGGCTTAGACACGCCCGTATCAAACCCCTGACATGCCCGTGTTAGAAAGCACACTGCCATGTGACTAGACGTGTCACTCTTTCAACACAAGACAAGATCACCCGATAAGGACACGACTAAGGCACACGCCCATGTCCTTAGCCGTATGCCAAACACGCCCATATGACATGCCCGTGTCACAGGCCGTGTTCCACACTAATTGCCATTCAACTCAACGTCACTCAACGCCACTCAACGCAACTCAACGCCACTCAACGCCACTCAACGCCACCCGAGTATTCACTCGAGCAGGACATGCCCTGGGACACGCCCGTGTTCAAAGCCGTGTCACCACACTCAACACCATTCTACTCAACGCCACTCAACGCCACCCGGGTATTCACCCGAGCAGGACACTCCCTGGGATATGCCCGTGTACCAAGCCGTGTCATCCAACCTGACTCATTTTGGGACTTAGGGATTTTTGGGGTGTTACAATCCTCCCCCTCCTTAAAATAAATTTCGTCCCGAAATTTGTACGCAGCAAGGGAACAAACATTACAATGTTTTCCACTAACAGTTTGTTACAGCAGAACGTACACGGTCAACAAATTACACAAAAAGCTCGGTAAACTCAGCTCGCATGGACTGCTCTTGCTCCCATGTTAACTCCTCACGGCCATAATTATCCCACCGTACTTTGACCATCCCGATCATCTTGTTCCGCAACTGCTTTTCGGCTCGATCCTCGATTTAAATAGGCATAACTTTCGTCATTAGCCCACTATCGACCGATACTTGATCTACAACAACCACTTGGGCTGGCTCTCTTAGCACCTTCCGCAACACCGAGACATAAAACACATCATGTAAACCACTCAGCTATTGCAAAAGTGCTAACCGATAGGCAGCTTCACCAATACGCTCGACCACTTCAAACGGTCCCAGATACCTCAGGCTAAACTTTTTTAGATGTCGTATCCTGGACACACCTTTGAATGGTTTGATTTTCAAGTACACCCAATCGCCCACCGCAAACTCCACGTTTTGGTGCTTGGCATTGTAATACTTAGCTTGCCTGTCTTGAGCCACCATCAGTCTTTTACGTATCAACCGTATAACTGAGTTCGCATCATCTTACTCTTTTTGCCGATACAACTTCGTTTCGCCAGGCTCCACCGAAGACAAAAGTGTACGACATTTTCTACCGTATAAAGCCTCAAAGGGAACCATCTGGATACTCGCTTGGTAGCTGTTATTATAGGCGAACTCAACCACACCGAGATGATATACCCAATTCTTCCTGAAATCCAGCACACACATTCAGAGCATATCCTCCAACGTCCTGTTGGTCCTCTCGGTCTGACCATCCTTTTGAGGGTGGAAGGTCGTACTAAAATGTAATACTAATCTCCAATTACCCGAAGTGAAATGCCCATCTCGATCACTAACGATGCTACGGGGCACACAATGCAATCGTACAATAGTATCCACGTACATCTTTGCCAACTTCTCAACTGAATAGTCCTTACGGTTCGGGATGAAGTGTGACACCTTGGTTAACCGGTCCACAATCACCCATACCGCATCATTTCCACGCTGTGATCTCCGCAATCCATGCACGAAATTCATGGAAATATCGTCAAATTTCCATTCAGGAATAGGTAACGGCTTTAGTAAACCACCCTATTTTTTGCATTCCGCCTTTACCAAAGCCCACGTTTGAAACTTTGCGATATAGTGTGATATGTCCTTCTTCATTCCAGGCCACCAGGAAAGCTTCTTCATATCTTTATACATCTTCGTGCTCCCGGGGTGAACTGAATATTCGGTGAAGTGGCCTTCATACATCACCTCTTCATGAAGCTTACCCTTACTTGGGGCACATAGACGACCGTCCTTCCAAAAAAGACCGTCATTAAATGAAAATCTAGAGTCCGCACTTTCTGCTGTATAGCGTTGTAGACTTTCATCAAGTTTAATTTCTTGTCGAACTCTGTCCGCCAGGTAACAATGTACCTCCGTCCAGTTTAAGCACGCATCTGTAGTGGCATTCCATTCAACACAAGAAATATTTAATGCCTCCAGTTCTCGAATTAGGCTTTCATCATACCTTAAAAGATAACTTGCCCTTACCGAAGTCCGACAACTCAAGGCGTCCGCGACTACATTCCCTTTACTGGGTGTATAATGAATATTGAAGGTGTAGTCACCAAGAAACTCCATCCACCTTCTCTGTCGCATATTTAGATATTTCTGATCCAACAGATATTTCAGGCTTTTATGGTCCGTGTATATATCCACTTTCACGCCATGTAAATAATGACGCCACAGTTTGAGTGCAAATATTACCTCCGCTAATTCCTAATCATGGACGGGGTAATTCCGTTCATGCACCTTTAACTGGCGTGAGCCATAAGCGATCACTTTTTCGAATTGTCAAAAGAACACAGCTTAAGCCACTCCCTGATGCCTCACTATAGACCTCAAAGCCGTCTTGACCACATGGCAATGTTAAGATTTGTGTCGTGGTCAATTGATGCTTTAACTCTTCAAAAGCTCGAGCGCACTCCGGCGTCCAACTGAACTTCTGATCCTTTCTCGTCAGTGTGGTGAGAGGCAAAGCTATTCTCAAGAAATTCTCTACGAAGCGCCTGTAGTAGCCCGCAAGCCCAAGAAAACTCCTCACTTCTGCTACTGAAGAGAGAACAGGCCACTCCTATATAGCAACTATCTTGGAAGGATCCACCGCAATGCCCTCTCCACTAACCACTTGGCCAAGGAAAGCCACTGACGACATCCAAAACTCATACTTAGAGAACTTAGCGTTGATATTATTCTTACTCAGGGTGTGAAACATCATCCGCAAGTGATTTTCATGATCTTCTTCGGATTGGGAATATACGAGGATATCGTCAATGAAGACGATCACAAAGAGGTCTAAGTATTCCCTAAATGTTCGATGCATCAAGTCCATGAATACCGATGGCGCATTAGACAGCCCAAACGACATTACCATGAACTCATAGTGACCATAGTGTGTTCCAAACACTATTTTGGTTATGTCACCATAACGAACTCTCAACTAATAGTAGCCTAACTTCAAATCCGACTTGGAGTATACAGTCGAGCCAACTAACTGATCAAACAAGTCGTCGATCCATGGAATTTGATACTTATTCTTTTCTGTTATTTTGCTCAGTTCTCTATAATCAATGTAGAGACGCAAGCTGCCGTCCTTCTTTTTCACAAAGAGAACCGGCGCGCACCAAGGCGAGTGACTTGGGCGTATATAGCCTTGCTCTAGCAATTCTTGCAACTGAACCTTTAGTTCCGCCATCTCCTTTGGCGCTACTCGATAAGGCGAGCGTGCCACAGGTTTCGCGCTTGGCACCAGCTCGATAACAAAGTCGATTTCCCTTTGGGGTGGTAACCCCGGATGGTCTTTTGGAAACACATCAGCGTATTCTGATACAATTGGCACCTCACTTACACTTTCCATTGGCTCCACCGCCTCAATGAGTGTGAAGAATAACTCTGCACCCTTCCAAACTGCCTTAACGACTTGGAGAGCATATATCAATACCCTACTCATCCCTCACATGCCACTGAACTTGGCCTCTGGTTCAGTATTTTTCCCCAATGTAACCTCTTTTGAGGTGCAATCTATACAAGCACGTTGCTCTGATAGATAGTCCATACCAAAGATTATATCAAACTCTTATATCAGCAATACTAACGTTTCCACCTTGAAATCCCGACTCCCTATCATAACCTCAACACAACAAGACTTATCCGCACACATCAAACATCCGTTAGGTAGTAACACCTTTAGAATGTCTGTCGCGGTCCGTATAGGCACCCCGATTCGCAAGATGAAATCTTCCGATAGAAATGAATGTGAAGCACCTGTATCGAACAATGCTTGTGTCAGAGAGTCCCATATAAGGACAAAACCTATAACACCAAATTTAAAACAATCACAGCACACATCATACAATAAAATTTAAAACTCCGTACACCTGTGATGACATCGGCCTGCTTAATGGCCTCCTGTTGCCCACAGTTGAACACTCGGGGTTACGCGTGCGATGCAGAAGACTCCACAACAATCTTCCCTTTCTCCACATAAGACGCTCCCATCATCTTTTCACCCTTCGGAGGGCAAAATCGGTAATCACGTGCGAAGTGTCCCAACTTCCCACACGTAAAAAAAGCGTGAGATCCATACCCAGAAGATGCTTCCGTCACAGTCGCTGAAGGAGCTTGTCCAGTAGATTTGTACTTCTTATTCCACCTCCTTCAGTATCCAGACTTCTTCGGACGCGGTGGATTAAACTACGGTTTCGCAACAGCCAAGGTCCCCCTTGCTTGTCGTCTTTTCATATCCTTTTCCAAAGACCGAGCCATACAGACCAACATTTGGAATCCCTGATTCACAGAACTCGAGAGCAAATACCGTAGCTCATCTTGTAGTCCCCCATAAAACTAACTGGTCTTACGCTCCTCTTCGGCGAAGATATTTCCCGCGTACCGTCCCAAACATGTAAATTCATGCAGATACTCATCCACACTATGCCCCCCCTTGAGTTAAATGTTGGAACTCCAACTCCATGGAAATTCTTTGCTGCATCAGGAGATGCTTTGCTAAAAATTTTCGAGAGAACTCTTCCATCGAGACTCCCGTCAAACGTCTGCACGCCAAGTGATGTAGTTCTACCTCGTCCCACCACAACCGAACCTCTACCTTAAGCAGGAAAGTGGTTAGTGTGACTTTTTGTTCCTCCTCTACTCTGATAGCTATCAAGAGCCTCTTAATCCTTGAGAGCAAATCCTCTGCTTGGGCTGGGGAACCCGCCACAGTAAATTGAGGAGGATTGAAGCTCATGAAAAACTTCAATTGTTGATCTGTTGCCCGCGGATAAACTATAGACTCTACTGGTTCATTGCCAAATCTCAGCATGAATTGGCACCACTGTAGGCCGAGCCTGCCCAGCTTGCTGAGCATTCATAACCGCAATCACTGTCTCCATAATCAAACGGAAAGTTTCAGCAAATGGAGGAGGTGTGGGCACCTCAGCCGGTGCCGCACTTTCAATAGAGTGCTGAGGTTCCGACTGACCTGCAACACTTCTAGTCACCTATATGTGTAGAAAAACAATTTTACGACTAAACAAATGGCAAACAAACCAAAAATGAACACACAGGTTCACCAAACAAGTGTATGTACATTCCTAAGTGGACATTATTGAGTTCAATATATGTGTTATAACGTCAGCACTGACACGTGCTCTCCACCCCGCAAAAAAATTCGTCCGCGAATTCAGAAGAGATCGACCAACAAGCTGATACCAAATTGTAACACCTCTACCCGTCGCATAGGATATAACAGAGGGTCCGGCCGGGGCCCCAACCCATATTCCACAAATAAGCGGATACGTCACGAAATAATACCACGAATCACCGCACCCTAACACAGAGCATTCTAGCGGAAGCTTCAGGGTTGAAAATATAAACTCAATAATACAGGAATTGTCCACTTCTATAACAAAATAGGAATGTATACGCCCGTACTAAACAGGTTCACAACCTTATGGCTTTTGCAAGTTTCTCTGAACATAAGGTGTGGTTTACAAACATCGACATGCGGGCTGGCCACACATGAACAAGACTAAGAAAAACAAGGCCTTCGAGGGCAGCAACGCAGCTTGGGCTTCAGCACGCTAAGTCACGCTTGGACCAGCACCACCTATTCTTGAAAGAACAAATCCACCAACCTGTGGAAAACAGGGCAACGGTCAGCATTCAGCTGACCAATTATAACAGCCCTGACCTGGCATGGGGCAGCGGAATTCCTTCCCTGCATAGCAATTTACATCACACACATATATATATTCATCCACCAAGGCAATACATATAAAAAATGCCGGCACGATGGCCCGACATTCTGTGCACTTAGGGCACATTCAGGTGTACAGGAAACACCGGATCCCACCACCGTTCAGAGGTCCCAGACATGACGGTCAAACTTGAGCATTCCTAGTTTTTATGACGCCTAGGCCAAAGACTCTCATTATGCCCCTAACAAAAGCCCATTGCCTTGATGCTCTCTTGTACAGTTGGCATAACGCAGGTACAGATCAACAACCCCCCGTTGCTCAAATTGCCTTGCTACAAAAGAATACCGAAGTACTCATGGTAAACTTACAGGCGCGGGTCGGTTTCACCTTTCCTATTCGGCACGAAGCCCTTTATACCATATGGAACTCACGGCCACAAGAGTTAAACCAAACTCTCACAATTTCCTAGACTTACTCCAGTACTTCCTGCGGCACCAAGTCACAGGGATCCACCATATATTTCATGCATACTAGCAAGAATCACAGAGTCTTCTCCGATGTGCAAACAAGCGTCACCAATTTAGACAAAAATGTCCGGATGAGATACACATAATATGCCTAACCGTACTCACACTTCCGGTTCTAATACACTACAACAATGGATGAACCACCAATACCAAGGGAATCTCTTCGCCATCCACCATTTGGTGGAGGATTCCTTTGCAAATGCAGGAAAGATGGACTTCACTTGTCCAAGAAGTGAATCGTTACCCTTGGAAGACGCTTCAGAGCCATGGGTAGAAAAGCAAACAGATGAACGTCCTCGCAGCAGCCTTGCCTTCGCAAATCCGAACTCGGCTTGCGATTTGAACCACCGTAGCATCACCTGCAGCCGGCTTCCTCTATTCTTCCTCCTCAATCTCTCCTCTCTCTCTAACATAAGAAAAAGCAAGGCACAACTCAAACATGAGCTTCCTCCTTCTTAAGGCCGGACTTATCACCCCAGGGATGAGCCTAGACCATTGGATCTTGGTTAAAGAAAATGAACGGATCAGATGAGCCCTAAAACTGATTTCCTGGACTTAACACGGGCTGTGACACGCCCGTGTCATAGGATGTGTTCCTGAAGCGGCTACAAAACTGACTCACATAGTCCAAGATATGGTCTTAGATACGCACGTGTGAAACCCCTGACACGCCCGTGTCAGAAAGCACACGGCCATGTGACTAACCGTGTCACTCTTACAACACAAGACCCGATCACCCGAGAAGGACACGGCTAAGGCACACACCCATATCCTTAGCCGTGTGCTAAACACGCCCCTGTGACACGCCCGTATCATAGGTCGTGTTCCACACTCAATGCCACTCCACGCCACTCAACGCCACTCAACGTCACTCAATGCCACTCAACGCAACCCGGGTATTCACCCATGAAGGACACACCCTTAGACACGCCCGTGTCCAAGGCTGTGTCACCACACTCTACGCCATTCTACTATACGCCACTCAACACCACCCGGGTATTTTATCGAGCAGGACATGCCCTGGGACACGCCCGTGTCCCAAGCCGTGTCACCCAGCCTGGCTCATTTTGGGACTTAGGGATTTTTGGGGTGTTACACGCTCAACCGGCTATTGCTCCAAACCTGAGGCATTTGAAAGAAAAGAATACATCAGCAAGAAATTACAAGTGGTAAAAAGATCATCAGAAGATGAAAGCAAAGGAGTTTAAGGGTTACCAACCGAAACAGCAAAAGGCTGTCAAACCACAATAAGTGAGAAATAAAATATTAATAAATTATTAACATATTAGGTCTAAGAGTAAGGAAATTGAACCAAGTGTGAAACGAATCCATTCTTCTAGAATATATACAAGAGTAAGAATAAAGACATATGTCTAAACAATATAAATGAAGAGATTAAATTGCTCTAAACACGTGAATCATTAACACCGGTAAAAACAGTTCTGAGTTGGTGGCCACCTTGTCCAACACGAACTAACAGACCAAAATATCTCCCAAAGACACTGTGGTGGTGGCCACAATTTCCAACATAACCCAACAGTTCAAGAGAAAACACCCAAAAACCACTAAGTGCAATTATTTACGAGCCGAAACTAAGTTGGTGTTCCTTTATCTACTGCCAACCATAGACAACACCTAAACATCCATAAAAACTTATAAAATACCAACCAAAACACCGGGCTTCTCCAATGACAAGAAGGAAGAAATAATCCCGAAATTCACCGTATGGCCCATACTCGACGAATTGGACTCAATCCGGAAGAAAATTCTAAGTCCACACTGATTTGTCGAGTATACTCGCCGAATATAGTAGACACACGATGAATTATACTTAGCAAAATAAAATATCTTAACGATACTCAATGATTCTGCAAAAATTACCTTGATACTCGATGAATCAGCGAAATTTACCCAAGTGCACAGGAAATTCATCGAGTATATTCGACGAATCTGGAGTTCACTCAACGCTCTCAATGCCGAAGTCATCTCACTCAATGACTGGACTTAATTCCATGGTTTTTTATTTCACTCAATGCCTTCACTCGATGCCTAGATGAGTTCACTCAGTGCACTCGACACCAAAGACAGTAATACTCAAAGAACTCAAGGTCATTTGGTTCACGTGATGTGTCGACGCCAAACTATCAATACTCGACAAATTCATCGAGATTACACGATGCATTTGACTTAGTCTCATAGACCACTCGTCGCTCTCGATGCCAATTCACATTCACTCAATGCTAGGTCTGATACTCGACGAATTCATCGAAAATACTCGACAAATTTGCCTTAGTCCAAAACTCACATTTGAAGAATTCTACTCACTGTGTTATACGATGAATTTAAACTTAAGCTAGCTACCAACACTCGACAAATCCCAACTTAGACAAACAGTCATACTTGATGGATCAACCTAGAATAACAGTCAAATAATCGACCGGTTGCACTTAGGTTGGCTCCACCAAAATCGATGTTTTACACTTAGGTTGATGACTCCACCATATTCGACGAAATTAACTTGGCTGGGAAACCTACAATACTCAACAAATCGATCTTGGCCGACCTTTTCCCTACACCCTAGATTCTAAGGAGGGAAGGAAATGAAAGCATTGAAAAGCAAGAAAAAAATAGCAAGGGGAAGATTCACCACTTGCCTCAGATCGCTCGAAATTCGTCCAAGCAAGGGCTCCTCCTCAACCATCTGTCCGCAAGAACACCTAAGCAATAATTCCTGAAACTCTTTGGGACAAACAAGGGTCAAAAATGAATTCGCTAATGCCCAAAAATTCAAAAATGGTAAAACTCACCGTACAAATGTAGATCTTGGCATGGGCTATCCGAATCTACCCTCCAACGAGGATTTCGTGCACCGGAGCTCCTACAATTGACAGCCGAAAGCTCTTCAATGACCTCTGCTTCCTCTCTTTAGAAAATCAATTGACTGCTTTGGGAGAGACGATGAATTGTGTTTCTATCATATCGCAAGACTATTTATACTTTTGATATTCTATTATTATTATTAAAATAAACGTCCAAACTATCGATAAATCCAATACACTCGGAGTTTTCACGAAATTCGCATCGAAGCTAAATATTGATGATACGAATCCAATGAATAAGTCGAAATTAAAATCCGACAAACCAAACTAGTGTAAAAACTCCCCAATGTTAAAACACCAAAAATCCTAAAAATGCTCAACCGATTTCAAAAACAAACCTTGCTCGCAAGGGAAATGTCAAAAACACACTAGAAACTAACCAAGCTAATATTCTATGTCAAAGCATCAGATACCGATGAGCAAAAGTCACGCTCCAGCAATGGTACCCATCAACTATGCGTCAATGTAATGCCCTGACCTCAAAAATAGGGCACTAAAGGAATTAAAATAAACATCGAAAAATTCTAGGGCGTTACAACCACTCCCTTAAAAGAATGTTTCATCCCAAAACTTGAAACATAACTGAATCTACTAAAGAGGGAAAATAACCATGTGTTATAGCAAAGAAATACATAGCAAAAGAAACTAGGCGAACTGATGAGGATGTGCCTCCCTCATAGCTGACTCCAACTCCCAAGTCGCGCTCTCCATGCCTTGGTTCGCAGAAAAACATTAACCATGGGTATTGTCTTCCTTCGCAACACCCTATCTTGCGTAACTAGAATGTGAATAGACATCTCAACAAAAGAAAGATTATACTAAAATCTGGGCACCGAATAAACAACATGCTGGTCACTAAGCACACATTTCCCCAACTGACTCACATGAAACACATCGTGCACACCAGAAAATTTTGCGAGTAAATCCAGCCTATATGCTGACACTCCAATGCATTCAACAACTTAGAAAGGTCCCACATACTTGGGATCCAACTTGTGGTTCCTTCCAAACCTCTTAAAACCATCCATCGGAGAAAACTTGAGAAAAACCATGTCCCCAATTTCAAATTCCAAATCAATCCTTCTCTGATTAGCGTTCTTCACCAAATGCTCCTGCGCTATTTGAAGCTTCTCTCGAATATGTGTCACAGATGTATTCATCTCCTTTAAGTCTTCCGGACCCAACAATGGCCCTTCACCGACTTCGGCCCCAAAAAAGGAAGTTCTGCAATGTCTCCCATACAAAGCCTCAAACGAGACCATCTGCAAGCTCTCCTGATAACTGTTATTATAGGCGAATTCCATCAGTCCCATCCTCTCATCCCACTCTCCTCCGTAGTCTAAGATGTAACATCTTATCATATCTTCCAGAATCTGATTTACTCTCTCTGTCTGACCATTATTCTGTGGAAGATAAGCAATTGAATATTAGAGGTCGGTACCCAACCCTTCCTGTAAACTTTTCCAAAAACGAGATGTAAACCTGAAATTTCGATCTAACACAATACTAACAGGTAATCCATGTATTCTGATGACCTTATCCAAATATAGCTCTGCTATTTTCTTTATAGAGTAATCAATCTTAAACGACACGAAGGGAGCACATATTGTTAGTCTGTCAACTATGACCCACACTGAATCATGTCCTCGGGGAGATCTCAGCAAAATAGTAAAAAAGTCTATAGAAATACTCTCCCACTTCCAACTTGGAATCCCCAAGGGCATCAACTTGCCCCCTGGCCTTCCATGATCAGCCTTAACACGCTTGCAGGTGAAGAACTCAGACACAAACTTGGCTATATCATTCTTCATTCCATACCTCCAAGCAATTTGCTTCATATCTCTATACGTCTCAGTAGAACCAGGGGGTAGGCAACACTAGAACCATTCGACTTAATACACAACTTATCTTATATATCGTCAATAGCGGGGATACAATATATACCGTGGTTCTTCAAAGTACCCGCATCATCAATTGAAAAGTCTAGTAATTCCCCTTTCTCAATCCAACTATAAACGTGCTGCAAATCATGGTCTTCCTTTTGATGTTACCTTGTAAGCTTAATCCATGAAGGATCTGCTACTTCAAAGAAACTTGGCGAGTTGGTACTCCCAACCTAGATACCCATTAATAGAAACACTTCCACCAACGAATCCACTGAAAGCCCAAAGATCTGGGTGGTCTTCCACTCAATACTTCGGCTACAACATTAGCTTTTCCCGAATGATATTTGATCTCGACATCGTAATCCACGACATTTCTAACCATCTATTCTGGCGCAAATTTAATTCCTTCTGAGTAAATACGTACTTCAAGCTCTTACGGTCCATGTGAATCTTGCACAATGCGCCATACAACAAATGTCTCCATAACTTCAAGGCATAAATCACTATTGTAAACTCCAAATCATGAGTAGGGTAGTTCCTTTCATGTATCTTTAATTGCCTCGACCCATACACAATTTCCATGCCTTATTGCATCAAAACACATCCAAGCCCAACGTGTGATGCATCTATATAAATAACATACTCCAATCCATCAGTAGGCAAAGTCAACACTAGAGCAGTGCAAAATTTCTTTTTCAACTCCTGAAAAGCTTCATCGCACTTATCACTCCAAGAAAATGTTGCGTTCTTCTGCGTACACTTAGTCAGTGGTTCACACAACATAGAAAATCCTTTCACAAACCTTCTATAAGAGCCCGCCAACCCGAGGAAGCTTCTTATCTCTTTGGGTGTGGTAGGTCTTTTCCAACCAATTACGACATCTATCTTTTCTGGGTCAACAGAAATTTCAGCCTTATTCACAACATGACCCAAAAAGGAAACCTTAGGTTGCCAAAACTTCACACCTACTCTACTTTGCATACAACATATGCTCTCTCAAAGCAGAAAGAACTAACCGCAATTGTTGGGGATGCTCCTCAGCACTCTGGAAATAAACTAAAACATCATCAATAAATACGACAACGAAACAGTCTAGAAAATCTTTAAATAATCTATTGCTCATGTCCATGGAGGCAAAGGGTGCATGTAATGCCCCCCGATTTTTCGATGATTTTATTTAAATGGACAACATCATATTTGTGATGTTGTGGCGTTACTTTTAACGTCGAGTTGACGGCGCAATGCCGTTAAGGCTTTTTCGCGTCTGAGCGGTCGAGTCGGCTGAATTCTAGTTGTTATGTGAAATTTTGCTTTTGGAATTTAAGTTAAGTAATTTTGGACTTGCTCGTTAAGTTTGGTCGCAATCCGAGCATTTTTGGAGTCTCGGCGCGCGATTGAAGTTTTGGATTGTTTATGTTAACCGTAATACTTTGAAGATTAATATCTCGGGAATGGCTTGTCGGATTTTGTTTTTGACTTCGCCGTTGTTTTCTTATCATAAGAGTTCTCCTATGGTGTAACTTTCGTGTAATTTGGTGTGCGTTTGGGCCTCTATTTTGAACCCGTCTTCCATTATTCAAAAATATGAAATATGAATATTTTAATATTATAGCACTATTCAAAAATGTGATTCACTATGCATCTCTATAGTTTAAATTTTTGGGTATATTTGTTAAAAATTTACTGTTCATGCAAAGGAATTTTCTGACTTCTCGAGTGGTTGCTTAGTTCTCGAGTGCTTGTTCTCGAGTAATCATTTTCACTCTCGAGAAGTACTACGCTGCCGTGCAGAATTTCGTTTCAGTCTACGTTCAGGCGAATTTTTGAGGGTCAAAATGGCATCGTATGGAAAATTGTTCAACATGAAATTTGTTCATCTAGATAATATCTACAACTTTCATGTCGACCACATTTCGATTTGGAATCATCTTCGACCCTTATTTTCATATTTTCCAAAACTGCTCATAGGTAGCCCGTTTGATTGTTTCTCTTGAGAACTATAACCTTATTCTCGAGAACAAAGGTTTATCTCGAGAACTTTAGCCTCTCCATCTCGAGAACCAATGTTCCTCTCGAGAGCTATATCCCATTTCTCGAGAACTATATGTTCTTCTCGAGAACTAATGCTCTATTTCTCGAGTAGACCCTTTCCTCTCGAGTAGTCTTGTGCAGTAAGAGTTCGGGTACTGTTTTGAGGGTCAAACCTATGTTGTACGAAAAAATGGTCAACATAAAATTTTTTTGTCTCAATGAGATCTACATCTTTCATTTTGGACACTTTTCGATTTGGAGCCTTCCTAGACCTCTAATTTCGAATTTCTCGATACTGCTCATAATAAACCAATTTTTAGACCAAAAAAAATTATAAGTACTTTTACATATATATATATACATATTCTTAGACTTAGGTTTTAGAATAGGACTTCTTCTCCTCCAATATTAATTTTCTCCCGAACCAGAGGCGTGAGCGAGAGAGAAGTTTTTTTTCTTAAACCTTTCGGTGGCCGCCGACGGTGCTCTGGTGCTCGAAATCTTCATCCGAATATAGATCCGGAAAGCTCTCACCGAGAGCTACGCTATCGTGGTAAATTTTTTCCCATTCTTTGAGTTTTCTCGTTAGGGTTTTTGGCCCTAACCCCCTTTTCGGCCATTTTTGTTTAGATTTCAACTCCTCCAGTGTTCTTTTGCCCCGATCTATAATGTGGAGTGATTCAGAGGACTTTTCCGGTACAACCAAGGCAAGTGGTGGTTTTCCTTCCTTGTTCCTTATCCAGTTTGATGGTTACCGTTATTCCTTTGTTCCTTAATTTTCTTTATTTTTGTTTTGTCTCTCCAAACTATGGTTATGTTTAATCTTTCTTGAAGATCACTACAAAATTATAAAATCTGGTTATGGTAATTTCTATCTTTATTAGGCGTGTATAACCTTCCTTAGAATGTTTTATCATTGAATTAAATTATTTCGTCTATCGTTGTTGGATGCGTTAGTGTCTATATAGGATGTTAAATTGTTTCAAAAGGTTGATCAACCGTGTCTTTAATCTAGAAATGTCAAGTAGAATCCGATGCGCCAAGTCCGGAGGTTTATTTCATGGTGTTTCTTCGTTGCGTGTTAGGGTCCAAATCCACTGACCGCAAGGTTTGTTTCCTTTATTAGTACCTCGTGGAGTTCTACTGGGTTTTGGGCATCTACAGTGATTGGTGGAGTGTGCAAGTCTCCCCCGCGGTTAGACAGATTTTAACATCTATGAGTAGTGTATCTAGAGAAGTGACCACCCTGCCTATATTTATGGGTAGAATTGACTACATGTGGCTAATAGAGTTTTGGAGTATTCTTTCGTATGATTTAATCATGCTCTCCCCTTACTTTGGGTATCCGACAAGTTTTGTTGTATTTGCCAATTCACGTAAGTTCTTTTCTTCAAATTTATTTCTTGGGTTTTATTTATGTACCTTACTTCAGTACCCTTGGTCCTGGGTTAGTACCCCGTTTGAACTTTGTATTTTTTTGCTTACTTTTGCTGCCACCATTTGTATCTTCTTGCTGAGGTGTTCTGTCTTTGGAATGCCTCAGGTTCGGAACGTTAGCAGGTAGTGGATCTGGGTTTGGAGTTCTTGAAGCGGCAGTGTTGATTGTGGTTTTTCCCCTCGCCGTTACGAGCTAGTTTGTTGTTTTAGTTTTCTTTGCCTAGTTTCAGACATACTTTGTACTGTGGGTTCGTGTCATGTTGTTGACGCCCACAAGAATGTTGATTTTTACACTTGCTAGTTGATGTGATTGTTTTATGTTTGGTTTAGACTACTTGCTCTCTGGGATGATTTATTGCTAGGACTGCATGTTAGATATTTTCAAGCTTATAAAAAAAACATATTATTAGTAAGGAATCCATGCAATCTCTTTTAAAATTAAGTCACTATTTTCCTGTTTAGCGTAAATATTTTTCCTATACTTATTATAAATCTAAAGTCTTTTTAGCATGAGTTATTCCTCGGGGACATTTATACTCATGTAGGATGTTAGAGTCAAATTAAACAAGTATCTTCCGCAAGCGTATAATTTATATTTTAAATCGTGGACAAGATGATCCACTAAGCCGAGGGATACGGCTACCATCTTAACCTAAACTTGATTTCATTCATAATAATTTATGCTTTCTTTTAAAACTGTAGAGTTTGGAGTCTTGCCTGAACGTCTGCAGTTATCCCCTGCACGGCGTGGCATAACGACACATATTTTCCCCTTGCTCTGATATAATTAAATTGTTGGGAAAAAATGCGGGTTGTGATAGTTGGTATCAGAGGGAGGATGCTTGATAATTGGTCGGGCAACCTTCACTTGTTAGTGTTATTTATTTAGTGTCATATCATACACACACCGATGTGTCATCAGTATGTCTTGGCTGAAGCATGAACACTACACTCATAAGCATTATTAGAAGTATACGGGGCATATTATGTAGTATGGGATGCATAATATGTGTTTGTATATGGATCCACCATAGGTGGCAACATGTCAGGGTTATGTAGTATGGGATGCATAACCTCACCACATGAAAGCCCATTAGCACATTTTTTCTGTTTTCATTGCATGCAATGTTATATAGTATGGGATGCATAACATTTCATGTGTACGCCGCTCATAACATGCATTTAGGCCTTTTTAGGACGCAATACACTACATAGATAGCATAACATAACATAAGCACAACATGCCAAACTAAAGATTTACCTGATGACATATGTACACACATGATTTTAAATAAGAGTAAAAATCCATGCATTCAAATCATAGGCATATGAGTCAATTGGATGATAGGATATCATCCTGAGTAGGATATATCATCATCATATAATCCCATAACAAGTTGCAACCTAAGCAAGTGTCTTCTAAGTATGGTCTGAACTAAGTGGTGTTGTCCTAGTTTAGCTAGTGTTGTAATGAGGTGTTTATGTTTTTTTTTAAAATGTCCCTTGAGCGCATTACGACCAGGTCGACTCCCCAATCTGAGGATGAGTCGTCAGGTACGCAGGAAGAGGAGGTGATTGTAGAACTGCGCCAGAGCATGAAGACCATGGCTAGTCAAATCGTAGCAATGCAAGCACAGTTGCAGGCATTGTTGGCAGCCACCTTAGGACAGGAGCCTGGTGAGCAAACCCCCATAGCAATTGGGTATGAGAGTGTTATAATTAAATTTAATAAGTTTGCTTCTGAGTTAAGAGCTGCTGAGAAGTGCAGGGTTAAAGGTTTCTTGGGCGATCTCCAAAATGACATTCAACAATTTGCCAATACTTACCAGTCCGAGACTAATGTGAGGACAGTAGAAGTTGCTCTTGTAGTTGAGATCTTTGGATATGCTAAGGGTCGTGGTATGATACTGAGGAAAAAGAAGAGGAAAGATGTTGAGGATAAAAGCTCTAGGGCATCCGACCCTTCTTTGAAAAAGAAAGATGATGTAATTTGTAGCTTCTGTGGTCGATCCGGCCATCCTTATGAAAGGTGTTTCAAGAGAAGTGCCGCTTAGAAGAGGTAGCGGGTGCTCACCATCCAAGGAGCACCGAAAGGAGATCTGGTGTGCACGTTCTGTTCAAAGAAGGGACATGATGTGAGTCGTTGCTGGATGAAAGAAAGGACTTGTTTCTAGTGCAGGCTTAAGGGACACCAAAAGTCTTCGTGTCCCCAGGCTCAGTCCCCACTACAGCCTGCCCCCCCCCCCCTCAGGCTCTGCCGCTGCCGCCAAATCAGGACAAATGAAAAGGTAAACTGATCGCGACGACCGAAGAAGAAACTCAGTCTTCAACCCAAGTGATCTCAGGTTAGGTTCGAACTAGTCTTTAGTTCAATCCTAATTTTGTTGTTGTTCGAATAAGTTAGGTATGTAATTTTATTAGTAGATTAAGGTAAAGAACCATTAGGCACGTGTTCTTTTTGATTCTGTCGCTACCCACACGTTCGTGTCTAGGGATTTTGTAGAGCTTCAAGGTTTGACACTTATTTGGGTTGGTGACGTGTTTTGTGTCGAGCTCCTTCTAGTGCGTGAGTGTTCAGATGTTTTCCTAACTAATCTTCCTGGTATTCCCCCTTTGAGGGGCATAGAGTTCGTCCTAGATCGGAACCGTTTTGTGATTGTATTTATAGACGATGTTTTTGTGTATTCTCGTAATGCTGTGGAGCATGCCCATCATTGTCTTTAGTGTTGCCTGCTTTGAGGGACCTCAAGTTATTTTCTAGGTTGAGGAGGTGTGAGTGTTGGTTGCTTTGGGTTTCTTACATGGGTCGTGTGGTAAATAAAGCCAGAATTTTAGATTGACCCTAAGTAGATAACTGTTGTTATGGATTGGGCTAGGATTACATCACCCAACGTGATTGATAGCTTCCTAGGGTTGGCTGGCTTTTATAGGAGGTTTGTGGAGGGTTCCTTTACGTTGTTTGCGCCACTAACTAATCTGACGCAGATGAACACAGTTTTTGTTTGGGGCATTGAGTGCGAGGAAGCTTTTCAGGAATTAAAGATGTGTTGTGCACTGCTCCAGTGTTGATTTTTCCTACAGAAGGTATAGACTATGGTGTTTATGTGGACGCATCACATATCGGACTTGGTTGTGTTTTAAAATAAGATGGTAAGGTGATCGCGTAAGGATAGATGCAACTAAAGACTCATGAGATAAATTATCCTACGTACGATTTTGAGTTTACTGCCGTAATTTATGCACTGAAGCTTTGGAGACACTTATTGTATTACGTGATGTGCAAGATCTATACGAACCATAAGAGTTTGAAGTACGTCTTCACTCAGAAGCAACTAACTCTACGCTAGCGTAGGTGGTTAGAATATGTGGCGGATTATGAAGTGGAAATTCTCTATCATCCAGGAAAGGCTAATGTAGTAGCTGATTCTTTGAGTAGAAAGACCGCTAAAAATTTTAATCTATCGGTACATTCCTTAGTAGAAGAATTCTTGTTGATGGACAATGAGGTTGGGAGTCGTACTGAGCCTGCTACTTTGGAAGCATAAGAACCTTCTTGGATTTCCCTTACTCGAGTTCACCAGATGGATGATCCTGATTTGTTGCACCTCCGAAATAGAACAATGAAGGGAGAGCTACTAGATTCCTCCTTTGATGAGTTGGATACCTTGAGGTATCGGTGTATTTTTTGCGTCCCCGCCTTCTGCAATGTTCTAGATAAGATCGGTGCTGAAGCTCATGGTTCTAGTGTAGCCTATCACCCTGGTTCCACTAAGATGTATAAGCATCTAAAGAAAATTGTCTTGTGGCCTGGGATGAAGGGCGATATCGTAAAGTTTGTATCAGAATGTTATACGTGTCAGCGTGTCAAGGCTAATCATAAAAGGCCTGGTGGTAAATTGACACCGCTTGATATTCCAAGTTGGAAATGGGAGAGTATTTCAATGGATTTTATCACCGATCTACCAAAATCTCCTCATGGGCATGACTCTGTTTGGGTGATAGTCGACAGATTGAAAAAGTGTTCTCACTTTGTTCCGTTTAATATTAGGTATTCGATGAAGAAGATAGTTGAGCTATATCTTGAAGAGGTCATCAGGTTACATAAACTGCTTGTTAGCATTATATCAGATCGGGACTCCAGATTTACATCTCGCTTTTGGAAGAGCTTGCAAGAGGGGTTGGGTACAGACTTGAGGTATTCTACCGCCTACCATCCGCAGACGAATGGGCAAATAGAAAGAGTAAATCAGATCGTGGAGGACATGATTAGATGTTATATTTTGGACCGCGGTGGAGCATGGGATGAGCGTCTGAGGCTAATGGAGTATGCTTACAATAATAGTTATCAAGAGAGTCTGCAGATGGCCCTGTTTGAGGCCTTATATGGGAGGCATTGTGGAACTCCGTTGTTTTGGGCTGAAGTTGGTGAGAGACCGTTGCTCGGTCCGGAAGCCCTTGAGGAGATGAATTGTTTCGTGAGTCATATTCGAGAAAAGCTCCGTGTAGCTCAAGAGCGCTATGAGAAGTATGCCAATCAACGAAGGGTTGATCTGGAGTTTACCGTTGGAGACTTGGTTTTTCTGAAGGTTTCTCCGATGTCTGGTGTTTAAAGGTTTGGAAGGAACCACAAGTTAGACCCCCGGTACATGGGACCTTTCCAGATTCTTGAACACATCGGAGTGTCAGCTTATATGCTAAATTTTCCTGCGACCTTCCCTGGTGTCCATGGTGTATTCCATGTAAGCTAGTTGCGGAAGTGTGTTTGTAATGAACATCAAGTCCTCAACTCGATGCCCAGATTCAGCCCAACCTTACGTATGTGGAAGAACCTGTTCGTATTCTAGATTATCAAGAGCGTGTTTATGAAGAAAGACCATCCCCATGGTCAAGATTCATTGGAGAAATCAAGACGTCGAGAGCGCAATGTGGGAATTGGAATCAGCAATGAGAGAATCTCATCCGCACCTCTTCTCATAGTTCGGGTATGTCGTTATGTTTTTAGTTATGTTTGATCTTATCATTTTGATTTGGATTTGGAGTTGTGTTAAGTTTTAGGACAAAACTTCTTTTTAGTGGGAGTGATTGTAACGCCCCCGATTTTTCGATGATTTTATTTAAAAGGGCAACGTCATATTTGTGACGTTGTGGCGTTACTTTTAACGTCGAGTTGACGGCGCAATGTCGTTAAGGCATTTTCGCATCCGTGAGGTTGATTCCGCCGAATTCTTGTTGTTAAGGTAAATTTTGCTTTTGGAATTTAAGTTATGTAATTTTGTACTTGCTCGTCAAGTTTCGTCGCAATCCGAGCATTTTTGGAGTCTCGGCGCGCGATTGAAGTTTTGGATTGTTTAGGTTAACCGTAATACTTTGAAGATTAATATCTCGGGAATGGCTCGTCGGATTTTGGTTTTGACTTCGTCATTGTGTTTGTCGCATCAGTATTTGCCTACGGTGTGTGTTTCGTGTAATTCGGTGTGCATTTGGGCCTCCGTTTTGAACCCGTCTTCCATTGTTCAAAAATATGAAATATGAATATTTTAATATTATAACACTATTCAAAAATGTGATTCACTATGAATCTCTATAGTTTAAATTTTTTGGTATATTTGTAAAAAAGTTATTTTTTATCCAAAGGAATTTTCTGACTTCTCGAGTGGTTGCCTAGTTCTCGAGCGCTTGTTCTCGAGTAATCATTTTCACTCTCGAGAAGTCCTACGCTGCCCTCAGGAATTTCGTTTCAGTGTACATTCGGGCGCATTTTTGAGTGTCAAAATGGCATCGTATGGAAAATTGTTCAACATGAAATTTGTTTGTCTTGACGAGATCTACAACTTTTATCTTGACCACTTTTCGATTTCGACCCATCTTGGACCCCTATTTTCGATTTCTCGAAACTGCTCATAGGAAGCCCGTTTGATTGTTTCTCTCGAGAACTATACCCTTATTCTAGAGAACTAAGGTTTCTCTCTAAAACTTTAGCCTCTCCATCTCGAGAACCAATGTTCGTCTCGATAACCATAGCCCATTTCTCGGAGAACTATATGTTCTTCTCGATAACTAATGCTCTATTTCTCGAGTAGACCCTTTCCTCTCGAGTAGTCCTTTGCAGTCAGAGTTCGGGCAATGTTTTGAGGGTCAAAACGGTGTCGAACGAAATAATGGTCAACATAAAATTTTTTTGGCTCGACAAGATCTACAACATTCATGTTGGACACTTTTCGATTTGGAGCCATCCTAGATCTCTAATTTCAATTTTCCCGATACTGCTCGTAATAAACCAATATTTAGACAAAAAAATTTATAAGTATTTTTACATATATATATATACATATTCTTAGACTTAGGTTTTAGAACATGACTTCTTCTTCTCCGATATTAATTTTCTCCCGAACCAGAGGCGTGAGTGAGAGAGAAGTATTTTTCGTGAACCTTCCGTTGGCCGCCGACGGTGCTCCAGTGCTCGAAATCTTCATCTGAATATTGATCTGAAAAGCTCTCACTGGGAGCTACGCTATCGTGGTAAAATTTTTCCCATTCTTTGAGTTTTCTCGTTAAGGTTTTTCAGCCCTAACCCCCTTTTCGGCCATTTTTTTTAGATTTCAACTCCTCCCATGTTCTTTTGCCCCGATCTACAACGTGGAGTGATTCAGAGGACTTTTTCGATATATCCAAGGTAAGTGGTTGTTTTCCTTCGTTGTTCCTTGTCCAGTTTGATGGTAACCGTTATGCCTTTGCTCCTTAATTTTCTTGCTTTTTGTGTGTCTCTCCAAACTATGGTTTTGTTTAATCTTTCTTGAAGATCAGTCCAAAATTATAAAGTCTGGTTATGGTAATTTCGTTCTTTATTAGGCGTGTATAACCGTCCTTAGAATGTTTTATTTTTTGAATTAAATTGTTCTGTCTATCGTTGTTGGACGCGATAGTATCTATATAGGATTATAAATCATTTCAAAAGGTTGATCAACCGTGTCTTTAATCTAGAAATGTCATGTAGAATCCGACGTACCAAGTCCTGAGGTTTATTTCATGGTGTTTCTTCGTTGCGTTTTAGTGGGCAAATCCACCGACCACAAGGTTTGATTCCTCTATTAGTACCTCGTGGAATTTTACTAGGTTTTGGGCATCTGTGGTGATTGGTGGAGTGTGCATGTCTCCCCCACGGTTAGACGGATTTTTACATCTGTGAGGGGTGTATCTAGAGAAGTGACCACCCTGCCTGTATTTATGGGTAGAATTGACTACAGGTGGCTAATAAAGTTTTGGAGTATTCTTTCTTATGATTTAATCATGCTCTCCTCTTGCTTTGGGTATCCGGCATGTTTTGTTGTACGTGACGATTCACGTAAGTTCTTTTCTTCTGATTTATTTCTTGGGTTTTATTTATGTACCTTACTTCAGTACTCTTGGTCCTGGGTTGGTACCCTGTTTGACCATTGTATTCTTTTGCTTGCTTTTGCTGCCACCATTTGTATCTTCTTGCTGAGGTGTTCTATCTTTGGAATGCCTCAGGTTCGGAGATTTAGCAGGTAGTGGAGCTGGGTTTGGAGTTCTTGAAGCGCTAGTGTTGGCTGTTGCTTTTCCCCTCGCCGTAGCGAGGTAGTTTGTTATTTTAGTTTTCTTTGCCTAGTTTCAGACATACTCTTTACTGTGGGTTCGTGTCAGGTTGTTGATGCCCACATGATTGTTGATTTTGACACTTGCTAGCTGATGTGCTTATTTTATTTTTAGTTTAAATTACTTGCTCTCTGGGATGATTTATTGCAAGGACTGCATGTTAGATATTTTCAAGCTTATAAAAAAAATCTTTTATTAGTCAGGCATCCATGCAATCTCTTTTAAAACTAAGTCACTATTTTCCTATTTAGCGTAAAAATTTTTCCTATACTTATTATAAATCTAAAGTCTGTTTAGCATGAGTTGTTCCACGGGGACATTTATACTCATGTGGGATGTTAGAGTCAAGTTAAACATGTATCTTTCGCAAGTGTATAATTTATATTTTAAATCATGGACTAGATGATCCACTAACCCGAGGGATACGGCTACCATCTTAACCTAAACTGGATTTCATTCATAACAATATATGTTTTCTTTTAAAACTGAAGAGTTGGAGTCTTTCCAGAACGTCTACAGTTATCACCTTCACGGCGTGGTATCACGACACGTATTTTCCCCTTTCTCTGATATAATTAAATTGTTAGGAAAAAATGCGGGTTGTGACAGTGCATTCATCAATCCAAAGGACATTGCCAAGAACTCAAAATGTCCATGTCGAGAACAAAAAGCGGTCCGTTGAACATCCTTCTCACAGATTCTCAACTTATGCTTGCCTGAATGAAGGTCAATCTTCAAAAACACTGTACTACCATGCAACAGATCAAACAAATCATCTATTCGCAGCAAGGGATACCTGTTCTTGATAGTTACCTTATTTAGTTCCCTAGAATCGATGCACAACCTGATAGATCCATCCTTCTTCTTTACAAACAACACGAGAGCACTAGAAGGCGAAGAACATGACCTAATGAATCCATAATGCAGCAACTCATCCAACTGGGTATGCAACTCTTCGAACTCATGAGGGGCCATATGGTACAGTTCCATAGCAATAGGGCAAGTACCCGGCTCCAAATCAATAACAAACTCCACATTTCTCTCAAGCGGAAGACCAGGAAGACTATCAGGGAAGACACAATGAAGATCAAAAACAATAGGAACATCCTTGACACGCGGCAAACCAGTTTCCAATATAGAAACCAAATAAGAAAAAAAGCTGGAATTCAAATGTTTCTGAGCACATATCGCAGAAACAATCGGGTAATCCTGGTACGAAAAACCAAAAAAACTCTTGAAGTTGCCATTGTCCATCTTAAAGTCCAAATGCTTAACCTTGCATTAGATAACGACATCATATCTGGATAACCATTCCATGCCCAAGATCACATCAAAGTCTTACAGGTCTATCTCTTTCAAATCAACAAAAGCTAGGAAATCACCTAAAAGGATCGGACAACTCTAGATACCTTGGTCCAACACCACCGAATCACCGGAAGGAAACTTAACGTGAAACGAGTCGCCAACTAGATTGAGAGTCAGACAATGACGTTCTATAAATGTACAAGACAAAAAGGAGTGGGTAGCACCAGAATCGAAAAGAACGCGTGCCCAAAGGTTCTTTACCTTAAATTTCCCTATAAAACCGCATACGTTACTAGATGGACAAACATCAAAACTACAGCTACGAGCTAAAAGCTAGAACCTCACCTGAGATCACTTTGGTGGACGTCTATGCTTCCTCCATACTCATCACATTTAACTTGCCCTTCCCTTTGTCTAAAAGTTGCGGCGACAACAAAGCTTGAAGTGGAACTGGCTGCAATAGGGGCTGATACTACGGGAACTTTGATTTGAAATGTCCTTTCTATCTGCATTGGAAATAGACCTTTGTTGTATCTTGTGGACAACCTTATAGCTGGGGTGAATAAGGTTTTATGCGTGAATAGTAATTTTAAAAATGTTTTGCTTAGAAAGTCGAGTTCTGGATGCTACCCTAGGGCGTTAGGTATCTAACGCGGCGGTAAGTCTATGAACTTATTTTCCAACACAAGTTTGTTCACAAGCCCCACATCATACGCACTCAATTTAGCAAACCAAAACAATCATAAAGTTTATGTTTGTATGGACAAACTCAAGATTTATTTCTTCATTTTCGACATGCTCTTTGATAAAGTGAAACTTAATATATATGTGCTTAGTCTTGCTATGAGACACATGATTCCTAGTAATAGAGATTACACTAGTAGAATCACAAAGCATTAGAGTTCTACTTATCTTGAGGTTGTAGTCCTGGAGTTGGTTCTGGATCCACAATAGTTGAGCACAATATCTTCCAACAAATATGTATTTTGACTCATCTGTTCATATTGGAACACTAGTTTTCTTCTTGCTGCTCCAAGATACAATCATCCTTCCTAGAATTTGATAGGATCTAGAAGTGCTTTTCATATCTTCTCTACAGCCTGCAGAGTCTACATCTGAATACCCAGATAGTTCAAAATCATTATTATTAGGGTACCATAGGCCAAGATAATGTGTTCCCTTAAGATATCACAAAATTTGTTAAGCTGCAGAATAATGAGACTCTTTAGGCCATGACTGGTATATAGCACAAACACATGTAGCATACATGATGTATAGCCTAGTAGCAGTACGATAGAAGAGGGAGCCAATTATGCCTCTATACAGGGTTTCATATACAGGTTTCCCTATCTCATCCTTGTCTAGTGACACATTTTACCCTATGTGAGTTTTAATTATAGAGGCACTCTCCATTCCAAACTGTTTAATTTACTCCCAAGTGAACTTAGATTGTGAGATGGATAATCCATTCTCAGACTATCTTACTTGGATTCCAATGAAGTACTTCAGTTCAACCATACTCCTGATCTCAAATTTGCTTTGCATAAGTTTTGCAAACTTTCTGCAAAGGTCATCATCTATAGACCCAAAAATTGTTTTTTCTTCATAAATTTGGACTAGGATGATCTTACCCTTGACCTCCCGTAGGAATAGTGTCTTGCCTATCTTCCCCATTGAGAATTTTTTTCTCAATGAGTAAGCTAGACATGGTTTTATACCATGACCTGGGGGCTTGCTTCAGCCCATACAAAGCTTTTTTAAGCTTAAATACACAATCAGTAGAGTTAGGATTAATAAAACCTGGGGGTTGCTCAACATAGGCCTTTTTCTTTTAGGTCACCATTTAGGAAGGCTTACTTCACATCCATTTGGTAGACCATGAATCCTATATATGCAGCATATGCAAGGAATAGACTAATGGATTCCAATCTTGCCACTTGTGCAAAGATTTGATCAAAGTAAATGCCTTCTTCTTATCTTTATCCCTTGGCAACCAGCATGGCTTTGTTCTTGATTATAACTCCATTTTCCACAAGTTTATTCATATATATCCACTTCGTTAAAATGATGTTATTTCTTTGTGGTCTTGGAACTAGCTTCCAGACCATGCATCTATTGAACTGGTTCATTTCCTCTTGCATAGACACAATCCAAAATCGATTTTTATTGGCATCTTCAAACCTTTTAGATTCCACCTGAGATAGGAAGCTGGAGTATATCGCAATGTTAAGGCTTTTGCTCCTTGTAGTAACTGTTGGGAATTGTATCCACAATAACCTAGATTTTTATGAAGTCACCCTTCAACTAAGATGAATTACATTTTTATTTGAAACTCTTTTCAAGTTGAGTGCTTAAAGGTTATAATTTCCAAGTGTAGACCAATGTTAGTCTACAATTAGTCACCAAACACTGGACCATACAATGTAATCCCTCATTGTGTGATCTATGGTGTTGACACATGTGTAGCCTCTCTATTGGGACACACTTCTTTTTCAATTACTAAAGATATGGAAGAAACTATGGGTTGTTGATTTCTAAGAAGAAGAATTAAAAATTTTGTTAAAAAATTTCTCTACATAAAATTCTCGAGAAGTTCTAAGTCTAAAACTCGAGAAGTAAAGTTATTATTCTCGAGAAGCAAAAGTATTTCTCAAGAAGCCCAAGAGTTGTTCTCAAGAAATCCATGTTCTTCTCGAGAAGTCTTAAGTATATCTCAGAATTCTTCCAAGTGTTGTTCTCGAGAAAGTAGATGTTATTTCTCGAGAAGGCCAAAGTTTGTTCTCGAGAAAGCCAAGTCACTTCTCGAGAAGGCCAAAGTGTGTTCTCAAGAATGCATAAGTTATCACTCGAAAAGTCCAAGATATGTCTCGAAAAGCAGAAGTCATTACTCGAGAAGTCGAAGCTATTTCTCAGGAAGTACAAATTCTTCTCGAGAAGTCCAATCAGCTCTCGAGAAGTCATTACCTATTTCTCGAGTAACAGAAATTATTTCTCGAGTAATAATCCTTTGTTTCTCGAGAAGCCAGAATTCATTTTCAGTGTTTTCCCTAAGTACTTCTTCTCGAGAACCTTATACCTCTTCTCGAGAAATAGAAGTTGTTCTCGAGAAGTCATTCCGTCACTCGAGAAATGAAGTTCTTTCTTTGAAATTTTTCGTTAAGTCCCAACGGAAGTAATTTAGACTTATCTTGTTTCTTATTGGTCCACGTATTCTTTCATTAATGATTACGGCCGTTAGGCATGTCCTATAAAATGTCTTATCATAATCGACTAACCCTAAGAAGATAATTAAGATTTCTGAATCGCAATTTTTTTTTTCTAAACTGGGAAGCATCGCTGACTACTCATCATCTTCTTCGTCGCTAAACTTCTTCGATCTAAGAGATTCAAAACAAGAAGGTTTCAATAGATCAATACTTTAAACATCAAGAGATCTACTCCTTGCCTGTGCTGACTCCTAAGTTTTCAGATCCAAACATTTTGCCTTTTCTTCTTCGATCCATTTCCGATAGAGCTTCAAATTTGAAGAAGGAAGAGGGATGAAGATTCAGATCTGAAATATTTCTGTTTGTATTTTTCTGTAAAACATTTATTCTTGTAGGAGAATTTTTCTCCGAGTTGTAGGAGCTTTGTTCTCCGGTATTTTTGTAGGAGTGTTTTGAATCCGAGTTATAGTGGCGTTGCTCCAAGTTGTAGGATTATTTTTCAATCTGAGGTAATATTGAAGTAGTCGAGTCGAGCGTGCTGCTAGATCGATGAGGTGGAGAGTGGACGTACCAAAGGTGGGGGAACCACTATAAATCTTGTGTTTTTTGTGGATTGCCTTTTATTTTCTGTGCTTCGACGTTTCAAATTTTTATTCTACAAAAAGATGCAGACCCCACCTATTCACCCCCCTCTAGGTGATTGATGACTACTTTTAGTTATCATTTTTGTGGTAATTTAGTAGCCTAAATGCCTAAGTTTATTTATATTTTAGGCTTGTTATTTCATGTTTGAATGTATTTTTATAATATATTAATTCCTAGTTTAATTATATGTTTTAAGTACTTTTATACTTATTATGTTTTATTTCTTTTTTTAAAAGTCTTTTATGTTATAATAATCTCTAGTTTTCTTTATGTTTTATTTTATGTTATGTTATTTTGTCTTGTTATGTTTAGTTTAATATTTAATAATTATTGTTATGTTATGTTTGTTATGTTATGTTATGTTTATGTTATAATTATTAATATTATGTTCTAATATCTAACATGTTTTTGCTTTATTTTCTTGTAGGTTCAAGTCCAAGTACAGCTCTCCAACATCAAGCCCGACCACTTTAAGAGCAGCCCCTACATGCAATCCTAGCCCTACCCGAGCCCACCAAGCAGCCCATTTGCATTTTATGACGCCCAAGAAGCCCCCCCAAACTTCTACCCGACCATATGCATGCAATTCTTCATGCATGTGGATGACCCCCTCCCTCTCTCTCCTTTTTTATCTCATTCTCCCCTCTTTATTTCATATTCATTCCCTTGCATTTTCTATATTTTTTTTAAAATTACATGCATGCACCTTCCACTCCTCTCTCCCTTCTTTATTTCTCATTCATCCCTCTTTTCCCCTCTTTTATTCTCATTTAAACTCATCCATTCCCCCTCTCTATTTTATATTTTTATTTTCATTCCCTTAAATACAATACATTGAACCTCCTCTTTTCTCTCTCCCCTTTATTAATTATCATGCATGAACTTAATCCACCTATATGGTCGGCCACCCCCTTGGCTTCTACTCTTCATTTTCATTCTAGATCTTTCTCCCTCTCCTATAAAAGGAACCCCTTGTCTCTTGTTTTGGAAGAAGTAGTTTTGGTAGAGATAGATTGCTCAAGTGCAAGTTTTCGTCTTTCTTTTTGCTTAGTAGATTTCTTCTTAATGTAATCCTTTGTTTTGGAAGCATAATCATGTCTCTCTTTTTATTATTATTGTGTACCCCCTTTTTCTATTAATGCAAATGAAATCTTTTTCTTTTTCTTTCATGGTTTCCCTTTCTATTATGCTTAGCTAATTTCTTTTTGTGCCCGATCGCGATGAACTTTGCGATGAAATAACTCATCTTAAATTTTATGTTTGCATTTGTATGTTTCCTATTTTTGATCCTTCTTTGATTTCTATCGCGTCGACTCCTTATTCTGGTATACGGTAGTAGTCATTTGATCTCATTTCATAGAAGTCGAGAGACTCATTGATTTGAAAGATCACTCAAGGAAGTAAGGAGTTGAAAGCAACCTTAGAGATAGGATGACGTAAATCCTCCGGATTGGAGTCAAATCCAATAGTGTGGGTTACTTCGGTAATGGGAATTTAGGCCATTTTGACTTGTAAAGAGATTTCGGTCAAAACGTCCATAAATTAGGGGATTTAATGCTCTAGCAAGATTACTTCCTAATATCGGATACGTCATAGTCTTAATAGAATTGCAAATGTTAAACTAATTTATTCCGTTATTTTATTTCAAAGTGAATCGCCGATCGAGCACTCTTTCGCAATATTTTATTTCTCTTTTCATTAAGCTTAGTTCATTTTAATTTTCAAACCCATCAATCATTCGGTAGGATAATAGAATCATTGTGAGTAATAGTACTTGCCTGCCCCGAGTTTTTATACGACCTTGATATATTTTATCACTATACTATAAAATGATAGGTACACTTGCCTATTTTGATTGTAGTCCATGAGACGATTTTTACCCATCAAGTTTTTGGCGCCGTTGCCGGGGATATTTTTGGCAATATTACGAAAGCATCGAGTTTATTACTTCTACTAATTTTTTTTAAAAAAAATTATTTATTTTAATTTTTCTACTTTCTACAAAAATATCAGAAAAATAAAATTTATTTTTCTCTTTGGTAACAGTCTATTTTTTTTAATGGAATCATCATATTTTTGCGCTTTTTGCGGGTCGCCCGACCACTTTTATTCTGAATGTCTTTCAGGAACCCCTCCCTCTTTTGATTTTAATTTTTCTAGGGCAGGTCAAAGTGGCAAATTTGATCCTTACCCCAATTTTTATCCTACTTGGGAGATGGGGAACCCGTCTTATTTTTCTTATGATTTTGCCCCACAAAGCGCTGCACCTTTAATTTTTAATTCAAATGATAATGGATATTTTGAATTGCAAACTTCTCTTGATAATATTAATTCGCATTTAACAACCATTATGGATTATTTTTCTCGTGAGGCCGCTTCATTTTCTTCATCTTCTTCTCCGTATCCTAAATTTCTTCACGTAATGAGTCACCGGATATCCCGACTTGTCTTGTTCCTCTCGAGGAGGATAACTATTCGGATATCCCGGATTGTTTCCTTCCTCCTTTGGAAGACAACTCTATGGATATTCCGGTGTTTTTCTTACCCGTTGAGGATGATGAGACGTCCCTTAATTCTTTTTACGAAGACATTTTTGATTCCATTTCGCTTCAAATTTCAACTGTTCTAAATTTTTCTATTTTTAGCGAATCTTTTTCTTCTCCTTCTTTTATTTTAGATGACCCTCCTTTAGTTCATTCTGCCCCTTCTTCTCCTGAAATTTCACAAGTCTCTCCTTCTCCTTGTGAAATTTTCGTTGATGAAATTTCTTCTTCTACTTCTTTTATTTCTCTTTCTATTTCTTTTTTTTCTTCTTCTTTTGACGACCCCTTCTTTCCCATTTTACATATGGCGGAGTTCTTCTATAACTCCATCCGTTCACTTTTGGGCGTCATTCCCTTGAAGATTCCACCGCATGTCGGTGCGATTCTTCAATTTTTTTTGATTTACTTCCCTAAGCGCATACTTAGGGAGTTACCTCTTCATTTCAGTTTTTATTTTCCATTTAGCTAATAAATAACATCGAGCTCAGACGACGTTAAACAAAGAGCGCTCTTGGGAGGCACCCCTTGCTTATCCTTTTTGTTCTTTCTTTTTCTTTTTGTTTTGTTTTGCAGGAATAAAACCCCCTGCGGTTCGTTTGGCTCCATCCTTTCCTCTCTTCCTTAGGCCTGAGCCGGTGTCCAGCTCAAGCATGGGGGAGCGACATCTGTTTCGGCCTTACGAATACGGGGAAGTTATTTTCCTTTTTTTATTTACTTTATTGCATCCCCCCTCCGCCTTCTTTTTCCTTTTTCTTTCTTGTTTTTATTTTTCATTGAGGACAATGCAAAATTTAAGCATGGGGGAGGGTTTAGTTGTTTCTTTCTTTTCTAAAAAAAAAGTTTTAAATTTCTACAAAAAAACAAAATAAGATTAGTATAGTTTTATTAAGTTGCTTTAATACTGCTTTTATTTAGCCTTATCAAAAACCAAAAAAAATAG
This sequence comes from Platanthera zijinensis, assembly GCA_039513925.1. Lineage (NCBI taxonomy): Eukaryota > Viridiplantae > Streptophyta > Magnoliopsida > Asparagales > Orchidaceae > Platanthera > Platanthera zijinensis. The sequence goes on along the minus strand of CM077081.1, from coordinate 168,081,060 downwards.
AAAAATAAAAAAATCAAAAAAAAGATTATATTTCAAAAACCCAAAAAAAATAAAAAAAGTCAAAAAAATCAAGAAATGTAATAAACCTCATGCGTAACATTTTGTTATTTTCATAAATTTAGTTTGAGTTTATTTATAAGCATTTTTTTTATTTGCTAATCTTTTATTTCATCATAATTAGTTAAATTTAATATTCAGTGATTTAGTTTTGAGGATAATCTTATGATTTTAATTTGCTTAGAATAATTTATTTCGCACTTTTTCTCTTTTTTTTTAAATAGTTTCAATTTTGTAGTAATTTTACTTAACAATTTTTGATTCTAATGATTATTACATCATGCTTTTAGATTCTTAGGAAATCTCAATCTACTAGTAATTGCTCTCTAGTATTTTAGTTTATTTTCTAAAATCTTGTTTAACCCCTTATCCTTACCCAATTCTCTTTTTCTTTCTTTTATTGTTAGATCATATATCATGGGAATAAGGAGATGTTAGTTCCTTATTCTCTGGTACACATATGCAACCCTTATGAAGAGTGAAATTAAAAGTTCATATATGTCGAGGAAGGTATAGGATGTTAGTCTATCATTTTCTTGTATTACATATATATTATTAAAAAAAACTCTGGGGGGTGTGAAGAAAAAAATATAATGATGATCACCTCCAATCAAAGACCTCTTCATGTTAATTTTCTCCCTAAACCCCTTAGCCAATACTATTTTCTTAGTTTTTAAATAAAAATATTGGGAGAGCATAAGTAGTAGGTTGCATTTTTTTCCATAAGTTTCTTTTAAGTTTTGGTTTTTATAATTTCAATCTAACCTTGTTTGCAATTTACTCAATTTTGAGTGCTAGTTAATTTATTAGAGAATTTTTGGCTAAATATTTCTCTCTTTTTACTTTAATTTCATAATTTAGGACTTAATTCATAAATCCCTAAATTTCTATTTTTGGCTAGATTTTGGTGTAAATAAATTTTAAAATTTAATTGAAAATATTATAATTGTATTATAAATATTTCTCATACTTTTGCACTGGAATAGAAAAAGCCTAAGCATGGGGGAGTTTGATGACTACTTTTTGTCATCATTTTTGGGGTAATTTAGTAGCCTAAATGCCTAAGTTTATTTATATTTTATGCTTGTTATTTCATGTTTTAATGTCTTTTTATAATATATTAATTCCTAGTTTAATTATATGTTTTAAGTATTTTTATACTTGTTATGTTTTATTTCTTTTTTTAAAAGTCTTTTATGTTATAATAATCTCTAGTTTTCTTTATGTTTTATTTTATGTTATGTTATTTTGTCTTGTTATGTTTAGTTTAATATTTAATAATTATTGTTATGTTATGTTATGTTTATGTTATAATTATTAATATTATGTTCTAATATCTAACATGTTTTTCCTTTGTTTTCTTGTAGGTTCAAGTCCAAGTGCAACTCTCCAACATCAAGCTCGGTCACTTTAAGAGCAGCCCCTACATGCAATCCTAGCCCTACCCGAGCCCACCAAGCAGCCCATTTGCATTTGATGATGCCCAAGAAGCCCCCCAAACATCTACCCAACCACATACATTCAATTCTTCATGCATGTGGCCGGTCCCCTCCCTCTCTCTCCTCTTTTATCGCTTTCTCCCCTCTTTATTTCATATTAATTCCCTTACATTTTCTATTTTTATTTTTTTAAAATTACATGCATGCACCTTCCACTCCTCTCTCCCTTCTTTATTTTTCATTCATCCCTCTTTTCCCCTCTTTCATTCTCATTTAAACGCATCCATTCCCCCTCTCTATTTTATATTTTTATTTTCATTCCCTTAAATACAATACATTGAACCTCCTCTTTTCTCTCTCCCCTTAATTAATTATCATGCATGAACTTAATCAACCTACATGGTCGGCCACCCCCTTAGCTTCTCCTCCTCATTTTCATTCTAGATCTTTATCCCTCTCCTATAAAAGGAACCCCTCTCCTCTTGTTTTGGAAGAAGTAGTTTTGGTAGAGATAGCTAGTTCAAGTGCAAATTTTCATCTTTCTTTATTGCTAAGTAGATTTCTTCTTAATGTAATCCTTTGTTTTGGTAGCATAATCTTGTCTCTCATTTTACTATTATTGTGTACCCCCTTTTTATTTTAATGCAAATGAAATCTTTTTCTTTTTCTTTCATGGTTTCCCTTTCTATTATTCTTAGCTAATTTCTTTTTGTGCCCGATCGCGATGAACTATGCGATGAAATAACTCATCTTAAATTTTATGTTTGCCTTTGTATTTTTCCTATTTTTGATCCTTCTTTGATTTTTATCGTGTCGATTCCGTATTCTGGTATACGGTAGTAGTCATTTGAGCTCATTTCATAGAAGTCGAGAGACTCAAAGATTTTAAAGATCACTCGAGGAAGGAAGGATTTGAACGCAACCCTAGAGATAGGATGACGTAAATCCTCCGGATTGGAGTCAAATCCAATAGTACGGGTCACTTCAGTAATGCGACTTTAGGCCATTTTGACTTGTAATGAGATTTCAGTCAAAACGTCCATCAGTGAGGGGATTTAATGCTCTAGTGAGATTACTTCCTAATATCGGATCCGTCATGGTCTTAATAAAATTACAAATGTTAAACTAATTTATTCCGTTATTTTATTTCAAAGTGAATCGTCGATTGAGCACTCTTTCGCAATATTTTATTTCTCTTTTAATTAAGCTTAGTTCATTTTAATTTTCAAACCCATCAATCATTCGGTAGGATAATAGAATCGTTGTGAGTAATAGTACTTTCCTGCCCCGAGTTTTTATATGACCTTGATATATTTTTATCACTATACTATAAAACAATAGGTATACTTGCCTATTCGGATTGTAGTCCGTGAGACGATTTTTACCCATCAGTGATTCAGGTAGATAACTAAAAACTTCAATTGGTATCAGTGGCAGGTTGTTCATCAAAAAGGTTAATATCTTGAATAGATTTTCTCCTAGCTGTCATAAAAGGATACAAGCATGGACAGAGCCAAGGATTTTGTTAAGATTCCCTTATTAACAAAGACTAACTTTCCCATGTGGAAAGAAAGAATAAAATTTTTCATGGAAGTTGTGGATCCAAGGATCTTTATGATAGTGGAAGAAGGACCTTATGTTCCAATGAAAACCTCCACCATTGACCCAACAAAGCACATTCCAAAGAAACTTATGGATCTTGACAAAGATAAAATTGCACTTGTCTCTTTATACAAGAAGGCCAAGAATATCCTCGCAATTGTAGTTCATGAATCTATGTTGTAGAATCTGATTCAGTGCCAATCCGCCAAGGAAATGTGGTTGTCTCTCATCATCCTAATGGAAGGTACTGCAGAGGTAAGGGATGACAGAAGATCCGTCCGAAATAAGAAATATTAAGCATTCAGACAAGGTCCTAAGGATTCTATTGCTGATACATTTGAAAGCTTCTTCAAGATTGTCAACGGCCTAAGAGTTTATATCCGGTTCATCAGTAATGGAGAACTGAATTTCAAATTTCTGAGATCCCAGACTAAGGAATGGGACAATAAAGTCTGTGCATTCCGGGAGTTTGGTAAGCTGGCAAAGACTGACCCTCAGAATCTCTTTGGAAATTTTATGTCGAATGAGCTCTAAATAAACTCAAGAAAAGCTGAAGAAGAGGAAAGTAAGTCTTCATCCAAGGAGAAGTCTGTCGCTCTAAAGGCAGACATCTCGAGGAAGTCAATAGCAAAATCTCTTGCTCCCGCACAGGAAGAGACTGAAGAAGAAGCTTCAAAGCCAAGTACCTCAGGCTCAGAGCTATCTGAAGGAGTGTTTTCTCTTCTTTCAAGGAAATTCAAGAAGTTCTTAAATAATAAGAAACAGTGGAGAGGCAAAGATGCCTCGTTCAGAAGATCACGTCATGATCGTGATCATCACAAGAAAGGCTCAAATAGCCAAGATGTGTGTTACTAAAAATAGAACAAACATATTTCTTCTAACATTGTTTGTTAATGCTGCATTAAGTCAGGACACATCATAGCTAATTGCCTTCATAAGAAGAGGGAGGGTGAAAGAAGAGAGGAAAAGAAATCATCTTATAATAAGAAGAAAACTTAAAGAAGCCTGGTAGCCATGAAAGCAAAGATCCTCAGCGACACAGACTCATCTGAGTCTAGTGATGATTAGGATGCCTACTTTGGGCTCATGACACATACAATTGAAGAAGAAGAACCCCAGTTCATTAGGAAAGTAAATTCTCACATTCCTCTCTCGGAATCAGATGATTTTGACTTTGATCATGAGGACTGTTTATTTGATGTTGAATCTGAATTTATGACTCAATACCAAGAGTTTATCAAGGCTTGCGACAAATGTCGAAGAGTCGCAAGAACTCAAGCCTAGAAGATTAAATCTTATAAGGCTAAGGAGAGAAATCTGAGGGAAAAAGTCTTAATGATGGATTAACTCAAAAAGGAATTCCATGATGCAATGGAAGAATATAATAAAGCTCTCGAGCACCTTAACCTGAAGGAGAAAATCGTTCAAAAGTTTGAAGAACAACTCGTTGCTGAAAAGAAATAGGTTGAAAGTTTCTCTAAGCCCAAGACAGTCCTTCCACTTTTGGATGAATTCTCTTCTCATAGTAAAGGAGCTGGCTTAGGCCATGTGGCTGCCCCTATTATATTATTTAGGTGAAATAAAGCCCAAAGAGAAAATAATGCTGCCAAGAAAGCTTTAGATAAGGAGAAGGGGAAAACTCCTCAAGATGAAACTTCATTTAAAAAGATTATCTTTTCTACAAACGAGTTTGATCTTGATCGTACTACGATCACTTTGCTAGGCCTACTTATGTAGAGCCTAAGTCTCGGTACAAAGGATGGACCCGTCCCCGGAACTTTTGTTAAAGTGTCTTCAAGGCACCTTATTAGGAGATCACTCTTCAGAGCTACGGACCTTATAGTCATGGTCATAAGATCATGAATGCTCCAAAAGTAAAACTCGTTGTGGAAAAGACACTTAAGGAGAAGAATTTATGTGAGTGTCATCACCATGATGCTTCTACCTCCAAGTCTGATGCTCCTACTAGGAAACCCACTCAAATGGTCAAGTTGGAGAACTTCAGGCAAAGATACAATAGTTTTGATTGTTGGTGTTGCGACAAAGTTTGTCACTTTACTATAGATTGCAGGTTTAACCCCAGATATTATGTAACTCCTCAAGTTAATAATGTGAGTAAGATCACTCACAATGTTAACACACGTAGGGGGAGTATGTTAACTAGAGACCAAGGACCCAAACGAATTATGGTTCCTAAGGCAAATTGATTCTACTTTTGCAGGTATTTCAAAAGATCACCAAGAATCCTATTTGGTATTTGGACAGTAGATGCTCTTAGTATATGACCGGGACTAGAAGCCTACTCCATAATTCTTCTCCAGTCTTGAACGGGAAAAAGGTCATATTTGGATGTTCTGACAGAGGAATTACAAAAGCTATGGTATGATTACTAATTGTAATGTATCCTTCCCAGATGTGGCTTATGTTGAAGGATTGGAACACAATATTATAAGCATAAGCCAGCTCTGTGATAAATGATACATAGTAGAATTTTATGCAGACAAGTGCTTGATAAAATCGGTAGACAATTTTGAAATGATTCTATCAGGAACTCATAGTAGGAATATATTTTGTCTAAATTTTATTTGCATAGACTCTTCTACACCAGTATGCTTTTTTGCAAAAGGTAGTGCGTCTCTTGGTGACCAATGGCATGAGATTAGCACATATAAATTACAAAACTATTAATAAATTGTTTTCTATTAATTTAGTAAGTGATGCAACCAATGTTAAGTACTTTAAAGATAGACCTTGTCACCCATGTGTAAAAGGAAAGCAAATATGGGCAACTTTTAAAAGCATTAAGGGCAAAGACTCTAATAGGTGTTTACACCTACTTCATATGGACTAGTTCGGTCCACTACAAATTAGAAGTTTGGGAGGTAAGGATTATACATTGGTTATTATTGATGATTACTCTCGCTTTGCATCGGTGTTATTTCTAAAACACAAGTCAGATACTTTTGATATCTTTATTAATTTTGTCAAGCAAATTCAGAATGAATACAACTGTTCCATTTTCAAAATCAGACGTGACAATGGAACAGAGTTAAAGTCTGGGGCCATGAAAAAATTCTGTGAAAGTCTTGGTATCTTTCATGAGTTTTCCTTACCTCATACTCCTCACAAAAACGGAGTCGCTGAGACAAGGAATAGAACCCTCATCGAGCCTTGCAGAACCATGTTGAGTGATGGCTCACTACCGAAATATTTTTGGGCTGAAGTAGTCAACACTGCATGCCACGTGCAAAATCGAGCATTCATAAACAAGAACAATAATAAGTCCCCTTACGAACTACTAAAGGGCAGGAAACCGACCATTTCATATTTTAGAATCATTGGTAGTAAATGCTTCGTCCTTAATAATGGGAAGTATCACACAACTAAATTTAGTGAAAAGAGCTTTGAAGGTATTTTCGTAGGTTATAGTAGACATAGGAAGGCATATTGGATTTTTAATAAGAAAACTCTAATTGTAGAAGAATCTATTAATGTTGTATTTGATGAGACGAGTTTGCTGCAAGGCAGCTCTTCTAGTGTGTTTATTGAAGATGTAGGTTAAAGACTAAAGGAATTAAACTTGGATGAGCTGAATGAAGAAAAAGCTCAAAGTTCATCAAGATCATCACTCCAACCCAAATTAGAGAGGATGATCACCATGATGAAGAAGTCATCTAAGTTGATGAAGTATTTACAGTGATTGAGGAAGCTCTAGATACAAGAACACTAGAGCTCAGACACTTGAAGGATCACCCGATTGATCAAATCATAGGAGATCCCCGGGTTGGTGTCAGAACTCGTAGAGGTACTACTAATGAAAATCTATATTTAAGTTTCCTCTCGCAGGTTGAACAAAAGAAGTTTGATGAAGCAAACTCAAACGCATCTTGGATAATGGCAATGGAAGAAGAACTGAATTAATTAAAGCATTGCCAAGTCTCGAAGCTTGTTCCAAGACCCAAAGGTAAGAACATTATCAGAACATAATTGGTCTACAGGAACAAGATGGACGAAGATGGAACGATTATAAAGAACATGGACAAACTCATTGCCAAGGGATACAGACAAGAAGAAAGAATCGACTTCGACCAGACATATGCTTCAGTTGCAAGGCTAGAGGCAATCAGGTTATTCCTTGCAAATGCAGCACTTAAGGGCTTCACTGTCTATCAGATGGACGTGAAGTCGGCCTTCTTTAATGGTGACATAAAGGAAGAAGTGTATGTGGAACAACCTCCAGGTTATGTTTATTCAAACGATCCTGAGCATGTTTATATTTTATTTAAAACATTATATGGTTTTAAACAAGCTCCTCGAGCTTGGTATGAGACGCTTTCTAAATTTCTTCTTGAGAACAAGTTCACAAGAGGAAAGATAGATAAGACATTATTTCTTAGGGAAATAAAAGGCCAGATTTTGCTATTGCAAATCTATGTCGATGACATTATATTTGGCTCTACTGATGACAACCTTTGCAAAAAGTTTACCAAACTTATGTAAGGGAAGTTTGAAATGAGCAGTATGGGAGAGCTGAAGTATTTCATAGGACTTTTGGTGAAACAATCTGAAGATGGAATTTTCATCTCTCAGACAAAATTCACAAAGGAGTTAATTATAAAATTTGGAATGGAGAATGCAACCTCTATAAGGACTCCAATGGTTTCAGCTATGTCTCTGGAAAAGGATGAGAAAGGGAAACCTTTTGATGAAACCAAGGGCAGAAGCATAATTAGATCCTTGCTCTATCATACTGCTATTAGACCGACATAATGTTTTCAACATGGGTGTGCGCTAAATTTCAAGTGAAATCTAAGGAATCTCACTACGCAGCTGCAAAGCTGATATTGAGATACCTTAAAGGTACACCAAATCTTGGCTTATGGTACCCAAAAAGTAATGATACCGAACTGATAGGTTTTTTTAGATGTAGATTTTGCTAGACATAAAGATGACAGGAAAAGCACTTCTATGACTTGTCAATTCCTAGGAAGAATGCTTATCTCCTAGAGTAACGAAAAGCAAAATTATGTCACAGTTTCAACAGCCGAGTTAGAATATATTTCTGTAGGCAGTTGTTGTGCACAACTGCTATGGATAAAGAACCAATTTCAAAACTACAATATGAAGTTCAAGAACATTCTGATGTTTTTGCAATTCTTCTAGTGCATTTGCAATCACCAACAACCCAGTCTCTCACAATATGACAAAGCACATAGAGCTGAGGTACCATTTTATAAGGGAGCATATGGAGCATGGAGACCTCAATCTCCAGTAAGTTCCAACTAACAAGCAGGTTGCAGACATTTTCACGAATCCACTGGATGAAGCTAAGTTCTTGTTCTTCATAACAGAACTTGACATGCTCAACAAGGAAGAATGAATAAAAATGTCTCAATCAAAGTTCAAAATCGGGTTACACTTCAAAATTCAAGAAAATTCTATCTCTGGACTTCTCGAGAAGATACTTATTACTCGAGTACTCAGATATCTACTCGAGAACCACAGTTGATTCCCGAGAAATGATACTCATGTACCCATTTGTTTCTTGAGAACTTAAGATTTTCTTCTCGAGAAAAAATATCTCTACTCGAGAACATTCTCTTCTTATTGAGAACTTATGTGCCTCCTCTCAAGAAATAACTTTTGTCTCGAGAAATCTGATACTGACTTTCTTTCTCAAGTTAAATTTTTTTATATTAGCACTGGGGTAAAACTACTACCACATTTCATGTATTTTAGTATTATTATTTCCTTAATCCTCATGATTTAAGATTTATATAAATAGATTATGTACGAAAAAAGCCCCAAATCCCGAATATCAAAACATTTATCCAGAACAAGAAACCTTTCGTCTTCTCTGTCGCAACCGTTCCCCTATCGCCGTTTTAGTTTTTCTTTAAGAAGTCCAGATACTTTTTCTTCTATCTTGATCGGTGGCTCCTCTGTCGAAAGTTGGTATTCGCAGTGAGTTAGTTTCCACAGGGATTGCCGAACTCTCTGACGATTTCCGAAATGTTCTATTGCTACTAGATGCCTCCAGATTGTCTTTCATTTTGGAACATCCAAGCAAGATTCTACTTCCTGAAGTCGAGGAATACTTCCAAAATTCCGAATTAAATAGAAATGGAAAGATTCTCAAAAGTAAGGTTCGTGGAATAAAGATCAAGCCGACCGCCTCAATCGTCTCCAAGCTCCTTTGGCTTCCTATCATTGATAAGGATGATGACGTAACTATCGAAGATTACGACCGCACCTGAAGATTCGACGTTGTCTCCGTTGGTGTGTGCACTATTCGTCTCCTTAATCTCAATGCAGAGAGCAAGTTACTTGTGGACATTTTCAGAAAATCCTTCTTGTGTTGCACCAATTCGATCAGCTTAATCACAAATGATTTCTTCGACATGATGACTGATGTAATCTGCAGGATGAAATTTCAGTGGGGTATGATGATTTTTGACAAAATCAAAGATAGTATCAAGGCACCCAATTTTTGAAGAATTGTTTCTTTTCTCCCTCATGAGCTCCAGCCAGACACCTTTGATCTTTTTAAAGGTATTTATTTGCATCATATGAAGAAAGTTTCCATTTCTTCCATTCAAAGATGGGAACTCAATATTCAGAACCCTGTCCAAGCTGCCAAATCCCATGATCTCCAAGTTAATGAGGACAGGACTCCATCTTCCCCTTTATATCAAGTACCTGGCACATCAGGTGTAGTTGCTGAGAAAGAGCCTGCTCCTATAGTCTTAGAGATAATTATGTCTGCTCTTCCATCAGATGTTGCTTCTCCTGCTGCTCTATCTTAAGAAGTTTTTGCTCCTGCTGAAGAAATGCTTACTGATGACCAAGTAAATGATCAAGTTCTATCTACAGAAGATGATATCAACAAGAAGATATAGGAACTCACCTCTAAAGAACATCTATCCCCTATGCCTGAAGTACATCCATCTCAACCACATCCATCTCAACTAGATCCTTCTGAACCAAAATATTCTCAAGCCCAGTCTCCTGTTGGGGATGTATATGACGAAGAGACAGTTTTTATTTCTGATGAAAAAGGAGTATACCATCTCCTGAAGAAGCTGAAGCACCCCTGTGAAGCCTAGACTTCTTAGTCCCTACTATTATTTGTGAGGACGAAGAGGTCATGATGCATACCCCCAGAGGCCAGAGCTCAGTTGTTATTGAAGAAATAGTTCACTGTATAGCTCCAATCCTACCTCCTCCACCTCCTCCAACTGTAGCAAATACTGAAGATACCCTTCTGGGTAAAATTGAATCTTTGTTAGCCCATGTTGAGACTGAGCGGTCTAGCGAGTTGAGACCGGTCGGTCTTGCAGCTTATCATAAAGGTTTATTAGCCGAGTTGGAAACCGGGCGGTCTGTCAGTTTGTCTGGCTGTCTAGAGGCTTCTCCCAACGACTCGGTGTCAAGATGTTGTTGGCTTTTGTATGGCGGTCTGAGCGATCTGGCAGATTGTCTATGACGGCTTGGGGATATTTGCCTCCTGTCCTCCACATTGTAGTGTTCTTGCGGTTAGGCTAACCGTGCAGCTTGTGCAGCTTATGTGGCTTGTATAGTTTTATGTTCATGTAATTATTAGTCACAGATTACTTATTGGTAATCTCTCTTCTCTCCTCCGTTCTATAAAAGGGAGGTCATACCTTTGTAATAGATGCCTTTTTTGGATAATAAAAATTTTGTTACTCCAATTTCTCAGTCTCTTATTTTCTGTTCGCACATGGTATCAGAGGGAGGATTATGCTTGGCAATCCTTAATGTTTTACTCTCTTAGAAAAACATGATCGGTTGCCCCCTGCCTTTATTGTGGATGACCCTCCCTCACCAGTCAATGGGACGGGAGTTGTTCAAGTCACTCTATCTCTTTGCTTGGAGAATACCCTATATGTGTCCATGTTCAATTGCTATTTACTATCTGTCACTTCTCTCAACAAGCAATTACAGTATTCTATCACATTCACTCCTACCTCTTGTTATTTTCAGGATCCGGGCTCCCAACGGACGATTGCTACTGGAACTGATAGCGGCGACCTCTACTTCCTCGACAACGTTTCCATATTGTTCGCTTCCTCCACTACTGATCTTCTCCAGTGGAACCTTCGTCTTGCTCACGCTCCTCCCCGACTTCTTCGTCAGCTTATGCTTCACCTTCCTCCGCAGTGTCCACCCCTCAACTGTGATGCATGTTAGTTTGGAAAGCATCACCGCTCCTCCTTCTCACCTAAGCAAGGTCATGGATATTCCTCACCGTTTGATCTGGTCCACTCTGATGTCTGGGGACCAGCTCCAACCCTCCCCATAGGTCGGGGTAGTTCATATTTTGTAACTTTTATTGATAATTTCTCCCATTATACTTGGGTGTATCTCTTATGAGATCGCTCTGAATTATTTCATGTATGGACATCATTTTATTATATGATTAAGAATCAATTTGATGTTTCCATTAAAATCTTTCGCTCTAATAAAGCAAAGGAATATCTTAGTCATGAGTTTTCCTCTTTCTATATGAAACATGTTATTATTCATCAAACTAGCTATATATATACCTCACAGCGAAATGGCATGGCCGAATGCAAAAACTGTCACCTCATTGATGTCGTGTGCACTCTGCTGACTCAAATGAAGGTTTGACGCTCTTATTGGGGCTATGCTGTTCTCATCTCCTGCTATCTTATCAATCCCATTCCCTCCACCGTTCTCCACGGCAAAACACCCTTCTCTATTCTCTATCCTTAAAAGGATCCGTTTTCTCACCCCCTCTGTGTCTTTGGGCGTACAGCCTTTGTGCACTCTCCTTCTGCCACCATTGACAAACTCTCACCACTGGACACCAAGTGTGTCTTTCTGGGATACTCTACCACTCAGAAAGGCTATTGTTGCTTTGATCCGGCTGCCCGCAAGCAGTTTTTCTCTGAGGACGTCACCTTCTTTGAAAATGCGTCCTACTTCTCTCCAACCTCCTCTTCCTCTCTTGATATTCCTCCTTCTCCTACCACCCCTTTCGTTCCCTCTACACCTACTGAGACACTGCCACCTCTTCCCTCTCCACCATCTCCTCCACCGTGTCACCCTACCGAGATATCTCCGTCTTCTCCGCAGTCATCTCTCTCTACTACCGGTCCATCTCTCTCCACCTCGGATGCCCCGGAAACTGAGGAACTCGTAGACCTTGATATTCCCATTGCTCTTTGCGAAGGGATGCAGACGTGTACTGAACACCTGCTAGTTGCTATTGTTTCTCCCCCTTTGGGCACTGATGTAGTTGGCTGTCGATGGGTATTTATTGTGAAGTTCCGTACGGAAGATAGCGTGGATCGTTACAAGGCTCGCTTAGTCGACAAAGGCTTCACTCAATCTTATGGGGTTGATTACTCCGACACCTTATCTCTAGTTGGTCGTCTCCGCACCATTCGGGTTCTTTTCTCTTTGGCTGTCAACAGGGATTGGCCCATTTCCCAGCTAGATATCAAGAATGCCTTCCTCTATGGTGATCTTCAGGAGGACATATACATGAAGCAACCTCCTTGGTATGTTACTCAGGGGAAGACACGAGTATGTAATTTTAAGAAGGCCATCTATGGCCTAAAGCAAAGCCCTCGGGCTTGGTTTGAAAAGTTCAGCGACATTGTTGCGGCCATTAGTTTTTACGAAGTTCAGCCGATCACTCCTTATTTATTCGCAACACCTCCTCTGGTATAGTGGTTCTTGATGTGTATGTGGATGATATTCTTCTAACTGGCGATGACCAGGTTGGGGTAGCTTTGCCAAAGAAACACCTCCGACAACACCTGGTCACTAAAGATATGGTCTCCGCCAAATACTTTCTTGGGATTGAAATCTCTCAAAAGCCCAACTCTTTAGTTCTCACCCAATAGAAGTATTCTATTTATTTCCTAAAAGATGCAGGGTTTATTGGTACTAAACATGCCAAATGTCCATGGATATTGGAGAAGACAAAACCTAATCAGATGACTCGCCTCCTCTATCCGATTCTTTAAGGTACTGGCGTCTGGTGGACAAACTCATTTATCTCACAGTGACAAGACCCGACATCTCATATGATGTAGGCAAGGCTAGCCAATTCATACAAGCTCCTAGTGTTTGCCATCTACAGTCTGCCCTAAGGATATTGGAGTATGTTAAAGCAGCTCCAAGGGATAGATTGCTTTTTTATAAGAATGGACACTTGAGGGTTGAAGTATACTTAGATTCGAGCTATTCTGATGATAAAGGAGACTGTAAGTTAACGTCAGGTTTTTGGACATTTGTTGGAGGAAATCTTGTTAGCTGGAAGAGCAAAAACAGTCTATTGTCTCTAGATATAGTGCAGAAGTTGAATATCGTAGTATGGCATCGACCACATGTGAGTTAAAGTGGTTACGGGCTCTCATGCCTTACCTTAGAGAGGTCTACAACTATCCTCTTCCTATGTTCTGCAACAACAGGGCTGTTATATTCATTTCAAAAATTTCGGTCTTTCATGAGAGAACAAAACACATAGAGGTCAAATTTCACTTTATTCGAGAAGAGATTTTGAAGAAATAGGTTTATACTCCATTCGTCACTTCTGACAATGAGTTGGTAGATGTCTTCAACAAGCCGGTGTCCCCTTCTTTTTTTCACATTTCAGATAAGCTGGGCATGATTGATATCTATGCTCCAGCTTGAGGGGGAGTGTTGAGACCGGGCGGTCTGGCAGTATGGCAGCTTTTCCGAGCAGTTTGTTAGTTTGGTTGGAGACCGGGCGGTCTGGAGATTTCTCTTGGGGTATAGAGGCTTCTCCCAGCAGCTTGGTGTCGAGATGTTGCTAGCTTGTGTCTGGCTGTCTGAGCAATCTGGCGGCTTGTGTATGGCGGCTTGGGGATATTGGTCGCATGTCCTCCATATTGTAGTGGTCATGTGGTTAGGCTAATCATATAGCTTGTGCAGCTTGTGCGTCTTGTGCGGCTTGTATATTTTTACGTTCATGTAATTATTAGTCCCACATTGCTTATTTTTAATCTCTCTTCTCTCCTCCATTGTATAAAAGGGAGGTCATACTTTTGTATTAGATACCTTTTTTGGATAATAAAAATTTTGTTACTCCAATTTCTCGGTCTCATGTTTTCTGTTCGTACAGCCCAGCAGAGAATTTATTTTGATAACTCTCTTAAAACGGTCATAGACAAAATAACTACTCTAGAGAAAGGGATTAGCCGATTCTTTGTAGAAATTTAGCACAATACTGATTCCCTTAAACACCTTTTCCAAATAGGTGGGAAAGCGTTAAACAAAATAATTACTAGCATCGGTCATGTCATGTACTAATAAGTTACTTTGGCAAACAATCAGATTCAGCTAGAAAAGAATGCCCAAGAGCATAATTTCAAGACATGTGAAAAAGTTGGCAAGTTCAATGATGATGCCATCAGCACCCTATCTGTAGAAGTAAGAAAGGGGGAGAAATTAGTCAAGGAATATCTAGATAAATCTGATAGTACAACGAAATCTCTTTGGGAAGGAAAGCTAACAGAAGTATATGCTCTTGTTCAAACCCAGATTGATGGTTTTAAATTTCATACCTATGATACAGCTGTTTGGATGCATAACCAAATATTTCTTGATTTTCAAGTTGATCCAAATGTTGTTCCTCATCATCTAAATCCTACTGCACAGCATCCTTCTGCCAAGTAGCCGTCATTCTCTCCCAGACATGAACATTATGAAGCTCCACCTCCTATAACTTATGCTCAAGTTTGGAATTCTGAACAATCTAATGTGCCTCCTTAATTACCTCCTGATGTGCAAATTCCAAAAAGAAGAAAGTATGGAAATGGTGCTTCTGCAAGCAGATCCACAACTATGTCTGAACATGTTGTAAGATAACATGTTGTAGTTTGGAGCCCAACTTCTAAGTCAATCATTCAGGATACTTTAAGATTAGTTGTGGAATTCAGAGAAAATAAGGATTACTACTACTCTCACTCTGAATGGGAAGGGTATGAGAATTCTATTACTCTGAGAAGGCTTCATGACAGGAAGTATAGTCGTGAAGATCCCTCTACTCCTCCCAGGCCAGCCAAATATTTTCCAAAGCCATTTATGTATTTCTAGAGATAGGAAGAAAGTCACCAGAGATAGCAACAACATCATACTAATATGTAATAGAAGAAGATCAGAAGTTTCTTTATGTGATTTTGTGGAATTGGACTTTTCTTAGTCAATATTTATACAAATAAATCATTTAATTTTGATGATCTCATTTTTGTATAACATAGCATTTCTCATTATTACTTTGTTCACTAGTTATTTTATTTGTTTATCTTGATGTAATTTACCTTAGTGTAGAGGGTTCTGACTTCTACAAATAGGGAGAGATTGTTGGGTATTGTATCCACAATAACCTAGATTTGTATGAAGTCGCCCTTGAACTAAGATGAATTAAGTTTGTATTTGATACTCTTTTCAAGTTGAGTGTTTGCAGGTTATAATTGCCAAGCGTAGACCAATGCAAGTCTACAATGAGTAACCAAATACAAGACCATACAATATAATCCCTCATTGTGTGATCCATGGTGTTGACTAATGTGTAGCCTCTCTATTGGGACACACTTCTTTTTCAAGTACTAAAGATATGGAAGAAACTATGGGTTGCTGATCTCCAAGAAGAAGAATTAAAAATTATGTTAAGAAATTTCTCTAAGTAAAATTCTCCAGAAGTTCTAAGTCTAGTACTTGAGAATTAAAGTTATTGTTCTCAAGAAGCAGATGTATTTCTCGAGAAGCCCAAGAGTTCTTCTCGATATAGCCATGTTCTTCTCGAAAAGTCTTAAGTATATCTAAAAATTCATCAAAGTGTTGTTCTCGAGAAAGCAGAAGTTATTTCTCGAGTAGGCCAAAGTTTGTTCCCGAGAAAGTCAAGTCTCTTCTCGAGAAGGCCAAAGTTTGTTGTCGAGAAAGCAGAAGTCATTTCTCGAGAAGGCCAAGATTTGTCTCGAGAAAGCAGAAGTCATTACTCGAGAAGTTGAAGTTATTTCTCGAGAAGTTCAACATGTTCTCGAGAAGTCAAGTCAGCTCTCGAGAAGTCATTACCTATTTCTCGAGTAATAGAAATTATTTCTCGAGTAATAATCCTTTCTTTCTCGAGAAGCCAGAACTCATTTTCAGTGTTTTACCTAAGTACTTCATCTTGAGAACCTTATACCTCTTCTCAAGAAACAGAATTTGTTCTCGAGAAGTCTTTTCTTCACTCGAGAAATGAAGTTCTTTCTTTGAAATTTTTCATTAAGTCCCGACAGAAGTAATTTCAAATTGATCTCGTTTCATATTGGTCCACGTATTGTATCATTAATGATTATGACCTTTAGGCAAGTCTTATAAAATGTCTTATCATAATCGACTAACCCTAAGAAGAAAATTAAGTTTTCTAAATCGCAATTTTTCATTTCTAAATCGGAAACTGCCACCGACTACTCATCGTCTTCTTTACCGCAGACCTTCTCCGATCAAAGAGATTCAGAACAAGAAGGTTTGAACAGATCAAGAATTTCAACATCGACAGATCTACTCCTTAATCGTGCTGACTCCTAAGTTTTCAAGGCCAGACATTTCGCCCTTTCATCCTTTATCCATTTCTGATAGAGCTTCAAATTTCAAGAAGGAAGAAGGGCTAAAGATTCAGATCTGAAATATTTCTGTTTGTATTTTTCTGTCAAACATTTATTCTTGTAGGAGAATTTTGTATGAGTGTTTTGTCTCCGAGTTACAGGGGCATTGCTCAGAGTTGTAGGATTGTTTTTCAATCCGAGCTAATAATGAAATAGCTGAGTCTAGCAAGGTTCTAGATCGGTGAGATGGAGAGTGGATGTACCCAAGGTTGGGAACAACAATAATTCTTGTGGTTCCTTTGGCATGCTTGTTTATTTTCCGCGCTTCATCATTTCAAGTTTTTATTTCGCAAAAAGACGCAGACCTCACCTATTCACCCCCCCCCCCCCCGACCCCCCACTATGTGATTTAGCTAGAGAACTAAAAACATTAGTAACCTCTTGGCTAGCATCTCCTATTATCTGATTTCTGGATGATCCCTAAAGTTCCTGACAGCTTGAGGCAATCTTCCCTTAGTAACCTTAACTTGAGAAGCTGGAGCATGGTGATCTTCAGCTACATCTTGAGTGTCTTGTCTATCTTCTGGAGTATACACATCATCACCTTATCCTTGTGTTGTTGAATTAGTATCCTTGATGTTCGGGTTGTCCATCTCAGTTTCTACACCTGTAGATCTAGATGAGCTAGGTAGCTCACTGTATATCATTGATGATTTATCGAAGATTAGATTAATAGACTCCTCTATAACTTGATTTTTCAAGTTGTAGACCCTATACGCTTTGTTATTATTATTGTACCTAACAAAAATCCCTTCATCGGACTTGACATCAAATTTGATCATGTATGACTTCCTATTATTAAGCACAAAGCATTTATTTCCAAAGATCCCGAGATATGCTATATTAGGTTTTCATCCCTTCATAATTTCATAGGGAGTCTTCGTGTGGTATTTGTTGATATGAGCCCCTATTCAAGACATGAAAAGCAGTGTTCACTGCCTCAGCCCAAAAGTATTCTGAGAGAGAAGTGTCACTGAGCAGTGTCCTGTAAGTTTATATGAGAGTCCTATTTTTTTCGCTCAGCTATCCCATTTTGCTTGGGAGTTCTGGGGGAAGAGAATTCATGGTGACTACCTTAGTCTTCACTGAAATATGTCATGCCCTAAGACTGAAATTCAGTACCATGGTCACTTCTAATTTTCACCACAACATTGTCTTTTTCATTCTGAACCTGCCTAACAAAGGTCAAAAAAGTGTCAAGGGTTTTTGACTTTTTCTTAAAGAAGAATATAACATCCCATTTCGCGCTAGGCCCCTCAAACGCATTTTAAGTCAATACAATTGACTCAGGCTCGGGAAGCGTCGAGTGGGTCGAGTGAACTTGATGCCATTCAACGAAGCGTCGTGTGCGTTTAGTACACTCGACGCCACTCGATGCCACTTGACGAATTTAACTTAGAAAATATTTTGGAAACTGTAGGCGTCGATTGGTCTCGACACCATTCGACGAAGCATCAAGTGCATTGAGTGCACTCGACACCATTTAATGAATTTTGATGAGGCGTTGAGGGGAATCAACACCACTCAACGTATTTTACTTAAAATATTTTATGCAAGGCTATGTAAAATATTTTCTCTCCCCCCTCCTTAGTGTTTGTTTTTGCTTTCATGTGATCTATTTTTTTCTATTTAATAAAAATGTTAGTTTTTTCTCTCTTTGCATAGCTTGGAATTCTTTTATGTGCCCTACCTTAAGTGATTTTTCATTCTCCTTTTTATGATTTTATGTTTTTCTTCAACTTTGGTAACTAGTTTAACTTCGAAATTTATAAATTTACTAGTCGTTATGCTGCGCGTTTTATTTTTGTACATCGCACTTTGTTATGTTTAGTTTTCTCTTTTTATGTTTTAATTCATTCTTATAATTATATAAAAGCGTTTTAAAAAATGGTTTTTATTTTCTTTAACTTAGCCTCTTTAGGATCATAAAACTTTTCGTTCTTTTTTAGCTTTATTTCCACTTTATGCGTTTTTATAAAAATATAACAATGAAAACGTTATCATTTTAATTTTCTGCTAACTTATCTTTTCGTTTTAATTTTCAAAACATTTTACTCATTTAATTTTTATTTTCTCTTTTAAGGCATTTCTACCACATTCTAGAGGTAGAAATGTAGTTGTTTTAATTTTTCAATCTCTTTGTTTTACTTCTTTTACATTTGCGTGTGTGCGTGTATGAGTTAATTTCCATAGCTTTCTTTAATTTCATGTAGAATGCGTGCGTGCGAGCATTTATTTTTGCCTACTCGTTAAGAGTTAAATGGCATGTTTTGAGTGTGTGTGTGTGCATCTATTTTGTCCTACTCGTTTGAGTAGGACGTGCTTTCAATTCTCCTCCTACTCATTTTAGTAGGAATTTGTGTGTGTGCGTTTTAATTCATGTAGAGTGTGTGAGTGTGTTTTAATTTCTGTAGAATGCGTGCGTGTATGAGATAGTTTTTTCATCTTTCATTTCCCTCCTAATCGTTTGAGTAGGACTTGCAATTTACTGTTTTATTTACTGCTTTCATTTACTACTTTATTTACTACTTTCATTTTCAGCTTTCCTTTTATCACATTCTTTCCGCTTTAGCAGTCCCCATTCCGATGAGTGGCAAACCGCTCTTAGCCCTCAATATTGAAGAATATTGGGACAGAAAAAATCACTTTAAATAATTAAAGGTCCTCTTTTCTAGTTAATTAAAATTACATAAGGTTTGCCCCGGGTTAACGACGTGTATGACCACAAATCGATGTGTGGGCTCTATTTCCGTTGTCCATACGCTAGCTTTCTTAGAGGTTGTGCATATGGACCGATCACCCTTGCATAAAGAGAGTTCTGCACTTACCCTCGAGAGAGGAGGCGTGTTACTCTACCAGATTGGATTCCCCACCCAATAGCGGGGTTCTTAGCGTAATGCGGTCATTAAGAGGAATCCTTTGTCGAACTAACATTTGGTCGAATAGTCTTAATGTTCAGGTGAGCGAAAGTCCTAGAGATAAGTGAGCTTATTCTTTTGAAACCTCCATGGCCAAGTCTTCTCCTTAATTAATTTGAAATTTAGGATATCTATTTATTAAATGTTTATTTTAGTTAGAATTCATTTTGATATCGTCGCACTATTTCATCTCCGACCTTCCTTCATTTTTCTGCTTTTATTTTTCTACATATATATATATATATCCGCAATTTAATAATCAACACGACAAAAATATCATCGGTAAAATAATAGCCCCTTCAGGTAAAGAGTATAAATAGGCAAACCGATTCCGAGAACAATACGACCCTGATATTCCTCCCCGGGAATATCCTGTACTACACACGATAGGTGCACTAGCCTCCTTTCATTTAAAACAAAATATCTCCCGCGAGATCCGCCCTCTTATATCTTATAAATAAAAACCTTCCCTTCTCTTATCTTTTTAATAAAGGCGCTCGCAGCACACATCAGTGACACTTGGCGGTAAGGAGGAATCATGCTCAAGAACGACCAGCCATGCCCCGCCACTACCAACCACTCCCAACCACCCCCTATTCAAATTCCTTAAATAAACCACTCACAACCTCACCTCCATTCCACCCCACCATCAACTTTAGTGAGCCAAGACAAGTGTAAACCGACAGCTGGAGATAAGAGTTCGTCGGAGCAATCGTTGGACATGGCTCACCACCACCGTACTCACCGCCAAGCGCGGCAACAGGTAAGTTTATCATCCCCTCCCTTGGCGCTAGCCGTCTAGCTCTTCTAGGAGAGATATCGGGCTCAATTGAGCACGATACCATGTGAGGAAGATGAGATTTTATTTCCGAGAATTTCTCCTTGCTCGGGTTAGCCGAAGGAGCCGCCTCCGGTGTCCATATTATAGGGAAATGCTCGCCACCACCTCAACCGACGATGGCGGAGGCCGGATGGCTGGGAAATTGGAGATCAAATATCTACAAGACAGATCGATCTGGGCTGTCGGCTTAATAGAGAAGATATATGGATGTAATCCTTTTTAATTATATTACACAATGGATCATGTTAATTAATTTCATTTTTTTTCTGTCACATAAGTACAGTAACCATGCATGAAATATTTTGGCCTCTTCGATGCTTTTCCAGAAATAATGTCCAACATTAAAAATATAGGCTTATTTCTCACCTTTAATTTGACACCCTAATCTTTCAATTTGGAGCATTGTAACTCACTATAGGACAATTCTCCTAGGATTTCTCCTAAGCTAAGGAAGAATTTCAAATGGATGCCTAGGTAAACCCTAAGTCCACATATAATGAAATTTAGTTCATGTATGTGCTTATGTTAGACTTAGGCCTTGCCCAAAAACCAAAACATTTTTGGGTATTCTTCTGTAGTTTTTATAAAAATTCCCCTTATTAAATAAATGGGATAAAGGGAGATTCCCTTATCCAAATTTCCCCCAAATTTGTTTGGCATGGCCATTGGGCCATTATATGACCATGTTAGAAATTTCAGATCATTTGGACCTTTGCATGTTTGGGAAATCCAACATGCATTGTTGAGGTAGATTTGTAAATGGTGTGTAAATAGTAAAAATAGGAAATTGGGAAGTTAGCCCATTTGGCCCAATGCATGTCCATGAGATTTTGGACTGAGGCTTATAGGGATGAAATACCCCTCCCATAGAAAGATTGGGATTTTTAGTATAAAAAAACCCATTAATTTGAACTATTGGAAAATAGGCTCATTTAAAAATAAACATTGGTAAATAGGGCTACTGACCTTATAACATTCTAAAATTTTTATGCAAGCCCTAATTGAACACTTTACATCTCTGGAAAAAGTTATGAGTTTGTTTTGGAATTATATCTTGTGTATTTAGTAGATTTACAATTTTACCCTTTTAGGATTTAAATTAAATATAGAGGTAATACTATTTGGAAAATTGTGGGAAAATGTGTAGGCTCATATTTCTATTATATAAACCGCTATAAATTATTTAAGAATTTTTTGATAAATAATCATGCAGAAAACCATAGTAGTTGTAGTTATGTAATAATGATCACATGCAATTATTTAAATTCAAATCACTTATTGGGAAGATGAATTTCTATTTTGAGTATTATCATGGCCATATTAATCACAAACAATTTTGCATGAATTTTTGGTTAAATACTTGAGGTACTTCATTTGGAAAATGGAATAATTGCGAATATAAACATAAATAGAAATAGAATGGTAAATTAAGAGGAAAATTATTATCTTTGGTGAACAGTCATTTTT
Source organism: Platanthera zijinensis (assembly GCA_039513925.1). Lineage (NCBI taxonomy): Eukaryota > Viridiplantae > Streptophyta > Magnoliopsida > Asparagales > Orchidaceae > Platanthera > Platanthera zijinensis. The sequence goes on along the minus strand of CM077081.1, from coordinate 168,059,069 downwards.
CACCTAGATGAACTCCAGGTAAATTATTTAGACATAATGGACTATTGGAAATAATAGCTCATGTACAAAGTTACCTAGGTCACCTAATTAAATAAATTAATTTATGATGAAAAATAATTAGAAAAATGATGAAAATCTGAATGTTAATATTATGCATATGAAAAACCTATGATAAATAGTTAAGGGCCTTTTGCCTAAGGATTTGGAAGTCATCTCTGGTGGGTTAGCATTAGGTCATTGGTGTGCTTAGCAAAAGTAATACATAACACTAGGACCCCCAGGGGATATGATAAGTGGTTGGATTGAGAACTGTATTGGGAAGTTGAAACCCTGGTTTGTGTCAAGTAGGGCACAACTTAGTAATAATTGTTAGAGTGCAAACTCCAAGAATAATAAATATAATGGGGGACCGGGGGAAGACCGTCGCTTTCCTAATAAATATCATAAGTCTTTTGGTTCACTTAAGAGAAACACCGAGAGTTGCGTACTAATAATGGGTAAAACTAATTAAAATAAGTGTCCTTGAGAAAGGGAGCTTTGGGCTTCATTCCATCATAGTTCCTAGTGCCCCCGAGAGCCCTTCACTTGGACTGCATTGGGCAGTCCAAGGAGTAAACCTAAATTGCTATATATAACAAGAATTAGATAAGAGTGGCCTAATAGGTTAAAGGAACGATATGGCAAACTCACCAGCATAGGGTTGGAGTGATTGAGGATGAGTTTAGTCCTGCGAGCTTGATGCTCGGATGTTTGGATACAGGACAGAATTAGTCCTGCGAGCTGGAGGCTCGGGTTGGAAATAATTTGTGTTGGATCCCAAGTTGAATTTGGGGTAGGATCACTAACTTAGGCTAAGTCTTACCAAACATTGTATAGCCATGGTCATGTTTAGTTATTCTAGAGTTTAGGCTAAGTCCTGATTAGTGCAATCTCCTTGGACAAGCCAGCAGTGGACTTTAGAGACTCAGATTTAGCATTTTTCAGAAGACAGTGATCTGTTCGAAATTCTTCGAACTCAGCTCGACGATCGTCGATCTCAGATTGACAAAATTAGAGATAATTCTCTCAGCTGAGCTCGATGTTCTCAGAGCTCAGGTCGACGCTTAGTTTTCTTCAGTAAGTTTCTCCGCTCGATGAACTCAGAGTGTAGAATTGGAAAGTTATTCTCAGTTAGAAGTTTGCAGAGCTTAGGTCGATGAACTTGAATTCTCTGGTCGACTATCTTTAATCTCAGGTCGACGATTTCTGTTCAGCGTTCGAAGTTTTCTGTGTAGTTCCAGAATGAGTCTTTCCTTCTTCTGTTCCTTATTAGCAGTATTATTTTGAGTATTTAATGAAACTATTCTTCTGAATATAGTCGTTATTGGCTGCATTAAATATGGTATTCATTAGAATAAATAATTGCATATTCTATCAAGGAAAGTTGGGAAACTCATTAATGCTCTTATTCAAGCCGTTTTTTATTCTGCAGATCAACAACCATTTATTGAAAGAATTCAAAATTCAAAGGAGAATTTTTAGCAGTAGAATAAAAGAGATTCTCTCTTTTTCGAGACAAAAAAAGTTAGAGATACAGAGATAAGAAATAAAGAAGCACTACACAGAGAATATTCAACCAGCAGTCGACGCTCTCAACGCTTTTCTCATTCTCTACCAACACTCTAATTTGAAGAAGAACAAATCATCAAGATCAAGAGACTTCTTGAACTTCTGTTCTAGAAATCCTCGTAGATATTCTATTCAACATCAGTCACTAGATTTCCTGGACCTTGGCAGATCAAGATGAAGACCTACTTACCCTTAATCAAAGCTCTTTTTTCCTGAAGCATTCAACTTCTCAGGGGGAGCTTTGACAACACAAGAATCCACATAGTCTTCTCAAGCTGTAATGAGAAAAGAGAGGACTTCCATCAAACTCTTTCCACCCCATTATAAAGGGTTAAAGCTTCCTTAAAAATTTTTCTTAGTTGACAAGTCTCCCTCCAAAAGGCTTGAAGTTGGTTTTTTTGCACCTGATCAAAAGCCTTAAGGATTTCCTGATTTACCTGAATTAAATCTTGTGGTGGCAGTCACTTGATCAAAACCTGCTAGTGGATACCAACCTAGGGTGGTAGAAGAGTAGATGTACCCAAGTTTAGGGGAACCACTATAAATTTCTTGTCTTGTCTGGTTGCTCATTTTCATTTGCTTTGTTTTTGCTGTGCTTGTGATTGCTAGAATAGTTAGCCTAGTTTTCTTATTCTTTACAAATATATGGTATCATTATATTTACTCTGATATAAACTTTAAAAAGAGCCAAAGTATTTAATTATCTATTCACCCCCCTCTAGAGTAATCAAATCGAACCCCTCCTTTTTATTTGTATAAGAGGGTTATTTTTTTTTTGGTTGTACAAGTTAACACTTGAACAAAGATCCCGTTAGATCAGATTTTCCTCTTCCCAATTATTCTCTATCACAATGGTACTAAACAAGGATTTTGCAAGCACCAGACCTCCAGTATGCAACCTAAATAATTTTTCCATTTGGAAGGATAGAATTATGTTATATATAAACTCTATTGATGAGGATATATTTAACTCTATATTGACAGGACCTCCTTTTACAATAATTGCTTCAACTTCTACTTCAAGCACTCATGTTGTTCCACCACCAGAGTGGACAGATGCCCAGAAGAAAGCCAAGATTGCAGATGCAAGAGCCATGAACATTTTAGCTCAAACTATGTCTGATGACATTTTTCAGAAAGTGGCTGAGTGCACTTTAGCCAAAGCCATTTGGGATTCCCTAAACCAGATGATGGCTGGATCTGCTGATGAGAGAAAGGACAGAAGACCTAATCTCATCTCTTAGTATGAGAACTTCAAGAAGGAATAAGTTGAGTCAGTCAGTGACATATACAACAGTCTAAGCTCAATCATCAATGAGCTAAGGACCTTAGACAAGGAAATAAATCTAACTAAAGTGAATGACAAGATCCTTATGTGCTTCCCTAGCACATGGGATTCAAGGATCTAGCCTATCAAAGAAGCAAGAAGCATGACTGAAATCTCAACTGAGTCTCTCCTTGGAAAGATAAAAACATATGCGCAACTGATGAATACCAGAGAAGCAGCAAATTAAGAAAAGACTCCAACACCTACCAGGAAGGAGCACAACATCGCTTTCAAGGATGCTGAGGACTCTAAAGTGACTCCAGTTAATGAAGAACTGATGAGTCTATTTGCCAAGAGATTTTTCAAAATGTCAAAAAAGGACTTCAAAGGGAAGTCATTTAGACAAGATGACAAACCAAGGTATGACAAAACACCTTCTAAAAAATTGTCTATTTTGGTTGCAGGAAGCTAGGACACTACATCTCTGATTGTCTAGAAGCTCAGAAGAAATATAGGATAAGAGAAAAAGTGTCATGAAGAACTCATCACAACAATCCCTCCTCATGTAAGCACAAGAGGAAGGAAGAGGGTTTTGTTGCTAAGACCTGGAGTGATATAGAAGAAGAGTCATCTTCTTCCATCTCCAGTGATTATGAAGTTGAGGAAAAGGAAAAAGAAGTTTGCCTAATGACAATTGATGCCTGCAGCAGCAAATCAGTTGCTACAGATTCAAATAATGAAGAATCAATGTCTACTGAAGACCAGGTATTTTCTTCTTATGATTTTGAATCAGAAGAATTTAAATTTGAATTTAAAAATATTTTCTTAGACTTAATAGGCTCTGAGAAGGAAATCAAACTAATTAGAGAGAAATGAACTGCTCAAGATAAATATCTTGCTGAAAATGCTAATATGTCAATTTAACTCCATTCAGCTTATGAACAAATAGTTTTTCTGGAAATTGAATTAAGTAAGGCCAAGAAACTAGAGGAATCTTTAAATGGCAGGAGCATAAAATTACTAGATTTAACAAGTACCTTAAATGCTAGGACTAATAACAGTAAACTAGGATTTGGTGCATCATCTAGTGAACCACCTCTAATATAGAAGTAAAATCTATCAAAACCTGTAAATTTCATTTCAGATAAAGGCAAGAAGAATACTGAAACAGTTAATAAAGTTAATGAAGTTCTAAAGCAAATGGAATTTAAACAAAAATCTAAGAATAAGAAAAATAATAGATATAACAATGTTCAGTAGTTTTCATCGAACTTAGATCGACGAAATGTGAACAGTTCTTCGACCTCAGAACGACGAACTCTGAACACAAACCATAATAATAAGAATTCTTCGATCTGAGATCGACGAAACCAGTATGGATCGTCGACCAGAGATCGATGACATTGGTGCCCTGAGAATGAATGCTTTCATTCTTCGAGAAAAAATCATAGATCTCATTCCAATTCATCGAGCTCAGGTTGATGAACTCACCAGAATTCGTCGATACCCGATCAAAATTACAGAAACTTAAATTACAACAGAAACTGCAATAATAGACCTAACCAACATAGGGAGAACATCAACCCATTCAGCCAATGGATATTTCCTCCTAGAAGATTTCACCCTTTAGGTTATAAGAGCAAACCTGAATGTTCATTTATATCCAGTTTTTCATTTGAGAAGAAACAAGGACCCAAGGTTACCTGGTTCAAGAACTTTTAATTTGTTTCATTGCAGGTAAAGACCTATACTATCACTCAAAATAAGTGGTATCTGGAAAGTTGGTGCTCAAAGCACATGACTTGATGCAAGGAAACCCTCATAACTTCAAGGCCAAGCTTGGTCCAAGAGTAATCTTTGGAGATTCTAGCTTTGGACATACTAAAGGATATGGAGACTTCAACAGTGGAGATGTCACTTTAAAAAAGGTGGAATATGTTAATGTTCTCAAGAATAACTGATAGTTTTACTTTCAAGACCACCTAAACACCGAGAGGGGGGTGAATAGGTTCTAATGCTTGTTTTAACTTAAGGCAGAATATAACTTTAGGTTATAATAAAATTCAGAAAACTCTGCAGCCAACACAACACAGCAATCACAAACATGTACACATCACAGATTGCACACAGATTTATAGTGGTTCCCCAAGGTCTAGGTACATCCACTTTCCCCCTTCAACTATCTAGCAGTGTGCTAGATTCGGCCTAACTTCCACTTTTATCTCAGATCCTCAGATCCTACAACTCAACACCCTGAAAGGTTATTACAACTCAGAACCCTATAAGGTTCCTACAGCTCAGGCTAACTAGCCCTACCTCAGCCTTGCCATAAGGCCTACAACTCAGAGTACACCTTCTCCTACAACTCAGGCATAAACAGCCCTACCATTTAGAGAACACCTCTCCTACACTCAGCCTTTATAAAATAGGCTTACAACTCAGAGAACACATTCTCCTACACTCAGCCTTTATAAAATAGGCTTACAACTCAGATCTATAAATAGATCCTACAGAATTTGAAAATGAAGTTATATAATATCTTACCCCTGTTGAGAGAGAAGGGATAAGACTGTTCTTGATCAGCTTCTTGAAAAGGTTGATGGATGAAATCTACTGGATCTTAGCTTTCTTCAAAGCTTCTTGAATCTGAACTTAGTTAGAGTTGATTTCCTTTGGAATATACTACTTCTTAAGAAACCTGTGATAGCTTCCTTCTTGTCTTCAAATGGCTGGATCTCTCTCTATCCACAACCCTTGATAATACTTCTGAATTCTTGAATGAATTAAACTTAGACTGAATCTGAGTGGATGTTCACTTCAGAAAGTCTTCTTAGAACTTCTCTCGAAGATCTTCTTCGTTGCCTTACACTTTCTTGATTAGAGATCTTATCTCACAACAATGATCAATCAATTAGTTTCTATGTATTTTTCTTCTTCTGAATCTATCTATTTATAGACTTCATCCTTGGTAACCGGCTGATCCGGTTTCTAACAAACCTCTGACAAGTCTGACAACTTCAGTCGATCTGTTGTAACTCACAGCTATCAAGTCTTCAAACAGATCTTGTTCCTTTTTCTTTGTCAGCAAAGTGTCGAGACTGTCTGTTAGAAAGTGTCGAGACCATCTGTCAATATGTGTCGACATAAGTGAATTAGGTGTCGACACAGCCTTTGATGATGTCGACATGTCTGCCTTTATGTCGACTCAGCTTCTTGATACTGCATCTTGAGAATGTGTCGACACTGAGTATTTATGTCGACACAAACACTTCACCATTCACCAACAACTAACTTAGTCTAAACGTTACGGTGTGTCAACACAAGTCCTTTGTGTCGACACAGTTGATGTAGACTCAGAATATAGTGTGTGTCGACACACCCTCTAGGTGTCGACACAGCTGTTGTCGACTCTTCCTCCGTGTGTCGACTCAGTCTTCTGGTGTCGACACAAATGTTGTCGACTAAACTTTTGTGTGTCGATACTGCCTCTAGGTGTCGACACAATTGTTGTTGACTCTTTTTCTCTATGGCGATACAACCTTTTTCAAGTGTCGACACAATCTTTCTGAAGTGTCGACACAATTTCGTCTGGTGTCGACACATGGACTTAGAATAAATTTCCTGTATTCTAGTACATTATTAACCTGCACATATAAATATAAAATAACATCAAATACACCTTGATGTATATCATTGAGCTAAGTTAGGCTTCTTCAAATCAGGTACACATTTTCTAATGTACCCAACAATCTCCCCCTATTTGGAGAAGTCATAACCCTTTTAGCTAATGATATACACCATTTAAGAAAAATCAATATGATGATGTATAAAAGCATAATATCACAGGGAACTTTATAAACAAAACATTAAACACAGATACATCACAGAATAAAGATGTAAAAGAAACGATTATAGAACAAAGTGTTGTTTATAAATTCAGAAATGTTCGTTACAGCTCGTTTACATTGATTGTTTTAACACACTAACAATAACATAGTTGTAGGAAAAAAACTAGTAGAACTAAATCTAAGGCTGGTCAGGCTCCTTGATAACAATTCCTTTTCCTTGTTGAACTTGAGCCATCACAGGAGGTTCTGCATCATCAACAGGCTTTTTTCCTTTCAAATCAGCTTTCTTCTGAGCCTCAGCCTTGATCCTTTACCTCTCAAAATAATGAAATAGCTTGGGAAAATACTTGCTAGGCTCCTGAGCATCAGGAGGTAGCTTTCCACCCTTAGCTTTTCTTCTGAATTGAACTATGGCCTCCTGTCTGGCCTCATACTTTTGCCATTCTAATTCATTATACCATTTGCCTCTTTCATGCACCTGATCCTTCACAGCCTTCCATGCAGTTAATATAATGTTCCTTGAGGTGGGGCTCCATTGCTCAAAATCAGGTTTTTGTTCTGCTTGCTCTCTAAATCTCTTCTTTGATAATTGAGCATCTTGTTGAGCCTTCAAATTAGCTTCTAGCTTATCTACCTTTTCAATAATAACATTTGTAACCTCCTTTTGAGGACTGTACATTGCCTGCACTTGCTGATGAATCATTTCAAAATCAGTAGGAGGGTATATTACTTAGGCAACCTCAGGTTGATTACCTTCAAGTAGACCTTGTTGTATCCCTGACTCAGTAATGGTATCATCATCACATAATGGTGTATATCCAAATGTGGCTCTGACACAGTTGGTCACCCACTTGGAATGTACTGAGGCAGAATGGATGAGTATCCTCTCCCCCTTTAGGACTTCTCTGGCAACATGATCCATAAGATCATTCTTCTGAAACCTTATTTGGCCATCGAGAAAATTCACACCCTCTTTAAATAATGGTTTTAATTTTTGAAGCTTCTCAGATATTTCTTTCTGTGAGGTGGTTATAGCAGTTTGAACTAAATCTATGGCAGCCTTGAGCTTTTGATCATAAGCTTCCATGTCTGTAGCCCTTGTAGTAGTCAGCCTTGTAACAGTATCTTTGAACTCAGTGAGAATCTCATGGTGAGATTCAGTAAGATTGGCATTCATTCTTAGCTGATTTTCAAGAACATATCCTTGTTTCAATGCAATGTCATCCACTTTAGCAAGGATAGTTTGATGTTATTTAGCTAGATATACCACAGCATTACCTCCCTTGTGGAAGCAATCTGTCAACTCCTTTTTATTCTGATTGAACTCAAATCTGATTGACTTTATGTCTTGGGCTAGATCAAACTGAAGTGTCTTATGACTCTCATCTACAAGTTTCTCCAAGGCTCTTCTCTGCTCATCCATCTTCACCTGTAAATTGACAATGAACTTATTGTAATCAAACTCAGTAGGAGATTGGTGAGTTGTTGTCTGGAAAGCTGACTTATAGCTATGTCTTCTTCTCTTGAAGACCATTAGCTTACTTTTCTTAGCCTCCCTGGCTTCTTCTGTCTCAGATTCTGAAGAACATCAATCTGAACTCTTTCTGGAGGAGTTGTAGGAAGTTCTTTCTCAGTTTCATTTTGCACTTCCTCAACATGCACTTTCTCCCCCTCAACAGCACCTTGCTCCTTCTCAACTCTTAAGGTGTCATCCTTTTCAGCTGCCTTTCCAAAGTTAGGAAACAACTCTTCTAGTGTGTATTCCTTTTGTGCTTGAGCAGGTGATGAAACATCAATTGTAGTAGTGTTCAAATCTTCTGATAAGTTTAGTCTTTCTTTCTCTTGTACTTATTCAGTAAAGGGCTCCCCCTGCAACTGTGCAGGATCAGTAATGTTTTGAGCAGGAGTAAGATCTATCTCCCCCTGCATCTATGCAGGTATAGATTCCTCTTGGACTTGAGTAGACCCAGTCTGGTCCTCAGCCTACTCTTTAACTTGTTCTTCTTGAACTTGTGCATTGTCATGATCATGTTCTGGTGATTTCTCAGCTGTTTCCTGCCTGTCCACATCAGGCAACTCTTTTGACAAAACTCTATCACATCTTGAAAATAACCTCATGTCCATTTTCCTCATATGATTGATCTTGGTCCTAGAAATCTGTTGAATTACCTCTGGAATGATTCCAGCCAGGTATAGACTCAAAATTCTAGCCAAGTTTGGCTTCTTGATTCCTTCTTTGATTTTTTCAAACAGAACTGCTGACCAACTGGTTGGAATTATAAAGACAATTCTTGTCATAAGGATGAACATATAGGCTGAGATCCTATCATGTCCACCTGGCTTGCATAAGATCACTTTGCCTACTATTTCAGATAGAAACTTTCCTTGTGGATTCATTCCCTTTCGGTTTATGGCTGCTCTAATCTTTATGGTTGAATCCAAACCACACCACTGAAGAGCCTCCCTTGTCTTTGAGGCTGGGACCTCTTCTTCATCTTGAATGCTGGGTAGGTGAACAATCTTTCTTATACTTTTTAGAGTAAGTTTAACCTTAGTCCCATGAACTATTGATTTGATCTTGAGACTAGTGGAGTCCAATGGTGCAGCAGTATAGAACTCGAAAACTTCTTTCTTCCAAATCTTAGTAGGTTCAGAGACAAGGTATTCCAATCCATTGTCTGTAAGAAGTGAAATCACTTGTTTGATTTCTGGCGCGACATTGTCGAAGGCAGCCCTAACCAACTCATATCCCTCATTGATGTTGTCTTCAACCTTTGGCGCCATTGGAATGATGAGAAAGCTTGAGAGGAGAGAAGAGATATTGTCGACCCAGGGTTTTAGTCTCAAAAACCTGGTGAGCGTGTCGATAGAATATGTTCTCGACCTATATTTACCTTTTTAAAACACAGAAGGTCAAGAGGCGGACAAAAATTGTCGAAAAGTGTCGACACTGTTGACAAGTGTCGACACATACTTCTATAGTCTCGACCACGGCGTAGACTACCATGTGTCGACACCAATTGATGATATGTCGACACAGTAGATACTGAATAGTTCACCCGAAATTATAAGAGTCTACACAAAATCTATAAGTGTCGACACCATTACTCTTGTTGTATCGACACTACATTTTTGGATGAGTCGACTCTTTGACCCTAAGGTGTCGACACAGATTCTCATGTGTCGACACATTTTCCCTGACTAGTCGACATGACTACTCTGTGTTGACTCATTATCACTGAATGTGTCGACACCATTTTACTTAGCCAATTTTTTTTTTTAATAAACATACCTATGGCCAACATTCCTAATTCAATTTTAAATCTATTGAATTTAGTTTCATCCAGAGGCTTAGTAAATACATCTGCAGTTTGATAATCAGTTTTAACAAATTCTAATGAGATGTCTTCTTTTTCTACATGTTCTCTAAGAAAATGGTATTTTATCTCTATATGCTTAGTTCTACTATGTGAAACAGGATTGTTTGCAATAGAAATAGCACTCTTAGAATCACACAATAAAGGTGTTCTACTTACTTGAATACCATAGTCCTTTAGCTGATGCTGAATCCACAATAGCTGTGCACAATAACTTCCTGCTGCCACATATTCAAACTCAGCAGTGGATATTGCCACACTAGTCTACTTCTTACTGCTCCAGGATATCAATCTTCCTCCCAAGAATTGGCATGTACCTGTAGTACTCTTTCTATCGTCTCTACAGCCTGCAAAATCTGCATCTGAATAACCTGTTAGTAGAAAATCTCCATTCCTAGGGTACCAAAGGCCTAGATTAGGTGTGCCCTTAAGATATATCAAAATCCTTTTGACTGCAGTATAATGTGATTCTTTAGGTCAAGCTTGATCCCTAGCACAGACACATATAGCATACATAATGTCTTGTCTACTAGCAGTGAGATATAATAGAGAGCCAATTATTCCTCTATACAAAGACTCATCTACAGGCTTACCTGCATCATCTTTGCATATTGGCATATTTGTTCCCATAGGAGTTCTCATGGTGAAGGATTATTCCATATTATACTTCTTAGTTAATTCCTTGGTGAACTTAGACTGGGATATGGATAAGCCATCTTCAGTCTGTCTTACTTGGAGTCCCAAGAAGAACTTAAGTTCCCCCATACTGCTCATTTCAAACATCCCTTGCATAAGTTTGGCAAACTTTTTTCAAAGATTGTTCTCTGTAGACCCAAAAATTATGTCATCTATATAGATCTGAACTAAGATTATCTTACCTTTATATTCCCTTAGGAATAGAGTTTTGTCTATTTTACCTCTTGATAATTTGATCTCAATAAGAAAAGTAGACATGGTTTCATACCAAGCCCTTGGGGCTTGTTTTAACCCATACAATGCTTTCCTAAGTCTATAGACATAACTAGGTTTAAGAGAATCTACAAAACCTGATGGCTGCTCTACATAGACTTCTTCTTTTAGATCACCATTCAGTAATGCTGATTTCACATCCATTTGGTATACTTTGAAGCCTTGATATGCTGCATAGGCAAGGAACATTTTGATTACCTCTAGTCTTGCTACTGGTGCAAATGTTTGATCAAAGTCTATTCCTTCTTCTTGCTTGTATCCTTTAGCAACCAATCTTGCTTTGTTCTTCACAATGACTCCACTCTCATCCAACTTGTTCCTAAAGATCCACTTTGTGCCAATGATGTTGTGGTCTCTTGGTTTAGGAACTAACTCCCAGACTTTGCACCTTCTGAATTTATTAAGCTCCTCTTGCATAGCATTAATCAAGTGTTGGTCTTAGATAGCTTCTTCAAATTTCTTAGGCTCCAGTTGAGATGGAAAACTTGAGTGCAGGACTGTGCTCAGATTTCTGCTTCTAGTCTGCACTTCTTTTCTTGGATCACCTATTATTTGATTTGCTGGATGGTCTTTTAGATGTCATATAGTTGGAGGTAGATTTTCTTCAGGTTCAACATCTCTAGTTACTTCATTATGCTGCACCTCTTGGTTGTCATCAGCTTCTATAGAGTCTTGTACTCCCCCTGGACAGTAGCCATCATTTCTCAATACTTCATCTGCAGTTGTGCCTTCTGCAATGGAAAGCTTGTCCATCCTATTGCTTATACCTATTGGACTGAATGATATACAAGGCAACTCACTGTTGATTAATCTTGTTTCATCAAATACAACGTGTACAGATTCTTCTACCACTTGAGTAGTCAAGTTGTAGACTCTATAAGCCTTACTATTGATGTTGTACCCAACAAATATCCCATCTTTGGATTTGGCAGCAAACTTAGTTAGATAAGACTTGTCATTGTTAAGTATATAGCACTTGCAACCAAAGATCCTAAAGTAGGATAGATTTGGTTTTCTACCTTTCATAATTTCATAGGGAGTCTTTTTGTGGATCTTGGTGATAGAAGCCCTATTGATCACTTGATATGCAGTGTTTACTGCCTCAGCCCAGAAATATTCTAGAAGAGAAGTGTCACGCAACAGAGTTCTACCAGCTTCAATCAATGCCCTGTTCTTTCTTTCAGCAATACCATTTTGCTGTAGTGTTCTAGGTGAGGAGAATTCTTGGAAAATCCTAAATTCTTCACACAATCTTGTCATACTTTCAGATTGAAATTCAGTGTCATGGTCACTTCTGATTTTGACCACTGTACTGTTCAGTTCATTCTGAATTTGTTTAACAAAACTATGTAAAACACTTGGGGTTTCTGATTTTTGTCTCAGAAAGAACACCCATGTATATCTAGAATAGTCATCTACAACCATAAAAGTGTAGACCTTCCTACCTAGACTATGAACTGGCATAGGACATAAAAGATCCATATATAAAAGGTATAAACACCTCACTGAATCCTTGTTTTCAAGGCTATGAAAGGAGGATTTTGTCTGTTTCCCTTTTGACAAGCTGAACATATCCCTTCCTTTATACACTTAACATGAGGACTATTCCTCACTAATTCTTTACTAAAGAGTTGGCCAATTGTCTTGTAGTTAAGATGGGCCAGCCTCTTGTGCCATTTGACACAATGAGATGCATTATCATCAGCTACAAGACAAATAGGAGAAACCTTATTCTCACATACAAAGTCAAGACAATAAATATTTCTTTTTCTGTATCCAGTCAATATGACCTTTTGATCACTTGACCTCTTGATATGACATCCATTCTTAACAAATGAAATTTCATATCCTAGATCACTCAGCTGACTTATGCTTATCAGGTTGTATTTTAAACCTTTTAAATAAGCCACTTGAGTGATGGTAATTTGGTTTGAAGAAATGTTATCAAATCCTTTGAAGATTCCTCTTTCAGATCCACCAAAGATTACTTTAGGTCCATTCTTGATAGGTATGTACTCCTTCAGCAGCCCCTTTGTTCCAGTCATGTGCCTTGAACAACAACTGTCGAAGTACCATATAGGGGCATGACAACTTGGACTTTCCTACAATACAAAATTACTTTCCCTTAGAACCCAAGTAAGTCTTGGGTCCTTTGTTCAGGTTAGCATCATTCATATCAAACCTACCAGCAGCTCTTCTAACTGGTAGACTGTTGTTCTTCCTGACACTTATGTTATGCCAGTAGTCTAAGGAAAAATTGCCTATCTTACCACAACACCAGCATTCATACCTGTTGTATCTAGGTCTAGATACATTTTTGCGCAGAAAAATTTCTGTTCTTAGCTGGTGCTGCTGCAGCTACACCCACTGATTTCTTATAACCATGGGGTTTATGAACATGGACTAACTTATTGGCATAAACATTCTTGTTCTTCAGAACATCAGTCTTAATATGACTATGAATATTTTCAAGATCATATTTATTAGAAGGCACTTGTACCTTTCTAAAAATAACAGGTACTTTAAGGTTTAGTGGCTGGACTGGAGCTTTGCCTTTTCTCTTGAATTGGGCAGCCCTGGTGTTACCCTTGAAGCCTAATCCTGCCTTACCCTTTTGAGCCACAAACTCATCTATTTAAGGTAAGACTAATTTTGGCTTAGAGTAACTAGCCACTAAATCTTTCTCTACTCTCAGTCTGGCCTCCAGACTTTTAACTTGATCTTTGTAATATGTGATTGTGCCCATCTGAATAATAGTTATATTTTTCAGTTTGGCAATCTCATTTAACTGTTGATCCAATACTTTTTCAAACTCAGATGCAGCCACCTTAAGATCTGTAATCTTCTGAGCCTGAGTTTTGGCTAGGTTCTTGCTTTTCTTAAGAGCCTGCAATAAGTCTCCATACTTATCTATCAACTGATGAATATCTCCTTCAGATTCAGATCAATCCTCATTACTTGATGTAGATGAATCTGACTCTGAACTGGTACTGTAATCTGAAATTCTAGAATTAGTTTGTACCTTATTGGGACAACAATGATCCTAGCACTTGTTGTCTTCTGAATCAGCCATCAGTCCCATACACTGATGGTCTTCTTGATCATAGATGGAGTTTAGCAATTGCATAAACTCCTCTTCTTCATTAGCTGTATACAGTCCAATGTAAGCTTCAGCTTTAGATTCTGACTCTGAGGAAGATTGATCTGTAAGACTCTTCTCCTTCTTAGCAACAAAGGATTTCTCCTTCTTGCCCTTTTGTTGAGCCTTCTTTCTGTCTGTTGAACTCCTTTCTCTTATCTGGACATTCAGCCACCACATGTCCTGGCCTATTGCAGTAATAGCAAACAATATTTGATGTTGTAGCTTTGCTGGGCTTTGATCTGCTCCTTTCCTTTCTTGATGATTTTCCCTTCTGATAGTAAGCATCAACTGGCTGTGATGTTGAGGGCCTTGACTTCCACTGCTTCTTTTTCAAGAACCTCTGAAACTGCCTTGTAAAGGCAGCAAAATCCTCATCTGAATCACTGCTTTCTGAGTTCTGATTGTCTGAATTTTTTGAGTTATCATTAGCAACTTCCTTAGGAGGTGATGGAGACATTTTCCTGCTCTTTCTAGTGGCTTCAACCTTGAAGGCCACTGACTTCTCTCTATGCTCTCCTTTTGTAATTTTTTCTTCCTCCTTCCTAGCCATTAGTTGCATTTCATATGAGAGCAATTTTCCAAATAAGGTTGGAGGAGAAATGTCTGCTAGTTTGGCCACTTCTCTTATGGCACAAATCTTGGTATCCCAATCCTTTGTCAAGGATCTTAGAAATTTATCATTCATCTCATATGTACTGAAGACCCTTCCATAGGACATTAGTTCATTCACTATCCTGTAGAATTACTTGTAACATTCAGTTATTCTATCAGACTTCCCTTGTTTGAAACTCTCATATTCTTGATTAAGCATAGATTTTATGTCATGTCTAACTTATTCAGAACCCTCCATGTAAACAATCAAGGTGTCCCACATTTCCTTGAAGGTTTTGCAGTGAATCAAATTTTGGAAAGTAGAATCATCTATGGCACTCACTATGATATTCTGAGCTCTCTTATCCATAGTTGCCAATATAATCTCATCCTTAGTCATTTCAGAGAAATCTTTAGGTGTTTTTTCATTTGCATCTAGAGCAGACACATTCATTGGGATATATGGACCTTCTTTTACTGTAATATAGATCCTTGGATCAGAAGCCTCCATAAACAATCGAACCCTTTCTTTCCAGATTCCAAAAATCTCTTTTCTGCAGATGGGTAATTTCATTGACCCTAGTTCCTTGTGATTCTCTCCAGAACCCATTTTCTTGATTCTTGATTCTACCTATAGGGATCTAACTCAGACTGTTAAGTCCTTCTTTGAGTAACCTCCTTCTGATACCACTTGATAGTTTTACTTTCAAGACCACCTAAACACCTAGAGGGGGGGAATAGGTTTTTATGCTTGTTTTAACTTAAGGCAGCATATAACTTCAAGTTATAATAAAATTCTGAAAACTCTGTAGCTAACACAGCATAGCAATCACAAACATGTACACATCACAGATTGCACACAGATTTATAGTGGTTCCCCAAAGTCTGGATACATCCACTTTCCCCCTTCACCTATCTAGTAATGTGTTAGATTCGGCCTAACTTCCTCCTTTATCTCAGATCCTCAGATCCTACAACTCAGAACCCTGAAATGTTCTTACAACTCAGAACCCTATAAGGTTCCTACAGCTCAGGCTAACCAACCCTACCTCAGCCTTGCCACAAGGCCTACAACTCAGAGAACACCTTCTCCTACAACTCAAGCATAAACAGCCCTACCACTCAGAGAATACCTCTCCTACACTCAGCCTTTATAAAATAGGCTTACAACTCAGAGAACACCTTCTCCTACACTCAGCCTTTATAAAATATGCTTACAACTTAAATCTATAAATAGATCCTACAGAATTTGAAAATGAAGTTATATAATATCTTACCCCTGTTGAGAGAGAAGGGATAAGACTGTTCTTGATCAGCTTCTTGAAAAGGCTGATGGATGAAATCAACTGGATCTTTGCTTTCTTCAAAGCTTCTTGAATCTGAACTTAGTTAGAGTTGATTTCCTTTGGAATATACTGCTTCTTAAGAAACCTGTGAAAGCTTCCTTCTTGTCTTCAAATGGCTGGATCTCTCTCTATCCACAACCCTTTATAATACTTCTGAATTCTTGAATGAATTCAACTTAGACTGAATTTGAGTGGATGTTGAATTTAGAAAGTCTTCTTTGATCTTCTCTCCAAGATCTTCTTCTGTGCATTGCACTTTCTTGATTAGAGATCTTATCTCACAACAATGTTCAATCAATTAGTTTCTATGTATTTTTCTTCTTCTGAATCTGTCTATTTATAGACTTCATCCTTGGTAACCGGCTGATCTGGTTTCTAACAAACTTCTGACAAGTCTGACAGCTTCAGTCGACCTATTGTAACTCACAGCTGTCAAGTCTTCAAACAGATCTTGTGTCTTTGTCTTTGTCAGCAAAGTATCGAGACTGTCTGTTAGAAAGTGTCGAGACCATCTGTCAATATGTGTCGACATAAGAGACTTAGGTGTCGACACAGCCTTTGATGATGTCGACATGTCTGCCTTTATGTCGACTCAGCTTCTTGATACTGCATCTTGAGAATGTGTCGACACTGAGAATTTGTGTCGACACAAACACTTCACCATTCACCAGCAACTAACTTCGTCTAGACATTGCTGTGTGTCGACACAAGTCCTATGTGTCGACACAGTTGATGTAGACTCAGAATATAGTGTGTGTCGACACAGCCTCCAGGTGTCTACAAAGCTGTTGTCGACTCTGCCTCTGTGTGTCGACTCAGTCTTGTGGTGTCGACACAATTGTTGTCGACTAAACTTTTATGTGTCGATACTGCCTCCATGTGTCGACATAATTGTTGTCGACTCTTTTTCTCTGTGTCGACACAGCCTTCTTCAAGTATCGACACAATCTTTCTTAAGTGTCGACACAATTTCGTCTGGTGTCGACACATGGACTTAGAATAATTTTCCTGCATTCTAGTACATTCTTAACCTGCACATATAAACTTAAAATAACATCAAATACACATTGATGTATATCATTGAGCTATGTTAGGCTTCTTCAAATCAGGTACACATTTTCCAATGTACCCAACAATAACCTCATATACAGAAGTCTGTTATGTGATTCAGGTTATCAGGTTTTCTTTTCTGAATCTCAATGTATTATTTCTGCAAACAATCAAACTATTTTAACTAGGCTTTCTAAAGATAACCTTGTTAGAGGATTGCCTTCTTACCCCTATAAGAAGGAAAGTTTCTGCAGGGCTTATCAGTTAGGCAAGCAAACTAAATCTACTTTTAAATCATTAAAAAAAGTGACTCACCTAGGATATTGTACTTATTACATATGGACCTTTTTGGCCCTATAGCAGTACAAAGTCTAGGAGGGAAATCTTATACTTTGGTTATTGTAAATGACTTTTCTAGATTCACTTGGGTATTCTTTCTGAGATACAAGTCAGATACTTTCAAGGTTCTTACAGATTTTCTCAAGAACATACAGATTGAGTACTCTAGTCCAGTTGCATTGATCATAAATGATAATGGTACTGAGTTTGAGTCTCTTCTTATGAAAGAGTTCTATAAGAAGGAAGGTATATGACATTGCTTCTTAGCTCCTAGAACACCTCAACAGAATTGGGTTGCTGAAAGGAAGAATTGAACACTAATTGAATCTGAAGCACATTACCTGCAGATGCTTATTTGCCCTTATCCTTTTGGGCAGAGGCTGTAAACACAGCAAATTATGTGCTGAATAGAAGTCTTATTAACAAACTTAAGAATAAGACTACTTATGAGATACTGAAAGGGAAGAAATCTAAAGTCATCTATTTTAAAGTATTTGGTTGTATATGCTATATTCATAACAATGATAAGAAATATATTAGAAAATTTGAAGCAAAAGATGCAATTGGAATTTTCTAGGATATTCCCAAGTAAGAAAAGCTTATAGGGTGTTTAATAAATCATCTTTAAAAATTGAGGAATCTGTGCATGTAACTTTTGATGAAGCTAATATGTTTTGCAAGGAGAAAGAAATTTCAACCAATGGGATATTGCAGGTACCTCACTTGTGTGAGAAAGTAGATGAACTAAACCATACACCAAAGGTTAAATCACATCCTCCTCCACAATGTGATGAAGAAAGTGAAGAAGAAAATTTGAAAGCAGTTGAACTTTCTCCAACTGCAGATGTAATTCCACAAGAGGAATTCATTCCAAATGTTGTTTCTGAACCAAACCCACCATCTGATCTTGTCAGACTAAGGGATCACCCTAGATCTCAAGTGATTAGAGACATGTCAGTAGGTATACAGACAAGGCATCAACTCAACCATGATGTGACACATGCATATTTTGTCTCTCAAGTTGAGCCTCAGTCCATAACTGATGCAGAGCAAGATCCCAACTTGATTATTATAATGCAAGAGTAGCTCAATCAGTTTGAGAGATGTAGAGTTTGGGACTTGGTTCCAAGGCATAAAGGCTATCATGTAATTGGAACCAAGTGGGTTTTCAGGAACAAGCTTGATGCTCAAGGTGTGATTGTGTGGAACAAGGCTAGGCTTGTTGCTCAAGGCTATAGGAAAGAGGAAGGGATTGATTATGATCAAACATTTGCACCTATTGCCAGGCTAGAGGCAATAAGGATTTTCCTTGCTTATGCTTCTTTCAAGAAATTAAAAGTCTACCAGATGGATGTAAAGAGTGCATTTCTGAGTGGAGAACTAAAAGAAGAGGTTTATGTTGAATAACCTCCAGGTTTTATCTCTTCATCTCTTCCCTCTTATGTTTTTAGATTACATAAAGCTCTCTATGGTCTAAAGCAAGCTCCAAGAGCTTGGTATGAAACCTTAACTAGATTTCTTTTAGAGCATAAGTTTTCTAGAGGCATGGTAGATAGGACTTTGTTTTTCAGGCATCATAATGATAAAATTCTATTAGAACAAATAATAGTAGATGACATAATATTTGGCTTTACAGATTCTAAACTATGCAAAAGGTTTTATAACCTTATGCATTCCAAGTTTGAGATGAGTAGCATGGGTGAGCTTTCCTACTTCCTTAGCCTTCAAGTGAAGCAGACACCAGATGGAATTTTTTTATCTCAATCCAAAAATGCTAAAGTGCTGATTAAAAGGCTTGGGATGGTTGATGCCTCAGCTAAGAAAACACCTATGGCTACAAATGTTGTGGTTGATTCTGATGAACAAGGGAAACCTATTGATCGGAAATTGTAAAGGGCCATTATTGGGTCCCTTCTATATCTCACAACAAGTAGGCCTGATATAATGTTTGCTACATGTCTTTGTGCTATGTTCTAGGTGAACCCAAAAGAATCTCACCTAGTTTTATTAAAAAGGATCTTAAGATATATAAAGAGTTACCCAAATCTAGGACTCTGGTTTCCAACTGAATCAGAATTTGAGTAAACTGGATACTAAGATTCTGATTTTGCTAGATGTAGAGTGGACAGGAAAAGCACATCAGGCACATGCAAGTTTCTTGGTGCTAGACTTATCTCGTGGTTTTATAAAAAGAAGACATCTGTGTCTACATCAACAGCAAAAGCTGAATATATAACAGCTGATAGTTGCTGCTCTGAGATGCTATGGATACAAAATCAACTCCTGGATTATGGTTACAACTTAAATAATAAAACTCTATTTTGTGACAGTACCAGTGCTATATCTATAGCACAGAATCTAGTGCTTTATTTTACGACCAAGCATGTAGATGTTAGACAACATTTCATTAGAGAATGTGTGGACAAGAAGAAAATTAATATTACCTTCATTCCCACTGATTTGCAAAGGGCAGACATCTTCACCAAACCCTTAGATGAGAAGAAAATTCTATCCCTTATTAATCAGCTAGGCATGATGAATGGTGATTCATTAATTTAATTCTCTGTCTTTAGTGGAAGAATTTTCCAAATTTTGTCGACCGGAGCTCGACGAACTAAGGGAAGTTCTTGAGATATTTCGTCGACCTGAGATCGACGAACTCTCTATGGAAGTAATTTTTCGTCGACCTGAGATCGATGATCTGGCATCAGAAAAGTTTTCATCAACCTGAGTACGACAAAAAGTTTTACCCTCTTCTGTCTGAGATCGATGAATTCTTTTGACAATAAACATTTCGTCGACCTCATATCAATGATTTCTCTTGTTTCGCAGGACGGAGTTTGTCTGTTCATATTTTCAAAAACCTTATAAATAGGTTTTCATCAACCTCCATCCCACGCTTTCTGTTCTCTTTCACTTGATCTTTTTGCTTTCTTATTATAGGCAACTAATGGCGATTCGAGCAGGCGTTCTTTCTTGTATGAAGTTCGATATGGGATTTGACATTGATTTCGATTCATTTCAACAATCAGACCAGATCTTCAATGATATTCTGCAGTTATTCGAGGAACTAAATTTGAATACTCTAATGACTACCAGAATAAAGATTGCTGCTACTGAAAATAAGAGAATGGGTTTATACTTCATCTTCTCCAGATGTTGACACGATGGTTATAACGATATCGGGTAACACTATTCCCTTAACCCCAGATACTCTTTCTGATATTTTTGGACTAGTAAATGGTGAAGAAGATATTGAACTTAAATCTTCTGAATATGATGCAATGTTGATGTTGATGGGTTATTGTGGAGACAACCCAAATAAATTGCTGAAGAAGCACCTATCTTTTGGGTATAAATTTCTTGCAGATGTAGTCGGTAAGGTATTGCTGGGCAAGCATACAGCCCATGATCACATTACCAGACATCAGTTTTTATATATGTGTGCTGTGGTGGATAAGAAGGCCATTAATTTTGCCCAAATTTTGTTCAATCTGATTAGGAAGAAGAACATCAAGAAAGAAGTTTTCTTTGGAATGATCCTTGGAATCTTCCTTCATGTCAAGCACGCTGAATCCCTGGTCGCCCCGACCATATTCATCAACGTCTCTAAGAGGATGACCTGCGCCTTTTGTGGCAGGTGGGGGAGGAATATCACAAAGCCGTCCAGGGATTCCTCCTCTAAAACTTCTGAGAGTACTACGGCAGTACCAGCCACTCCCCACCCTGCAGAAGAAAGTTCCATTCCCCCTCCTCCTCATCTTGACAAAACAATTTCATCATCCCTCCAAAAAATCTCCTCAGCTCCAGCATCTCAAACTATAACTCCTGCTTCCCCCATCCACCCTGCTACTGCAGTTCATCAACCTACACCTCCTCAGTCCCCCGTCAGTTCATCCTAGTGCAACAACAATACCTTCTAGAACAACCTCTATCTCCATATTCTACAACTCCACCTCTATCCCCCCTTCTATCTCATCTTGTAGATATACCTCCTCTTCAAAATCTCACTTCTCTACCCTCTTTCTACCTTCTTTCATCTCCAAGCAATTCTTTATCTCCTTCAGATGAACTAATGATAGATTCTCATCCCTCATCCTCCTACTTCAACAATCCATCTATCTCTCCCCAAACCCCTCCAGAATTCTTAAAATCATCTTCTTCCTCAATCTCTCTCATCTTAGAATCCATCACACCCCTTCTCAAACAACTGATAGTAGAGGATATTTCACCTCTTGCTACTTCTATCACCCTTGCAGCACAGCTCTCTGCCTTCCCGGTCCCATCATCTTTTTTCAGGGGCCTGGCTCCAGTAGTCACTGAAACTATGTAGGTGGAGATACTCATTGAAGAGGTTGCTCAAGCAGTAACAGTAGCAGAAGCTCCAATAGCAGTAGAAGATACAGATTTTGTAGCTCCAGTAACTTTAATTGTAGCAGAAGCTGAAATTATTGATAATGAAATTATTGATGCAGATCTTGTTGAGTTTTTGGATACTGATATTGAGACCCCTCCTTTGGAAATTCTTTATGGAGATTGCTTCATTACTCTAGATTTTGACCTAGATTCAGTTCTAACATCTTTTGTACAGAAATTGTCTTCTTTTTATATCTTTTCAATGGTGTATAGATATTATTTTCTACTTTGCTCCCATTAGTTCAAATACCTTGCAGTAGATTAAGAAAGGTTTTGAATCTCCTGAGCCTGAACTCATCTTAGTTCCAGAGGCTAAGCTTATCCAGGTGGCTGAGGATGAATCTTTTGAGCCCAAGGCCTTTTCTCCTTCCACCTTTGTTTTCTCTACCTCTCCATTGCCTGATATGGATGAGATTTTTGCAAAGGATATGGATCTGGAAACTGAAAAAGTTCCTGCTGAAGTCATTCCACCTCCAGCAGTTCCTCCTCCAGTTGTCCTTCCTCCAACTGTAAAGCAAGTTCCAAAAGAAGTTATTGCTGAGATTGATGTTATTTATGATAATCCTCAAGGATCTTCTGATGATGATCAATCTGATGACTTAGATTCTAATGACAGTAAAAAGAAAGTGTCTAAGAAATGGAAAGCCCCTCCTAAGGTAGTTCAAAATCCAAATCTAAGAAATGACACTCCATACTATATGTTGTAAAAGATTACTCCCTACCCTGGTATGCCAAGTTCGATGTGGTTGTCAAAGAATGAGCAGAAAGAATGAAAGAAGAAGAGAAGGAATGGGCCTCCTCCAAGACATGTCAGGAAAGACCCTCCTCCTCCTCCCTCTTCAGGTTCCTCAGGCAACTTCTCTCAAAAATCTGCTTCTATGACAAGAACTTATCAGAGACAACCCAGGCAAAGCTATCAACAGTCGTCTTCAAGAAATCCACCTTCAGACTCTTCAAATAAATTCCCTCCTAAAGAACCAATGCAGGATTCTAGTTCAAAAAGGCCAGAGTCTCCTCCTATTCCTTTGTTGATCCAGAACAGGAGACTTCTTCCAAGATGGCTAGATTCCATGAACTTATAGGACTTTCTCAGATTAGCAAAGGAAAAGCTAAAGTCAAAGATATATCTCAATACTCAACTATGTCAACCTACAGAAAAGAAGAATTGATCAGGTATGCTAAGGCTAATAAGTTTTTCAATGTTGATGATTATATGAAACTGCACCAAGAGGCTGTTGTACCCAGAACTTCATCCCAAACTATGATTGGATCATCTAACATGTACTTGTAAAAGAAAGAAGCTGTCAATCCTAATAGGGTAATCAAATTTAGAGAACCTTCTGAAGGATCAGAAAAAGACAAAGCCAAGAAGAAGAAATGAGTTTCATTTCTGTAATTTTCTAATTGTCTTTTGAACTCTATTCTCTTAGTATATCATGAAGCACAACTCTGTAAATACCTGCTGAATATTTTTTTCTGTCAGATATATTTTCTTTTGCTTTATGATTGTTTTGTTTTTGCGTTAGTGACCTCACCCAAATAGGGGGAGATTATTGGATCCCTAGTTGGATTTGGGCTAGGATCACGAACTTAGGCTGATTCTGACCCAATATTGTATAGCCAGGGTCATGTTTAGTTGTCCTAGAGTTTAGGCAAAGTCCTGATTAGTGCTACCTCCTTGGACAAGCAAGCAGTGGACTTCAGAGACTCAGATTTAGCAGTTTTCAGAAGATAGTGATCAGTTCAAAATTATTTGTCCTCAGATCGACGATCGTCGATCTCAGATTGACGAACTCAGAGTTATTCTCTAAACTGAGATTGACTTTCTCAGAGCTCAGGTCGACGCTTAGTTTTCTTCTGTCAGTTTCTCAGCTCGACAAACTCAGAGTGTAGAATTGGAAAGTTATTCTTAGTTATAAGTTCGCAGAGCTCAGGTCGATGAGCTTGAATTCTCAGGTCGACGATCTTTGATCTCATGTCGGCGAATTCTATTCAGCATTCAAAGTTCTCTGTGTAGTTCAAGAATGAGTATTTCCTTTTTCTGTTCCTTATTAGCAGAATTATTCTGAGTAATTAATACAAATATTCTTCTTAATATAGCCATTATTGGCTGCATTAAATATGGTATTCATCAGAATAAATATTTGCTTATTCTATCAAGGACAGTTGGGAAACTCATTAATGCTCTTATTCCAGCCATTTTCTATTCTCCAAATCAGCCAACAATTATGGAAAGAATTCAAAATTCAAAGGAGAATTTTTAGGAGTAGAATAAGAGAGATTGTCTCTTTTTCGAGACAAAAAAAGTTAGAGATACAGAGATTAGAAATCAAGAAGCACTGCACAGAGAATATTCAACATGCAGTCAACGCTGTCAATGCTTTTCTCATTCTCTGCCAACACTCTAGTTTGAAGAAGAACAAATCATCAAGATCAAGAGTCTTCTTCAACTTTTGTTCTAGAAATCCTCAGAGACATTATATTCAACATCAGTCACTGAATTTCCTTGACCTTGGAAGATCAAGCTGAAGACCTACTCACCCTTAAGCAAAGCACTTTCTTCGTGAAGTATTCAACTTCTCAGGGGGAGCTTTGACAACACAAGAATCCACATAGTCTTCTTAAGCTTTATTGAGAAAAGAGAAGACTTCCATCAAACTCTTTCCACCCAATTGTATAGGGTTATAGCTCCCTTTAAAAGTTAGTTTGGTTGACAAGACTCCCTCCAAAAATCTTGAAGTTGGTTTTTGGGCACGTGATCAAAATCCTTAAGGGTTTCCCGATCTATCTGAATCAGATCTTGTGGTGGCAGTCACCTGATCAAAACCTGCTAGTGGATACCAACCTAGCGTGGTAGAAGAGTCGATGTACCTATGTTTAGGGGAACCACTATAAACTTCTTGTGTCGTCTTGTTGCTCCTTTTCATTTGCTTTGTTTTTGTTGTGCTTGTGATTGCTAGAATAGTTAGCCTACTTTTCTTATTCTTAACTAATATATGGTATCATTATATTTACTCTTATATATACTTTAAAAAAAGCCAAGTATTTAATACTCAATTCACCCCCCACCCTCTAGAGTAATCAGGTCTAACCCCTCCTTTCAATTTGCATGTACATAGAACATATTAGTTGCGGGTCATGTGGTGCTGGGCCAATCGTCACACCGATGGCGGTACGGTGACTCTGGCGAGGTGTGAGGGTTTGAAGGGCCATTGTATTGTTTTACACTGTGGTCTGGAGGGCGATCCCCGAAAATGCACCGTCGACGAAAAATACTGGTGGATTTTCCAGCAAATTAGTACGCAAAGACTCTGGAATGTCCACCTAGGACGTGTACGGAGGCGTATAAAGGGTCTAGGTCTAGTAGTGTATATACCCGCCTAGCATACGGAGACGCTTGCTCCGCTGCTATCGTAGCGACAATGAAGTTACCAGAGAGTTAAGCTAACTCCTAAATTTAGGAACTAAAGGTCTGGGATCACAGAGTCGTGTGTGTGAGTTGCACTTGTATTAACCACAACTCGCATAACATATCATAGCATACATGCATAATTAGGTCATACAGACTACAGACCCTTATCATATAAATTAGTATGGGCCATTTTATATGTTACGTTATATTTTAGAAACCTTAACTTACAAGTTTGTATGCGCATTCATATGAGTTAAGGTACTTCTGTGATGTTAGTGAAGCGGTAGATTGTTTACTTTCTGCTCCTTCATTACTTCACTAATTGCACTCCTTTTCAGTACTATTTTATATACCTTACTCGTACTATATAGAACTGCTAGAGTAGAGATATATTTATTGGAATATGATAGAATAGATCCACTATCACCTGCTTTCCTTTTTATACCCCTTGTTGTCCTCCGCTTCGTCCTCCCGCTCGATACCTAGGAGTCGCAGGGGTGAGGCGAGGACATAATGACTTAGTCTATATGACTAACGGTCGGTTGTGACCGTAGGAGATAGAGGAGCTGGAGAACTAGTGCGACCAACAGGATGAGGTGGCAGGACCTGAGGAGCAGTTATCGCGCATTACTACTACTGCAGCTCAGCGTCAGGTGATGACGAGTATTTCAGTTACCGCTTCTGCATTGTGTTGTTGTGAGAGAGAGATTTGATTCCATTTTGGCATGTACCGGGCATAAGCCATGTTCTCACTTGTTTACTTATTATGAACTACTGTACCATTATCCTTCATTATATATATAATGATATTGATGTGACTTGTGGACTTGTTAGTTTTATTACTACTTGTAAAACTTCTTCTCTCGATTGGCCAAACAGGTTGAATGATCGTACTAGCCGACAGGATCGGCATCTTGCGTTGCTGACTATCCCTTATGTTAGTTTCAACGTAGGGCGGCTCTTCTAGGCATAAGACTGGGTGACCTCCTTGGTCGGGGGGGGGGGGGCTCTTACAAACTAGTATCACTTATGAAATGGTTTCAGAGGGAGGTTTCGATCCTCCAACATGTGGGTTATGGGCCCACAATGCTTTCGCTTCATAGTTTGTCCGCAAACAATTGCTCGAGCAGGGTGACCTAGTGTTGTGGACTTCTTTATCATATTATCGTTTGTCAATTGATACCAGTCTATAAGACCCCCCCCTACCAAGGAATTTACCCGGTCTTATGCCCAGAATTGTCCCCTAACAGCTACACTATCAAACTGGCTAGTTGACACCGCAAGACGTCGATCCTGCAGACTAGTATGATTATTCAACCTATTTGGCCAATCGAGAGAAGAAGTATAAAAAGTAGTAAATAAAACAAACAAGTCCACAAGTCACAACAATATAATTATATATATAATGAAGGAGAAAGGTACAACAATCCACAATGAGTACAAAAGTGAGAACATGGCTTATGCCCGGTACATGCCAAAATGGAATCAAATCTCTCTCTTAAGACAACACACGGAAGCGGTAACTAAAAAACTCGTCATCACCTGGCGCTGAGCTGCGGTAGTAGTAGTGTGCGGTAACTGCTCCTCAGGTCCCGCCACCTTGTCCTGCGGGTCGTATTTGTGCTCCAGCTCCTCGATATCCAACGGTCAGAACCAATCATTAGTCATAATGACTAAGCCATTTTGTCCATGCCTCACCCCTGCAACTCCTAGGTACCGAGCGGGAGGATGAAGCGGAGGACAACACAGGGTATAAAAAGTTATGCAGGTGACAGTGGATCTATTCTTACATGGTTATATTCCAACCGATATATCTCTACTCTAGCAATTCAATATAGTACATGTAAGGTATATAAAATGCAATTGAAAAGGAGTGCAGTAAGTAAAGTAAAGGAGCAAAAAGTAAACTCTCTACTGCTACACTTACATCATAGGAGTACCTTAACCTATATAAATGCCCATACAAACTTATAAGTTAAGTTTTCTTAAATATAACATATCAATAAAAAGAGCCCATACTAATTTTTATGAAAAGGGTCTGTAATGCATATGACCTAGGTATGTATGTATTCTATGATATGTTATGCGGGTTATGGTTCATACAAGTGCAACTCACACACATGACTTTGTGATCACAAACTTTTAGTTACCACTTTTTGGAGTTAGCTTAACTCTTGGGTACCACCATTGTGGCTATGGCAGCAGCGGATCGGGCATCTTCGCATCTTAGGCGTGTATACACACTACCAGGCATATACCCTTTATACGTCGTTGTACACATCCTAGGTGCACATTCTAGAGTCTTTGTGTACTAATTTACTTAAAAATTAACCAGTCTTTTTGGACGAGTGTGTGTTTCCGGGGATCGTCCCGTATACTATAGTGTAAAACAACCCACTGGCCCCTCAAACTCTCACACTTCGCTAGATTTACCATACCGCCATTGGCTCCAAGATGTGTTCCTCCCGTCTGTGGTTGGACCACGATACCTTGACCAAGGGAACCTTCTTCCATAGAACTTGAATCGTTGTATCATTGATTTGACCTGGCTCTAAACAAACTAATCTATCAGGTGATACTGGGCCTACTGTAGTGTTAATATGCTACTGTGGCCGAAAGAGAGCTCTCTAAAGTGAGGAGACGTAGAAGACATCGTGTAGAGTCACTAACTCTAGCGGCACCTGCAGCCGGTAAGCAATGGACCGATCAGCTTAGGATAAAGTATGGTCCCATAAATTGAGGGTAGAGGTTCATGTGCATCGAAATCCCGCGACACACCATACACCGGATGTATCTTCAAGAACACCATGTCCCCTACCAGGAACTCCACCTTTCGATGTCTCGCATCGTAGTACTTTTCCTGCTTACTCTGTGCATCCAGCTTTTGATCCCTTATTAGCTGTATCTGAGTATATTTAACCTCAATATAATTCGATCCAATTGCCCTAGGGTCCTCATCCTGGACCCAAGATTGTGGTGTCTGACACTTTATTCTGTATAGGGCCTCAGATGGTGCCATCCCAATGCTCGCTTTGTGACTGTTATTGTAGGAAAACTCAATCAGTGGCAACAATCTCTCCCAGGGCTTCCCCATGTACAATATACAAAGATGCAGCATATCCTCCATAGTTTGATTCGTCCGATCAGTTTGGCCATCAGTTTGCAGATGGAAAGCGGTGCTAAAAGCAAGCTAAGAACATAAGTGTGCATGCACCACTCTCCACTCCCTATAGGTGAACCGAACGTCATAGTCCGAGCCAGAGGTGTATCGGGAATACTTGAACTCCTTAGTCATCGAGTGTGATATACGGGAGCGCATCAGGACACAACAGAGGCTGGATGAAGCAATGCAGTGCTATGAAAATCGTCACACTAAACGAAGTACGGTGACTCTAGCGAAGTGTGAGGGTTTTAGGGGCCAGTGGGATGTTTTACACTGCGGTGTGGAGGACGATCCCCAAAAACGCACACTCAACCAAAAAGACTGATTGATTTGCCAACAAATTAGTATGAAATTACTCTAGAATATGCACCTAGACGTGTACGAAGGCGTGCGAAGGGTCTAGGCCTGGTAGTGTGTATACCCACCGAGGATGCGGAGACGCGCGCTCTGCTGCTGCTATAGTTACAACGGTGGTACCCGAGAGTTAAGCTAACTCAAAAAATTTTCAACTAAAAGTCTGTGATCACATGTTCGTGTGTGTGAGTTGCACTTGTATTAACCATAACACGCATAACATATTATAGCATATATATAAGCCAAGGTCATACGCACTGCAGACCCTTGTCATATAAATTAGTATGGGATTTTTATATGCTACGTTATATTTCAGAAACCTTAACTTATAAGTTTGTATGGGCATTCATATAAGTTAAGGTACTCATGTGATGTTAGTGTAGCGGTAGATAGTTTACTTTCTACACCTTCTTTACTTTACTTACTGCACTCAGTTTTAGTACTGTTTTATATACCTTACTCGTAATATATAGAACTGCTAGATTAGAGATATATCTTTTGTAATATAACCATGTTAGAATAGGTCCACTATCATCTGCTTTCCTTTTATACCTTATTATCCTCCGCTTCATCCTCCCACTCAGTACCTAGGAGTTGCGGCGGTGAGGCGGGGACAAAATGGCTCAGTCTTTATGACTAACGGTCGGTCGTGACCGAAGGAGATCGAGGAGCTGGAGCACAAACGCGACCAGCAGGATGAGGTGGTAGGACCTGAGGAGCTGTTTACGCACACTACTACTATCGTAGCTCAGCGTCAAGTGATGACGTGTGTTTCTGTTATTGCTTCTGTAAAGTGTTGTTGTGAGAGAGATATTTGATTCCATTTTGGCATGTACCGGGCATAAGCTTAGTTCTCACTTTTGTACTCATTGTGGATTGTTATACCTTTCTACTTAATTATATATTTATATATAATGATATTGTGGTTACCTGTGGACTTATTTGTTTTATTTACTAATTGTTATATTTTTTCTCTCGATTAACCAAACAGTTTGAATGATCGTACTAGCCGGCAGGATCGGCGTCTTGTGGTGTCGACTAGCCAGTATGTTAGTGTCACCGTAAGGGGGTGGTTCTGGGAATAAGATGGTGTAACCTCCTTAGTGGGGGGGAGGGGGCGGGGTCTTACAAACTTGTATCACTTATGAACTGGTATTAGAGGGAAATTTCGATCCTCTGACATGTGTGTTATGGGCCCACCACGCTTCCGCTACATAGTTTGTCTACAAACTAATGCTCGAGCGGGGTGACCCAGTATTGTAAACTTCTTTCTCATATGAAATTTTGTCAAGTTATACCAGTTTATAAGACTCCCTCCCCACTACCAAGGAGGTTACCCGGTATTATGCCCAGAACAGTCGCCTTACGGTGAGACTATCATACGAGCTAGTTGACAATGCAAGACACCTATCCTGTCGGCTAATACAATCATTCAACCTATTTTGCTAATCAAGAGAAGAAGTATAACCAGTAGTAAATAAAACAAACAAGTCTACAAGTCATAACAATATCATATATATATATATATATAATGAAGGAGAAAGGTACAACAATCCACAATGAGTACTAAAGTGAGAACATGGCCAAGGCCCAGTACATGCCAAAATGGAATCAAATCTCTCTCACAACAACACTATGCGGAAGTGGTAACGGAAACACTCGTCATCACCAAACGCTGAGTTGCGGTAGCAGTACTGCGCGTTAATAGCTCCTCAGGTCCTACCACATCATCTTGTTTGTCGTGCTTGTTCTCCAGCTCCTCGATCTCATACAGTCACAACCGACCATTATTCTTATAGACTAAGCCATTTTGCCCTCGCCTCACCCCCACAACTCCTAGGTACTGAGCAGGAGGACAAAATGGAGAACAACAAGGGGTATAAAAAGGAAAGTAGATGACAGTTGATCTATTTTAACATGGTTATATTCCAACATATATATCTCTACTCTAGCAGTTCTATATAGTACGTGTAAGGTATATTAAATAGTACTAAAAAGGGGTATAGTAAGTAAAGTAAAGAAGGATCATAAAGTAAGCTATCAACCACTACATTAACATCATAGGAGTACCTTAACATATATGAATGTCATACAAAATTATAAGTTAACGTTTCTGAAATATAACTTTTCAATATAAAAGAGCCCATACTAATTTATATGATAAGGGTCTGTAGTGCGTATGACCTAGGTATGTACGTATGTTATGATATGTTATGCGTGTTATGATTCATACAAGTTCAGCGTCTCCACATACTAGGCGGGTATACACACTACCAGGCATAGACCCTTTGTATGCCTCCATACACGTCGTATGTGCACATTCCAGAGTCTTTGCATACTAATTTGCTGGGAAATCCACCAGTCTTTTTGTTCGAGAGCGCATTTTCAGGGATCGTCTTCCAGACAACAGTGTAAAACAACCCACTAGCCCCTCAAACCCTCAGACCTCGCCAGAGTCAACGTACCACCATCGGCTCCCAGGTGTGTTTCTCCCCTCTGTGGTTGGACCACATCACCTTGACTAAAGGGAACCTTCTTCTTCTACAACACTCGAATCATTGTATCATCGATCCAGACTTGCTCTAAACATACTAATCTATCCGGTGTTACCGAGTTTGCTATAGTGGTAATATGCTGCTCTAACCGAAGGAGAGCTCTCTGAAGCAAGGAAACGTGGAAGAAATTGTGTTGAGTCCCAAACTCTAGTGATAGCTCCAACTATTAAGCAAAGGGACCGATCCGCTCCAGGATCAAGTATGGTCCCATAAATCGAGTCCTGAGATTCTTGTACCTCCATACCCACGAGACACCATGCACCGGACGTATCTTAAAGAATACCTTATCCCCCACCTGGAACTCCACCTTTCGATGCCTCGCATCATAGTACTTGGTATGCCTACTCTATGCCTCCAGCTTCAGATTCCTGATTAGCCATATTTGAGCATCTATATCCTCAATATAATCAGATCCAAGTTCCCTAAGGTCCTCATCCTGGACCCATGATAGTGGTGTCTAACACTTTCTTCCGTATAGGGCCTCAAATGGTGCCATCCCAAAGCTCGCCTAGTGATTTTTGCTGTAGGAGAAATCAATCAGTGACAACAGTCTCTTGCAAGGCTTCCCCGTGTCCAGTATACATAAACGCAGCCAATCCTCCATTGTCTGGTTGGTCCGCTCAGTCTGGCTATCAATCTGTAGATGGAAAGATATGTAAAAAGCAAGCTGAGAACCTAAGTATGACTGCACCGCTCTCTGCTCCCTTAAGGTGAACTGACAATCACAGTCCTAGCCAGAGGTTTATCTAGAGTACTTGAACTCCTTGTTCATCAACTATGACATACGGGAGCGCATTCGGACATAACAGAGGTTGGATGCAGCTTTGGAGCCAGTATTTAAAGCCCTAGAAAGGGGTGAGTCAGAGGATTATTCATTGTGTAATGACCTTATTCAATTTCGTGGTCGTGTTTATATACCCATTGGAGGTGGTATCCGGGATGATATACTCAGGGAGGCACACTATTCTCAATACTCGGTTAACCCCGGAATCACAAAGATGACATCGGACCTATGAAGGAGCATGTACTGAATGGTGATGAAGAGGGAAATCAAATATTATTTGACATATTGTGATGCCTGACAACGGGTAAAAGTAGAGTGCAAGAGCCCAAGAGGACTACTTCAGTCATTGCTGGTGCCAGAATTGAAGTTCTAGGATATAGTTATGGACTTCATGCATGGTTTGCCTCACTCTCACTCTGTACACGATTCTATTTGGGTCATTGTCGATAGACTGACATAGGTGGCCCGATTTATACTAATCAGGAAGGAAAATCCAGTTGTTGTTTTGGTGAGGTTGTTTTTGGAAAAGTATGTAGGGTACAACAATGTCCTCAAGACGATTATGTTGGACCGTGACGGTCAGTTCAACTCTAGGGAGTGGAGTGCGGTGCAATCGTACTTAGGTTCTCAGCTTGCTTTTACCACCGCTTTATATCCGCAGGTCGATGGCCAGACTGAGAGGACCAACCAGACTATGGAGGATCTGTTGTGTTTATGTATACTGGACATGGGTAAGCCCTGGGAGAGATGGTTGGCACTGATTGAGTTCTCCTACAATAGTCACCAGACGAGCATTGGGATAACACCAAATGAGGCCCTATATGGAAAAAAATGTCGGACACCACTCTCTTGGGTCTAGGATGAGGATCCCAGGGCACTTAGATCTTATTATATTGAGGATATAAATGCTCAGAAACGGGTGATTGTAGTCTACTAATCGTGAAGAGAATTGGAACCGAACTAGCAATCTAACTAGGAAAGTATACCTATCGAATTGTAGCTAGGGGACACAAGTGTCGTATTAAGATCCGGGAACTGTTGAGTAATCTTACTCACATGAAGAACATTATCTTTTCGAAAGAACTTTTTTAAGAAAAGTGAAATAAAGAAAAGAAATATTGCAATTAACAAAAGAAATATTACGCTAAAAATAGAACTACTTGTAGTTTAATAAAGAGATAATAAAAGCGATTACAATGAGGGGTTAAAATGATGAAATAGAAATGCACTCGATCAAGAATCACCTCGGCAAAAGTTGATTAAAGACGCGATAATAAATCTAAACTTAATTGGGTAAAGGTCCTTGACCGTGGAGGTTCCCAAAGCATGAACACGCTTCTCTCGAAGTCGTGCCAAATTGAGTTTAGGAAGGTCCGACAAAACGCACATCTAAATCGGAGTCCTAAAGCTCGCTTTACGAGGTGAACATCAGAATTGGATTTCACTCAAATCCGGGAGATTTAACGTCTTCCTCTCTCGAGGGGTGCGTAAAACTCTCTTTACTCTTGAGTGTTCACTCCAAACTATGACCCTCTCGGCTAAATAAGAGTGGAAACAAAAAACGAAATGATATATCGATGATATATCTCTACACAAGATTATTCAAGAGTAAATCTAAGACCTAAACCCTAAAAAGAAAAAGGTAAACTAACGCGTCATAACTTAATCAACTCGAGCCTCGGATCATCATCATCGAGTACTAGGAGTATTAGTTAATCATGGTTAAGTGGAGGAAGAGAGATGAGTTGGAGTGCATGGAGATGAAATGGAGACAAATAAAAATAAACACACTTTATATAAATACAACGAGATCTTACAACTTGAAGTAAAATACAATTACATTTACATGGACTGAAAAGTAGGCTAACATTAACACTAAACTACTAAATAAATTACAAGAGCTATTACAAAAGAGTAGAACTAAAACAGAATTAAAAACAGCTAAAAATGAGAAAGGGAGAGAGGAAGAACAATAAAGAAAGAGCTGAAAATGGCAGCACTTCCCATCTCCAAAATTTCTCTGTTCAAGACACAAGGGGTGGGGCTCAATTTATAGAAGTTTCAAAGAGTAGGACATGCCCACGCCTCCTATCATGCACGGAGGTTTACCTCGACACAAAATCTGGCGGGAAATGATGATTGCCTCTGTACGGGC
Source organism: Platanthera zijinensis (assembly GCA_039513925.1). Taxonomy (NCBI): domain Eukaryota; kingdom Viridiplantae; phylum Streptophyta; class Magnoliopsida; order Asparagales; family Orchidaceae; genus Platanthera; species Platanthera zijinensis. The sequence goes on along the minus strand of CM077081.1, from coordinate 168,024,693 downwards.
GACGTGCATTAATGGCGGCAGCAGGCTTTGTGGAATAGCGGGACTTATTCTCTGGCAGTAGGCTTTATGCAGGGAGGGCTCGACGAATGACAAAGTGGTCGAGCAGGAGGAGTTCGATGAAGAAGGGATGAATCAGGAGGAGTTCAACGAAGAAGGGAAGAATTCGTTGAACGACGAAGGATTCTTCTAACAGAGAAGGATTTGTCGAACGGAGAAGGGAGCTCTACAAAGAATGGAAGAATTCATCGAACGGAGAAGAGGCGTTCGACAAATAGGGAAGAATTCGTCGAATGAAGAAGAGGAGAAGGTGTGTTCGACGAATTTGAATAATTCATTGAACACAGAAGAGAGACGTTTGACGAATGGTGGATGAAGGCAGAGTTCAACGAATGGTAAGAATTCATCGAACTCAGAAAAGGCATTCGACAAACGGGGAGTGAAGGAGGATTTCGAAGAACACGGGATGATAGCGGAGTTCGACGAACGGTGGATGAAGGCGGTGTTCAACAAATTGGAAGAATTCATCGAACGCAGAAGGGAGGCATTCGATGAGTGGCAGATGAAGGCAGAGTTCGACAAACAAGGAAGAGTTTGTCGAATGATGAATGAAGGCGGAGTTTGACGAATAGGGGATGAAGGCGGAGTTCAATGATTTCGAAGAATTCGTCGAAAGCAGAAGGGAGGAATTCGACGAATGGCGGATGAAGGCAGAGTTCGACGAACTAGGAAGAGTTCGTCGAACACAGAAGAGGCGTTCGACGAATGCCTGATTGATGAATTCTGAGCTCGACGAATCCTGGCTGAAAAACTACAAACCTGCAAAGAAAAGAGAATACATTAGTGGTATTAATATAAATACAAAAGTAAGTAAAAATTAAGTTTTGAAAACATGATTTAATTACAAAAAGAACTAAAAATTCCCAAAAGTTTAGACTACAAAATGCACTATCAAATTCCCCCAAGCTTAAGCTTTGCTTGTCCCCAAGCAAACAAATAAAAACTAGCTAACATAAAAGTGACTAATCAAAATGTTCTAATTATGCTAACACAAGTACTATGCAAAATTCTAAATAGGGAGAAGGTGAAACGTGAATCTAAAACAATTACTTAGGCCTAGTTTAATAGTTTAAAAACATTACTAACTAAAATAAAACATCCATAATTTAATCAAAATTCTTTAAATAAATTTAAGCAAAGCAACAAAATGAACAAATGCATTGAGTTGTTACTAGATCCAAGAGACACATTATAACTATATCAATCAAATTACAAAAATTAAAATTTAAATCCAAACATAGCAAATTTACTTTCATTATTTACTTAGCTAAAAATAAAATTCAAACACATGAATCAAAAGGAGTTATTAGGACCAAAACGAATGGTTTCGGATTATGATTAGGAGTGGAATTCAAAGATAAACAAAGAGACGTAAAAATCACACTAAACCAAAATAATGAGTTTCAATAATTTCATCATAAATAAAAATTTTTTCTTTCTTTTTCTTTTCCATTTGCCTTTCTTTACCTCTTTTTTTTATTTTCAAAAAAAAGGCCATAAATAATTTTTCTTTTCATTTTGAATATTGACCAAACAAAAGTAAACAATTCTTTTGAGCATACTTTTTCAAAAAGTTCTCCAAATACATCACAAAAACAAACCTATCATAATCATGAAAATTTTTAATGAAACTAAAAAGGTTAGTGTGATTAGATAGGTTGGAAAATTTTAGCTTTGGTGAAAATGAAATAATAAGTGGAGCTATCAATTGAAATCGGAAAAAAGCTCAAAAGTGGCAAACTAGGGATAAAAAAATTTAGGTTGGCAAGAAGGCTCAAACGAAAAAAAACGGCCTTAATCATTTCCATGCTTAAAAATTTATCAAAAGCATTAGCTTTGAAAATTTTCAAAAAACAAATCCTAGATAATAAATGAAGACTAATGAAATTATCATAGAAATAGAAATAATAAGAGACTTGGATCGTTCACATCACCTACGCTAATCAAAAGTTGACATTACAAAAATTAACCAAAAAAGGAAAATAGTGGATGAAAGATTTTTAAGAAGTAAAGAAAATAAAGAATAAAAACTATAATAAAAATGCGAGTTTTAGAAAAACGTGTCACATTAACATGATACAGTGAATTAGAAACACAGTATGGTCAACATTTTACTTATGAAATATAATTAAAAAATTGATTAGAGAGATTATAATTACCTAAGTCGATAAATGGAATTTTGAGAAAAACAAAACAAAAACAAGGGGTAGTATTGAAAAACAAAAATTAGTTTAACCTATTAAAGTAAAAACAAATAACATAAATTTTTTTATTTTGAAATATTATCTTTTCTTTTAAAGATATTATCTTTTTTTTAGATTTTTAAGATATATAAAAAAAATTTAATTTTAAGTTTAAAAAGGAAACAAAACAAAAATTAGAAAAAGAGGAAATCCTCCCCCAAGCTTAAAATGGACCTATTCCTTAATGGAGAAAGGAGAGGAAAGAGAGAGAGAGAAATTAAAATAGAAATGAAAGTACAGAATTGAAAAAATAGGTACTTCCCCGGATTTATGCCTTGCGAATGTTGTGTGATGTCGCGCCCCCATGCTTGCGCTTTGGAACTTCTTGAAATATAATCATTGTACTTCGTGATGGATTCAGCGTCGTTTGAGCTCGACGCAACAAAATAATATTGTCCAAGAATAATTTGTCAAAAATAATAATTAAAGTTATAACAAAAATAAAAAGTATTATGTTACTCAAAGTTCATGCAGAAGAAACTTAATATTCTTCGGACTGACATCATCATAATAAGAAAAATAGAGTTTAAGACGCTGCTCATTCACTTTGAAATCACCCTTATCAGGGTGTGAAATTAACACAGTGCCATACGAAAAAACCTCTTTAACTGAAAATAGCCATGACCATCGTGACTTTAACTTGCCAGGAATTTAACATAAATGCGAATTATATAAAAGAACTTGGTCGCCCGGCTTAAAGGTTTTTGGGTGCCTTAAATGTTTATCGTGAAAACGTTTCGTCCGCTCTTTATAAAATTTGTTATTTTCGTATGCGTAAGAGCGCCACTCATCGAGTTCATTAAGTTGGAATTTTTGAAAATCGCTGACAGAGTGGGGATCGAAATTTAAAAACCTTAGGCCCAAAAATCACGGTGTTCTAATTCTACAAGTAAATGGCACGATTTTCCATAGACTAACTGATACGTCGTACAACCGATGGCGATTTTGTACGCAGTTCGGTTGGCCCATAGAGCATCGTCAAATTTGGTTGAGCAGTCTTTTCTAGATGTGGGAACAGTCTTTTCTAAAATTCTTTTAATCTCTCTGTTCACAACTTCAAATTGTCCGTTAGTTTGGGGGTGGTAGGCAGTTGAAATCTTATGTGTAACGCCATATTTTATAAGAGTTTTGGATAATTTCTCATAATAAAAATATGAAGCCCGATCGCTAACGATGGCTTGTGGTGTACCGAATTGAGAAAATAATTTTTTTAAGAAAGTAATTACGACTCGGCATTCATTAGTAGGAAGAGCTTGGGCCTCAGCCCATCGTGAAACATAATCTATATCAACTAAAATAAACTTGTTCCTGAAGCTAGAAGGAAGAAGGCCAAAAAAATCAATTCCCCAGAGGTCAAAAACTTCGCACTCAAGTAAATAATTTTATAGCATTTCATTTTATTGGAAATGTTTCCGACTGTTGGCAACTATCACACTTACTCACAAAAGCTTGCACGTCTTTAAACAGTCTAGGCTAGTAAAAACCCGCGGAAAAAAATTTATAAGCGGTGTGCAGCTTGATAGTGAACATAAGTCGGTCCTTCATGTAAGTGTTTTAGAATATCTTATCCTTCCTCAAAATAAACGCATCTCCTTATCACCTGGTCCGCACAAACTCGAAAAAGAGGCGGGTCCTCACAAAAATAGTTCTTCAACTCAGAAATAAATTTCTTCTTTTGCTGAGAGGAGAACTCTTTCGGGAGGACACGAGCCACTAAATAGTTGCCAGTGTTTGCAAACCAGGGGGCAAGAGAAGTGTTAATTGAAAGCAGCTTCTCATCAGGAAAATAATCATTTAAATATTTTTCATCTAAATTTTTTATATACGGATTATCTAATCATGAGAGATGGTTGGCGGCAATATTCTAGGCACCTCACTTATCATAAATTTCTAAGTCAAACTCCTTGAGGAGTAAGACCCAGCGAATCAGGCGCGGCTTAGCATCCGTCTTAGCAAGAAGATACTTGAGGGTCGAGTGGTCCGTGAAAACGATAATTTTTGAAAGCATAATGTATTGTCTGAATTTATCGAAGGAGAAGACAACAATTAGGAGCTCTTTCTCCGTCGTGGTGTCATTCTCTTGTGCAAGTGTTAGTGTTTTACTTGCGTAATAGATGGGGTAGAAGTTCTTAGATATGTGATGCTAAAGATCACGGCAGTGAACCGGTCGCACAAGTAATATAAAATGGGCCAGTTTTCCCAATTATCAATCTCTCAAGGAACACAGTAAGGTGGAGTTAATTTTGAGGAGGACTTGAGATTGAAGTCCTTAGGTCGACGGTAACGATGGGGGTTTTGATTGTTGCGGAAAAAGAAAATAAAACACTATCAACTACTCCTATGCAACGTCGTTATGCGAAGCTTCGTCAGGCGGGATGGAAGACTAGTCGGGCCGTTATGCACCGAATTACTAGGCGGATGGGCGAGTAGGCTTGCGGAATGAGGGTCGAGAGCACCTCTTCGCAATGCACGCCACTAGCAATTGCTAGTGCGATAAGGGTGGATGGAGGTGGATGGAACAAGGCACACCTCAAGCAATAAATAACGAAATACAAATCACATAGACATGATTTCATATAAACGTATTCTACAATTAAGCGTAGATCATCTATAAATGAAGTTTACAACAACACATAAACAACAACAAAGGAAGAACAAGACAAGAGATCGACCCTATCCGAAGTCTTGCTGAGGATTCACGGTATGAATCGTCGGGTTGTCAATCCGCGTCAAAGCTCAGTCCTAGACTTCGTCCGGGGTAGAGAAGGGCTGTCACCACCTTCCAATGGCCCATCCTCTTCGTCTAACGATAGCGGAAGAAAGTTGCAAGCTTCCCCTTGCTTGGTGGATATGGCGCCAAAACTTGAAATAGAGCCCGAGAGATGACGGAGGAGGCCAAGGGGATGCTCCGGCTTTGATTTGGCGGTGAAAGCTTGCCCGGAGCCTCTCGCTAAGGTGGAGGATGAAGGAAAATGGCGGAAACCTTCGTCGGGGATGAAAACGACGGAAGAAATCGGGGGTTTTTTATTAGGGCGAGACCTGTGCTATTTATAGAAAACAGAATTAAACACTGCGCACGATCACAGGCGCACGACCAGTGGTCGTGCACGCTATGGCCCGTGATCGTGCGATATGGCGGAAGAACTTGCACAAAAGAAGGCTTGATTGCGCACAACCGGCAATGCACGAGCAGTGATCGTGCGCGGTATAACTGGTGACCATAAAATTTGGCAGGGGAGAACTATCACAAGAGAAGCCAGACTGCGCACGACCGATGATCGTGCGCTAAAGAGGTCGATGGTCGTGCGTGAGTAAAAATGCACGGCCATTGACTCCTTTTCCAAAAAATGGTGAAAGCCCTATCCCGGATGCCCACACGATCCCCGAACCTGCAGGAAAACTGGATGGGTTGTCGAACATGGCAGTCACAGACATTAATAAAATGCATAGCAAAAGGGAAATACACACACGCACAGAAATAGGCTAAAAAAGTGCACAAGACGTGGAATGTCGCAGCGAACCAAAAGGAGTGCTAATGGCGCTAAATGGTAGTGCAAAGACATGCAAATGAGCCTAGATGAGTCCGGAATTAAGTATAAAATATGGACTCATCACACCCCCAGACTTAACTATTTGCGCGTCCCGAGCAAACACAATCTAAGCAGGCAGGGAAAATAATCTTGCTGACATAGAAATTGAAATACGGAGTAACATGCGAAGTCGCATGCTTGCGTGCATAAAAATACAATAGAAGAAATTCCTAAGTTTGCAAAATAGTTTATATTTTTCACAATGCGTATCAAAATTTTATTACTACTCAAAAATAGAATCACGGTGAATCAACTGGTCACGCATAGGAAGAAAGTAGACGGGCCACTAAGGTGTGCTTTGCCAAAGATCGGGGCTCAAGATCACCTCCAAAGGAATCAACCAATGTCGGGGGCCATACGCTTGCCCGTTCACACTCTCTCCACGACACTAGTTAGACTCAAGCGCAAATCTGTAGGACTTTAGGAGAATCATGGGGCTTGGGTTTCGGTGGTGAACAAAGATAAATAAGAGGGCAACGCACCTAACCCAAGTGAGCTAGCCTAAAAGAATCCCTCAGCAAACCACAATATAACCAGTTGCACCACACCCCTAGACTTGATATTTGCAACATGGGTGTGTGCACCTCCTACTCCAAATCCAAATCATCTCCAAAAACATTTTCAATCAAATTTTTTCTTTTCACTTTTCATTTTCACCTTTTTTTTTAAATCATTTTCTTTTCTTTATCATCTATTTATTTTCATAATTTCAGCAGATATAACTTGGAAGCACTTCCACATTTTTCACAAATAATAACACCACATCACAACCCAACATGAAAATATAACACAATAAGCTCGACTTGGGTGTGCGACTAGGATCGGCTATGAGGCTTTGGTGAAATAATGGTGGAGCTGAATCAAAAGAAGTGTAAGCACAATGGGGCTTAGCGAGGATATGACGTTAGGAACGGTACAAAGCTCAACCGGTCCAAAATGATGGCCTACATAACTCTCACGCTAGACTAACCATGCACCAATGCTTCGAAAGTTGCTTGGGTCAAGTTCTTAGCCACCGAGAAAGATAATCCTTCCTCCCGACTCGAGCAAAACGAGTCTAGTGATGGCTACACACATCCCTACACTACCGTTTGATTCACACCGGATTCACCAACTTTTGAGTAGAATAAAAAGATCTTTATGCAAAATAGAAAAATATTAAACTATAAGCATACAAAAAAATTAAATTTACTCGAATTTCTACACAAGACGAGAGTAGTTGACTAGAAACACAGCAAGGTCAACATTTTAATCCGTCTCACAATCCTAAGCCATCACCATAATTTTCCCAAATCTAACAAAAACAAAAGTTTAACTCGCGGCACGGTAACAGCTAAGCACGTGCTCATGTGGGTGCAATGGTGTGCAATGCAGTGAACTAATAAAAATAAAACTATAAAAGCTTCTAGTATACACATGAAATGTGCACGTGCAAAAGGTAACAAACAATAGCTCTCCCCCAGACATAAACTAAGCAGCATAGCATACGATTTATAAATTTAAATCAAAAAGAGCTAAGGGAAGAGGTTACCTAATGCTCAGCTAGTGAGCATACCAGATGACGCATGAAAAGTAGAAGCAGGCCCGCAAAATGAAGAATCACAACCCCGCCAATACGAAGTTGTCATGAATACCTGTAGGGGTGAGCTCCGCAAAAACAAAAGAAAAATACACAAAAAGAAATGCTAAAAATAAAATAGACATGAAAATAAGAATGCATAAAATAAGATAACTACTGGGGTTACTGTCATCCCAGCACGACTTATTAAATTCTATACAGTTCTAGCTAATGGGCCTATGAAAAGAAAAATGAACAGGTAACTGTTCCATTATCCGTTGTGGTAGCAAGTACCGATACGGAGAAAGAGCAGTTACGCCTCTGCCTAAATAATCATACCTGCTCCTCGCAGGCAGAGGAAATAGGAAGTAAGATAAGGAGGAGGCCTGATCCTCACTCATCTCACCACAAAAAATATCCTTGCCTAACAAGGTATCGTCCACCACAGGTTCGTAGGAAGCGACGGCAGCGACAAAAATGCCAGGCGCATCGACAACCTCACATACCCATGGAGATTCCACCTGTACAGGCTCAGATAAAGAAGGGGGATCAAGAAATAAAGTAGAAGAAAAACTAAAAGAATCAGAAATAGGGAGAGTGATACCGGAATCACTCTCAGCAGGATCCAAGCATAGATCACTGTCGGTGTCATGTGAGTCATGGGGGGGGGGAAGGTGAGACCATGAGGTCCTCGGTGGTGATTTGGACCTCCTCAACCAACCAGGAAGTGGAAACTTCCTCATCAGCAAGGATCTCCTCATCAACACACCTCAGTGCGTCACCGTGTTCCAAGATATAATACTCTCCATTGAAGAGAATAATGTCCTCGTCACACCATGGTGCATCCTCATGTTCCCAATCTCCAAAGGGAACAACATCATCAACCAACTTACTAAAAAGAGGAGTAGATGATTCTTGCAAAGAAAGCGGAGGAACAACAACATCAGAGAAAATAGGTGCAGGTTCCTCCGGGGGTGAATCAAGAAGAGGGGAAGAAGGTATAGAGGGCGATGGTATCGCAATGTCGTCACATCGATCAGTAGAAAGTCTGATGGGTGTATCCATATCAGTCTCCCATAGACAAGATGGTGTTGCGGATACATCATCAGAATCGGAAGGAGCAGCCATTTGAGAGGTGGATGAGACAATCCGTATATCCGGTTCATCATCCGCCTCCAACTGGCGCTAAAATTCTGCGCAATCTTTCAACACATGGTCGGTGCTACGACAACACAAACACCTTTTTCCATTACTCCTTGGTCCAGGTGGGACCGGAGAGGAATATGAAAAAGGTGAAGGCAGAGAAGAGTAGTGACCATAACACTGGGGTACGGTGTATGAAGTACCATAAGACAACGGTGCTCCATACACTGAACCATGAGAATTATGCTCCCATTCTTCAGTGGGGCACTCATCACTGCTATGCCTATAATCCCCGCACAACCGGCAACGGATATTCGCATAAGAATACATGGTGCAGTAAGAAAGAATTCACCACGAGAATTTTCTAAGACAAAAATTAACTACACACAAGCAGATAAATAAAAAGGAATACTTGTTACTGAAATATCAAAATTAGAAAAGGAATAAAGAAAAATAAGCAACAAATTATAAAAACTAAAGCAAAGAAAAATAAAACATGGAATGAACAGATGGAAAAGGGCTTCAATCTATAATCTCCCTCTCCAAAAACGCATACTTTTGTGTTCCCCGGCAACGACACCAAAAATATGATACTAAAGATCACGGCAGTGAATCGGTCGCATAAGTAATATAAAATGGGCGAGTTTTCCCAAGTATCGATCTCTCAAGGAACACAGTAAGGTGGAGTTAATTTCGAGGACTTGAGATTGAAGTCCTTAGGTTGGCGGTAACGATGGGGGTTTTGATTGTTGCGGAAAAAGAAAATAAAACACTATCAACTAATCCTATGCAACGTCGCTATGCGAAGCTTCGTTAGGCGGGATGGAAGACTAGTCGGGCCGTTATGCACCGAATCACTAGGAGGATGGGCGAGTAGGCTTGCGGAATGAGGGTCGAGAGCACCTCTTTGCAACGCACGGCACTAGCAATTGCTAGTGCGGCAATGGTGGATGGAGGTGGATGGAACAAGGCGCACCTCAAGCAATAAATAACGAAAATACAAATCACATAGACATGATTTCATATAAACGTATTCTACAATTAAGCGTACATCATCTATAAATAAGGTTTACAACAAAACATAAACAACAACAAAGGAAGAACAAGACAAGAGATCGACCGTATCCGAAGTCTTGCTGAGGATTCACGGTTGGAATCGTCGGGTTTTCAATCCGCGTCCAAGCTCGGTCCTTAACTGCGTCCGGGGTAGATAAGGGCTGTCACCACCTTCCAATGGCCCGTCTTCTTCGTCTCACGATAGCGGAAGAAAGTTTCAAGCTTCCCCTTGCTTGGTGGATATGGCGCCAAAACTTGAAATAGAGCCTGAGAGATGACGGAGGAGGCCGAGGGGATGCTCCGGCTTTGATTTGGAGGTAAAGCTTGCTTGGAGCCCCTCCCTAAGGTGGAGGATGAAGGAAAATGGCGGAACCTTTCGCCCGGGATGAAAACGGCGGAAGAAATCGGGGGTTTTTTATTAGGGCGAGACCTGCGCTATTTATAGAAAAAAGAATTAAACACTGCGCACGATCACAGGCGCACGACCAGTGTTCGTGCGCGCTATGGCCTATGATCGTGCGATATGGCGACAGAACTTGCACAAAAGAAGGCATGACTGCACACGACCGGCAACACATGAGCAGTGATCGTGCGCGGTATAGCTGGTGACCGTGCGATTTGGCGGGGCAGAACTTTCACAAGAGAAGCCAGTCTGCGCACGACCGATGATCGTGCGCAAAAGAGGTCGATGGTCGTGCGTGAGTAAAAACGCACGACCATTGACTCCTTTGACAAAAAATGGTTAAAGCCCTATCCCGGACGCCCACACGATCCCCGAACCTGCAGGAAAACTGGACGGGTTGTCGAACATGGCTGTCACAAACATTAATAAAATGCATAGCAAAAGGGAAATACACACACGCACAGAAATAGGCTAAAAAAGTGCACAAGACGTGGAATGTCGCAGCGAACCAAAAGGAGTGCTAATGGTGCTAAATGGTAGTGCAAAAACATGCAAATGAGCTCAGATGAGTCTGGAATTAAGTATAAAATATGGACTCATCACACCCCCAGACTTAACTATTTGCGCGTCCCGAGCAAACACAATCTAAGCAGGCAGGGAAAATAATCTAGCTGATATAGAAATTGGAATACGGAGTACCATGCGAGGTCGCATGCTCGCGAGCATAAAAATACAATAGAAGAAATTCCTAAGTATGCAAAATAGTTTATATTTTTCATAATGCGTATCAAAATTTTATTACTACTCAAAAATAGAATCACGGTGAATCAACTGGTCACGCATAGGAAGAAAGTAGACGGGCCACTAAGGTGAGCTTTGCCAAAGATCGGGGCTCAAGATCACCTCCAAAGGAATCCACCAATGTCGGGGGCCATATGCTTGCCCGTTCACACTCTCTCCACGGCACTAGTTAAACTCAAGCGCAAATCTGTAGGACTTTAGGAGAATCATGGGGATTGGGTTTCGGTGAGGTGAACAAAGATAAATAAGAGGGCTACGCACCTAACCCAAATGAGCTAGCCTAAAAGAATCCCTCAGCAAACCACAATATAACCAGGTACACCACACCCTTAAACTTGATTTTTGCAACATGGGTGTGTGCACCGCCTACTCGAAATCAAAATCATCTCCAAAAAGATTTTCAATCAAACATCTTCTTTTCACTTTTCATTTTCACCGTTTTTTTATATCATTTTCTTTTCTTTTTCATCTTTTTATTTTCATAATTTCAGAAGATATAACTTGGAAGCACTTCCACATTTTTCACAAATAATAACACCACATCACAACCCAACATGAAAATATAACACAATAAGCTCGACTTGGGTGTGCGACTAGGATCGGCTATGAGGCTTTGGTGAAATAATGGTGGAGCTGAATCAAAAGAAGGGTAAGCAAATGGGACTTAGCGAGGATATGATGGTAGGAACGGTACAAAGTTCAACCGGGCCAAAATGATGGCCTACATCACTCTCACGCTAGACTAACCATGCACCAATGCTTCGAAAGTAGCTTGGGGCATGTTCTTATCCACCGAGAAAGATAATCCTTCCTCCCGACTCGAGCAAAACGAGTCTAGTGACGGCTACACACATCCCTACACTACTGTTTGATTCACACCGGATTCACCAACTTTTGAGTAGAATAAAAAGATCTTTACGCAAAATAGAAAAATATAAAACTACAAGCATACAAAAAAATCAAATCTACTCGAATTTCTACACAAGACGAGAGTAGTTGACTAGAAACACAGCAAGGTCAACATTTTACTCTGTCTCACAATCCTAAGCCAGCACCATAATTTTCCAAAATCTAACAAAAACACAAGTTTAACTCGCGGCACGGTAACAGCTAAGCACGCGCTCATGTGGGTGCAGTGGTGTGCAATGCAGTGAACTAATCAAAATAAAACTATAAAAGCTTTTATTATGCACATGAAATGTGCACGTGCAAAAGGTAACAAACAATAGCTCTCCCCCAGACTTAAACTAAGAGGCATAGCATACGATTTAGAAATTTAAATCAAAAAGAGCTTTGGGAAGAGGTTACCTAATTCTCAGCTAGTGAGCATACCAGAAGACGCATGAAAAGTAGAAGCAGGCCCGCCAAACAAAGAATCACAACCCGACCAATACGAAGTTGTCAAGAATACCTGCAGGGGTGAGCACCGCAAAAACAAAAGAAAAATACACAAAAAGAAATGCTAAAATGAAAATAGACATGAAAATAAGAATGCAGAAAGTAAGATAACTACTGGGGTTACTGTCATCCCAGCACGACTAATTAAATTCTATATAGTTCTAGCTAATGGGCCTATAAAAAGAAAAATGAACAGGTAACTGTTCCATTATCCGTTGTGGTAGCAAGTACCGATACGGAGAAAGAGCAGTTACCCCTCTACCTAAATAATCATACCTGCTCCTCGCAGGCAGAGGAAATAGGAAGTAAGATAAGGAGGAGGCCTGGTCCTCACTAATCTCAACACAAAAAATATACTTGCCTAGCAAGGTATCTTCCACCACAGGTTCGTAGAAAGCGACGGCAGCGGTAAAAATGTCAGGCGCATCGACAACCTCACATACCCGTGGAGATTCCACCATCACAGGCTCAAATAAAGAAGGGGGATCAAGAAATAAAGTAGAAGAAAAACTAAAAGAATCAGAAATAGGGAGAGTGATCCCGGAATCACTCTCAGCAGGATCCAAGCATAGATCACTGTCAGTGTCATGTGAGTCATGGGGAGGGGAAGGTGAGACCATGAGGTCCTCGGTGGTGATTTGGACCTCCTCAACCAATAAGGAAGTGGAAACTTCCTCATCAGCAAGGATCTCCTCATCAACACACCTCGGTGCGTCACCGTGTTCCAAGACATAATACTCTCCATTGAAGAGAATAATGTCCTCATCACACCATGGCGCATCCTCATGTTCCCAATCTCCAAAGGGCACAACATCATCAACCAACTCCCTAAAAATAGGATTAGATGATTCTTTCAAAGAAAGCAGAGGAACAACAACATCAGAGAAAATAGGTGCAGGTTCCTCCGGGGGTGAATCAAGAAGAGGGGAAGAAGGTATAGAGGGGGACGGTACCGTAATGTCGTCACATCGATCAGTAGAAAGTCTGATGGGTGTATCCACAACAGTCCCCCATAGACAAGGTGGTAATGCGGATACATCATCAGAATCAGAAGGAGCAGCCATTTGAGAGGTGGATGAGACAATCCAGATATCTGGTTCATCATCCGCCTCCAACTGGCGCTGAAATTCTATGGAATCTTTCAACACATGGTCCGTGCTACGACAACACAAACACCGTTTTCCATTACTCCTTGGTCTAGGTGGGACCGGAGAGGAATATGAAAAAGGTGAAGGCGGAGAAGAGTAGTGACCATAAGACTGGGGTACGGTGTATGAAGTACCATAAGGCAACGGTGCTCCATATATTGAACAAGGAGAATTATGCTCCCATTCTTCAGTGGGGCACTCATCACTGCTATGCCTATAATCCCCGCACCAACGGCAACGAATATTCGCATAAGAATACATGGTGCAGCAAGAAAGAATTCACCACGAGAATTTTCTAAGACAAAAATTAACTACACACAAGCAGATAAATAAAAAGGAATACCTGCTACTGAAATATCAAAATTAGAAAAGGAATAAAGAAAAATAAGCAACAAATTATAAAAACTAAAGAAAAGAAAAATAAAACATGGAATGAACAGATGGAAAAGGGCTTCAATCTATAATCTCCCTCTCCAAAAACTCACACTTCTGTGTTCCCCGGCAACGGTGCCAAAAACTTGATGCTGAAGATCACGGCAGTGAACAGGTCGCACATGTAATAAAAAATGGGCGAGTTTTCCCAAGTATCGATCTCTCAAGGAACACAGTAAGGTGGAGATAATTTCGAGGATGACTTGAGATTGATGTCCTTAGGTCGGCGGTAACGATGGGGGTTTTGATTGTTGCGGAAAAAGAAAATAAAACACTATCAACTACTCCTATGCAACGTCGATATGCGAAGCTTCGTCAGGCGGGATGGAAGACTAGTCGGGTCGCTATACACCAAATCACTAGGCGGATGGGCGAGTAGGCTTGTGGAATGAGGTTCGAGAGCACCTCTTCGCAACGCACGCCACTAGCAATTGCTAGTGCGGAAAGGGTGGATTGAGGTGGATGGAACAAGGCGCACCTCAAGCAATAAATAACGAAAATACAAATCACATAGACATGATTTCATATAAACGTATTCTATAATTAAGCGTATATCATCTATAAATGAAGTTTACAACAACACATAAACAACAACAAAGGAAGAACAAGTCAAGACATCGACCGTATCCGAAGTCTTGCTGAGGATTTACGGTTGGAATCGTCGGGTTGTCAATCCGTGTCCAAGCTCGGTCCTCAACTGCGTCCGGGGTACAGAAGGGCTGTGACCACCTTCCAATGGCCCGTCTTCTTCGTATCATGATAGCGGAAGAAAGTTGCAAGCTTCCCCTTGCTTGGTGGATATAGCGCCAAAACTTGAAATAGAGACCAAGAGATGACGGAGGAGGCCGAGGGGATGCTCCGGCTTTGATTTGGTGGTGAAAGCTTGCCCGGAGCCCCTCCCTAAGGTGGAGGATGAAGGAAAATGGCGGAACCCTTCGTCGGGGACGAAAACGGCGGAAGAAATCGGGGGTTTTTTATTAGGGCGAGACCTGTGCTATTTATAAAAAATAGAATTAAACACTGCGCACGATCACAGGCGCACGACCAGTGGTCGTGCGCGCTATGGCCCGAGATCGTGCGATATGGCGGCAGAACTTGCACAAAAGAATGCATGATTGTGCACGAGTAGTGATCGTGCACGGTATAGCTGGTGACCGTGCGATTTGGCGAGGCAGAACTTTCACAAGAGAAGCCAGACTGCGCACGACCGATGATCGTGCGCAAAAGAGGTCGATGGTCGTGCGTGAGTAAAAACACACGAGCATTGACTCCTTTGCCAAAAAATGGTGAAAGCTCTATCCAGGACGCCCACACAATCCCCGAACCTGCAGGTAAACTGTACGGGTTGTCGAATATGGCAGTCACATACATTAATAAAATGCATAGCAAAAGGGAAATACACACACGCACAGAAATAGGCTAAAAAAGTGCACAAGACGTGGAATGTCGCAGCGAACCAAAAAGAGTGCTAATGTCGCTAAATGGTAGAGCAAAGACATGCAAATGAGCCAAGATGAGTCTGGAATTAAGTATAAAATATGGAGTCATCAATATGCGTTGACCTAATACGGCTCCCACTGCGAAACTACTCGCATTGAACATAATCTCAAAGGGAAGGTCCCACATCGAAGCTTTCATAATTTGGGCATTAATTAACTTTTCTTTTATTAATTCAAAGGCAGATAGGCAAGGTTCGTCAAAAATAAATGGGGTTTGTTTTTACAGAAGATGAGTAAGGGGTTTGGTGATTTTGGAGAAGTCTTTAATGAAATGGCGGTAGAAGCGAGCGTGACCTAGGAAACTACTTATAGCTTTTACATTCGTAGGCGGCTGCAGTTTCTTGATAACTTCTATCTTAGCTATATCTACTTCAATTTCTTGGGCAGAAATCTTATGACCCAAAACTAACACCTCCCTCACCACAAAATGGCATTTTTTCCAATTTAGGGCGAGGTTAGTTTCTTCGCTTCTTTCTAATACATTTTCTAAGTTTTCTAAACAACTATCGAAGGCATCGCCGAACACAGAGAAATCATCCATAAACACCTACATTATGCTTTCTACGTACTTGTCAAAGATAGCGAGCATACATCACAAGAATGTAGCTGGCGCACTGCACATCCCAAACGAGATTCTTCAGTAAGTGAAGGTTCTAAAAGCACAAGTAAACGTAGTTTTCTCCTATTCCTCAGGAGAGATGTTGATTTTAAAGTACACCGAGAAGCCATTGAGAAAACAGTAAATGCTAAGGTCGGATAATCGCTCTAAGATTTGTTCGATGAATGGTAAGGGAAAGTCACCCTTGCGGGTTTCGTCGTTTAACATATGATAGTCAATACACATTTGCCATCCCATCACCGTGCGTGTCAGGATTAAGTCCTTATTATCATTACTAACTACATGTATCCCTCCCTTTTTTGGCAATACCTGAACTGGGCTAACCCACTTACTATCAGAAATAGGATAGATAATTCCTGCATCAAACAGCTTCATAAACTCTCCCTTAACTACTTCTTTCATATTGGGATTTATGCGGCTCTTAGGTTGGATGGAATTACGTGAATTATCTTCCATTAGGATTTTGTGGGTACAAAAAGATGGGCTTATGCCCTTGATATCGGAAATCTGCCAAGCAATAGCTTGGTGATGTTTACGTAAAACTAGAAGGTGTTTATCATTTTGCACTTCAGTTAGGTAGGCCGAAAATATTACTGGTAGTTTAGAATCTTTTTCTAAGAAGCCATACTTAAGATGTTCAGGTAGTTCTTTAAATTATATGGTAGGGGGTTCTTCATATGATGATATGGAAGTTCTTTCCATTTCAAAAATAATATCTTCGTAGACTTTAACTTTATACGGAAAATTGGAAAGGGTGGAGTCCGCGGTAATGGCCGTTTCTTGCAGAAATTTATTGGGAAGAGTTTATGAAAAAAAAATTAGAAATCTCACTTTAACTTTCAGAAAGGTATTAGGAAGATTCTTCCCTTAAGGAATCTAATAAAAAATAGGAGTCGTCATTCCCTAGGGTGTTCTTCATCGAATGGGTGATAGAAAAAGTTACTTCATTATCGCCTACTCAAAGGAAGAGCTTATAATTGCTTATTTTAATGATAGCTCGAGAGGTGGAAAGGATGGGTCGGCTAAGGATCAGGGGAACCTCGACGTCTTCTTCGATGTCTAATATGACGAAATCTATTGGGAAGATTAATTTGTCGACTTTGACTAGAACATCCTCACCTATTCCTAACGGGTACTTAATGGATCTATCGGTCAGCTGGATACTCATATGCGTGGTGTTGAGGCTACCAATTCCTAACTTCTTGAATAACGAGTGGGGCATCAGGTTGATACTCGCACCTAAGTCAGCGAATGTGTGCTTGACAAAAAGATTACCAAAGACACAAAGAATAGAAAAACTACCCAGATCACTAATCTTCTTTGACAAACCGTTTGTCAAGACTACAGAGCACTCGACATTTAGTGTGACATGCGATAAGTTTTCTAACTTCTTGTTATTAGTCAGGAGGTTCTTTAGGTACTTAGCATACTTCGAAATCTAGGAGATTGCTTCATGGAAGGGTAGATTTATGTGGAATTTCTTAAATATTTCTAGGAAGTGGGCGTATTGATCATCCTGATATTTCTTGTTATGTTTGGAAGGGTATGGTTGAGTTAGATCATCTTTAAGGATGGGTGGTGGAGTGAGATCTTTCTCTACAATAGAGAGAGGTGTGATAACTTATTTTTCAACTGAGGGTGGAATTTTTAAAATGGTGGCGGTGCTTGCCCCGGGCTCTTCGCTAACCATACCAGAATCCCACTTCCCACTCCGAAGAGTTATAGCTTTCGCTTGCTCCCTTGGGTTGGGCTCTGTATTAGCAGGAAGAGACCCGACAGGTCATTCAGATATAATTTTGTGATTTGTCCTACTTGATTCTCTAGACTTTTAACGCTTTCGGCTAGGGTTCTTATAGTACCGTCATTTGTGTTTATTTTTTAGAAAGAAACTCCTCCAAGCTTGGAGGTTTTGGATAATTTTGTAGAGGTGGAGGTGGTGCAAAAAAATCATTTTGTGGCGGTGGCCACATCGCGTTTGAATGGTTACTCCACCAAAAATTAGGGTGGTTTTGTAAAGCAGGATTATAATTATTCGGAAAAGCAAAGCCCGGCGTGGGACAACTAACAGCAGAAAAATTATGAAAAACTTTTCTCGGCATATTATTAACATAATATAATTGTTCGGGGGTAGAAGATGTAGATTTCCATACCTGAGGGGCGGAGGCAGCAGTCATCTCCGTTATCTTCATCCTTATAATTTCAACTTGTAGAAATTGCTGGGAGACGTTGTCCACTTCAAATATACCTATAGGTTTTTTTGGGATGGACCTAGGCACATTTCACTGATATGTGTTCATGTCTATGTCCTTGAAAATCTCAAGAGCTACTTCCGGTGTTTTGTTGTTTAAGGTACCATCGGAAGCTGCATCTATCATTTGCTTTGTGCTTTGATTTAGCCCATTATCAAACTTCTGCACTTATAACCATACAGGCAGTGCGTGATGGGGGCATCTTCTTAAGAGTTATTTAAATCTTTCCCAGGTTTTATACAAAGTTTCAGAATCTATTGGTCCAAGGCAGAAATATCGTCCCTAAGATTTGCGGTTTTAGCTGGCGGAAAATACTTCGCAAGACATTTTTTCAGTTAGTTTATTTCAGGTGGTGATGATGTTTTTTGGTAGTGTTCAGCCATTGCTTAGCCTTGGTTCTTACGGAGAAAGGTAAGAGTCTTATCTTAATAGCATCATTTGTGATACCATTAATCTTGAAGGTTTCACAAATCTCAAGAAAGCTAGCTATATGCGCGTTCGGATCTTCATCTTGAAGTCCGTCATATTGCACATACTGCTGCACCATTAGAATTATGTTAGGCTTAAGTTCAAAATTACTATTAGTTATAGTAGGGCAAACTATGCTTGATTTTGTACCCTCTAGATTAGGCCGTGTATAATAAAACATAGGCCTATGTAGGGATTCCTCTACGATGGGCTCTTCCATTCTTATAGTAGAAATAGAATCAGAATCCTAAATCGGTAGTTGTAGAGTAGGACCTTAATATCGCAATCTCCTCCGAAGATAACGCTCAATTTCGTGGTCAAAGTCCAAAATATCCGATGGATTTCCGCGGGTAATGCACTAGCAGAAGCGAAGATGAAGAAAGAGAAATATAAAATAGAAGAAGAGTTACTTTTTTGAAATTGATTTTTTTTAATGTTTTAACTGCTGAACTTCCCAAGGGCTACCAGATAAAGGGTTCGCAAGGTACAAGATAAGATAGTGGTATTTAAGCCACATTGACTTATCGATATAGTTAGGTGGTGTAGAAACATTATGAAGCGGGTTTCTATTAAGAGCGTTAATATGTTTTTTGATTTTTTAAAAAAATTTTAGAAAAAGGGAGAGAAGGAGAAATGATAAGAGTAATAGTTTCGTGATTTCGAATTATCAACAAAAGTTATTCCCTGGCAACGACGCCATAAATCGTGAAGAGAATAAGAACCGAACTAGCAATCCAAATAGGCAAGCATACCTATCGAATTGTAGCTAGGGGACAAAAGTCTCGTTTTAAGATCGGGGAACTATTGAGTAATCTTACTCACACGAAGACCATTATCTTATCAAAAGAACTTCTTTAAGAAAAGTTAAATAAAGAAAAGAAATATTGCAATTAAGAAAAGAAATATTGCGCTAAAAATAGAACTACTTGCAGTTAAATAAAGAGATATTAAAAGAGATTAAAACGAGGGGTTGAAATGCTGAAATAGAAAAGCACTCGATCGAGAATCACCTCGGCAAAAGTTGATCAAAGACGCGACAATAAACCTAAGCTTAATAGTGTAAAGGTCCTTGAACATGGAGGTTCCCAAAGCTTGAACACGCTTCTCTCTCAGTCGTGCCAACCTAAGTTTAGGAAGGTCCGACCGAACTATCATCCAAATCGGAGAACTAAAGATCTCTTTACGAGGTGAACCCCACAATTGGATTTCACTCAAATCCTAGAGATTTAACATCTTCCTCTCTCAAGGGGTGTGTGCAACTCTCTTTACTCTTGAGTGTTCACTCCAAACTACGACCCTCTCGTCTAGCTAAAAGTGGAAACAAAAATGGAAAATATATATCGATGATATATCTCCAAGCAAGATTATTCAAGAGTAAATCTAAGGCCTAAAGACTAAAAAGAAAAAGTTAAACTAACGTGTAATAACTTAATGATAATACGTTTTGTAGCCTAAACTATTATCGTATTTTATATTTTATATTGTACAAATTATGTCTATTATTAGTTTATTTTTATCCTTTTTATGTAAATTTTATTGCCACTAACTTTTTCCTGTCTTTTTGCAGGTTTTCAGAAAAATCGCCAAAATGGCCTGTCACGCCCCCCTGTCACGCCCTCCCTGGGCGTGACCTAGGGCGTGCCACCCGATCCCGAGGACACCTGCTGGAGTGGACAGAAAACGGTCAAAACCGCTGTCACGCCCCCCTGTCACGCCCTCCCCGGGCGTGTCACCGGGCGTGACATGGGCGTGTCGCCCTCTGCCGCAAAGCCTGCCGCCGCATTAAATGCCCTTCCGCCTCAGCACGCAAATAGTACTGTCACGCCCCATGTCACGCCCGTGACATGGGCGTGACACCCTCCTTTTTCGGCGACTGACGGATTTCCGACCAATGATTTGGACATGACATGCCTGTCACGCCCCCCTGTCACGGGCGTGACCCAGGGCGTGACCACCGACGTACCGAAGCAATCATCCCTCCCGCCAGAATCCAGAGCCCGAGGTCAACATAGTACTGTCACGCCCCCCTGACACGCCCCCCCTAGGGCGTGTCGGAGGGCGTGACCAACCCGAGATTTTTTCCTATAAATTGAGCCCCCCCCCTCTCCATTTCAGCAAGCTTTGGTTGAGTGGGGGAGGTGCTGCCCCTTTGTTTCTTGATCCTTTTTCATGCTTTTTCTCTCTCTCTCTCCCCCTCTCTTTGTACTTGTTGGTTAACCCTAGTTTAACCATAGTTTGTGCTAGCTTTTAATGTAATTTTCTTCTTGCTTAGTGCTTAATGTAGGGCTAGAATAGGGTTTAATTTTCATGCACTTGTAACTTTAATTTTCAATAGTGTAACTTGCCCTTTTTATTAATAAAATTGTTCTTCCCTTAGCTTGTGTTCTTCTTATGTTTTTCTACTCATCTCCCCCCCCCTCCACTCCATTATGATTAACTAATCCTCCTTGTACTCGATCTTGATGATCCGAGGTTAGAGCGATTATGTTATGATGTTTTAATTAATCTTTTCTTTTTAGGTTAGGGCCTTGAATTACTCTTGATTTATCACGGGTCGGAGGTATATTTTCGATATATACTCTCCGCCTTTGCTTTCATTCTGGGCTAGCCGAGAGGCCGAAAGAATGAAGTGAGCATTCAAGAGTAAAGGGAGTTGTACGCACCCCTCGAGAGAGGCAGACGTCCAAATCTCCCGGATTGGAGTAAAATCCAATAGTGGGGTTCACCGCGTAAAGCGAGTTTTAGGCCTCCGATTTAGACGAGAGTCGGTCGGACCTTCCTAAACTCAGTTGGGCACGACTTCGAGAGAAGCGTGTTCAAGCTTTAGGAACCTCCACGGTCAAGGACCCTTATCCTATTAAGTTTAGATTTTTATCGCATTTTCTTAATCGTCTTTAGCCGAGGTGAATCTCGATCGGGTGCATTTCCATTTCATATTGTTCTACCTTTTGTAGTAATCTCATATATTGTGCTCTTTTATTAACTGCAGTAGTTTCCTTTCTAGCTTAGTTGTTTACTTAATAGCCCTCTTAATTGCAGTGTTTCTTTTTCTAGAATAGCTTTACTTTCTCCCCTGCACTTAGATTTTCTAAAACCCTAGTTTTTCCGTCGATAAGATAATAGCGTTCGTGTGAGTAAGCTTAGCCAACAGTTCCCGGATCTTAATACGACACTTGTGTCCCCTTGCTACAATTCGATAGGTATACTTGCCTCATCGGGTTGCTAGTTCGGTTGCGTTTATTTCTTCGAACCCTAGCGCGCAACAAGTTTTTGGCGCCGTTGCCGGGGACCCAACTTCCGTTGATATTTTGAAAACACGAACCTATTAATTTTATCTCTTCTCTTTCTCATCCCCTTTCTTTAAAGTTTTAAAAAAAAATTCAAAAAAATTATCACCGCTCTTAATAGAAACCAACCTCACAATTTTTCTACGCCACCTAATTCTCTCGAAAAGGGCAAAGGGCTTTAAGCGCCACTGTCTTGTCTAGTACCTTGCGAACCCTTCACGGGGTAGTCCTTGGGAAGTTCGGGAGTTAATCTATAAAAAAAATCTATTTCAAAAAGAAAAAAAAATTTTAATTTAATTTTCTAAATCTAGTTTTTCTTTCTAGTTTATCCTTTTTCTCTTTCTCTTCTTCTTTTCTGTTCTTTTAGTGCATGACCCGCGGGAGTCCGTCGGTTATTTTGGACTTGGACCACGAAATTGAGCGTACTCTTCGGAGAAGATCGCGATTTCAAGGTCCTACCATCCAAGTGCCGGTTGAGGACTCCGAGTCATTTAATACTTTAAGAATGGAAGAACCCAACGTAGATGAGGCCGTGCAAAGGACTATGTCCTATTATGCACGACCGAACCTCGAGGGAACAGAATCGAGTATAGTCCGCCCTACTATAGCAAATAATAACTTTGAACTAAAGCCTAGCATAATTCAAATGGTGCAGCAATATGTGCAATTTGACGGACTTCAAGATGAAGATCCGAACGCACATATAGCTAGCTTTCTTGAAATTTGCGACACCTTCAAGATAAATGGTGTCACAAATGATGCGATAAGGCTAAGACTCTTCCCCTTCTCTCTAAGAACTAAAGCTAAGCAGTGGCTTAACACACTTCCGAAAAATAGCATAACCACTTGGAATGAATTAACTGAAAAATTTTTGGCGAAGTATTTTCCGCCAGCTAAAACTGCAAAACTTAGGAACGACATCTCTGCCTTTGGACAAATAGACTCTGAAACCCTTTACGAAACCTGGGAGAGATTTAAAGAATTATTAAGACGATGCCCACATCACGCGCTGCCTGTATGGTTACAAGTGCAGACGTTTTATAACGGGCTAAATCAAAGCACGAAGCAAATGATAGACGCAGCTTCTGGCGGTACTTTAAATCATAAGACCCCGGAAGCCGCTCTTGAGCTTTTTGAGGATATGGCCATGAACACTTATCAGTGGAATGTGCCTAGGTCCCGCCCGAACAAGCCTGCAGGTATCTATGAAGTGGACAACGTCTCCCAGCTCGCTCTGCAAGTAGAAATCCTAAGCAAAAAAATCACGGAGATGACTGCTGCCTCCGCCCCTCAGGTATGGGAATCTGCAACCCCTACTCCAGAACATTTAGATTATGTTAATAATTTGCCTAGAACTGCTTTTAATAATTTTTCTGCTGCGAATTTTCATCCGCCTGGTTTTAATTTTCCGAATAGTTATAACCCCGCTTTAAGAAATCACCCGAACTTTTCATGGAGTAATCCATCGAATGCGATGCGCCCACCTCCGCAAAATGATTTTTCTGCACAACCACCACCACCACCACCACTTCTTCAAAATTACCCAAAACCTCCAAGCTTGGAGGAATTACTTTCTAAATATATCACCACAAATGACGCCACTATAAGAACGTTAACCGGAAGCGTAAAAAGTCTAGAAAACCAGGTAGGACAGCTCGCGAAAATAATTTCTGAGCGACCCGCAGGGTCTCTTCCTTCCAATACCGAACCCAACCCGAGAGAGCAAGCGAAAGCTATAACTCTTCGGAGTGGGAAGCAAGTCTCCGGTATGGTAAGTGAAGAGCCCGAGGCAAGCTCCGCTCTTGCTTTTAAAAATCAAAGCTCCGCTCCCGCTTTTAAAAATCAAAGCTCTGCTCCGCTTCCACCCTCTGCTGAAGAAGTAATCACCCCCGCTTTAGAAAATAATCTCACTCCACCACCCATCTTCAAAAATAATTCAACTCCTCCATACCCCTCTGAACTTAATAGACAACGTCAAGATGATCAGTACTCCCGCTTCTTAGAAATCTTCAAACAAATCCACATTAATCTTCCCTTCCACGAGGCTATTTCGCAAATGCCGAAATACGCCAAATATCTTAAAGACCTCCTCACAAACAAGAAGAAGTTAGAGAATCTTTCGCACGTCACGCTAAACGCCGAGTGCTCTGCCGTTTTAACAAACGGTTTGCCGAAGAAAATCAGTGACCCGGGTAGTTTCTCTATCCCGTGTGTTTTCGGTGATCTCTTTGTTAAACACGCGTTAGCCGACTTAGGCGCAAGTATAAACCTGATGCCCTTTTCGTTGTTCAAAAAGTTAGGGATTGGTAGCCTTAACCCCACGCGTATGAGTATCCAGCTAGCCGATAGATCCGTCAAGTACCCGTTAGGAATAGTGGAGGACGTTCTAGTGAAAGTCGACAAGTTCATCTTCCCGGTGGACTTTGTCATTTTGGACATCGAAGAAGACGTCGAGGTTCCCCTGATCCTTGGCCGACCCTTCCTTGCCACCTCCCGAGCCATCATTGACGTAAGCAATGGTAAGCTCTTTCTTCGAGTAGGCGACGACGAAGTCACATTTCCGATCACCCCTTCGATGAAGAACACCTTAGCGAACGATGACTCATGTTTTTTCATAGACGCCGTGAGTGATGATTCTTCCTACTGCCTCGCCGACTTTGAAAAAGAATTTTCTACTTTTTGCTCCTCTTCTCTTACAACAGAATCACTGCAAGGAAGTGATGAATCTTCTTATTCTCTTTCTGAGTTTGAAAAAGAGTTTTCTGATTTTTGTTCTTCCTCTTTCCTTACCACTGAATCTGTACAAGAAGCCGTCTTGGCTGCTAGCCCCACCCCTTATTACGTTCCTTATAAAAAAGTTTATGAAGATATTATTTTTGAAAAAGAAAGAATCTCAAAATCCTCTTATGAAGAACCCCCTACCCTAGAACTTAAAGAACTTCCCGAACACCTTAAGTATGCTTTCTTAGAAAAAGACTCCAAGTTACCAGTTATCGTTTCGGCCTACCTCACGGATACGCAGAACGATAAACTTCTTCTAGTTCTACGTAAGCATCGCCGGGCTATTGCTTGGCAAATTTCTGATATCAAGGGCATAAGCCCATCTTTCTGTACACATAAAATTTTAATGGAAGATAATTCGCGTAACTCTATCCAACCTCAGCGCCGTATAAACCCGAATATGAAAGAAGTAGTTAAGGGCGAGGTTATGAAACTATTAGACGCAGGAATTATCTACCCTATATCGGACAGTAAGTGGGTTAGCCCCGTTCAGGTAGTTCCAAAAAAGGGAGGGATAACCGTAGTTAGTAATGAGAATAATGAATTAATCCCGACACGGACGGTGACGGGTTGGCGTATGTGCATAGATTACCGTAAGTTAAATGACGCCACCCGTAAGGACCACTTTCCTCTACCGTTTATCGACCAGATTTTAGAACGTCTCTCCGGCCATAGCTTTTATTGTTTCCTCGATGGCCTCTCGGGGTACTTTCAAATACCCATCTCTCCCGAGGACCAAGAGAAAACTACGTTTACTTGTCCCTTCGGCACCTTCGCGTACCGAAGAATGCCGTTTGGATTATGCAATGCGCCGGCTACATTCCAACGATGTATGCTCGCAATATTTGACAAGTACGTAGAAAGCATTATGGAGGTATTCATGGACGATTTCTCCGTGTTCGGCGATACCTTCGATAGATGTTTAGAAAACCTCGAAAAAGTCTTAGAACGATGCGAAGAAACTAACCTTGCCCTAAATTGGGAAAAATGCCATTTTATGGTGAGGGAAGGGTTAGTTTTGGGTCATAAAATTTCTGCTAAAGGTATTGAGGTAGACGTTGCCAAGATAGAAGTTATTGAGAAGTTGCCGCCACCTACAAACATAAAAGCTATAAGAAGTTTCCTAGGCCACGCTGGTTTTTATCGTCGTTTTATAAAGGACTTCTCCAAGATCACTAAGCCCCTCACCCATCTCTTAGAAAAAGACGCTCCATTCATTTTTGATGACTCTTGTATTTCTGCCTTTGAATTAATTAAAGAAAAGTTAATTAACGCGCCGATTATGATAGCTCCGGTGTGGGACCTTCCTTTCGAGATTATGTGCGATGCGAGTAGTTTTGCGGTGGGAGCCGTATTAGGTCAACGCATATCTAAGAACTTCCACCCCATCTATTACGCTAGTAAAACCCTCACATCTGCACAAGAAAATTACACCACAACCGAGAAGGAGCTCTTAGCCGTAGTATTTGCGTTTGATAAATTTCGCCTCTTACATTACACTTTCAAAAATCATTGTTTTTACGGACCACTCGGCCCTCAAGTACCTTCTTGCCAAAACGGATGCCAAGCCTCGCTTGATTCGCTGGGTCTTACTCCTCCAGGAGTTTGACTTAGAGATCCGTGATAAGCGAGGAGCCGAGAACTTGGCCGCCGACCATTTATCAAGATTAGATAACCCCCTTTATAGAAAAATTAAATGAAAAATCATTTAATGACTATTTTCCTGATGAGAAGCTGCTTTTAGTTAATACATCTACTTCTCCTTGGTTCGCGCACATCGCCAACTATCTAGTGGCCCGGGTGCTCCCAAAAGAGTTCTCCTCTCAGCAGAAGAAGAAATTCTTTTCTGAGCTGAAGAACTACTTTTGGGAAGACCCGCATCTTTTCAAAATTTGTGCGGATCAAGTGATAAGGAGATGTGTTTCTTTTGATGAAGGAATTGATATTCTAAAACATTTGCATGAAGGTCCGACAGGTGGGCACTATCAAGCTGCTCGCACCGCTCATAAGGTGCTTTGCGCGGGTTTTTACTGGCCTAGCCTGTTTAAAGACGCGCAAGCCTTTGTGAGCAGGTGTGATAGTTGCCAACGGTCGGGCAATATTTCTAATAAAAATGAAATGCCGCAAAATTATTTCTTAGAGTGCGAAATTTTCGACCTCTGGGGAATTGATTTTGTTGGCCCCCTTCCTTCTAGCTTCGGAAACAAATATATTTTAGTTGCTGTTGATTATGTTTCACGATGGGCTGAGGCCCAAGCTCTTCCTACGAACGACTCCCGAGTTGTAGTCACGTTTTTAAAAAAATTATTTTCTAGATTCGGTACGCCACGCGCAATCGTTAGCGATAGGGGTTCCCATTTCTGTAACGCGCAATTTTCAAAAATCCTTACTAAATACGGCGTTACGCATAAACTGTCCACTGCCTACCACCCCCAAACTAACGGTCAAGTCGAAGTAGTAAATAGAGAAATAAAAAGAATATTAGAAAAGACTGTTTCAACTTCTAGAAAAGACTGGTCAACCAAACTTGACGATGCTCTATGGGCCTACCGAACAGCGTACAAAACCGCTCTCGGATGTACGCCGTATCGGCTGGTCTATGGAAAATCGTGCCATCTGCCCGTAGAGTTAGAACACCGCGCCTTTTGGGCCTTAAAATTTTTAAACTTCGATCCCCACTCAGTCGGTGACCTTCGAAAATTTCAACTAAATGAACTCGATGAGTGGCGCTCTTATGCTTATGAAAATAATAAACTTTATAAAGAGCGGACGAAGCGTTTACACGATAAACACTTAAGGCACCCTAAAAACTTTAAGCCGGGCGACCAAGTCCTGTTATATAACAGTCGTTTACGGTTATTTCCGGGCAAATTAAAATCTCGCTGGTCTGGCCCGTTTTCTGTTTTAGAAGTATTTCCTTATGGAACTGTTTTAATTTCTCACCCTGATAAGGGTAATTTCAAAGTGAATGGTCAGCGTCTTAAACTGTATTTTTCTGGTGATGATGATGTCAGTCCAAACACTATTAAGTTTCTGCTTCACGAACTTTAATCTTGAAATTTTTATTTTTTATTTTTGCTAAAAACAATTTTATTTCGGGACAACAATATTTTTGGACAATATTATTTTTGATGCGTCGAGCTCAACGACGCTTTAACCAAAGGGCGCTCTTGGGAGGCAACCCAAGTTATCTTTTTCTGTTTTCTTTATTTTACAATTTTTGCCTCGGACGGCTCCGACAAGCTGAAGCTTCTGCGATCGCCTGCTCCAACATTGCTGAATCCATCACGAAGTCCAAAGAAGACATTCGGGGAGCGGCATCACTCAGTTTTCGCAGCAAATAAATCCGGGGAAGTACCTGTATTTCAATTCTGTCTTTCAATTCTGCAATTTATTTTTCTCTCCTTCTCCAATCCCCTTCTTTAGCCATTGAGGACAATGTCTGTTTTAAGCTTGGGGGAGGATTTCCTCCTTCATTTTTGCTTAGTGTAAATAATTTCCTTTTTTGTAAATAGTTCCATAAATTAAAAAAAAAAAAATGAATATCTTAAAATTCCAAAAAAGAGAAAAATTTTCCAAAATCCAAAAAAAAAAAAGAGAATATTCCTCAAAATAAAAAAATATATGTGTGTTTTTGAATAGTTTAGACATTTTGGTATTTCAATAGTACCCCTAGTTTTTAGTTTTGTTTTACTCAAAATCTCATATAAACAACTTAGTTAATTATAATATTTCTAATCGTCCTTTTTAATTATGTTTCACAAGTAAAATGTTGGCCATGCTGTGTTTCTAATTCGCGGTAGCATGTTAAGGTGAAATATTTTTCTAAAACTCGCATTTCTATTATGGTTTTTTGTTTTTTTTATTTCCTTTACTTTCTCAAAAATTCATCATCCACTATTTTCTTTTTCGTTTTTGAATAATTTTTGTAAAGTCAACTGTTGAATAACGTAGTAGATGTGAACGATCCAAGTCACCTATTATTTCTATTTTCGAGTTAATTTCATCAATCTTCTTTTATTATCTAGGACTCGCTTTTTGAAATTTTTCAAACCTTTGTTTTAAATAAATTCAAAAGCGTGAAAATGATTTAGGCCGTTTTTGTTTTCGTTTGAGCTTTCCTGCCAACCTAAAAACTTGTACCACTAGTTAGCCGTTTTTGAGCCTTTTTCCGATTTCATTTGATAGCTCCTCCTTTCATTTCAGTTTCACCAAAGCCAAAATTTCCAACCTATCGAATCACACTAGCCTTTTTGAGTTTCATAAATTATTTTGACGATTTTGATAGGGTATTTTGTGATTTTTGTGGAGAAAGGTTTTCGAAAAAAAAAGAAGTATTTTCAAAAGTGATGTTTATTTTTGTTTGGCCAACTCAAAAAGGAAAATAAAAATATTTATGGCCTTTGTTTTGAAAAAAAAAATGAAAAAGAAAAATGAAAAAGAAAAATGAAAAAAAAAAAAGAAAAAGAAAAAAAATGTGTACATATTTTTATGAAAGTTTTTGAAACTCTTTGCTTTGGTTTAGTGTGATTTTAAACCGTCACGTTTATCTTTGAATTCCACTCCTAATCATTTTCCTAAACCAAACGTTTCTGTCCTATTTAAGTCCTTTTGATTCACGCTTTTTGTTTTTTATTTAACAACTAAGAAAAGAAAAACAGTAAATCAGTTTTAGTTTTGGATTTAAACCTAGATTTTTGATAATTAAATTGATATAATTATAATGCGTTGCTTGGATCTAGTAACAACTCAATGCGTGTTTTTCATTTTCGTTGCTTTACTTAAGTCCATTTAAAAAAATCTCGTTAAAATTTTGGATGATTTGTTTTTATTAAGTAAAGTTTATAAAAGTTTTACCATACCTAAATAATTGTTTTAGACTTACATTTCACCTTTTCCCTACTAAGAATTTCGCATAGTACTTGTGTAGGCATAATTAGAACTTTTTGATTAGTCCTTTTTATAAATATCTAGTTTTTATATTTTTGCTTGGGGACAAGCAAGGCTTAAGCTTGGGGGAATTTGATAATACGTTTTGTAGCCTAAACTATTATCGTATTTTATATTTTATATTGTACAAATTATGTCTATTATTAGTTTATTTTTATCCTTTTTATGTAAATTTTATTGCCACTAACTTTTTCCTGTCTTTTTGCAGGTTTTCAGAAAAATCGCCAAAATGGCCTGTCACGCCCCCCTGTCACGCCCTCCCTGGGCGTGACCTAGGGCGTGCCACCCGATCCCGAGGACACCTGCTGGAGTGGACAGAAAACGGTCAAAACCGCTGTCACGCCCCCCTGTCACGCCCTCCCCGGGCGTGTCACCGGGCGTGACATGGGCGTGTCGCCCTCTGCCGCAAAGCCTGCCGCCGCATTAAATGCCCTTCCGCCTCAGCACGCAAATAGTACTGTCACGCCCCATGTCACGCCCGTGACATGGGCGTGACACCCTCCTTTTTCGGCGACTGACGGATTTCCGACCAATGATTTGGACATGACATGCCTGTCACGCCCCCCTGTCACGGGCGTGACCCAGGGCGTGACCACCGACGTACCGAAGCAATCATCCCTCCCGCCAGAATCCAGAGCCCGAGGTCAACATAGTACTGTCACGCCCCCCTGACACGCCCCCCCTAGGGCATGTCGGAGGGCGTGACCAACCCGAGATTTTTTCCTATAAATTGAGCCCCCCCCTCTCCATTTCAGCAAGCTTTGGTTGAGTGGGGGAGGTGCTGCCCCTTTGTTTCTTGATCCTTTTTCATGCTTTTTCTCTCTCTCTCTCCCCCTCTCTTTGTACTTGTTGGTTAACCCTAGTTTAACCATAGTTTGTGCTAGCTTTTAATGTAATTTTCTTCTTGCTTAGTGCTTAATGTAGGGCTAGAATAGGGTTTAATTTTCATGCACTTGTAACTTTAATTTCAATAGTGTAACTTGCCCTTTTTATTAATAAAATTGTTCTTCCCTTAGCTTGTGTTCTTCTTATGTTTTTCTACTCATCTCCCCCCCCCCCCCTCCACTCCATTATGATTAACTAATCCTCCTTGTACTCGATCTTGATGATCCGAGGTTAGAGCGATTATGTTATGATGTTTTAATTAATCTTTTCTTTTTAGGTTAGGGCCTTGAATTACTCTTGATTTATCACGGGTCGGAGGTATATTTTCGATATATACTCTCCGCCTTTGCTTTCATTCTGGGCTAGCCGAGAGGCCGAAAGAATGAAGTGAGCATTCAAGAGTAAAGGGAGTTGTACGCACCCCTCGAGAGAGGCAGACGTCCAAATCTCCCGGATTGGAGTAAAATCCAATAGTGGGGTTCACCGCGTAAAGCGAGTTTTAGGCCTCCGATTTAGACGAGAGTCGGTCGGACCTTCCTAAACTCAGTTGGGCACGACTTCGAGAGAAGCGTGTTCAAGCTTTAGGAACCTCCACGGTCAAGGACCCTTATCCTATTAAGTTTAGATTTTTATCGCATTTTCTTAATCGTCTTTAGCCGAGGTGAATCTCGATCGGGTGCATTTCCATTTCATATTGTTCTACCTTTTGTAGTAATCTCATATATTGTGCTCTTTTATTAACTGCAGTAGTTTCCTTTCTAGCTTAGTTGTTTACTTAATAGCCCTCTTAATTGCAGTGTTTCTTTTTCTAGAATAGCTTTACTTTCTCCCCTGCACTTAGATTTTCTAAAACCCTAGTTTTTCCGTCGATAAGATAATAGCGTTCGTGTGAGTAAGCTTAGCCAACAGTTCCCGGATCTTAATACGACACTTGTGTCCCCTTGCTACAATTCGATAGGTATACTTGCCTCATCGGGTTGCTAGTTCGGTTGCGTTTATTTCTTCGAACCCTAGCGCGCAACACTTAATCAACTCAATCCTCGGATCATCAACATCGAGTACTAGGAGGATTAGTTCTCATGGTGAAGTTGAGGAAGAGAGATGAGTAGGAGTGCATGGATACAAAATTGAGACAAATAAAAATAAACACACTTTATATTAATACAAAGAGAGCTTACAACTTGAAATAAAAGACTATTACACTTGCATGGACTGAAAACTAGGCTAGCACTAACAGTAAACTACTAAAGAATTTATAAGAACTATTACAAAAGAGTAGAACTAAAACAGAATTAAAAAGGCTAAAAATGAGACAGGGAGAGAGGAAAAACACTAAAGAAAAAGCTGATAATGGCAGCACTTCCCCTCTCTAAAATTTCTCTTTTCCAAACACAAGGGTTGGGGCTCAATTTATAGAAGTTTCAAAGAGCAGGAAATGCTCACCCATCCTGTCATGCACGGAGGATGACCTTGACACGAAATCTGGTGGGAAAGGATGATTGCCTCGGTACGGGCGATGTGTATTAATGGTGGTAGTAGGCTTTGTGGAAGAGCGGGACTTGTTCTCTGTAAGCAAGCTTTATGCAGGGAGGGCTCAACGAACAACGAACAATTCGAGCAGGAGGAGTTCGATGAAGAAGGGACGAAGAAGGAGGAGTTCGACGAAGAAGGGAAGAATTATTCAAACAGAGAAGGATTCATCGAACGGAGAAGGATTCATCGAACTGAGAAGGGAGCTCAAAGAATAAGGGAAGAATTATTCAAACGAAGACGAGGTGTTTGACGAATAGGGAAGAATTCGTCGAATGGAGACGAGGAGAAGGGGCGTTCGACAAATTGGAAGAATTTGTCGAACGCAGAAGGGAGGCATTCGATGAATGGTGGATGAAGGCAGAGTCATATGAATGGTAAGAATTTGTTGCACTCAGAAGAGGTGTTCGACGAACGGGGAATGAAGGAGGAGTTTGACGAACGTGGGATGAAGGCAGATTTTAACCAACGGGCGATGAAGGCGGAGTTCTACGAATTGGAAGAAGTCATCGAATGCAGAAGGGAGGCATTCGACGAATGGCGGATGAAGAAAGAGTTCGACGAACCAGGAAGAGTTCGTCGAACGCAGAATAGGCGTTCGACGAATGTCTGATCGACGAATTCTGAGCTCGATGAATACTGGCTGAAAAACTGCAAACCTGCAAATAAAAGAGAAAACTTTAGTGGCATTAATATATATACAAAAGGTGGTCAACATAAAGCTTTGAAAAGATGATTTAATAACAAAAAGAACTAAAAATTCCTAATAGTTTAGACTATAAATTGCACTATCACTGATCAAGGATCGGATGCTGGAGGCACAGAGTAGACAAGCCAAGTACTACAATATAAAGCATCGGAATGTGGAGTTTTAGGTGGGGGACCGGGTGTTCTTGAATATACGTCTGGTGCGTGGTGTCTCGCAGGTGCGGAGGCATAAGAAGCTCAGCCCTCGAGTTATGGGACCATACATGATCCTTGAGTAGATCAGTCCCTTGGCTTACAGGCTGGAGCTGCTTCCAGTGTTAAGGACTCTGAACGAAATCTTCCATGTCTCTTCACTTCGTAGAGCTCTCCTTTGGCTTGAGTAGTATATTACCACTATAACAGGCCCGGTAG
This sequence comes from Platanthera zijinensis, assembly GCA_039513925.1. Taxonomy (NCBI): domain Eukaryota; kingdom Viridiplantae; phylum Streptophyta; class Magnoliopsida; order Asparagales; family Orchidaceae; genus Platanthera; species Platanthera zijinensis. Next base: position 167,991,477 of record CM077081.1, on the reverse strand, counting down.
CACCTGATAGATCAGTCTGTTTAGAGCCGGTCTGGATCGATGATACAGGGATTCGAGTGTTGTGAAAGAAGAAGGTTCTCTTGGTCAAGGTGTTGTGGTCCAACCACGGATGGGAGGAACACACCTTAGATCCGATGGAAGTATAATGAATCTGGCGAGCTGTTAGGGTTTGAGGGGCTAGTGGGTTGTTTTACATTGTGGTTTGGAGGAAGATCCCCGAAAACGCAGACTCGACCAAAAAGACTTGTGGATTTTCCAGCAAATTAGTATGCAAAGACTCTGCAATGTGTACCTCGGATGTATACAGAGGCATACGAAGGGTCTAGGACTGCTAGTGTGTATACCCGCCTAGGATGCAGAGACACCCGCTCCACTACTGCAGTAGCCATAACTGTGGTACCCAAGTGTTTAGCTGACTCTAAAAAGTGGGAATTAAAGTTCTGTGATCACAGAGATGTGTGTGTGAGTTGCACTTGTATGAACCATAACCCGTATAACATATCATAGCATACATACATACCTAGGTCATACGCACTGAAGACCCTAAACATATAAATTAGTATGAGCCCTTTTATATGATAAGTTATATTTCAGAAACCTTAACTTATAAGTTTGTATGCACATTCATATAAGTCAAGGTACTACTGTGATGTTAGTGTAGAGGTCGATAGTTTACTTTCTGCTCCTTCTTTACTTCACTTACTGCACTCTTTTTCAGTACTGCTTTATATACCTTACTCGTACTATATAGAACTGATAGAGTAAAGATATATCTATTTGAATATAACCATGTTAGAATAGATCCACTGTCATATGCTTTCCTTTTTATACCCCTCGTTGTCCTCCGCTTTGTCCTCCCACACGGTACCTAGGTGTCGCGGGGGTGAGGCAAAGAAAAATGGCTTAGTCTTTATGACTAACGGTCGGTTGTGACCGTTGGAGATCAAGGAGTTAGAGCACCAGCATGACCAGCAAGACGAGGTGGCAGGACCTGAGGAGCAGTTACCGCGCATTACTACTACAACAGCTTAGAGTTAGGTGATGACGAGTGTTTTAGTAAACGCTTCCGCATAGTGTGGTTGTGTGAGAGAGATTTGATTCCATTTTTCCATGTACCGGGTATAAGCCATTTTCTCATTTTTGTACTCATTGTAGATTGTTGTAACTTTCTAATTAATTATATATAATATATATAATGATATTGCTGTGACTTGTGGACTTGTTAGTTTTATTTACTACTTGTTATACTTCTTCTCTCGATTGGACAAACAGGTTGAATGATCGTACTAGCCTGCAGGATCGCCATCTTGCGATGTCGACAAGACTGTGTGTTAGTGTCACCACAAGGCGGCGGTTTTGGGAAAAATACCGGGTAACCTCCCTTGTAAGGGGGGCCTACAAAGAACACCCAAGCAAACCTAGGGAAGTCATAAACAATCACAAGTTCATAGAGTATCCTACCTGGATATGAACTTGAATAGGACCAAATAATTCCATATGCTGGAGGTACAAACACCTCAAGTAATCTTTGTCCCTAATGCACTTAAAGGATGCTTTGGTGTGCTTGCCCTTTTGACATGCAGAGCAAATGTCCTCCTAGGTGCATTTAATATTGGGACCATTTCTGACTAGCTCTTCACAAAATAACTTGTTAAAGGACTTATGATTCATGTGAGCTAGTCTCTTGTGCCATTACAAATAGTATGAGACTTTCTCATTAGCAACTAGACACACATGGGAGTCAGAACTTAAACATAAAAAGTTTAAGTAGTAAATATTCCCACTCCTAGTGCCTATCAACATGAACTCTTGGTCACGTGACCTATTGACAGACACTCGTCCTTGTGGAAGACAATTGCATAGCAAAGATCACAGAGTTAGCTTATGCTTATCAGGTTGTGTTGCAATCCTTCCACATAAGCCACTTTTTTATTATGACTATACCATTGGTGATCATACCTTATCCCTTGGTGGCACCTTTGTCTGAGCTTCCAAAGATAACCTTAGGACCATTCTTCATAGGAATGTATTCCTTTAGATTGATTCTTGTTCCAGTGATATGCCTGGAACATCTACTTTCAAAGTACTATATTGGTGCATGGGTACTTGGAATATTCTGCAACCACAATTAAGTTAAACTTAGAACCCAAATGGGTTTGGTTCCTAGGTTCTTGTTAGTCTGAAAATGAGCATGTTTGTCTGCAGCATTTCTAACATGTAGACTTTCCCTAGCACTAGGCATATTGTGGTTTGCCAACAATCTATGATAAAATGTCCCACTTGGCCACAACACCAACACTCATGAATATTGTATCACCTTTTTTGAACAGCTCTTGTAGAAGGCAAGGTGAAAGCAGCTGACTTTTCAGAAGGGAGAGAAGCAGCACTATTCATATATCTTTTATTAAGGATCTGATTGAAAGTGAGTCTGCCAATAGATGTACTGTAACGTCCCAATTTGTGTTACGCCCCTCGTGGACACTTTTGAGTCAAGAGAGACGATTTGGGCTCAGGGAAGAGAAGTCAGTCCAGAAAAGGACACGGGTAGTGACACGGGCGTGTCCCTACCCGTGTGAAAAACTATGGATTTTCCAGAGAAGGACATGGGTGGTGACACAGGCGTGTCCCTACCCATGTGAAGAGGACATAGGTAGGGACACGGGCGTGTCCACTACCCGTGTGTGTAACTAGTATTATCGATCCTGTGTCATGAGCAGGACACGGGAATGGGCACGAGCATGTCCCTTCCCATGTGAATGTCTCCAGGAAACCCGGTTATGTCTCCCGAGCAGGACACGAGTAGAACACAGACCTAAACATGGCTGCGTCTCGTGGACACGAGTAGTGGACGCCGACGTGTCCCTACCCATGTTTGTGTCCATACGACGTTATAACCTTCGACGGCGCTTCACCCGAGCGGGATACGGGTAGGAACACGGGCGTGTTCAACCCAAGTTGGTCCTATTTATATAGGATTTGGCTATTTTTCATCCTCTATCCAAGCCCTCTTTTTCTGTGGAGAGACTGCTACTAGAACCAAGTCTTTTTCCATAGAGAGCCAACGCCACCGAGGAGAAGAGGATGTCGTCGCGAAGAGTCATGCGATCTATGGCTGGAAATAACGAAAATACCGGAAATTAAAGTCCACCTAGTGCCAACTACCTTCCTCTATGGGGGGGGGGGGGAATAGGTGTCGTGCAGTGTTTTTGCGGAATTAAGCTATACCTGCACAAATAAACAAAACAACACAGCACAGAAAGACACAGGCAATTTATAGTGCTTCCCCGATTTGGGTACGTCCACTCTCCCCCTTCGACCTATCTCCCAACAAGGGACGACTCGGTCACTTCACCAACAGGATTGAAAACCAATACTCATACTGAGGAAATAACTCTTCCACATGAAGGAGTCACCACTCCTCCACCACAGGTTGCACCTAACCCTTACACAGAGGAACCAACGTTCCTTTACAACAAAAGAAAACTTTAATGTATGAAATACAAACTACTTTTGGAGCCCTTGGTGTCCCTCTTCGTTCGACGTTGCATTCTTGAATAAGTCGAAGAGTCCACAACCTAAGTGCTCTCTTAGAGAGAATCTCCCCGAAAACAGCAGCGGCAAGAAGTGCGGCGGCGTAGCTGTCAGGATCGGCGGCGGCAACAATGTGCGGCGGTTGAGCTTTGGAGATCCAACCTTCGTAGCAAAGCTAGCAAGGTCTACAAACGGTCTTGCTAGGATCGATCGTCTCGATCTATTCGGAAAGGGAAGGTATTCCCGATCAACAAATCAAGAGACAAAGGATCTCTAGGTAGACACGTGAGACGCGTTGCTTGGCTGAGCTTCTATCGCAGGGAGATCGAGAAGAAACCACGATCAGCAATGGCGATAACCTGCACGAGTGGCGATGGTGATCCGAGCGGCGACGGCGGCGGAAGGAAATCCGCGATGCTTTAGGTCACGATGGCGGCTCGTTTCTTGTTCTCGGTATTCGGTTTATGTAATGATCGAAATAAAACAGTATTTATGCTGTAGGTCATACATTATGACCGTTGTGGGCCCCACCAGTAGAAACCCTAAGTCCGGTTAAAAACAGCGCCTGAATATTTTGACCGGTCCAGCGAGCAGAAGAAATTCGCCTAATGCAAATTCGGCGAGAATCATTGGTGATTCTCGACGAATCGGCGAGAATCACTTCTGATTCTCGCCGAATTCTACTTGGCAGAATTCTAGCTGAAGATCTTGCCATCCACAGAGAATCGGCGAGAATCATAATACATTCTCGACGAATCGGCGAGAATGCAAAGTCATTCTCGACGATTCGGCGAGAATCAACTAGTGATTCTCGACGATTCTGCCTTAAGCAGAAATCAAGACGGCGTTGAGACAGCCGGCTGCAATCGGCAAGAATCAGCGAGTGATTCTCGACGATTTGGCGAGAATCACTAGTGATTCTCGTCGAATCGGCGAGAATCACTTAGTGATTCTTGACGATTTATACTTAGACGATTTTCGTCTTTCTTCCCGCGAGTTGCTTTGACCCATCCTTGCTCCTTGTCTGCTCTTGATCTTTCTCATCCCTGTACTTGAAAGTAAGTACACTCCAATAGAGAGAGTACACGTAGGCCAACACACCTATCTTCTCAACGAGGCATTACGTTGCGCAGACCCGTATATATTGACCCACTGCACCCTGACATTGGTGTGTACTTAGCGTGGAATAACTGCAAGCACAACTTGAAGACAAATGATCAAATACAATGTCAATTCACCTTAGCTGGTCCAGGGGCTTCTTCAAATCAGGTATATTGTGGATATAATACCCAACAATCTCCACCTATTTGAAGAAGCCTAAACCCTATAAGCTAAGGTGAATATAACGGATGGAAGAAAGACATAAACTGAATAATCAGTTGAGAAAGAGTTTCCATACCATTATCTTTAGAGCATTTGGAGCATACTTTGCGAGAGCAACTTAGCCCTTAGCACTTAGCCGAGAGGGAATTCTCCCCCTTTTTGGCTTCTATAAATATGGGACTTTAGGACTTGCCACAATGCTCCCCCTCAGTTCTTGTATTTGTGCTTACACTTGAGTTTCTTGCGGATGCTCCCCCTTGATCCAACAGCCGGTAGCCTCTGTATTCTTCATTCCTCAAGGTTTAGTATACCCAGTTAAGTTTTGAAGAGACTGAACTTGGCTTTGTCTAGGGGCTTTGTAAAAATATCTGCAATCTGCTTATCCGTGGGGACATAGTAGAGAGAGATGTCCTTGTTTTCTACATGCTGCCGAATGAAGTGGTAGCGCACTTCAATATGCTTTGTCCTGCTGTGCGAAACGGGATTGTTCGCAATGGCTATAACACTGCTCTTATTCCAAGTACTTGTTCCAAGTCATTCTTGGAACATTTCCTGTCTAGTTCCCATCATGTTTACAGGAACCTAGACTGCCCTGCAAAAGAGAATTACCTTGCCTTAGGAACCCAATATGTATTGGGTCCTAGGTTCTTGTCAGTGTAAAATCTCGAATGCCTTCCCACAGGAATCCTGTCAGGAAGGCTAACTCTGCTCAGAGGAAGTGGATATTCCCTTGCCCTTGGCACAGAGGGATTGTGCCAACAATATACGGCAAAGTGACCTACCTTGCCACAGCACCAACATTCGTGAATGTTGTATCGCCATTTCAGACCTGATCTGTTGACTGAGGTAGTCATGAGCTTAGGTCTAAACGGGATAAAGCCGGTTCTGCTCACAAAATTGCCTTTTCCACCGTGACACGTGGAAGGGTGGAAAGAATGCATGTGGTGAGTGTCATGAGGCCTGGGAGGTGGTGCCTTCCTTTCAGTCAGCACACTTCTAGAGGCCCCATGGGTACTTACCACATGTTTCCTGACCCCCCTTTCCTGTGTCCTAGGGTGGAAAGTACTGCAGTGAGAGCTGGTTCCTGCATATTAATGATGAGTTGGGGCTGAGGCTGAGAATACATAGGGTTCAGAATGAGCCCTATGTATTCTCTCATGGGTAGCCATGACAGCTCTGGCACTGTGGGTATTTCCACCTGAGGGCTGATCATTCTTGCAGTGACCAACGTTGTTTCTGTGGTCATACCTGAAGGCATGATGAGTGCCCTTCCTACTCGGGGTGGGGGGTCTGAACACAGTTTCCCCATTTCTCCATGAATTAATAATTCGGGAGATCCACCCATTTTCTTCTTTTCTCTTGATAGCATCTATCGTGGAAAAGTTAGAAACTATTCTCTTCTCGGTCTCTAGACAACTTTCTAGATCCGAGATCTTTGAGTCCTTTACCTCGATGGATTCCAATTAGATATTCATCAAGGTCTTCAGCTGAGCAATCTCCTTTGCTTGCTCCTCAACAAGTAAGTTGCTCTTCTGAAGAGCACACTGAAGGGATTCAAGATATTCAATCTTCTGATTGAAGCTATCCATATCCCTTGCATCACTAGAGGGACAGTCCTCTGAACTATTCCTATCTTCAGGAACTGCAAGAGGAGAGGGGCATGATGAAGAAGTTACCTACTCCTGGCTTTATTGTTCAGGGTTACCGTCAAGATCGGCAGAGACTGTTGAGTCAGCTTCATCAGAACTGCTTTCCTCAACTTCTTATTCAGTCTCTGACAAGGACACAGGAGCCCTGATACTGACAGATTGATCATGCCCTTCATCTTCATAAATGAGGACCCCCACATAGGCTTCATCCTCTTGCTGACCACTGATCCCTTCTTTCTCTGATCCCTCCATGAGGTCTGAGATGGTTTGCCACATGAACTTGGCCGTCCTACACTTGTCCAATTTAGAGCGAGATGGTCCTGACCAGACATCAGTGATGAACTGACGAATCACCTTGTCCAGGTTAAACAGTGAGGGCTCTGTCTCCGACATCTCTTTGGGACACTTGGGGATTTTGAGATCTTTCCCCGAGCCGGAAGCCTTCATGGGAATGAAGGGACCCTCTTCCAGAATGAGTGATGCTCGAGGGTCGATGGCCTTCAGATGAAATAGTACTCTCATCTTCCATACAGTATAGTACTCCTTTATATATGAGGGGAGTCTGAGAGGAGGGACATCATAATCCAACTCCATGCTTGAGTCTCATCTTCTTGTTGACATTAGAGGAAGGAACTTACTCGAGGTGTTAACCCCTTTGATGAGTAACCTCCCTCTGATACCACTTGAAAGTCCACCTAGTGCCAACTACCTTTACCTATGGGGGGGGGAATAGGTGTCTTGCAGCGTTTTTGCGGAATTAAGCTATACCTGCACAAACAAACAAAACAACACAGCACAGAAAGACAGGCATTTTATAGTGGTTCCCCGATTTGGGTACATCCACTCTCCCCCTTCGACCTATCTCCCAACAAGGGACGACTCGGTCACTTCACCAACAGGATTGAAAACTAATCCTCACACTAAGGAAGTAACTCTTCCACACGAAGGAGTCACCACTCCTCCACCACGGGTTACACCAAACCCTTACACAGAGGAACCAACGTTCCTTTACTACAAAAGAAAAACTTGAATGTATGAAATACAAACTACTTTTGGAGCCCTTGGTGTCCCTCTTCGTTCGACGTTGCATTCTTGAATAAGTCGAAGAGTCCACGACCTAAGTTCACTCTTAGAGAGAGTCTCCCCGAAACCAGCGGCGGCAAGAAGTGCGGCGGCATAGCTGTTAGGATCGGCGGCAGCAACGAAGTGCGGCGGCTGAGCTTTGGAGATCCAACCTTCGTAGCAAAGCTAGCAAGGTCTACCAACGGTCTTACTAGGATCGATCGTCTCGATCGATTCGGAAAGGGAAGGTATTCCCGATCAACAAATCAAGAGACAAAGGATCTCTAGGTAGACATGTGAGACGCGTTGGTTGGCTGAGCTTCTGTCGCCGGGAGATCGAGAATAAACCATGATCAGCAACGGCGACAACCTGCACGAGTGGCGATGGTGATCCGAGCGGCAACGGCGGCGGAAAGAAATCCGCGATGCTTTAGGTCACGATGGCGGCTCATTTCTTATTCTCGGTATTTGGTTTATGTAATGATCGAAATACAACAGTATTTATACTGTAGGTCATACATTATGACCATTGTGGGCCCCACCAATAGAAACCCTAAGTCCGGTTCAAATCAGCGCCTGAATATTTTGACCGGTCCAACGAGCATAAGAAATTCGCCTAAGGCAAATTCGGCGAGAATCATTGGTGATTCTCGACGAATCGGCGAGAATCACTTCTGATTCTTGCCGAATTCTACTTGGCAGAATTCTAGCTGAAGATCTTGCCATCCACAGAGAATCGGCGAGAATCATAATACATTCTCGACGAATCGGCGAGAATGCAAAGTCATTCTCGACGATTCGGCGAGAATCAACTAGTGATTCTCGACGATTCTGCCTTAAGCAGAAATCAAGACGGCGTTGAGACAGCCGGCTGCAATCGGCAAGAATCAGCGAGTGATTCTCGACGATTCGGCGAGAATCACTAGTGATTCTCGATGATTTCTACTTAGACAATTTTCGTCTTTCTTACCGCGAGTCGCTTTGACCCATCCTTGCTCCTTGTATGCTCTTGATCTTTCTCAGCCCTGTACTTGAAAGTAAGTAGACTCCAATAGAGAGAGTACACGTAGGCCAACACACTGATCTTCTCAACGAGGGATTACGTTGCGCAGACCCGTGTATATTGACCCACTGCACCCTGACATTGGTGTGTACTTAGCGTGGAATAACTGCAAGCACAACTTGAAGACAAATGATCAAATACAATGTCAATTCACCTTAGCTGGTCCAGGGGCTTCTTCAAATCAGTTACATTGTGGATACAATACCCAACAGGAAATAATTTGAGTTTCCTCCCCTCTCCCTTGGTGTTAGATCTGTAGTTAATCATAGGCGAGATATTGACTCAAAAGAGTCTTGATGTGTTAGATGGAGACTCCTAGGAAGAGGCCATACTAGGACTTGTGTTCTAGGGTTTAGTAATCCTCTAACCTCGCCTTCCTTCAATGTGATGGTGGGGATGGTCTCGTGAAGAGGAATGGACTGATGAGGGTGAATAAGGGAGTAGGATTTCTAGGTGTTATTTGGGAAGATCCGCTAGAGGAGGAAGTTGAACCGATGTCGTTCATTCTGCCTCAAATATGAGTGCAGAAATTTATATTCTGCACGCACTGATCTTCATGTCTATTTTCATGTATGTCATGGCACGATCCGGGCTTTCGACTAAACATGAAAGTCGTAGGGCTTGGAGAGATCTTTCCAACGAGTGGTTACACATCTTTAGGCGATGTCTAAAGCCACAGGAAAGCCTTATTGAAATTGATGGCTGATAATGCAAATGTGCTGAAACTGTAATTTGAATGTTGCAGTCTTAGAAGCCGCTTTCTACTCTAATACAGCCTAAACCGGGCTTCTTACTAAACACGAAAGTCGTGGCCCTTGGAAATACCTTTCCAACAATGGGTTACACATTTTCGTCGGATTCCTGTAGCATCGATAATCCCCGTTTGAAGCTATACTATCTATACAATTCCTACATGCATGGTTCTTTGTTAATGTAAACCTAATTTAGTATTATTAGAGGAATTGTGAATAGTTATTGTAAACTTCGTGGTGAGATGTTGGGTGATCCTTTATAATCAAATGATGAAGTAAAACCTACTTGAACGAAATGTTTGTATCGTAAACCCCTAGGTTAACTAAGGAGTAGACAAGTTGGATTGTATAAATAACTAGATATGTGAATCGGTAATGTGATCTGTGAGCTCGAAATGTTGGAAGAGGATTGAATATGGTTAGTGCATGGATATGTGGAAGGGTTGATAGTGCATGAATGTTTGCCGCACTTGATCATTTGTGTTGATAAGGGATTTGGTAAGGGAAACCTTGTCAACAGTTGAGCTCGAGATGTGAAGTAGCATGCAGTGTGAGTCGACACGTGGTGTCGTAATCCTGAGTTAAGGATTGTGTGGTAAGTGTACGGGCTCGCCAGTCATCACACAGAAGGGAGTTTATAGTTAGACCTTGGGTGGTTGGGCTTGGTCCTCGGTGCTCATTCCCAGGGCTCCTTCTGTGTCAAGTGAATGGTTGGGCTTGGTCCTCGTGCTTTTTCGAGGCTCCTTCCGGGTCACAACTTCGGCCAGATCGGGGCTTAGTTCTCGGTGCACATCTACCCGAGACTCCCGCTTAGCCATAGTACGCTTGTGAGCTCCGTTGATGTGTTATTAGCATTGAGGCGTACAGAGGCCTAGTCTAGGTAGTGTGGATGCCGACCTAGTAGTGGAGAGGCCTACTATACTATCACCGTCTGGCCACAATTGTTTGCGCCTGAGAGGTTATCTACCAGCTCAAAAAGTGGGAACTTCAAAGTCTGGTCGACACAACAATTAGCTTGTTCGTGTGCATGTTGAGTCATAGCATAACATTCATTGCATCACATTACATTGCATAAATAAGATCTTCATCATATAATTTTGTATGGGCACTCTTATACGATGAGTTACCTTTCTGTTGAGCCAATCCTCAACTTATATGTTTGTATGGGCTTTCATATAAGTTGAGTTACTTTCTGTTATAGCTTACATATTCATACTCTGCTATAAATATAGAACTGCTAGCTTAGAATGTTGATGATACCGTTAAAGTTTACTTTACTATTACTCATGTCATATGTATTACTACACCTGTATGTACGACTGCTTCATTAAATATATTATACCTTGATCATTTCTTTGCCTGGTGCCGATGAGTCGCCGGGAGAGCGGATGTGAATCCACTTAGTATTTATGACTAATTGTTACTACGTCTTACTTTTTAAGAGGAAACCCCACAGGCGGAACAATAACAGGTAATGCAGCAGGACAGTCAGGCAAGGACGACAGGGCCTGAAGGGATTGTGTCGTCGCTATCATCAGTGACAGATGTGAGTCATAGAGTAACTCTTATTGTAGCCCCTTTGGGCAAGACTTCTCATACTCTGATAGTTTAGAAGCCAGATGTAGCTTCTATTTTTGTTATATTTGGACTTATATGCTTGTGTGTGCATTTGGCTTCTATTTTTATTACTCTAGTTGGGTTGGCAAGATTGATATTGGTAAAGGACGGCAGAATAGGCGTCTTATAGTACAGGCTAGCCCGAGTGCTAGTGCTACCGCAAGGCGGCTGTTTTGGGCATAAGACTCCCCTTCGTGCCGTGTTCTGTGTTCCGGGAGGGTGGTTTTACAAATGGTATGAGCTTGGTATGATACTGAATTAGAGAAGTCATTCAACAATGGTGCCACCCCCGCTCGATTAGTCAGTTTGGGGACAAACTAACTTTGCGGAAGCAATGGTGTGACCATATATAATTCACACTAACTTTGTCCAACTTTGACCTTAAGATTAGCCAACCTTACCTTAGGTTTGTATTCTACGTGTAGATCCCAGTGCACGTTAAGCCAATGGGGGGCACCCAAACCCCGTTCGTACCGACACAATTTTAAGAATCGGAGCTAGGGCAGACGCTCACAGCTATCCAGGATGCCTTCAGATCACAACAAGCCCCCGTACAACAAGAAGGTCTGGGCTCCAATTGGGTGAGAACTTTTCGAGCTTTCTACCCTCCTACTTATCTTGGGACACAGTCGGCAGAGTGTACGGAGGAATGGATCGACAACGTGCAAGAACTGCTAAAGGAATTAGATGCTAAAATAACATGGCTGTGACCCTAGTAGCGACACTCCTAGAACAGCACGCCAAGAGTTGGTGGAAGTCCATCATGGGCTCTACCTTTCAAGGGCGAGTGTATACGGAGATCAGCTGGAATGAGTTCTCAGGAGCCTTCCTAGAGCACTTCATCCCTTCGTCAGCCCGAGAAGAACATGAGGAAAGGTTTCTATAGCTGAAGAAGGGATCCAAGTTAGTGACGGAGTACAGCGGGAGTTTCACCATTTGGCTTGATTTGCTTACTCCTATGAGTTGGATGACAGAGGATATGCTAAAAGATTCTACAAAGGCTTGCGAGACCCCCTGAGGGAGTGTATACGGAGATCAGCTGGAGTGAGTTCTCAGGAGCCTTCCTAGAGCACTTTATCCCTTCGTCAGCCCGAGATGAACTTGAGGAAAGGTTTCTACAGTTGAAGAAGGGATCCAAGTCAATGACAGAGTACCAGCGGGAGTTTCAGCATTTGGCTTGATTTGCTGACTCTTATGAGCTTGAAGACAAAGGATATGCTAATAGATTCTACAAAGGCTTGCGAGACCCCCTGAGGCAAGTTCTTTTATTTATAGCAGACTCCAGACTGGCAAAAATAATTGACATGGCAAAGAGACTGGAAGCAGACCACTTGTAACGTCCCAATTCGCGCTAGGCCCCTTGATTGCGTATTTAAGTCTAGGGGGCTGTGGTGAGCCCAATGGGGGTGTGGGTGAACAGGTGCGAACGTACGGGAAATGAGGAAAACAAGGCAAAATGGCAATTTTGGCCGACATGGGTATGGACACGGCCGTGTCCATACCCGTGTGCCTCATGCCAAGATTAGGCTTATCAGTCAGAGAGGTACACGGGTATTGGGACACGGGCGTGTCCCTACCCGTGTGCTGAGGACACGGGTCGAGACACGGCCGTGTCTCTACCCGTGTACCGCAACCCCAGCACGGCAGAAAGATATTCTGGGATGAACACGGCCCTAAACACGGCAGGCGACACGGCCGTATCACCTGAACACGGGTAGGAACACGGCCGTGTGCCTACCCGTGTCTGCGGTGTATAAAAACGAAAAAGATGTGAAACCCTAGCATTTCATCCCCTTTCTTCTGCCCCGAAATTTCTGAGAGAGTTCTCTTGGCTGGAGGAGGAAGAGGCTTGCCGGAGCCATCCTTGGAAGAAGATTGCCGGGCCATCCTTGGCGGAAACGAAATGCCGCTACGAAGGAGTGCGAGGCTCATGGCCGGCCATGGTGGTACCGCTGAATTTGAGGTGAGCTTTCTCCCCTCTCCCTTGGTGCTAGATCTGTAGATATTTTAGGAGAGACATCGACTCCATAGAGTCTTGATGGTGAGGAGGAGAGTTCTTAGGATAAGCCATGCCTAGGTTTTCTAGGCTTAGTCTCCCTCAACCTTCTCGTCATTCAAAGTGGAGATGAGAGGGGTTTTCGTTGAGGGTTTGGCTTTGAAAGGAGAAATAAGGTGGGGTGTGATTTCTGGAGAAGTTTATGCGAGGTCGTTGCAAGGAAGAAGATGAACGGATGCCGTTCATCTCGCCTTAAGATGCGTGCAGAAATCTGATTTCTGCACGCGGCGAGCTTCGTGTCCAATTTCAGAGGTGTTCTGGCCAGATCTGGGTGATCGACACAACACGAAAGTCGTAGCCCTTGAAATTACCTTTCCAACAAGTGGTTGCACGTTTCCATGCGATACGCGTAGCCACGGGAAAGCTGGTTCGAGTCCGCTGCGTTCGGGAAAATCCTGTACAGGAAACTGTTTCCTGTACGTATTCGAGTTGAATTTCTGGTATGTTGCGACCAGATCTGGGCGATCGACTCAACACGAAAGTCGTAGCCCTCGCGAATACCTTTCCAACGAGGGGTTGAGCATTGTGATCGGATTCCTGTAGCTCCGGGAATCCCAGTTTTAGTATCGGGCTATCCTATGTTAATGCACTTGTTAATTTATAATGTTAGCACTCTTGCAATGGTTGTGATTTGCTCATTTGTTATCTTGCTCCCATATATTTATAATGCTGTAGTTACTGTAATTTAGCATGGTTGACCATTTGGTTATGTAATAAGGAATAACCATGTATTGGTAGAGAAATGGATTGGATGAGAAGGCTAGAAATTAAGAGTTGAGATTGGTATAGAATGTATTTATATAGTTTGGTGTTGAACATATCTATTATGCGAAATGTTGAGGTGAATTCATTGAATAGATGGACGTGAATATCATGAACACTATGTGAAGAGTATTTTGTAACCGTAATCCGAGCCCAAGGGGTTTATTAACAACCGATGCTTAGAGTTGAAGCCTCCCTACGGGTAGCATCGAGTGGGTTGTTTTGGGGCATGTGATGTGCGACGATTCATCATGTCGCGATATTGAGATAATGATTGTGGCAGGTCTACAGGTTCGGCAGTCGTCACACCGATGGGAGCCAATGGGTAGACCTTGGGCGGTAGGGTTAGATACTTGGTGTCCATAACCCGAGATCTCCTCCGCGCCATGAGAACGGTTGGGCTTGCACCTCGTGCGTTTCTGAGGTTCCATCCGGTTCGAAATCAAAGGCCAGGTTGGGCTGTGTTCTTGGTGCACATCTACCCAAGACCCCTTCTGAGCCATAGTACGCATGTGAGCTCCGCTATTGTGTTTTTAGCGTTGAGGCGTACGAGGGCCTAGGATAGGTAGTGTGATACCACCTAGTAGTGGAGACGCCCGCTCCACTGTTGCCGTCTGGCCACGACGGACGACGCCTGAGAGGTTAGCTACCTGCTCGAAAAGTGGGAACTTCAAGTTTGTGTCGACATAGCAACTTGCATGTGCGTGCGCATGATTCGGTCAGAGCATAACATTCATATCATGTCATTCATTGCATACACAAGATCCTCATCGTATAAGTTTGTATGGGCACTCTTATACGATAAGTTACTTTACTGCTAAGCCGATCCTTAACTTATAAGTTTGTATGGGCACTCTTATAAGTTAAGTTACTATTCTGATTACTTATACCTGCTGTCATATATTATAGATATTTGTAGAACTGCTAGTTGTGTAGCGTAGTTTATACTCCACCATATTTACAGTCACCTGCTTGTTTACTTGCTTATATATATACATATTGTACCTTTGTTGCTTTCTCCGCCCGGTGTCGAGGAGTCGCCGGGGGAGCGGATGTGAAGCCACTTAGTCTTATGACTAACGGTTGCTACGTCTTCCTTTTTAGGAGGAAACCCTGCAGGTAGAGCAGCAACGGACTATGCAGCAGGACAGCCAGGCCCGGATGATAGGATCTGAAGTGGTGGTGCCATCGGCACCGTCAGTGACAGTCGTGAGTGTTTTCATGTAGCCGTTTGGCAAAACATTTCTAGACTCTTGTTCTTTTGTACAAGCCTGTTGTGCTTGTTATCTTCCGCTCTTTTGGACTTAAACTTAGTTGTGAATTGAACTGTGAAGGATCAAGCGCATACCCAACTGCACCAAAAGCCCGGACTGTTGGAGAGGGCGCTACTTAATTTTTTATATAAGTAGCAGAGCGCCACGGGTCAAGTGAAGGAACGACGGACCCAACAATCCCCCCCCCCGGCGTCCAGCACAACCCGTCGGCTCAGAGGTGGGGTTACCACATGGCCCACACGGCTCAGAGGTGGGGTTACCACATGTCCACGGTTGCCTGACCCACCGGACCCACACAGGTAGAAGGGAAAAATCAGGATTTAATAGCGCCCCCCCCCCCCCCCGGTCTTGAACCCGTGACCTCCTCTGATACCAATTGAAGGATCAAGCGCATACCCAACTGCACCAAAAGCCCGGACTGTTGGAGAGGGCGCTACTTAATCTTTTATATAAGTAGCAGAGCGCCACGGGTCAAGTGAAGGAACGCCGGACCCAACAAACTGCTTTACTTTTCTGTTATGGTTGGGTTGGCATAGTTTATGTGATATGGATTGTAGCTGACGGAATAGGCGTCTTATGGTAAAGGCTAACCCGTGTGTTAGTGCTACCGCAAGGCGGCTATTTCGGGCATATGACTCCCCTCGTGCCGTGTGTTGTATTCCGGGAGGGGGGGGGGTCTTACAAATGGTATCAGACTTAGCCGATCTTCAACTACAGCAGTCATGTAACAATGGGCCACTCCCGTTCGATTAGTCGGTTTGGGGACAAACCGACTTAGCGGAAGCAGTGGTGTGCCCATATGTAATTCGCACTAAGTTGTCCAACTTTGACATTAGTTTTAGCCAACCTGACCCTAATTTTTACCTTGCGTATAGGTCCCAGCGCAGGTGGAGCCGATTGGGGGCACTCCTACCCCTTCCGTCCCTTCACAATTCCAGCAGTCGGAACTGGGACAAACGCTGTCAGCCATATTTGATGCATTTAAAGCCCAGCAAGCTCCGGTGCAACAACAAGCGCCAGGCTCCAACTGGTTGAGCACCTTTCGTGCCTGTCCCCTCCTGCCTATCTTGGGACAGAATCGCCGGTGCGCACCGAGGAATGGCTTGATACTGTGCAGGAATTGATGGCTGGCATAAGATGTCCGAACAGCATGGCGGTGACATTGGTAGTGACGCTGCTAGAGCTGCACGCCAAAAGGTGGTGGAAGTCCCTCATGGGCTCCACCTTCCAAGGGCGGTTGTACACGGACATCAGTTGGAACGAGTTCACCGAGGCTTTTCTGGATCACTTCATCCCTTCTTCTGCTCGGGATGAACTTGAAGAAAGATTTCTGCAGTTGAAGCAGGGATCGAAATCGATAACGGAGTACCAGAGGGAGTTCCAACACCTCGCTAGGTTTGCCGATTCCTATGATTTGGACGATAGAGGCTACACGAAGCGCTTCTACAAAGGATTAAGGGACCCCCTGAGGCAGGCCCTTTTGTTTATAGCCGATGCAAGCCTGGCAGAAATCATTGACATGGCAAAGAGACTGGAGGCGGACCACATGGGATGTGGCAAGAGACCTGCGGAAGGAGTAATTGAAGTCGGCCCTAGTAATAGAAGGCGGAATGATCATGGCAGAGGAAGGGGAAACCACAGAGGCGGTCGGTGGGTCAACCGGAACTATCGGGTGGAGTACCCAATTCCGCAACCACCAGCTTTACCTCCACCACCGCAGCAGCAACATTATCAACAACCTGGGGGCCGACGTGAGGTGATATGCTTTGAGTGCAACCAACCGGGACATGTCTGACGAGTTTTCCCGCGACTGATCGGGGATGCTCCTATTGCTCTCCCTCCAGTAGCTCCACGGGGGTGAGGGCACATGCGTGGCCGAGGAAGAGGACAACCAGGGAGAAATCAAGGACATGCACGGGAGCATGTATTCGCATTGGATATGACTCAGGAGAGAAATTCGCAGGAAGTCATCACCGGTACGTGCAAAATTTATAAATAATATTTGACTTGTTAGATTTACGATACAAATGATACGCGCAATTTTGGATAGTGATTACCCTTTTTGGAACCTAGGCACTGTCATGGTTAGCGGGAGCCCCGCCTATACGTTATTTGACACGGGTGCGTCTCACTCGTTCATTTCGGCGGACTTCGTGAAGGACATGGAGGGAGTGCAACACTTCACGGGCACTACTCAAAGGGTGCGCCTTCCGGACGGCTCTGAGATGACGTCGTCAGCAAGTTGCGACTTCGACACCCTTATTGGAGGAAAGTTCTTTGAAACTCCGGCTACAGTGTTAAGAATCCCGGAGTTCGATCTCATCCTGGGCATGCAGTGGTTGAACTGGCACCACGCCCGGATCAATTGTGCGGAGAAGCAAGTTATGTTGAGGCATGGAGACTCGGAAGTCATCTTCCAAGGTATTAGATTCGCACCCCATAAATTATTATCTTCAATTCAAGTTATGAAATCTCATATGGAAGGGGACGAGGTCTATGTAATTTGCTTCGAGTTGAAGAAATTGACATTAGAGGTCAAGGATGTGCGGGTGGTGCGAGAATTTCCCGAGGTATTTCCCGAGAAATTGTCGGGACTACCCCCGCATAGGGAAGTGGACTTCCAAATCAAGCTAATTTCGGGTGCCAAGCCCGTCTCGCGAGCTCCATACCGAATGGCTCCGAAGGAACTTGCAGAGTTTATAGTCCAGCTTCAGGAATTGGTGGAAGTAGGGTTCGTTCGCCCAAGCTCGTTGCCTTGGGGAGCGCCCGTTTTGTTCGTCAAAAAGAAGGATGGCACCCTGCGGTTATGCATTGATTATCGAGAGTTGAACCGGTTAACGGTGCAGAACACCTACCCCCTACCGCGCATCGATGAATTGTTTGATCAATTGGTGGGATCGTATTGGTTCTCCAAGTTAGATCTGCGTTCGGGATATTATCAGCTGAGGATACAAGAGGATGACATTCAGAAGATGGCGTTCAGTTCGAGATATGGTTTGTATGAATTCACCGTGATGCCGTTTGGGCTCACAAACGCCCCTTCCGCCTTTATGATCTTGATGAACAAGGTGTTCAGCCCTTATTTGGACATCTTTGTCATCATGTTCATTGATGTTATCCTAGTCTACTCCAAGACTGAAGCAGAACACGCCGAACATCTAACTTTAGTGCTGAGGAAGCTAAAGGAGCACACTTTGTTTGCCAAGTTCAGCAAATGCGAGTTTTGGCTTCAAGAGGTCGCGTTCTTGGGCCATGTGATTAGTGGGGCAGGGCTAGCAGTAGATCCGGCCAAGGTGCGGGCCGTGAAGGAGTGGTCGCCATTGAAGTCAGCGGCCGACGTACGGAGCTTTCTTGGACTTGCCGGGTACTATCGCAAGTTCGTGAAAGGCTTCTCGAAGATCGCCCTTCCCCTTACTACGCTGACCAAGAAGGGTGTGCCGTTTGAATGGACACCCCAGTGCGAAGCTGCATTCCAAGAGTTGAAGGACAGATTGACGACTGCACCCATCCTAGCTCTTCCATCTGGGAAGGAGGGCTTTCAAGTTTACACGGATGCGTCATATCAAGGGATGGGAGCCGTGTTGATGCAGAATGGGCATGTGATCGCTTATGCTTCAAGACAGTTGAAGAAGCATGAAGCCAGCTACCCGGTGCATGATCTAGAGTTGGGAGCGGTGGTATTCGCCTTGAAGATTTGGAGGCATTATTTATATGGCGTCCACTGCGAGATCTACTCGGATCACAAAAATCTGAAGTACGTTCACACCCAAAAGGAGTTAAACTTGAGACAGCGGCGGTGGTTGGAGTTCTTGTGCGACTACGAATTCACCTTGAACTACCACCCCGGGAAGGTTAATTCCGTAGCTGATGCCTTGAGCCGAAAGGCACCGGGAACGAGCACGGAATCCCGCTTGATGAGGATGGAGTTAATCCAGACACTGCAAGAGATTGAAGTCACTTTGGTCTTTAAGAATCAATCGGAAGAGTATACAGAATATTTGGCCGCGATGAGTATAGTTTGCAACATACGAGACCGGATCCGGACGGAACAAAAGAAGGATGCGGCTTTAACCCCGACTTTCAAGTCAATGGAGGATAGGACTACGGAAGAATACTCCCTAAAAGACGGCCTCGTCCATTTTCGTGGCCGGCTTTACATTCCCGAAGGTGACAACATTCGGGAGGATATTCTAAAGGAGGCTCATTGCTCCAAGTACTTGGTGCACCCGGGGATCGCGAAGATGTACACCGATTTGAGAAAGACAATGTGTTGGCCGGGCATGAAGAGGGATGTCAAGTACTTTGTTACTCATTGTGTGGCCTGCCAAATGGTGAAGGCGGAGTGCAGAAGCCCCGGTGGAATGCTACAGTCGTTGCCCATCCCCGAATGGAAATTTGAGGACATCTCCATGGACTTCGTCCACGGGTTACCTCGCTCGCGCTCGGGGAATGATTCTGTGTGGGTGATAGTTGACCGGTTGACCAAGGTAGCCCGATTTATCCCAATGAAGAAGGAGGCGCAGGTGGGCGTCCTAGTGCGTCTCTTTGTGGAGCAATTTGTGCGGTACCATGGTGTGCCGAAGACGATCGTCTCCGATCGGGATGGTCGGTTTACTTCAAGAGAATGGAGGGCTGTACGGGCTTATTTGGGCTCGCGCCTCGCCTTTAGCACAGCCTTTCACCCACAAACGGACGGGCAATCTGAACGAACCATCCGAACATTGGAGGACCTTCTGAGGTTGTGTATGCTAGATAAAGGAGAACCATGGGAGAGACTCTTACCTCTCGTGGAGTTCTCTTATAATAACAGTCATCAAGCCAGTATTGGAATGGCACCTCATGAAGCTTTGTATGGAAGGAGGTGTAGAACACCCTTGTCCTGGGTGCAAGACGAAGATCCGAAGACATTGGGAAATGTGTATATTGATGACACGGACGCGGTGGTTAGGTTGATCCGGGATCGAATGCTAGAGGCTCAAAGCCGACAGGCGAAATATTACAACGCAAGGCACCGTATGGTGGAGTTTCAAGTTGGTGATAAGGTGTTCCTTAAGATTCGACCGATGCACGGAGTGTCGCGGGTATGTGGAGTCAAGAAGCTCAGCCCAAGGTATGTCGGGCCCTATGTCGTAGTGGAAAGGATTGGCCCTCTGGCCTATCGATTGGAGTTACCACCGGAGTTGGAGAACCTTCACGACGTGTTCCATGTATCGTCACTTCGGAAGGCTTTGTTGCGGCCTGAACAGTATATCCCCACGACGGATGGTGCCGTGGCATCTGATAGGTCTGTGCGACTGGAGCCGGTGCGGATCGTTGATAACGAGACAAGAACCTTGCGCCGCAAAAGTGTTCCCTTGGTGAAAGTGCTATGGTCTAATCATGGGAAGGAGGAGTTCACATGGGAGCCAAAGGATTTAATGCGAGGGCGCTACCCGGAATTATTTACTCCAGGTAAGAATTTTATTTGAAAGCATAGTTCCCTTTTTATGTGTTTCACTCCCATAGCCTTACCCTGATTTCGGGGACGAAATCTTTTATTTTGTTTATAGGATTTGTAACGTCCCAATTTGCGCTAGGCCCCTTGATTGCGTATTTAAGTCTAGGGGGCTGTGGTGAGCCCAATGGGGGTGTGGGTGAACAGGTGCGAACGTACGGGAAATGAGGAAAACAAGGCAAAATGGCAATTTTGGCCGACACGGGTATGGACACGGCCGTGTCCATACCCGTGTGCCTCATGCCAAGATTAGGCTTATCAGTCAGAGAGGTACACGGGTATTGGGACACGGGCGTGTCCCTACCCGTGTGCTGAGGACACGGGTCGAGACACGGCCGTGTCTCTACCCGTGTACCGCAACCCCAGCACGGCAGAAAGATATTTTGGGATGAACACGGCCCTAAACACGGCAGGCGTCACGGCCGTGTCACCTGAATACGGGTAGGAACACGGCCGTGTGCCTACCCGTGTCTGCGGTGTATAAAAACGAAAAAGATGTGAAACCCTAGCATTTCAACCCCTTTCTTCTGCCCCGAAATTTCTGAGAGAGTTCTCTTGGCTGGAGGAGGAAGAGGCTTGCCGGAGCCATCCTTGGAAGAAGATTGCCGGGCCATCCTTGGCGGAAATGAAATGCCGCTACGAAGGAGTGCGAGGCTCATGGCCGGCCATGGTGGTATCGCTGAACTTGAGGTGAGCTTTCTCCCCTCTCCCTTGGTGCTAAATCTGTAGATATTTTAGGAGAGACATCGACTCCATCGAGTCTTGATGGTGAGGAGGAGAGTTCTTAGGATAAGCCATGCCTAGGTTTTCTAGGCTTAGTCTCCCTCAACCTTCTCGTCATTCAAAGTGGAGATGAGAGGGGTTTTCGTTGAGGTTTGGCTTTGAAAGGAGAAATAAGATGAGGTGTGATTTCTGGAGAAGTTTATGCGAGGTCATTGCAAGGAAGAAGATGAACGGATGCCGTTCATCTCGCCTTAAGATGCGTGCAGAAATCTGATTTCTGCACGCGGCGACCTTCGTGGCCAATTTCAGAGGTGTTCTGGCTAGATCTGGGTGATCGACTCAACACGAAAGTCGTAGCCCTTGAAATTACCTTTCCAACGAGTGGTTGCACGTTTCCATGCGATACCCATAGCCACAGGAAAGCTGGTTCGAGTCCGCTGCGTTCGGGAAAATCCTGTACAGGAAACTGTTTCCTGTACGTATTCGGGTTGAATTTCTGGTATGTTGCGACCAGATCTGGGCGATCGACTCAACACAAAAGTCGTAGCCCTCACGAATACCTTTCCAACGAGGGGTTGAGCATTGTGATCGGATTCCTGTAGCTCCGGTAATCCCAGTTTTAGTATCGGGCTATCCTATGTTAATGCACTTGTTAATTTATAATGTTAGCACTCTTGCAATGGTTGTGATTTGCTCATTTGTTATCTTGCTCCCATATATTTATAATGCTGTAGTTACTGTAATTTAGCATGGTTGACCATTTGGTTGTGTAATAAGGAATAACCATGTATTGGTAGAGAAATGGATTGGATGAGAAGGCTAGAAATTAAGAGTTGAGATTGGTATAGAATGTATTTATATAGTTTGGTGTTGAACATATCTATTATGCGAAATGTTGAGGTGAATTCATTGAATAGATGGGCGTGAATATGATGAACACTATGTGAAGAGTATTTTGTAACCGTAATCCGAGCCCAAGGGGTTTATTAACAACCGATGCTTAGAGTTGAAGCCTCCCTACGGGTAGCATCGAGTGGGTTGTTTTGGGGCATGTGATGTGCGACGATTCATCGTGTCGCGATATTGATATAATGATTGTGGCAGGTCTACGGGTTCGCCAGTCGTCACACCGATGGGAGCCAATGGGTAGACCTTGGGCGGTAGGGTTAGATACTTGGTGTCCATAACCCGAGATCTCCTCCGCGCCATGAGAACGGTTGGGCTTGCACCTCGTGCGTTTCCGAGGTTCCATCCGGTTCGAAATCAAAGGCCAGGTTGGGCTGTGTTCTTGGTGCACATCTACCCAAGACCCCTTCTGAGCCATAGTACGCATGTGAGCTCCGCTATTGTGTTTTTAGCATTGAGGTGTACGAGGGCCTAGGATAGGTAGTGTGATACCACCTAGTAGTGGAGACGCCCGCTCCACTGTTGCCGTCTGGCCACGACGGACGACGCCTGAGAGGTTAGCTACCTGCTCGAAAAGTGGGAACTTCAAGTCTGTGTCGACATAGCAACTTGCATGTGCGTGCGCATGATTCGGTCATAGCATAACATTCATATCATGTCATTCATTGCATACACAAGATCCTCATCGTATAAGTTTGTATGGGCACTCTTATACGATGAGTTACTTTACTGCTAAGCCGATCCTTAACTTATAAGTTTGTATGGGCACACTTATAAGTTAAGTTACTATTCTGATTGCTTATACCTGCTGTCATATATTATAGATATTTGTAGAACTGCTAGTTGTGTAGCGTAGTTTATACTCCACCATATTTACAGTCACCTGCTTGTTTACTTGCTTATATATATACATATTGTACCTTTGTTCCTTTCTCCGCCCGGTGCCGAGGAGTCGTCGGGGAGCGGATGTGAAGCCACTTAGTCTTATGACTAACGGTTGCTACATCTTCCTTTTTAGGAGGAAACCCCGCAGGTAGAGCAGCAACGGACTATGCAGCAGGACAGCCAGGCCTGGACGATAGGACCTGAAGTGGTGGTGCCATCGGCACCGTCAGTGACAGTCGTGAGTGTTTTCATGTAGCCGTTTGGCAAAATATTTCTAGACTCTTGTTCTTTTGTACAAGCCTGTTGTGCTTGTTATCTTCCGCTCTTTTGGACTTAAACTTAGTTGTGAATTGAACTGCTTTACTTTTCTGTTATGGTTGGGTTGGCATAGTTTATGTGATATGGATTGTAGCTGGCGGAATAGGCGTCTTATGGTAAAGGCTAACCCGTGTGTTAGTGCTACCGCAAGGCAGCTATTTCGGGCATAAGACTCCCCTCGTGCCGTGTGTTGTGTTCCGGGAGGCGGGGGGGGGGGGGTCTTACACCACTTGGGAAGTAGTAAGTGACCTTCTGAAGGGGTGATGGAAGCTGGCCCGAGCAATAGAAGGAGACATAATTACGAAAGAGGAAGGGGATATCATATAGGTGGCAGGCACTTCCACCGGAATTATAGAGTGGAGCACCCGGTTCAACAGCCGCTAGCATTGCCTCCACCACCACAGCCTCAATAGTTTAAACAACCCAGTGGGTAGCAGGAGTGAGTGTGCTTCGAATGCAACTAACCGGGCCACATACGACGCTACCACCGACAAGTGTTTGGAAATGTGCCTCTTGCTCTCCCTCTGGCAGCTCCTCGAGGGCGGGGGCACATGTGTGGTTGAGGACGAGGACTACGAGGAGGAAACCCTAGACCTGCTCGGAATCAGGTGTTCGCACTGGAAATGACACAGGAGCGGAACCCTCAGGAGGTGATTGCAGGTATGATTACATGTAGTTATCTTATTTTCATTGTTAATCTTAAGTTGCTTAAGATATACTAGACATCTAGCTTTGTGTATTGTTATTGGTACTTAGGAACTGTCGTGGTCTGTGGGAAACCAGCCTATACGTTATTCGATACCAGTGCCTCATACTCATTTTTGTCTGCGGACTTCATTAAAGACCTAGAAGGAGTGTAATCCTTCACTGGTATTGATCGAAGAGTACGCCTTTTAGACGGCTTTGAGATGACCACAACCGCCAAGTTTTAATTGAAGATACTCAATGGGGGAAAGATCTTCGATACCCCTGCCACAGTTTTGAGAATGTCGGAGTTCGACCCCATTCTAGGAAAGGCGTGGCTGGATTGGCACTAGGCAAGAATTGACTGAGCTGGGAAGCGAATCTACTTGAGTCATGGGGATACCGATGTAATCTTCCAAGGTATAGAATTTGCACCACATTTTTTATTGTCTTCGATTAAAACCCTAAATGCTGACATGAGAGGGGATGAAGTTTACATATGTTTCGAACTGAAGGAGATTAAAATAAATATGAAGGATGTGAAGGTGGTGCGAGATTTTCCCGAGGTATTTCCTGAGAAATTGTCAGGTTTACCTCCGCACAGAGAGGTTGTTTTTCCAATTAAGCAATTACTAGGAGCCAAGCCCATCTCCATGACCCCTTACCGGATGGCCCCTAAGGAACTCGCAGATTTTAGAGTTAAGTTGTAAGAGTTTGTAGAATCAGGGTTTGTTCTCCCCAGCTCATCACCTTGGGTATCCCCTGTTCTGTTTGTTAAGAAGAAGGATGTAACCTTGCGATTATGTATAGAGTATCGGGAGCTCAACCGACTGACGGTACGGAACACCTATCTGCTACCTCGGATCGAAGATTTATTCGACCAATTGGTAGGAGTGCATTGGTGAAAGTCCACCTAGTGCCAACTAGCTTCACCTATGGGGGGGATAAGTGTCTTGCAGCGTATTTGCGGAATTAAAATTATACCTGCACAAGAAAACAAAACAACACAGCACAGACAGGACACAAGCAATTTATAGTGGTTCCCCGATTTGGGTACGTCCACTTTCCCCTTCGACCTATCTCCCAACCATGGACGACTCGGTCACTTCACCAACAGGATTGAAATCCAATCCTTGCACTATCAGAAGGAACCCTTCCATACGTAGGAGTCAACACTCCCACAACACGGGTTGCACCCAACCCTATAACTAGGAACCAAATGTTCCTTTACAATGAAAAAGAAATTGGAGTGTATAAGAAATACAAACAAGTTGAAGATCTAGGTGTCCCTTTTCGTTAGACTACTTGTTCTTGTAGGCAATGAAAAGTCCACAACCCTTGATCTTTCTTGGAGATAATCTCCCCGAGACCGGCGGCGGCAAAGGGCGGCGGCAAGGCTCTCGGTGTTGGCGGCGGCAACTGAAACAGCAGCGATGCACTGGAGATTCAATCTTCTTAGCGAAGTCGGCAAGGTCTTCCAACGGTCATACTAGGATCGATCGTCTCGATCGATTCAGACGGGGATGGATTTCCCTATCTCAAAACAAGAGACAAAAGATCTCTGGTTAGACGCGGGAGACGCTGTGCAAGACTTGGCTTCTATCACCGGGGATCTGGAGGAGATCGAGATCAGCTACGGTGACCACTTCACGAGCGGCGGCGACGGAGGCGGAGCTGGTTCGCGATTTTAGGGTTAGTCGGCGGCTCGGCTTTCGTATTCTATGTCCGTTTTTCACTGTACACAAATACCTGTGTATTTATACAATAGGTCATGGAGATGACCGTTGTGGGCCCCACCAAAGCAAAGACCAAAGTCCGGTTCAAATATCTGCTGGTAACATGGACCGGTCCAGGAATTCGGAAAAATCGCCCAAGGCAAAATCGGCGAGAATCGTAGGTGATTCTCGACGAATCGGCGAGAATCACTTACGATTCTCGCCGAATTCTACTTGGCGAATTCTGGCTGCACAGGTTATAGAGGCCGGGGAGAATCGGCGGGAATCACATTGATTCTCGCCGAATCGTCGAGAATGGAAAGTCATTCTCGACGAATCGGCGAGAATCACTTAGTGATTCTCGACGATTCTGCCTTAGAGAATTTTCTCACTGCGTCGAGACATCCGGCCCAACCCGGCGAGAATCATCTAGTGATTCTTGACGACTCGTCGAGAATCACTAGTGATTCTCGACGAATCGGCGAGAATCACTTAGCGATTCTCGACGATTTACACTTAGACCATTCTCGACTTTCAACACGTGAGCTGGTCTTTGGCCCATCCTTGCTCCTTGTCTGCTCATGATCTTTCATGACCCTGTGCTTGGAAATAAGTACACTCCAATAGAGAGAGTACACGTAAGCCAACACACTGATCTGCTCAACGAGGGATTACGTTGCACAGACCCGTGTATATTGACCTACTGCACCCTGACAATTGTGTGTACTTAGCAATGAATTGCTGTAAGCACAACTGGAAGAAATTCATAAAATACATTATCTATTTACCTTAGCTGGTTCAGGGGCTTCTTCAAATCAGGTACATTGTGGATACAATACCCAACAATCTCCCCCTATTTGAAGAAGCCTAAACCCTACAAGCTAAGGTGAATAGAGCATATAGGAATGAAAATCATAAACTTAAAATTGAGTTGAGAGAGATATTCATTACCAATTTCTTGAGAGCAAACTTGGAGCCACCTTAGCCTTAGCCGAGAGGGTAATCTCCCCCTTTTCGGCTTCTGTAAATCTGTGTCTGGTGCATTTGACACCATGCTCCCCCTCAGTTCTTGCACTTATGCTTACACTTGAGTTCCTGGCAGATGCTCCACCTAGATGCATGAGCCAGGACCTTCTGTAGTCTTCATTCCTCATAGTTGAGCATCCCCAATTCAGTTTTGAAGAGACTGAACTTTGCCTCGTCTAAGGGCTTTGTGAAAATATCTGCAATCTGCTTGTCCGTGGGGACATAGCAGAGAGAGATGTCCTTGTTCTCCACATGCTCCCGAATGAAGTGGTAGCGCACTTCATTATGCTTCGTTCTGCTGTGCGATACCGGATTGTTGGCAATAACAATTGCACTGGAGGACTCGCAGTACATCGGTACTTCCTTGAACTGGAGATCACAGTCTGCTAACTGATTTCTGATCCATAGATGTTGTGCGCAACAGCTCCCAGCCGAAATGTATTCTGATTTTGCTGTGGAGGTTGCAACACAATTCGGCTTCTTGCTATTCCATGAGATGAGCCTTCTTCCGAGGAATTGACACGTCCCGGAGGTGCTTTTCCTGTCATCCCTACTTCCTGCAAAATCAGCATCTGAAAAATCTATTAGCTCGACATCATTGCTTCTCGGGTACCATAAGCCACGATTAGGGGTACCTTTAAGGTATCTAAGAATTCTCTTTGTAGCGACATAATGAGATTCCTTAGTGTTCACCTGATATCTGACACAAACACATGTGGAGAACATGATATCCGGTCTACTCGCAGTAAGATAGAGCAGAGATCCAATGATGCTTCTGTATTTGGTTTCATCAAAAGGTTTCCCTTTCTCATCCTTATCCAGAGACATGGTGGATCCCATTGGAGTCCTCATAGAGGTTGCATTCTCCATTCCGAATTTCTTGAGGAGTTCATTTGTGAACTTTGTCTGAGAAATGAAGATTCCTTCCTCAGACTGTTTCACTTGAAGACCCAAGAAATACTTCAGCTCTCCCATACTGCTCATTTCAAACATTCCTTGCATAAGTTTGGAAAACTTTTTGCAAAGATTGTTGTCCATTGAGCCGAATATAATGTCATCAACATAGATTTGCACCAGCAAAATCTTGCCTTTGACTTCCCTGAGAAACAATGTCTTGTCTATTTTTCCTCTAGAGAACTTGTTCTCAAGAAGAAAACTAGACAATGTCTCATACCAAGCTCGAGGAGCTTGTTTTAAGCCATATAGCGCTTTATTAAGAAAATATACATGATTAGGATAAGTAGGATTGACAAAACCTGGAGGTTGAGCGACGTATACTTCCTCTTTCAAGTCTCCATTCAGGAAAGCTGATTTCACGTCCATCTAATAGACTGCGAATCCTTTGTGAGAGGCATAGGCTAGGAATAGCCGGATTGCCTCGAGCCGTGCAACTGGTGCAAATGTCTGGTCGAAGTCAATCCCCTCCTCCTGTCTGTATCCTTGAGCCACCAGTCTGGCTTTGTTCTTGATGATGACTCCATCTTCATCCAACTTGTTTCTGAAGATCCACTTGGTGCCAATCACATTTTGCGTCTTCGGTCTGGGAACCAGCGTCCAGACTTTGCATCTTTCGAATTGATGCAGCTCATCTTGCATGGCCAAAATCCATGACGTGTCTTTGTTCGCTTCGTCGAACTTCTTTGGCTCAACCTGCGATAGAAAGCTAAGATGCAAAATCTCGTTAATAGTACCTCGGCGAGTTCTAACACCGTCTCGGGGATCTCCAATGATTTGATTTCTGGGATGATCCCTCACATGTCTGAGCTCTAGAAGTCTTGCATCAGGAGCTCTAGCAATTTATGGGGCCCCTTCCTCTTCAGGGAGGACCGCTTCATCCTGACCGTCATCCTCTCTGATCGGTGTTGAGGTGGAGACCTTGACGTACTTCGGAGTTGCATCTTCCTCGGGCTCATTCAGGTGTAGCTTGTCGAGTCTGGCACCTGTATCTTCAAGAAGACCATTGGAAGAGTTGCAATTAAGCAAACTTCCTTCATCAAAAACAACATTAATTGATTCCTCTACCACTAGGGTTTTCTTGTTAGAAACTCGATAAGCCCGACTGTGGCTACTATAGCCCATGAATATGCCTTCGAAGCATTTTTCACCAAACTTAGTACGAGGGTACTTCCCATTATTCAATACATAACATTTGTAGCCAAAGATCCTCAGATAAGACATGGTTGGTTTCATGCCTTTCAGTAGCTCATAAGGAGTCTTACGATGACTCTTGTTGATCAACGCCCGGTTTTGTACATGACAAGCCGTATTGACAGCCTCGGACCAGAAGTATTCTGGGAGAGAAGCGTCATTCAACATTGTCGTGCACGCCTCAATGAGTATTCTATTCCTCCTCTCCGCCACTCCATTTTGTTGAGGAGTGCGAGGGGAGGAGAACTCATGAAAGATACCAAGTTCTTCACAGAACTCTGTCATAGCCCCAGACTCAAACTCTGTTCCGTGGTCACTTCTGATTTTGACCACTGAGCAGTTAAGTTCGTTCTGTATCTGCTTGACAAAACTGGTGAAGATGTCAAACGTATCAGACTTGCGCTTTAAAAAGAACACCCACGTAAACCGAGAGTGATCATCTACAATCACTAGCGTATATGACTTCCCTCCTAAGCTATAAACTTGCATAGGACGAAACAAGTCCATATGCAGAAGATAAAGACATCTGGAGGAATCTTTGTCTGGGATGCCCTTAAAGGTAGCCCGAGTCTGCTTGCCCATCTGACATGCAGGACATGGACTATCTTTAATGCACTTAATAATGGGAGCATCCCTTACTAAGTCTTTGGAAAACAGCATATTAATTGTCTTGTAATTAATGTGTGCCAATCTCTTGTGCAATTGTTCACAAAGAGATGCACTGCCTTTTGCAACAAGGCATACTGGGGTAGAAGAATCTAAACTAAGAAAATCTAAACAGAAAATATTTCTGCTCCTAATGCCAGTTAATACAGTCTCCGAAGAATTACATGATATTAACAGGCATTTATCCTTGCAGAACTTAACGTCATACCCTTTATCACATAACTAGCTTACGCTGATCAGGTTATGATTTAACCCTTCAACATAAGGTACGTTAGTGATAGAGAGTATACCGTTGGAAATCGTACCATAACCTCTGGTGACTCCCCGATCAGATCCCCAAAATATGACTTTGGGTCCATTCTCGACTGGAGAGTACTCCTGCAGCACGCTTCTTATCCCGGTCATGTGACGGGAGCATCCACTATCCAAATACCAAATAAGAGTTTTGTTGGCCTTTGGACATTACTGCAAAACAAAATTAATTTGCCTTAGGAACCCAATCGTACGTGGGTCCTAGATTTTTCGTTAGCATACTCCCCCTCGGTTGGTTATCCCTACGAGAGGTCAGCCTCGCATTGCCTGTAACACCTCTACCCGTCAAGAAGAATATAATAGAGGGTCCGGCTGGGGCCCCACACCATATTCCACAAACAGGCGGAGACGCTACGAAATAATATCAAAACCACGCATCCTAATACAGAGCATTCTAGCGGAAGTTTCACGGTTGAATAATTGAACTCAAGATAATGAACATTGTCCACTAAAACATAGGAATCTATATAAACATCACAAGAGTTTGGCCTTAAGGCCTTACAACAGTTTCTCTTAACAAGAGTGTGGTTTACAGACATCGACACGCAGGCCGGCCACACATGAACAAAAGAAACAAAACAATGCCTTCGAGGGCAGCAGCGCAGCTTTGGGCTTCAGCCCGCTAAGTCCCGCTCGGACCAGCACCTCCAGTACCTGTAAGAACCAATCCACCAAGCGGTGGAAAACAGGGCAACGGTCAGCATTCAGCTGACCAATTATAACGACCCTGCCCCTGACACGGGGCAGCGGAATTCCATCCCTGCATAGCAATCTTCCAATATGATATATAGCAATTCAAGCAAGACGTGCACGCCCGCACAGTCACATATCACAAACACCGGCACAATGGCCCGACGCTCCATGCACTCAGGGAACATTATCGGTGTTCCGTATTTCCACGGCCACACCACCGTTCAGAAGTCCCAGACATAACGGTTTAATATGAGCATTCTAGTCTGATCGGCTCACCGGCCGTCGACTCTCGCTATGTGATCCTAACAGGGTCTTAAGCACCCAAGGTTAGACAACCATAACGCGGGTACAGATCCACCTTTCCCGTTGCTCAAGTCGTCAGACTCACGCCTGGACTGACGCGGGTACAGCTTCACCTTGCCCATTCCACCATTTCCTAGTTGCAGCCCCACGGCTCAACCTCACACAAAGTAGCAACTCACGGCTACAAGAGAGTCCAACTCTCAATATTTCCCGGACTTCCTCTAGTACTTTATCCATCATGCCTACAAGCAAGAATCACGGAGTCTTCTCCGATATACAAACAAGCATCACCAATCCAGACCATGTCCAAATGGGCTTCACACAGCATGCCTAGATCCGTACTCCAATTCCGGACTCTAACAAGGGGGACTTCACATATCTACCCCAAGGGACGCCACAACCCACCGCACACTCGCGGGGAAGGGTTTTCCCTATGCAATGCAGGAATTAAGGACTTCACATGTCCAAGTAGGAAATCGTTACCCTAGGAGTTTGCTTCGGAGCCATGGAGAGAAATTTGAGACGGATGAAAGCCTTCGCAGCAGCGTTGCCTTCGCAAATCCGAACTCGGCTCGCGATTTGGACCACCGTAGCTCCACCGGCAGCCGGACTCCACTTCTTCTTCCTCACCTTGCTCTCACCTCTCTCTTAAAAGTTAGAAAGAGAAGATGAAACTCAAAATGAGCCTTTCCTCCTTCTTTCCCGACCTTATCAGCCCAGGAATGATCCCCAGCCACAGGATCCTCTTTAAGGAAAATGAACGGCCAAGATCTGCCCCAAAATATTGAACTTTTTGGCCGACACGGCCTGTGACACGCCCGTGTCACAGGCCGTGTACCCTTAAGCAGCACACGCGGCGCACGCACCGACTACAAACTACCAGAACACGGGTATCGACACGCCCGTGTCGAACCTGACACGCCCGTGTCGGTCATGTGACACGCCCGTGTCACACCAGTTACACGGTACTCAACGAGTGCTAAATCCAGTCAGAGCAGTACACGGGTAGGCACACGCCCTCTGACACGCCCGTGTCAAAACTGACACGGCCGTGTTCAAGCCTTGGTTCCGGGCCGTGTACATTTCTGACTCGATACGGCATTTTATTGAGCGACACGCCCCGGGACACGCCCGTATCGAAGGCCGTGTTCCAGGCTCGACTATCGTCGACCTCCGATCGTCGACTAACTTGAACACGCCCTGGGACACGCCCGTGTCCCAGGCCGTGTACCCCGACACGCCCTGGGACACGCCCGTGTCCCGGGCCGTGTTAAGCAACCTGCACCTCAATTCCAATTTTGAGTCTTTTTGGGGTGTTACAACCCTCCCCTCCTTAATAAAATTTCGTCGTGAAATTTGCAGACAATAAGGAGAAAAATAACAAAACAGTTATATGTTTCTATTACGTATATAACGAGCAAACAAGTTACGAAAATAACTCGGGAAACTCGGCTTGCATGGTCTGCTCGCGCTCCCATGTTAGCTCTTCTCGGCCACAATTGTCCCATCGGACTTTGACCATCCCGATCACTTTGTTCCGCAACTGTTTCTCGGCTCGATCCTCGATCCGTATAGGCTTCACCTTTGTTGTTAACCCATACTCTACCGGCACTCGACCGTTGTTAATTACTTGAGCTGGATCCTTGACTGCTTTGCGTAGCACCGAGATGTGAAACACATCATGCAATCCACTCAATTCCGATGAAAGAGCTAGCCGATAGGCGGCTACCCCAACTCGCTCCACCACCTCAAACAGACCAAGGTATCGCGGACTTAGCTTTTTCAACCGCCGAATCCGAGATACGCCTTTGAAGGGCATAATCTTTAAATAGACCCAGTCACCCACCGCGAACTCCACGTTCTGGTGCTTCGCATTGTAATATTTGGCTTGCCGATCCTGGGCTATTAGGAGCCTCTCTCGAATAGAGCGTATTGTTGAGGTAGCATCCTCGACTTCCTTTTTGCCTAAAAGTTTAGTCTCGCCAGTTTCTGCCGAAGCTAGCGGTGTACGACACTTCCGACCATACAGCGCTTCAAACGGGGCCATGCCTATACTCTCTTGATGGCTATTATTATAGGCAAACTCCACCATAACAAGATGCTCTTCCCAATTCTTACCGAAGTCCAGGGCGCACATACGGAGCATATCCTCCATCGTTCTGTTGGTTCGTTCAGTTTGGCCATCCGTTTGCGGGTGAAAGGCCGTACTGAATGCTAACTTCGTGCCCAACATCTGATGAACTAATCTCCAATCTTTCGAGGTAAAGCGCCCATCTCAGTCACTTACGATGCTCCGGGGAACACCATGCAATCGAACAATCTGCTCCACATAGAGCTTTGCCAACGTTTCCACTGAATCGTCCCGCTTGTTCGGGATAAAGTGAGCCACCTTTGTCTACCGGTCTACAATCACCCAGATTGAGTCATGGCCACGCTGAGGTCTCGGCAATCCGTGCACGAAATCCATAGAAATATCCTCAAACTTCCATTGTGGAACCGACAACGACTTCAGGAAACCACTCGGCCGTTGACATTCTGCCTTTACCAAAGCACAAGTACGACATTTAGCCACATACGCGGCTATGTCCTTCTTTAAACCAGGCCACCAGAACAGTTTCTTCATGTCCTTGTACATTTTTGTGCTTCCAGGGTGAATTGAATACTTTGTAAAGTGTGCTTCATATAGCAATCCTTCTCGCAATTTACCCGCACTAGGGACGCACAATCGGCCATCTTTCCGTAATAACCCGTCATCCCAGGAGAATTGATCACCAGACCCCTCCTTTGCATAGCGTTGGAGACTTTCATCCAACTCCGTTGCCCACCGAACCTTGTCAGCAAGGTCTTATTGAACCTCCAACCAGTTCACGCATGCAACAGTCGAAGAATCTCTTTCCACACAAGATATCTCCAAAGCTTCCAACTCCTGGATTAACCGCTCATCTTGTATCCGCAACCAATTTGCCCGTACCGGAGTCCACCGACTCAAGGCATCAGCGACCACATTTCCCTTTCCGGGAACATAGTGAATGTCGAAGGAATAATCCCCAAGGAATTCCATCCACCTCCTTTGTCGCATATTCAATTCTTTTTGATCAAGCAGATACTTTAAGCTTTTATGATCTGTATAAATATCCACTTTCACGCCATAAAGATAATGCCGCCACAACTTTAGCGCAAAGATCACCGCCGCCAACTCCAAGTCATGGACGGGATAATTACACTCATGCACTTTCAATTGACGTGAGCCATAAGCGATCACCTTGCCAAACTGCAGGAGAGCGCAGCCTAAGCCGCTTCCTGACACATCGCTGTATATTTCAAATCCATCTGTACCACATGGCGACGTCAAAACGGGCGCTGTGGTCAAATGATTCTTCAGCTCATCAAAAGCTCGTGCGCACTCCGGCGTCCAAACGAACTTCTGGTCCTTTCTCGTCAACGTAGTCAGAGGCAAAGCAATCCGGGAGAAGTTCTCCACGAACCGTCTATAGTAGCTCGCCAGTCCAAGGAAACTCCTGACTTCGGCCACCGAAGACAACACTGGCCAATCATGAATGGCACTTATCTTAGCCGGATCCACCGCTATGCCCTCTCCACTTACCACATGGCCTAGAAAAGCCACCGACGAGAGCCAGAACTCACACTTAGAGAACTTGGCATACAGCTTATTCCTTCGCAAGGTATTCAATACTAATCGCAAGTGGTTTGCATGATCTTCCTCCGATTGTGAATATACAAGGATATTATCAATAAACACAATCACAAACAGATCCAGGTATTCGCGGAACGTTCGATGCATGAGATCCATGAATTCCGAGGGCGCATTACATAAGTCGAACGGCATCACTGTGAACTCATAATGACTATAGCGTGTGCCAAACGCTGTCTTGGGAATGTAACCTTCCCTAATCCGCAACTAGTAATACCCGGACTTCAAATCCAACTTCGAATAGACGGTTGAGCCTGCTAGCTGATCGAACAAGTCATCGATCCGTGGAATTGGATACTTGTTTTTCTCCGTCAGCTTGTTCAGTTCGCGATAATCAATACATAATCGCAAACCACCGTCTTTCTTTTTCACAAAAAGAACAGGCGCGCTCCAAGGTGACATACTTGGGCGTATGTATCCCTGCTCCAACAACTCTTACAATTGAACTTTCAGTTTGGCAATTTCTTTTGGCGCTACCCGATACGGCGAACAGGCCACGGGTTTCGCACCGGCACCAGCTCGATAGCGAAGTCGATTTCCATTTGGGGAGGTAACCCCGGACGGTCCTTTGGAAACTCATCCGCATATTCCGACACAATCGGCACTTCACTCACACTGGCCTTCGGCGCCACCGCCTCTATGAGTGTGAAGAACAACTCTGCACCCTTCCGAACTGCCTTAACAACTTGGAGAGCGGATAACAATATCCCACTCATCCCTTGCATACCAATGAACTTGGTCTCTTGTTCTGTATTTTGCCTAAGTGTGACCTCTTTTGAAGTGCAATCTATACAGGCACGCTGCTCTGATAGCCAGTCCATACCAAAGATTATATCAAACTCTTTAATCGGCAATACTAATGTTTCCACCTTGAACTCCCGACTTCCTATCTTGACCTCAAGACCGCAAGCTCGATCCGCGCACATCAAACATCTGTTAGGCAACAACACCTTTACACTATCTGTCGTGGTCTGGATCGGCACCCCAACACGAAAGACAAAGTCCTCAGACAGAAACGAATGTGAAGCACCTGTGTCGAACAGTGCTCGCGCCGGATACTCTCGTATAAGGACAAAACCTATAACATTACAATTAAAGCAAGCACAGCACATTATAACAACAAGAACATTAAAATCTACGCGCACCTGTGACGACATCTGCCTGCTTAATGGCCTCCTGTTGTCCAAGGTTGAAGACCCTGGGCTGCGCGTGCGAGGCAGAAGACTCCACCACAGTCTTCCCCTTCTCCGCATAAGAAGCTCCCGTCTTCTTGTCACCCTTTGGAGGACCAAATCGACATTCACGTGCGAAGTATCGAACCTTCCCGCACGTAAAACAAGCACGAGATCCATACCCAGATGTATCCGTCACAGTCGCAGAAGGAGCTTGTCCAGAAGACTTAGACTTCTTATTTCATCTCTTTCAGTAGCCAAACTTGTCCGGACGCGGCGGCTTAAACTCTGGTTTCACAATAGCCAAGTTTCCCTTTGCTTGCCCCCGTTTCATGTCCATCTCCAAAGAACGAGCCGTACAGACTAAGGCTTGGAATCCCTGACTCACAGAACTCGAGAGCAAATACCGCAGCTCATCTTGCAGTCCCGCATAAAACTGACTAGTCTTACACTCTTCTTCGGCGAAGATCGTGCCCGCATATCTTCCCAATCGGGTGAACTCATGCAGGTAGTCATCCACACTTCGATCTCCCTGTGCTAACCTTTGAAATTCCATTTCCATCGATATCCTTTGCTGCATCGGCAGATGTTGTGCTAAGAACAATCGAGAAAATTCATCCATTGTAACCTCTGCCAATTGCCTGCCAGCCAAGTGATGCATTTCAATCTCATCCCACCACAATCGCGCCTCTCCTTCCAGTAGGAAAGTGGCTAACATA
Organism: Platanthera zijinensis; assembly: GCA_039513925.1. Lineage (NCBI taxonomy): Eukaryota > Viridiplantae > Streptophyta > Magnoliopsida > Asparagales > Orchidaceae > Platanthera > Platanthera zijinensis. Next base: position 167,954,912 of record CM077081.1, on the reverse strand, counting down.
ACTTTCTGTTCCTCCTCAACCTTGATAGCTCAAATAATCCTCTTGACTCTTGCAAGCCAATCCTCTGCTTGGGCCGGTGTACCCGCCCCATGAAACTACGGAGGGTTGAAGCTCAAGAATTGCTTCCATTGTTGATCTGCTACCCGCGGATCAACTTCGGCTTCTACCGGTTCTTGCCGTACTCCAGCTTGCGTTGGCACCACTGCAGGACGTGCCTGCCCAGCTTGCTGAGCATTCATCACAGCAAGTACCGTTTTCGTGATGAGACGGACTGTTTCAGCGGATGGAGGAGTTGTGGGCACCTCGGCTGGTGCCGTACTCTCAACAGAGCGTTGTGGTTCGGATTGACCCGCAACACTTCTGGTCACCTATATGTGTAAAATACACAGGTTAACGACCAATAAAACCGGCAACCATACAAAAAGAATACACAAGTTCAACAAACAAGTGTATTTGCAATCCTAAGTGGACAATCTTGAGTTCAAATGAAGTGTTATAATGACGGCACGAACACATGCACGCCACCTCTCAATAGAATTCGTCCGCAAATTCGGAAGAGATCGACCAAGAAGCTGATACCAAATTGTAACACCTCTACCCGTCAAGAAGAATATAATAGAGGGTCCGGCCGGGGCCCCACACCATATTCCACAAACAGGCAGAGACGCTACGAAATAATATCAAAACCACGCATCCTAACACAGAGCATTCTAGCGGAAGTTTCACGGTTGAATAATTGAACTCAAGATAATGAACATTGTCCACTAAAACATAGGAATCTATATAAACATCACAAGAGTTTGGCCTTAAGGCCTTACAACAGTTTCTCTTAACAAGAGTGTGGATTACAGACAGCGGCACGCAGGCCGGCCACACATGAACAAAAGAAACAAAACAATGCCTTCGAGGGCAGCAGCACAGCTTTGGGCTTCAGCCCGCTAAGTCCCGCTCGGACCAGCACCTCTAGTACCTGTAAGAACCAATCCACCAAGCGGTGGCAAACAGGGCAACGGTCAGCATTCAGCTGACCAATTATAACGACCCTGCCTCTGGCACGGGGCAGCGGAATTCCATCCCTGCATAGCAATCTTCCAATATGATATATAGCAATTCAAGCAAGACGTGCATGCCCGCACAGTCACATATCACAAACGCCGGCACAACGGCCCGACGCTCCGTGCACTCAGGGCACATTATCGGTGTTCCGTATTTCCATGGCCACACCACCGTTCAGAGGTCCCAGACATAACGGTTTAATATGAGCATTCTAGTCTGATCGGCTCACCGGCCGTCGACTCTCGCAATGTGATCCTAATAGGGTCTTAAGCACCCAAGGTTAGACAACCATAACGCGGGTACAGATCCACCTTTCCCGTTGCTCAAGTCGTCAGACTCACACCTGGACTAACGCGGGTACAGCTTCACCTTGCCCGTTCCACCATTTCCTAGTTGCAGCCCCACGGCTCAACCTCACACAAAGTAGCAACTCACGGCTACAAGAGAGTCCAACTCTCAATATTTCCTGGACTTCCTCTAGTACTTTATCCATCATGCCTACAAGCAAGAATCACGGAGTCTTCTCCGATATGCAAACAAGCATCACAAATCCAGACCATGTCCAGGTGGGCTTCACACAGCATGCCTAGATCCGTACTCCAATTCCGGACTCTAACAAGGGGGACTTCACATATCTACCCCAAGGGACGCCACAACCCACCGCACACTCGCGGGGAAGGGTTTTTTCCTATGCAATGCAGGAATTAAGGACTTCACATGTCCAAGTAGGAAATCGTTACCCTAGGAGTTCGCTTCGGAGCCATGGAGAGAAATTTGAGACGGATGAAAGCCTTCGCAGCAGCGTTGCCTTCACAAATCCGAACTCGGCTCGCGATTTGGACCACCGTAGCTCCACCGGCAGCCGGACTCCACTTCTTCTTCCTCACCTTGCTCTCACCTCTCTCTTAAAAGTTAGAAAGAGAAGATGAAACTCAAAATGAGCCTTTCCTCCTTCTTTCCCGGCCTTATCAGCCCAGGAATGATCCCCAGTCACAGGATCCTCTTTAAGGAAAATGAGCGGCCAAGATCTGCCCCAAAATATTGAACTTTTTGGCCGACACGGCCTGTGACACTCCCGTGTCACAGGCCGTGTACCCTTAAGCGGCACACGCGGCGCTCGCACCGACTACAAACTACCAGAACACGGGTATCGACACGCCCGTGTCGAACCTGACACGCCCGTATCGGTCATGTGACACGCCCGTGTCACACCTGTTACACGGTACTCAACGAGCGCTAAATCCAGTCAGAGCAGTACACGGGTAGGCACACGCCCTCTGACACGCCCGTATCAAAACTGACACTGCCGTGTTCAAGCCTTGGTTCCGGGCCGTGTACATTTCTGACTCGATATGGCATTTTATTGAGCGACACGCCCCGGGACACGCCCGTGTCGAAGGCCGTGTTCAAGGCTCGACTATCGTCGACCTCCGATCGTCGACTAACCTGAACACGCCCTGGGACACGCCCGTGTCCCAGGCTGTGTACCCCGACACGCCCTGGGACACGCCCGTGTCCCAGGCCGTGTTAAGCAACCTGCACCTCAATTCCAATTTTGAGTCTTTTTGGGGTGTTACATTGCCAACATGAGGAGTCTCGATATTCCATTGATTAAACCAACAATCCATGGCAAAGTGACCAATTTTGCCACAGCACCAGCAGTCAAACCTGTTATACCTCCACTTGGGCGCCTGCTTCACTCTTGAAACGTGGGGTTCAGCCGGGGACGAAGACCTGGAGGTGGAGGCATCATGATGACCACAGTCACATGACTTCTTCACCTCTTGGCTTTTCAGTGTAACAGGCTTGGCCTTAGGTGCCTGCTTCCTATTATGGCCGCAAGAGAATTGACAATAATTTCCCAAGTGGATTTCCTCATAAGGTGCCTTGAAGACACTCTCACCGAAGTTGCGGGGAAAAGTCCAACCATCATATCGGCTCTTCGGCTTTGCAACCGAGGGCCGGAAATGATGGCCAAAGGTTGACTCAAAGTCATGTTGGTTGCAGGGAAAGCTAGGCTTTCTAAACTCAACAGGACTGAGTGGGGCCTTTCCTTTTTCAGCAGCAGTGTAACGCCCCGTCTTTTCAGCGATTATTTTTATTCTCGTTTGGCGTTACGATGACGCGTTTCCGTGGCTTGTGCCATGTGTGGAGTACGGTTTAGCTCCTTAGAACTGAGTGCCCTGTTTGGTAGCCTGTTGGCAAGATCTCCCTAGCAAACCGAGTCGTTTTGGTGACCCGGTGTGGCCTCTCGGGGGGATGTTTGTGTTTGGCTTTGTTTGGGCATAACTCGAGTTCTGTTCGTCGAAAGTTAATTTCGACTTCGCCGTTGTGTTCGTAGCGTGGGTATTTAGCTACGGTGCGAATTTCGTCGAATTCCGAGGTGAATCGGTTTTCGCGTCAATTTGGTGCTTTATGTAATTTTGTAATTAATTATATAATTATATAATTATATATATATAAACATAATAAGATGAAATGAAAAGCCCCATCATCTTCTTCACGTAAGAAACCGCCGCCCCTTGTACGAGAGAATCGAGTAACCGCCGAGCCTTCCCTTCGGACGCCGATTCCCGGAGCGTTTGTGGACGGAATTCGATTCCGAGAGTGGATACGGATTGCTCTCGACGAGACCTTCATTCCTGCGGTAAGAAATTCGATTTTCGTGGAGTTTTGGAAGGATTGGAATTTTCAGTTTTGGAAGTTTTCCGCCATTAATGGCCGAGTCTTTGTTCTAGGTGTTGCGGCCGTCTTGATCCGTGCGAAGAGGAGGAAAGCAGTCCAAAGCTTCGCTGAGATTTGAGGCAAGTGGTATTCTTGCCCTTGCCAAGTGTTTTCTTTTATTTTATTTGCTGAAATTGAAATCCCGGTTAGCCCAGGTTAGAGGCCTTGTTGTTCTCGTTTTCTTGCTAACTATAGGGCTTAGTTCTTCCTACTGAAACCCCCCCTAGGTTGTGATGTTTGGAATCCAAATTGTCGGCGTGAAGCCGTTGTTTTCCTTTAATTTTGATTGATGCTCTGGTTCGGGCGTAGCCGAGAGGGAGAGTTAGGAGGGGGGTGTGGTTGCCAATTTCCTTCGTTATGGTTTTATTCGAATGGTTAGGCATAGTTTATACGGTAGTAGCGTGCGACGTTAATAGTTGTCTACTGCTACTGCAGTGGCGTGAGTCGTGTGCGCGTTCCGGTGTCATTCGGAAAATTCCAAACGGTATAGGTTTGCCGCGCACGGTCATTAACCTTTAGGGCGCACGACCACTGGTCGTGTGCCTCTGTTTGTGCGCGTATAAATTTCAGTTTCCAAAGTTCTGTCTCGGGCAATCGCACGAGCGCTGACATCAGTGCGCACGACCACTGATCGTGCGACACTGATCGTGCGCAGTTGCTAGGTTTTCTGTCAGGTTTCCAGGTTCGTTTCGCACGATCATCAGCCGATGAGTGCGCACGACCACCGATCGTGCGTCACTGATCGTGCGCTTTGTATAATTCCTTTTGCCAGGCGAATTTAGATGGTTTCGAGTGCGGGAGTTTAGATACTCAAGTGGCAGGCAAATACTTGAGTTCTGGATCTTCTGCCTTGGTCGTTCGACTGTCGTCGAGCTCCGTTTTCTTTAGCGGGCTTGTGGGTAGTAACTTAATTTTGGCGGCGAGTGAGGCTAGCTCACTCAAGGCCAAAGTTTAGGTAGGCACTGAGTGGGTTTCACTCAACGCCTAGTCGTGTTGGTTTATTTCAACACTCTTCCTTTACCTTGTATTTCGTTTCCGAGTGGATTTTTTTTCCAGTTGTATTTCTGGGTTTTTCTTGTCGGCCGTTTTCTTTATTTTTCCTAAAGGCCGAATCGTGGGTCGTGGATAGTAGTGGTGGTTGTAGCTCTTTATGGGGGTGGAGTTGTGTGATATAGCCAAGGCCACCCATGGATTTCTTGCTCTAGGTACGGGCTGGGCATGTCAGGTGGAAGGTCCCTTGTGTTTTCACGTGTTGACCCTCGAGCTTTTGACTTGGACATGGTGGATTGGGGGACTGCGTTTGCCTTCGATCCGGTTCCTCGTTGTTGTTTTTGCTACTATCACTTCCCGCAGTTTAGGGTGTTAGAAGTTTCTTCTTGGGTAGTTTGCAGCATTCTGGCTCTTGGTAATCTAGTAGGCCCTGCAGGATGTTGTTCCTGGGCTGGGTCGTTGCTGTTTCTTTGCACGTTGTGCAGTTCTTGTTGTCCTGTTTTGGACAGTTGTGACTCTTTCTACTGCATGTTTTCTGTTATTTTGTCCTTTTGGTTGACTCTTTCACGCAGTTTTACCTTGATTTTTGCTAGCTGAGGTATTCTGTTTTCTTTTGGAATACCCCAGGTTCTGAGCTGTAGCCGGTCTGGTGGCTAGTTGGAGGTGTTGTTGGTGGTGGACTCCCGGACTTTGGAGTTTTGTTTACCTTGTTTGTGAGGTTGTTTTCAATACTTTCTTACAGACATATATGTGTGCTGGTGGGTTCATGTCAGGTTGTTGGCGCCCACTAGTAGTTTTTACCTTGTACTAGATATATACTATTGCTGCTACCATTTATTTTCTGGAGATAGTCTACTTGCTTTGAGAAGGTTTTATGCTAGGTTGCTAGTTATTTTTAAACTATAATTACTATTATAAATGAAGCTCATGATCAGCATGTTTTGTAAACTTAATCACTACTTTCCAAATCACGTACGAAAACCGTTTTCTTATATATATTATATAAACTAAGTGTATTGTCTTGCATAGTATGAGTGGTTCTCTTGGGACCCTTATGCGCTCTTTAGGGTGTAAAACCTAATCAAAGTATTTTTCCGCAGCGTTTAAATATAGTTTTCTTTTGTGGACTAGATGATCCACTGAGCCGAGGGATACGGACTCTAAACATAACTGATTTTCTATTCATTAAGCACATGAATTTCTTGCATAAAGATTGTAGTTGGATTTGCCTGAGCGTCAGCAGTTATCCCCTGCTTGACGTGGCATCATGACGCGTGTTTTCTCTTACTCTGATAATTCTTAATTCGGAGAAAATGCGGGTTGTGACAGTTGGTATCAGAGGGAGGTTGCTTGACAAGTTAGTTGGGCAACCTTCCTTAGATGCTGTTAGTAGTTCAGCATCATGTCATTCACACACCGATATGTCATCAGCACGTCTTGGCAAAGGCACGAACACTACACTCATAGCATAACATGAAGTATACGGGGCATATTATGTAGTATGGGATGCATAATATGTGTTCGTATATGGATCCACCATAGGGGCTACATGTGAGGGTTATGTAGTATGGGATGCATAACCTCACCACATGACTGCGACTAGCACGTTTCTTTTTCGTTGCATGGAAATGTTATGTAGTATGGGATGCATAATATTTTCATGTGTACGCCGCTCATATCATGCATTAGGGCCTTCTTTTTAGAATGCATAGCACAATCATGCATATCATATCATTACATAAGCACAACACGCCGAGCTAAAGATTTACAGGATGACATATGTACACACATAAGTTTTCAAACTAACATAAGTTCATGCATCCGATCTAGGCACAAGAGTTAGTGAGGTGGTGGTTAACCATCCTAGGATAGGGCATATCATCTAATTATTGTGAAGAAGAAAAACTCTCAGAGCAAGTTTAGCAGCTTTAAGTCTATATCTACATATGTATTGTCTGTACTGGTAGTCGGTTCTAGTCGTGGGATTTGGATCTGATTTGCGTTGTATTGATTTTTTTTAGGATGGCTAGGCGTCCTGCGACCCGATCGACTCCCCTGTCTGAGGGTGAATCTTCTGGAGCTCAGAACGATGCGGTGATCGAGGGTCTGCGCCAGAGTAGCGTAGCTATGGGGAGGCAGTTGGAGGAAGTGCAAGCCCAGATTCAGACTTTGGTGGCAGTTGTGGCAGGGCAGGCTCAGGGTGCGCAAGTTCCTGCAGGGGGGTTAGCTGTTCCTCCTCCTCTTGCACCCTTGAGACCTCCAGTGGTGGTGCCAGCAGAGATGGCCTTCATCTCGCAGTTTCAGAGGCTGAGCCCTCCCACTTATGATGGGAAGGCAGATTTCATGGTGATAGACGACTGGCTGATCTCCATGGAGGAGATGTTCTCGTACTCAAGGATTGCAGATGATCAGAGGGTGATGATAGCCGCCTATCAGCTTAAAGGATTGGCTAAGAGTTGGTGGCTGAGAGAGAAGGAGAGCTTAGTGGCTGGATGCTCTTGGGAAGTGTTCAAGGAGATGCTGTTGAGGAAGTTCTTACCCTCGGTCGAGCGTGACCGCCTCATGAATGATTTCCTCTATCTGAAGCAAAGGCAGCTCACGGTGGGTGAGTATGAGATAGAGTTTAGTAAGTTGAGCCGTTTTGCCCCTGGATTGGTCAGCGTGGAGGCTGATCGAGTTAAGCGATTCCTCGGTGGTTTGAGGAGTGAGGTGCAGCAGTTGGCCAGTGCTTATGGGTCAGTGACTTATGCTGGAGTTGTAGAGGCTGCTCTTAAGGTTGAGGCCATTGAGACGGCGAAGAGCAGAGGCCAGCAGTTGAGGAAGGATAAGAGGAAGTTGGTAGAGGAGAAGAAACCCCTGGTACCCGATGCTGTTCCGGGAAAGAGGAGCAGGGTGGTGTGCAGTTTTTGTGGCCGGTCAGGCCATCCTGTTGAGAGGTGTTTCAAGAAGGCGGCAGCTCAGAAGAAGGAGCAGGTTCATGCTATTCAGGGTGCTCCTGGGAGAGATGTCTCCTGTTCAGTTTGCAAGCGATCCGGGCATGATGCAGCCCAGTGTTGGTCCAGGGTTAGAGTCTGCTATCAGTGTGGGCAGAAGGGTCACGTTAAGTCGAGGTGTCCTCAGGCCCAGTCAGCTCTTCCTGCAGTTCCATTGCAGGCATTACCTCCACCTCAGCATGTGGACAAGGGAAAAGGGAAGCTGAACGTGATTTCTTCCGAGGAGGCTCAGACTTCGACCCAGGTGATCTCAGGTTAGTAGTTAGTTGTTTGTTTTTTTTTCTAGCCTGGTAGTTTAGTTGCTAGATTAATTGCGGTACTGTTGTGCTAGTTCCTTAGCTTTGTGCGTTCCTATAGGGAAATTTAAGGTGAAGAACCGCTGGGCGCGTGTCCTGTTTGACTCCGGCGCTACCCACTCGTTCGTGGCTAGAGCCTTTGTGGAGCGTCATCGGTTGTCTCTAGATCGTGTTCGGGATTCCTTCCGTGTCAAGTTTCCCTCTGGTGAATCTGTGTTGTCAGATTTGGGTATTTTGGATTGCCCGGTTTTGTTGGGGGATTTTCTTGCGAAGGCGGATCTGAAGATGATTGATCTAGAGGACTTCGATGTCATTTTGGGCATGGACTGGCTCTCTCGGTATGATGCGGTCATTCAGTGCAAGGGAAAGCGCTTGGACTTCATCAGGGACGACGGTCAGCCCGGCAGCGTGTATGCTGATCCGTGTCAGGATTCTCCTGTTCTCTCTGCGGTATGTGTTCAGAGATTGTTTCTTTCTGATTGTTGTGTTTGTTTAGTCTCGGTGGTTGGAACCGTTGTTAGCGTGCCACGCTTGGAGGAGATTCCTATTGTTCGTGGTTTCGCCGATGTTTTTCCTGATGATCTTCCTGGTATCCCTCCTGAGCGGGATGTGGAGTTTGTTATTGATTTGGAGCCGGGTACGCGTCCTATTGCTAAGGCGCCGTACCGGATGGCCCCTCGTGAGTTAGAGGAGTTGCGAATTCAGTTAGATGAGTTGTTGGCTAAAGGTTTTATCAGGCAGAGTTCGTCGCCTTGGGGTGCTCCTGTTTTGTTCGTAAAGAAGAAAGATGGGTCGATGCGGCTTTGCATCGACTATAGAGTGTTGAACAAGGTCACTATCAAGAACAGGTACCCTCTGCCGAGGATCGATGATTTATTTGACCAGTTGCGTGGTAGCACGGTGTTCTCCGAGATCGATCTTCGTTCGGGCTATCATCAGCTCAGGATCCGTGAGGCAGATATTCCACGGACTGCGTTTAGGTCGAGGCATGGGCACTTTGAGTTTTTGGTGATGTCGTTTGGTTTGACCAACGCACCATCAGCCTTCATGGATATGATGAACAGGGTGTTCAAGGATTTCCTAGACAAGTTCGTTGTGGTCTTCATTGATGACGTGTTGGTTTATTCTCGCAGTGCTGAGGAGCACGAGCAGCATTTGCATTTGGTCCTATCAGAGTTGAGGAACCACAAGTTATTCGCCAAGTTGAGCAAGTGCGAATTTTGGTTGCCTCAGGTTTCTTTTCTAGGCCACGTGGTGAACAAGGATGGGATCTCGGTTGACCCAGAAAAGATTGCAGCAGTGATGGATTGGAGTAGGCCGAATACTCCTAAGGAGATCAGAAGTTTCTTAGGGTTGGCTGGCTATTACAGGAGATTCGTGGGGGGTTTCTCTTCTCTAGCCGCACCATTGACCAAGCTGACTCAGAAGAATGTGGCTTTTGTTTGGAGCGAGAAGTGCGAAGAAGCTTTTCAGGAGTTAAAGAGGAGATTGTGTACTGCTCCCGTTCTGACCCTACCTACTGAGGGCGTGGATTATGATGTATATGTGGATGCTTCGCATATAGGTCTGGGATGCGTATTAATGCAGGATGGAAAGGTAATTGCTTATGGGTCAAGGCAGTTGAAAACTCATGAGCGGAATTATCCTACGCATGACCTTGAGTTTGCTGCGGTTATCTATGCGTTGAAGTTGTGGAGGCACTTACTTTATGGGGCTCAGTGCAAGATTTTTACTGACCATAAGAGCCTGAAGTACGTGTTCACGCAGAAGGAGTTGAATCTGCGTCAGCGGCGGTGGCTTGAGTATGTAGCGGATTATGATGTGGAAATCCAGTATCATCCGGGCAAGGCCAATGTGGTGGCCGACGCCCTGAGCCGAAAGACGGGAAAGATCTTTAACCTCTCCGCCGATCGATTAGTTGAGGAGTTCCTCCTTATGGATATTTCAGTGGGATGCTATAGTTTACAGAGTAGCTTATCAGTGGAAGAGCCGTCCTGGATTTCTTTGACTAGATTGCATCAGAAGGACGATCCGGATCTGTTGCACCTTTTTACCAGGACAGAGAAGGGAGAGTTGCCAGATTTTTCTATTGATGATGCGGGTACTTTGAAGTACCGCGGCAGGTTTTGCATTCCCGCTGTTGGGGACATTAAGAGTATGATTTGCAGTGAGGCTCATGGTTCCAGCGTTGCCTACCATCCAGGATCTACGAAGATGTACCGTGACTTAAAGCAAATTGCTTGGTGGTATGGTATGAAAGGAGATATAGCCCGATATGTTGCTGAGTGTCACACTTGCAAGCGTGTGAAGGCCGATCATGGAAGGCCTGGTGGTAAGTTGACTCCGCTAGATATCCGGACTTGGAAGTGGGAGAGTATATCTATGGACTTCATTACGGGTTTGCCAAAATCCCCGAGAGGATTTGATTCTGTTTGGGTTATAGTGGATAGATTGACGAAGTGTGCTCACTTCGTGCCTTATAAGATTGATTACCCGATGAAGAAGATAGCGGAGTTGTACTTGAATGAAGTCATCTGACTCCACGGTGTGCCAGTTAGCATCATTTCTGATCGAGACTCCCGGTTTACTTCTCGTTTTTGGCAGAGTCTGCAGGAGGGTTTGGGTACGGATCTGAGGTATTCTACTGCGTACCACCCTCAGACCAATGGGCAGACGGAGCGGGTCAATCAGATTGTTGAGGATATGATCCGGTGCTATATTTTAGACCACGGTGGAGCGTGGGATGAGCGTCTGCGACTCATGGAATTTGCTTACAATAACAGTTATCAGGAAAGCTTGCAGATGGCTCCGTTCGAAGCCTTGTATGGGAGGCGCTGTAGGACTCCGTTGTTTTGGGCTGAGGCTGGTGAGAAGCCTTTGTTGGGTCCTGATGCTCTAGAAGAGATGGAAGTTGCCGTGAAGCTTATTCGGGAGAAGCTTCGTTTAGCCCAGGAGAGGTATGAAAAGAACGCCAATCGGCGTAGGTCTGCTTTGGAATTTTCAGTAGGGGATCTTGTATACCTCAAGGTTTCTCCAATGGTTGGTTTGAAGAGATTTGGTAAAAATCGGAAACTGGACCCAAGGTATGTGGGCCCGTTTGAGGTCTTGGAGCGGATTGGTGTGTCTGCATATAGATTGGATTTGCCAGCAAACTTCCCTGGTGTTCATAATGTTTTTCATGTTAGCCAATTGCGGAAGTGTGTGCGCAGCAGTGGGCAACTCTTGGATGTTGTGCCCCAGTTAGAGCCCAACCTCTATTTTGTTGAGGTGCCAGTTCGTATTTTGGATACTCAGGAGCGTGTGTTGCGAAAGAAGTCCATACCGATGGTGAAAATTCTATGGAAAAATCAGGATTTGGAGAGCGCGACTTGGGAGCTAGAGTCGGCCATGAGGAGGGCGTACCCTCACCTGTTTCGCTGATTTGATCGTTATGTTTCCCTTTGTATCTTCTGTTTGTTACTTTTTCCTTCTTTTGTAGGAGGGTTGTGCGTAAAGTTTCGGGACGAAACTTTCTTTTAGGGGGAGTGACTGTAACGCCCCGTCTTTTCAGCGATTATTTTTATTCTCGTTTGGCGTTACGATGACGCGTTTCCGTGGCTTGTGCCATGTGTGGAGTACGGTTTAGCTCCTTAGAACTGAGTGCCCTGTTTGGTAGCCTGTTGGCAAGATCTCCCTAGCAAACCGAGTCGTTTTGGTGACCCGGTGTGGCCTCTCGGGGGGATGTTTGTGTTTGGCTTTGTTTGGGCATAACTCGAGTTCTGTTCGTCGAAAGTTAATTTCGACTTCGTCGTTGTGTTCGTAGCGTGGGTATTTAGCTACGGTGCGAATTTCGTCGAATTCCGAGGTGAATCGGTTTTCGCGTCAATTTGGTGCTTTATGTAATTTTGTAATTAATTATATAATTATATAATTATATATATATAAACATAATAAGATGAAATGAAAAGCCCCATCATCTTCTTCACGTAAGAAACCGCCGCCCCTTGTACGAGAGAATCGAGTAACCGCCGAGCCTTCCCTTCGGACGCCGATTCCCGGAGCATTTGTGGACGGAATTCGATTCCGAGAGTGGATACGGATTGCTCTCGACGAGACCTTCATTCCTGCGGTAAGAAATTCGATTTTCGTGGAGCTTTGGAAGGATTGGAATTTTCAGTTTTGGAAGTTTTCCGCCATTAATGGCCGAGTCTTTGTTCTAGGTGTTGCGGCCGTCTTGATCCGTGCGAAGAGGAGGAAAGCAGTCCAAAGCTTCGCTGAGATTTGAGGCAAGTGGTATTCTTGCCCTTGCCAAGTGTTTTCTTTTATTTTATTTGCTGAAATTGAAATCCCGGTTAGCCCAGGTTAGAGGCCTTGTTGTTCTCGTTTTCTTGCTAACTATAGGGCTTAGTTCTTCCTACTGAAACCCCCCTAGGTTGTGATGTTTGGAATCCAAATTGTCGGCGCGAAGCCGTTGTTTTCCTTTAATTTTGATTGATGCTCTGGTTTGGGCGTAGCCGAGAGGGAGAGTTAGGAGGGGGGTGTGGTTGCCAATTTCCTTCGTTATGGTTTTATTCGAATGGTTAGGCATAGTTTATACGGTAGTAGCGTGCGACGTTGATAGTTGTCTACTGCTACTGCAGTGGCGTGAGTCGTGTGCGCGTTCCGGTGTCATTCGGAAAATTCCAAACGGTACAGGTTTGCCGCGCACGATCATTAACCTTTAGGGCGCACGACCACTGGTCGTGTTCCTCTGTTCGTGCGCGTATAAATTTCAGTTTCCAAAGTTCTGTCTCGGGCAATCGCACGAGCGCTGACATCAGTCCGCACGACCACTGATCGTGCGACACTGATCGTGCGCAGTTGCTAGGTTTTCTGTCAGGTTTCCAGGTTCGTTTCGCACGATCATCAGCCGATGAGTGCGCACGACCACCGATCGTGCGTCACTGATCGTGCGCTTTGTATAATTCCTTTTGCCAGGCGAATTTAGATGGTTTCGAGTGCGGGAGTTTAGATACTCAAGTGGCAGGCAATTACTTGAGTTCTGAATCTTCTGCCTTGGTCGTTCGACTGTCGTCGAGCTCCGTTTTCTTTAGCGGGCTTGTGGGTAGTAACTTAATTTTGGCGGCGAGTGAGGCTAGCTCACTCAAGGCCAAAGTTTAGGTAGGCACTGAGTGGGTTTCACTCAACGCCTAGTCGTGTTGGTTTATTTCAACACTCTTCCTTTACCTTGTATTTCGTTTCCGAGTGGATTTTTTTTCCAGTTGTATTTCTGGGTTTTTCTTGTCGGCCGTTTTCTTTATTTTTCCTAAAGGCCGAATCGTGGGTCGTGGATAGTAGTGGTGGTTGTAGCTCTTTATGGGGGTGGAGTTGTGTGATATAGCCAAGGCCACCCATGGATTTCTTGCTCCAGGTACGGGCTGGGCATGTCGGGTGGAAGGTCCCTTGTGTTTTCACGTGTTGACCCTCGAGCTTTTGACTTGGACATGGTGGATTGGGGGACTGCGTTTGCCTTCGATCCGGTTCCTCGTTGTTGTTTTTGCTACTATCACTTCCCGCAGTTTAGGGTGTTAGAAGTTTCTTCTTGGGTAGTTTGCAGCATTCTGGCTCTTGGTAATCTAGTAGGCCCTGCAGGATGTTGTTCCTGGGCTGGGTCGTTGCTGTTTCTTTGCACGTTGTGCAGTTCTTGTTGTCCTGTTTTGGACAGTTGTGACTCTTTCTACTGCATGTTTTCTGTTATTTTGTCCTTTTGGTTGACTCTTTCACGCAGTTTTACCTTGAATTTTGCTTGCTGAGGTATTCTGTTTTCTTTTGGAATACCCCAGGTTCTGAGCTGTAGCCGGTCTGGTGGCTAGTTGGAGGTGTTGTTGTTGGTGGACTCCCGGACTTTGGAGTTTTGTTTACCTTGTTTGTGAGGTTGTTTTCAATACTTTCTTACAGACATATATGTGTGCTGGTGGGTTCGTGTCAGGTTGTTGGCACCCACTAGTAGTTTTTACCTTGTACTAGATATATACTATTGCTGCTACCATTTATTTTCTGGAGATAGTCTACTTGCTTTGAGAAGGTTTTATGCTAGGTTGCTAGTTATTTTTAAACTATAATTACTATTATAAATGAAGCTCATGATCAGCATGTTTTGTAAACTTAATCACTATTTTCCAAATCACGTACGAAAACCGTTTTCTTATATATATTATATAAACTAAGTGTAGTGTCTTGCATAGTATGAGTGGTTCTCTTGGGACCCTTATGCGCTCTTTAGGGTGTAAAACCTAATCAAAGTATTTTTCCGCAGCGTTTAAATATAGTTTTCTTTTGTGGACTAGATGATCCACTGAGCCGAGGGATACGGACTCTAAACATAACTGATTTTCTATTCATTAAGCACATGACTTTCTTGCATAAAGATTGTAGTTGGATTTGCCTGAGCGTCAGCAGTTATCCCCTGCTTGACGTGGCATCATGACGCGTGTTTTCTCTTACTCTGATAATTCTTAATTCGGAGAAAATGCGGGTTGTGACAAGCAGAGGCCTTCTTGGCGGCCTTATTCTTTCTCTGGTTCCTGTTTCTCCTTGATGAGGAACCAGATACCCCTACATGCCCCAAGCCAGCTCCTTTGGCCTGAGCAGAGAAGGTATCAACTAATGGAAGAACAGTTTTTGGCATAGAGAAGCTCTTGACGATCTTCCTTTCTGCCGCAAGTAGTTCTTCCAACTTGTCGACTTCCTCCTGCTTAAGATCAAGGAGCTTAAGAAACTCTGAATGCTGTGAAGTCAGGTCCAAGTGCTCCTGTCGCAGAGAGATCAAACTGGTGATCTCTTCCCTCAGGGATACACTCTCACCTTTAAGGAATTTAACTTCCTTTTTCTCAGCCTTCAGTCTCTGTCGACATTCCACGAAAGTATTGAGCAGAAGCTCATACTTATCGAGGAGCTCAGCTTCACGGTCCGAAGGGCTATCCTCAGGGTCATCATCCTAAGACTCAGGATCGGAGTCAGAGTCGGAGAGAGGGGTGTGAGCTTTTACCTTCCCAGTAAATGGGGGGCATTCACCTTCAGAGTCAGAGTGACCCATTAGCCCAAAGTAGGCTTCCTCGTCATCGCTGGATTCTGACGTATCAGATTCACTCAACGTCTTTGGCTTCTTCGCGATGTAACTCCTCTCCTTCTTCTTGTCTTTTGAGGGCCTGTGCTCCTCTCCCTTTCCCTTTTCCCTCTTGCCTTGATGGCAGTCGGCCACGACGTGTCCTGGCTTATTGCATCCAAAGCAAATAATGTCAGATGAGCGGTGTTTGTTCGGTTTGGAAACATACCTGTCAGAAGAATTGTTCTTCTTCTGATGCCTTGAGGAAGAGCCTTCTCTCTTTCTCTGGTTCCTCAGCTTGAGGAACTTCTTGAATTCCCTTGTGATAAGGGAGAAGTCTTGCTCTGACAATTCTGAGCCGGAGGAGCTTGGCTCAGAGTCTTCCTCTTCATCCCTCTTCCACGCACGGGAAGAAGCGGCACCCTTGCCCTTTCTGGAATGAATGGCTTTCAGGGCCACCGTCTTTTCCTTGGCTGCAGCTTTCTCTGCTTCCTCTTCAGCCTTCCTTGTGTTCAACTGAAGCTCATAGGACATGAGCTTACCGAACAGAATCTGAGGGTCGGTTTCTGCAAGTCTGCCAAACTCGCGGATGGCGCAGATCTTTGTGTCCCATTCCTTAGTGAGGGACCTAAGGAACATATCATTGAGTTCACCGTCAGTGAACACTCTTCCATATCCTTTGAGTGCATTAACGATCTTTGTTGGAACACCCTATTACTAATTTGGGCAAAGATCACTATGTTTCTCTTAGGAAACCAGGTTGACCTAGTTGTATAGTGTAAAGGTCAACATTAGAATGAGTCTAGGGCTTAGAAGTTAGGTTTGAAGCTGCCCCCAAGGACCATTCAAGCTCAGGATTTCAAGCTAAGTAAAGAGATAAAAAAAGTCGAACGACGGTCGACTATCGTCGAGCTCAGGTCGACGATCGTCGAGCTTAGATCGACTACTTATGTCCTCAGCCTTCTGCTTATTGCTGGCTTCGGTCGACTATCGTCGAGCTTTGGTCGACGATCTCTGGCTGTGCTTTGGTCGACTATTTCTGGGAAAGTTTAGGTCGACGATCTCTGTTTGCTTCAGGTCGACGTTTTCTATTGAAGTCTAGGTCGACGATCTCTGTCTTAATCAGATCGACTATTTCTGCCAGACCAAGAACTTAGATAGTCGATCTCAGATCGAAGTTTTCTGTCTACTGCTTATCTTCAATATCTCTGAGCTCAGGTCGACGATCGTGGAGCTTAGATCGACGTTTATTTTGAGAGATCGACGTTCTTAAGAATTCAAATGCTGCCGGTCTTTGGAATGTTTTTTCAGCATTTAATTTCAAGAAGACTTGCCAGCCGTTTTCATTTATTCTGGAACAAGTTTCAAGGAATTATTGAGGAATGTTTCATTGAACTTTCCTCTAGAAGACAAATCATTTATGGAAGGCATTTAATGTCTGATAACGGCTTTCTTGGAAGAATTATATTCAGAGAATAAGATCGTCTTCTCCAACACTACTCTCCAAGAGAATTAATCCAGAGTCAATACACGATAAAATCAAGAGACACACACTGTTACAGAAGAACAAGAAGAATTAAGCTGTGAATGATAACCATCCTCTTGCTTACAGAAAAGTGATAAAAGCCTCATCTCAAAGAACTCCAGACACCTCATCTTTCAGCCTCTTTGCTGAAACAATTCTTTGCTGGAGATCTAAAGATCTGAAGACCTATCACCCTAGAGCAAGGCTTCCATTCCTGATTCATTCAACATCTCAGGGGGAGCCTTGACAACAAAAGATCCACTAGTCTTCTCTCATTTGATTTGAGAATAGAGAAGACAACCTCACCTCTTTACCTTTTTCTTTTTCCTGCTGTAAAGGGTTTTTGAACTCCCTTCAAAAGTTCTGTCTGGTTCTGAGAGCCATGTCAAAACTCAGTGGTGGCAAGACACCTTATCAAAAAATCCAGTTTTAATTTTTGAGCACCTTATCAAAAGCTCATTGGCGTCAGGACACCTGATCAACTCATCTTGAGTGGATTCCTACCAAGGGTGGTAGAAGAGTGGATGTACCCAGGTTTTTGGGGAACCACTATATTTCCTTGTGTCTTCTGGTTTGTTTGTGTGATTTGTCTGCTGTGTGTTGTGCTCTTTACTTCTTTGTTTTTAACTTCTTACTAGCACTCTGCACAATATCATAAATTGAATTTTATATGTGCTGTTTATTTCAACTGTGAAAAATTATTTTAAAATACTCTATTCACCCCCCCCCCTCTAGAGTTGAGATAGATCTTACCCTCTCTTTCAATTGGTATCAGAGCGGACAGCATCAAAGAGGATATCAACCCAGAAGGGGTCATTATAGAGGAAATCAGAGAGGACAAAGATCTTATCAAAGGGAAGGACAAGGCCACTCTGACTCTTCTTCAGGTCCTTTCCCTTACAGGCTGAAAGACTCAATTGTTTCCAGGACTCCTGATCTTGAGGAAGTTTTCCAAGGTAACTCCGATCTCCTCTTTTGGCCCTTGTCTGAAGGACTCATATTTCTGGTTGAGGAGGGATCTCCGATCGTCCCTCACTTCATTCGTACCCTCCATTAATACAATCAGGCAGCTCCAGAGATCCTTGGCTGTCCAGCAGTTGCAGAAGTTCTGCATCATAGAGTCGTCAATTGCGCTTACCAGGATGTTCTGAACTTTCTTGTTGAGTCCGAACAACACCATTTCATCATTGTCCATTTCTGAAAGTTTCATGGGCACTTTCTTGGTAGGATCAATGGTGGAGGCCTTAGTGGGAAATAAGGTCCCTCCTCCACTATCATGAAGAGCCGGGGGTCGACTGCTTCCATGTAGAATCTGATTCTTTCCTTCCAGATAGGAAAGTTCAGTCTGGTGCACACTGGGATTTTGCCAGAGTGCTTGAGTCAGTCCATGGAAGATATCGGTATTCTTCTTGACACTGGTGGCAGGATTCTGCTCAAGGTGTGAACCTTTTTGAAGAGTAACCTCCCTTTGATACATCTTGAAAGTCCACCTAGTGCCAACTAGCTTCACCTATGGGGGGGGGGAATAGGTGTCTTGCAGCGTATTTGCGGAATTAAAATTGTACCTGCACAAGAAAACAAAACAACACAGCACAGACAGGACACAAGCAATTTATAGTGGTTCCCTTATTTGGGTACGCCCACTTTCCCCCTTCGACCTATCTCCCAACCAGGGACGACTCGGTCACTTCACCAACAGGATTGAAATCCAATCCTTGCACTATCGGAAGGAACCCTTCCACACGTCGGAGTCAACTCTCCCACAACATGGGTTGCACCCAAACCTACAACTAGGAACCAAATGTTCCTTTACAATGAAAAAGAAATTGGAGTGTATAAGAAATACAAACAAGTTGAAGATCTAGGTGTCCCTTTTCGTTAGACTACTTGTTCTTATAGGCAACGAAAAGTCCACAACCCTTGATCTTTCTTGGAGAGAATCTCCCCGAGACCGGCGGCGGCAAAGGGCGGCGGCAAGGCTCTCGGTGTTGGCGGCAGCAACTGAAATAGCAGCGATGCACTGGAGATTCAATCTTCTTAGCGAAGTCAGCAAGGTCTTCAAACGGTCACACTAGGATCGATCGTCTCGATCGATTCGGACGGGGATGGATTTCCCTATCTCAAATCAAGAGACAAAAGATCTCTGGTTAGACGCGTGAGACGCTGTGAAAGACTTGTCTTCAGTCACCGGGGATCTGGAGGAGATCGAGATCAGCTACGGTGACCACTACACGAGCGGCGGTGACGGAGGCGGAGCTGGTTCGTGATTTTAGGGTTAGTCGGCGGCTCGGCTTTCGTATTCTATGTTCGTTTTTCACTGTACACAAATACCTGTGTATTTACACAATAGGTCATGGAGATGACCGTTGTGGGCCCCACCAATGCAAAGACCAAAGTCCGGTTCAAATAGATGCAGGTAACATGGACCGGTCCAGGAATTCGGAAAAATCGCCCAAGGCAAAATCGGCGAGAATCATAGGTGATTCTCGATGAATCGGCGAGAATCACTTACGATTCTCGCCAAATTCTACTTGGCGAATTCTGGCTGCACAGGTTATAGAGGCCGGGGAAAATCGGCGGGAATCATATTTGATTCTCGCCGAATCGTCGAGAATGCAAAGTCATTCTCGACGAATCGGCGAGAATCACTTAGTGATTCTCGACGATTCTGCCTTAGAGAATTTTCTGACTGCGTCGAGACAGCCGGCCCAACCCGGTGAGAATCATCTAGTGATTCTCGACGACTCGTCGAGAATCACTAGTGAATCTCGACGAATCGGCGAGAATCACTTTGCGATTATCGACGATTTACACTTAGACGATTCTCGACTTTCAACCCGTGAGCTGGTCTTTGGCCCATCCTTGCTCCTTGTCTGCTCATGATCTTTCATGACCCTGTGCTTGGAAATAAGTACACTCCAATAGAGAGATTACACGTAAGCCAACACACTGATCTGCTCAACGAGGGATTACGTTGCACAGACCCGTGTATATTGACCTACTGCACCCTGACATTGGTGTGTACTTAGCAATGAATAGCTGCAAGCAGAACTAGAAGAAATTCATCAAATACATTGTCAATTTACCTTAGCTTGTTCAGGGGCTTCTTCAAATCAGGTACATTGTGGATACAATACCCAACAATTGGTTTTCCAAGTTGGATTTGCATTCAGGGTACTATCAGGTTAGATTACAGGAGCAGGAAATTCAGAAAATGGCCTTAAACTCAAGGTACGGCTTGTACGAGTTCACTGTGATGTCGTTTTGGCTCACAAATGCCCTTAAGCCTTCATGAGCTTGATGAACAAAGTGTTCAAACCTTATTTAGATGTCTTCATCATAATTTTCATCGATGATATTTTGTTCTACTCTAATACATAGAAAGAGCATGTCGAACATCTGTCCTTGGTAATGAAGAAGCTAAAAGAGCACGCCTTGTTTGCCTAGTTCAGCAAGTGCGAATTTTGGCTCCAATAGGTTGCCATCTTGGGCCTTGTGATCAGTGGGGCTGGGTTAGCCGTGGATCCAGCCAAAGTGCATGTTGTGAAGGAGTGGTCGCCCTTAAAGTCAGCGGCCGATGTGCGGAGCTTCCTTGGATAGGTATTATCGCAAGTTTGTAAAAGGGTTCTCAATGATTTCCCATCCTCTTAATACACTGACAAAGAAGGGTGT
The DNA here is from genome assembly GCA_039513925.1 of Platanthera zijinensis. NCBI lineage: Eukaryota > Viridiplantae > Streptophyta > Magnoliopsida > Asparagales > Orchidaceae > Platanthera > Platanthera zijinensis. Next base: position 167,934,593 of record CM077081.1, on the reverse strand, counting down.
GTCGTATGAGTGGACACCCCAGTGTGAAGCTGAGTTTCAGCAACTTAAGGACCGATATAGTCTGCACCCATCCTAGCCCTTCTGTCCGGGAAGGAAGGATTTCAAGTTTACACTGACGCATCATATCAAGGGATGGGAACAGTATTGATACAGCACGGGCATAAGATTGCATATGCTTCGAGACAGCTAAAGAAGCATGAAGTAGACTATCTGGTACATGATCTTGAATTAGGAGCGGTGGTGTTCGCCCTGAAGATTTGGAGACACTATCAATATGAAGTCCACTGCGAAATCTTTTCAGATCACAACAATCTGAAGTACGTCCATACCCAGAAGGAACTGAATTTGAGACAGCGGCGGTGGTTATAGTTTTTGTGTAATTATGAATTCACCCTGAACTACCACCACGGAAAAGTAAATTCCGTAGCTGATGCTTTGAGCAGGATGGTACCAGAAATAAGCCCCGAGTCCCGGTTGATGCGTATGGAGTTAGCTCAGATGCTTGAGTAGATGGAGATTACTCAAGTGTATAAGGACCAACGGGAAGGTTATTCAGAGTACTTAGCCGCGATGAGCATAGTTTGTGACATTCGAGACCGAATCCGAGCGGAGCAAGGAAAGGATGCGGCTCTAGCCCCGACAATCAAGTCGATTGAAGATGGGATTTTTAACGAATTTTCCCTGCAAGACGGCCTCGTCTACTTCCGTGGTCGGCCTTACATTCCCAAGGGCGATAATATTAGGGAAGATATCTTGAGAGAGGCGCATTGCTCTCAATATTCGGTGCATCCTAGGATTGCCAAGATGTACGCCGACTTTCGAAAGACCATGTGTTGGCCCGGAATGAAGAAAGACATCAGCCATTTTGTTATGCATTGCGAGGCCTGTCAAAGGGTGAAGGCACAGTGCAGGAGTCCTGACGGATTATTACATCCATTGTCCATCCCCGCGTGGAAGTTCGAGGATGTCTCCATGAACTTCGTCCACGGTTTGCCCCGCTCATGCCCATGGAATGATTCAGTATGGGTGATCGTTGAATGCCTGATGAAGGTAGTCCGGTTAATTCCTATGAAGAAATAAGCTCATGTGGACGTTTTGGTACACCTCTTTGTGGAGCAGTTCGTACGGTATCATGGTGTGCCAAAGACGATTGTGTTTGACCGAGATGGTCGGTTTACCACTAAAGAATGGAAGGAGACAGGCGTATTTGGGATCACGTCTCACCTTTAGTACGACGTTTCATCCTCATACAGACGGGCAGTCTGAAAGGACTATCAGGACATTGGAGGATCTACTGAGTTTGTGTGTGTTGGATAGAGGAGAGCCGTGGGAAAGGCTCTTACGCCTGCTAGAGTTCTCGTACAATAACAGCCATCAAGCTAGCATCGGGATGGCGCCCCATGAAGCCCTTTACGGAAGAAGGTGTGGAACACCCTTGTCTTGGGTTCAGGATGAGGAGCCGAAGACTTTGGGAAATAAATACATTGATTATAATCATGCGGTTGTGAGACTAATATGGGACCGCATGCTTGAGTCTTAAAGTAGGTAGGCAAAATATTATAATACAAATCAACGGGTGGTGGTATTTCAAGTGGGCGACAAGGTGTTTCTAAAGATCAGGCCGGCGCATGGAGTATAACGTGTGTGTGGTGTGAAAAAGCTAATCTGAGGGTACGTTGGGCCCAATATAATATTGAAAAGGATTGGCTCGTTGGCCTATCGTTTGGAGTTACCGCCCGAGCTAGAGAATCTTCATGACATATTCCATGTGTAGTAACTTTGAAAGGCGTTGTTGCGGCTGAATCAATACGTTCCCACCACTAACAGAGCAGTTGCGACTTGTAGGTCGGTGCGACTGAGCCTGGGCGGATAGTAGACAACGAGACAAGGATTTTGCGCCGCAAAAGTGTTCCTCTGGTTAAGGTGTTATGGTCTAATCATGGGAAGGAGGAGTATACGTGGGAGTCGGTGGACTTGATGCTAAAGCACTACCCGGAGCTGTTTCATCAAGATAATCTTTAAAAGCATATTTTATTTAATTTTATGCTTTACTTTCCCCCATAGCCTTAGCCTGATTTCGGGGACGAAATCTTTTATTTTATTTATAGGATTTGTAATGTCCCTATTCATGCTAGGCCCCTCGTGCGCACTTTTGAGTCAAGAGAGATGATTTGGGCTCAGGTATGACAAATTAGTCAAGAAAAGGACACGGGTGGTGACACGGGCGTGTCCCTACCCGTGTGGAAAATCATGGATTTTCCATAGAAGGAAACGGGTGGTGACACGGGTTTGTCCCTACCCATGTGAAGAGGACATGGCTAAGGGCACGGGCGTGTCCACTACCCATGTGTGTAACTGGCATTGTCGATCTTGTATCCCGAGCAGAACTCGGGAAGGGACACGGGCGTGTACCTACCCGTGTGAATGTCTCCAGGAAACCCGGTCGTGTCTCTCGAGCAGGACACGGGTAGAACATAGACATGAACATCGCAGTGTCTTGTAGATACGGGTAGTGGACACGGGCGTGTCCCTACACGTGTTTGAGTCCATACGACGCTATAACCATCGACCGTTCTTCACCCAAGAGGGACACAAGTAGGAACACGGGTGTGTTCCTACCCATGTTGGTCCAATTAACATAGGATCTGGCCATTTTTAATCATCTTTCTAAGCCCTCTTTTTCTATTCATAGACTGCTGCTGGAGCCAAGTATTTTTCGGTGGAGAGCCAACATTGCCGAGGAGAAGAGGATGCCGCCTCGAAGAGTCACGCGATCTATGGCTGGAAATAACGGAAACACCAAAAATGATGTGAGTTTCCTCCCCTCTCCCTTGGTGCTAGATCTGTAGTTAATCCTCTGCGAGATATCGACTCAAAAGAGTCTTGATGTGTGAGATCGAGACTCTTAGGAAGATGAAATAATAGGACTTGTGTTCTAGGGTTTAGTAATCTTCAACCTCTCCTTCCTTCAATGTGATGGTCGGGATGGTCTCGTGAAGAGGAATGGCCTGATGAGGGTGAATAAGGTAGGAGGATTTCTAGGTGTGATTTGGCAAAATCCGCTAGAGGAGGAAGATGAACCGATGTCGTTCATTCCGCCTCAAAAATGTGTGCAGAAATCTTTATTCTGCACGCAGCGATCTTCATTGCCATTTTCATGTATGTCAAGGCTAGATCCGGCTTTCGACTAAACACGAAAGTCGTAGGCCATGGAGAGATCTTTCCAACGAGTGGTTACACATCTTCAGGCGATGTATAATGCCATGGGAAAGCCTTATCGAAATTGATGGATGATAATGTAAACGTGCTGAAACTGTACTTTGAATTTAGTAGTCTTAGAAGCTGCTTTCGAGTATGATACGGCCAAATCTGGGCTTTTGACTAAACACAAAAGTCGTGGCCCTTGGAAATACCTTTCCAACGATGGGTTACACATTTTCTCCAGATTCCTGTAGCATCAAGAATCCCTATTTGAAGCTCTACTATCTATACAATTCCTGCATGCTTGGTTCTTTGTTAATGTAAACATAATTTAGTATTATTAGAGGAATTATGAACAGTTATCGTAAAGTTCGTGGTGCGATGTTGGTTGATCGTTTATCGTCAAATGATGAAGTATGGTAGACCCCTAGGTGAACTAGGGAGTAGACAAGTTAGATTGTATAAACAACTAGATATGTGAATCGGTAATGTGAGCTGTGAGCTCGAAATGTTGGAAGAGGATTGAATATGGTTAGTGCATGAATATGTGGAAGGGTTGATAGTGCGTGAATGTTTGTCATACTTGATCATTTGTGTTGATAAGGGATTTGGTAAGGGAACCCTTGTGAGCTGTTGAGCATGATACATAAAGTAGCATGCGGTGTGATTCGACACGTGGTGTCATAATCCTGAGTTAAGGATAGTGTGGCAGGTCTATGAGCTCGCTCGTCATCACACCAACGGGAGTTGATAGTTAGACCTTTGGCGGTTGGGATTGGTCCTCGGTGCTCATTCCCGGGGCTTCTTCGGTGCCAAGTGAATGGTTGGGCTTGGTCCTCGTACTTTTTTCGAGGCTCCTTCCGGGTCACAACTTTGGCCAGATCGGGGCTTGGTCCTTGGTGCACATCTACCCAAGACTCCTGCTGAGCCGTAGTACGCTTGTGAGCTCCGCTAATATGTTCTTAGCATTGAGTCGTATGGAGGCCTAGGCTAGGAAGTGTGGATGTCGGCCTAGTAGTGAAGATGCCAGCTCTACTATCACCGTCTTGTCACGACAGTTTGCGCCTGAGAGGTTAGCTACCTGCTCAAAATATGGGCACTTAAGAGTCTGTGTCGATATAGCAATTTGCTTGTGTGTGTGCATGTTAAGTCATAACATAACATTCATTGCATCACATTACCTTGCATAAACAAGATCCTCATCGTATAAGTTTGTATGGGCACTCTTATATGATGAGTTACCTTTCTGTTGAGCCGATCCTCGACTTATATGTCTGTATGGGCTTTCATATAAGTTGAGTTACTTTCAATTATAGCTTACATATTCATACTCTGCTGTAGATGTAGAATTGCTTGCTTAGAATGTTGATGATACAATTATAGTTTACTATACTGCTACACATGTCATTTATATTACTCCACCTGTTTGTACTACTGCTTCATTAAATATATTGCACCCTGATCCTTTCTCCGCCCGGTGCTGAGGAGTCATCGGGGGAGCGGATGTGAAACCACTTAGGCTTTATGACTAATGGCTGCTACGTCTTCCTTTTTAGGAGGAAACCCTGCAGGAAGAATAACAATAAGTAATGCAGCAGGATAGTCAGGCCATGACGACAGGGCATGAAGGGACGGTGTCGTCGCTACAATCATTGACAGATGTGAGTCATAGAGTGACTCCTGTTGTAGCACCTTTGGGCAAGACTGCTCATACTCTAATAGTTTAGAAGCTAGATGTAGCTTCTATATTTGTTATATTTGGACTTATATGCTTTTGTGTGCATTTGACTTTTGTATTTATTACTCTTGTTTAGTTGGCATGATTGATGTTGGTAAAGACCGACAGAATAGGCGTCTTGTAGTACAGGCTAGCCCGAGTGCTAGTGTAATCGCAAGGCAAAAGTTCTGGGCATAAGACTCCCCTCTGTGTTGTGTTCTGTGTTCCGAGAGGGGGGGTCTTACATGTACTTGTCTTATAGTGGATGCAACTAACACCAGTCTTCTTTATAGAAGATTTGTTGATAATTGCATCATAGATAGCCAAGTCAGTCTTACTGAATGACTAACTTTTGTCTAAGTCTTTGCTGGAGGAGCTAGACTATTGGCCACTGCCTTATTCTTGAGTGTGGGACTGGTGCACAAAAATAAATGGTCCATAATGGGCCATCTGGATTTCCTTATGTGGGGTCTTAAAATCACTCAAGCCCATGCCCTTTCTTCTACCATAGTCATGAGCATTTTTGTTCACACTTATGGATCTTCCATTCAATAGGTGACAATACATACACTATTAGGTCCATTGATCACATTTTCCAAGAATTGAAGATGGCCTATAAGACAATGGTATACAGAGTATTGTATTTGATGCATGCATTAAGTTTTATATCTGCTAGTTCCTCTTTGTTCGCTGTTCAAACAGGTTGTCTAATAACAAATGACAGGTCGCCACAAGACAGGATACTGACAAGGCAAAAATCTGGCTAAGTCTACATGCATTGAGTGAAGGCAGTACACTCAAAGCCTAGAAGCCATAACCATTGAGTAAAGCTCAAAAAGTCAAAGCTAGAGAAAAGATGACAAGAATTCAGGCTAAGTCCAGAAGCATTGAGTGAAGGCAGTTCACTCAATGCCCTAAAGAGAACCCGTTGATAGAACACAATTCTGTCAGAGTCGCAATGTTGTTTGACTTTGAAATATGCATAAGGACAGTGGTGTTGAGTGAATCCAACTAACTCAACGCCTATTCAACAGAAAATCTGTCTAAGGATAGAAGCATTGATTGAAGGTAGTTCACTCAATGCTAATTCAATAAAACATGCAAAGGCAAGAATCGTTGAGTGTAGAAAACTCACTCAACGCCTTAATACAGAGAAAATTAACTAAGTCTAAATGCATTTAGTGATGAAGGCTCACTCAACGCCTAATAAATTAGACTATAATTATTGATAATCCTTGAGTGATGAATGATCACTCAATGCCTGATGGTGTAGAATTCTGACTAATTATTTTGGCATTGAATGACAAGTCTTCACTCAACGTATATGCAGAATTATCTTAATTTAACAGAGTCCACAGGTGATGAGTCATGATGACGTCAGCAGGAATTCAAATGTTGCAGGAATGGAATAGTAGACGACAAATGGCACTGCTTGCCTGTTGTACATCAACTAATTCTAAATAAGAGTTATAGCTACCAACTCCAAGTGGTCCCACTGTTCAAGGAACCATTGGATGACGGGATATAAAAGAAAAGGTTTAGGAAGAAGAAATAAACTTTCTAGACATTTAACTTTTGATATACAGAGCTTCATCTTCTTCCTCTCGACCTAGTTCTAGAACATGAATATTTTGCTCCCTCTGGTGATCAAGAAGTTCAAGAAAGTTTGATGTTGATATTTTCACCTTCAATAGCAAGTTCAAAGAGTAATCTCTTTGAGGTAGAAGTAGGGATAGAACAAGCTCTTGCTGAAGTTACTTGACAACTCAAGCGGAATATTCTTGAATATCCATTCTTGGAGCTGTAAAAAAGATAAGACTGGGTCATCTCAGTTCAGGAAGAAGCAGACTTGGATATATCTTCTCTGGAGTCATTCAACATTAACTACCAACCTTACTTTCTATAGGATCTTAATTGATCTGAGTGTAAGCCTGAATTATAAAGGTTGAGGTAGGATCTTTTTGTAGATCTGAGCTGTAGGGAATTAGTGCTTGAGTTGTAGGATCCTCATTGTGATCTAAGGTAGGGCCTGTGTGCCTGAGAAGTAGGAATGTTTCTCTCTGAGGTAGGATCCAGTGGTTGATCTGAGTGTAGGGTTAACCTCCTAGCCTGAGTGTAGGAATTTGAGTTAAAGTCTGAGGTTGGGCTTGTGTACCTGAGTTATAGAAGAACATTTCTCTCAGTGTAGGGCCTTGGACCTGAGTGTAGGACTTGGAGGAGTCTGAGAAATCTTGAGGGATTTTTGTTGTAAGCTCTTGGTGCCGAGTTTGGAGGAGTGAGCTTGTCTAACAAACTCTTAGAAAGGTGGGAGGGACTGTGGATGAACCCATATTCTGGAGAACCACTATAATCAACTTGTTTGCTAATTGTGTGATCTTGAAAGCTAACCTAAACTAAAACACAACTCCCCAAATTAGAAGAAAGACACATAAACACAGAAAAACCTATTCACCCCTAGGTGTTTAGCTACTCTTAAAACTAAAGACTTTTTAAGTGATATCAGAGGGAGGTTACTCAAAAAGGACTTAGCAGTCTGAGCTAATCTCTAGGAGTAGCTTAAGTATACTCTTTATGGGTTCAGCAGAGAACCATAAAGAGTTGGGCTTAATAAAGCTTCGAATCTGCAGGAAAGAGATCTTTGGGATTTGGAAGGAGAGATCCAGGGTTTTCATGGAAGCATCTGACCCCATGATCTTCGTTACAGTGAAAGAAGGGTCGTTCCTATGAAGGTCTTAGATCTGGATGCTAATATTTAAACACCTAAGAAGTATTCTAAGATGACCAAGAATGAGGTCATCTTGGCTAAAATAGAAAAGAAGGCACAAGACATTATTGTGAGTGCCTTTGATGATTCAACATTCCAGAACTTTGTCCACTACAGAACTAACGAGGAAATGTGAGACACATTGATTGTCTACATGGAGGGAACTAAAGAAGTTAGGGAAAATAGGAAATCCCTACTGAATCGGGAATATTAGGCCTTCTGGTAGTACAAGAAGGACAATATAGCTGAGTTCTATGAAGTGTTCTTCAGAGTACTGAATGAGCTGAGGACCTATGGGAGGGTCTTAAGCAATTATGAACTGAATGACAAGTTCCTCAAATCTCTAATTAGAGACTGGGACACCAAGATATATGCCATCAGAGAGGTGGCCAAGCTGGCTGAAACTCCTCCACATACTTTGTTTGGAAAAATGCTCTCCTATTAGATACAGCTATCTACTAGTAAGGAGGAGGAGACCACCAGTAGATCTCAAGCTAAGTAGAAGATAGTGGCATTCAATGCTGAGAGCTCTAATAAGATCAAGGAGAGGATTGTCTCTCCCCCAAGAAGTCTTACATATTGAGACAGCTTTGAGTAAAGTTCTTCTGACAGCAACATGTCATATGGTGAATTTATTGCCTTCTCTAGGCAGTTCCAGAAGTTGAAGAAGAGGAGTCAGTTGAAGAACATACCTTCCTCTTCCTCTCATTACAAGAAAGATTACAATAGATCTAAGAAGAAGTTCTCAAAAGGAGACAGTTATGAAACTAAACCTAACAAACATATATATACTAAAATTGTTTGTTATTATTATAGCAAGCCTTGGGATGTCATAGATAACTGCCTAGTAAAGATAAAAGAGACTGGTGAGAAGAAACATAACCCCCAATAGGGCAAGAAGGTAAGGACCTTCATTGCCAAGAATGAGAAGAGATTGAGTCAAAGTGACTCAGCTTCTTCAGATTCTGAAGAAGAAGAAGCCTACATAGGGTTATTTGCTGCTAATTTTGAAGAAGATGAAGAATATCTTGCTACAAGGATAGGTAATAAGAGCCCTCTTTAACACTCTGACAGTGAATCTGAGGTGGATGAAGATAAAAATAGCAGTTATAGGTTAATGGCAATGTTAGATGAAGAATCCAGCCAGGATTAGCCTGGTCCAGATAAGGTATATTCTCTTTTCAACACCTCCTATGAATCTGACTATGAGACTAGTACCAATTCTGATGCATCTTCTTCTTGTGATGAATATGGGTCAAAATCTGAAGAAGATGTCAATCAACTAATTGACAGGTATAGTACCCTTCCAGATACTTTGAAAAGGAGCAAGAGGTTGGCGAAGAAACAAGCTGAGGAGATTTTCTTCCAACAGCTAGCTGCTTCCCTGTAGTCTGAGTCAACATCCTTATAGGATCAGATGAGGAGGGAAATCAACCAACTGAAAACCATCTCAATCATCCAGATTAGAACCATCAACCATAAGAACAAGAAAATTATGGATCTTGAAGAAAAGCTCCTCAAAGAGAGCAAGATAGTGGCTCAGTACTCCAAGATTAAATCAGTGTTGCCACTAATTGATACCTTTACCTCCAAAAAAATTAGAATGGACTGGGGTACATAGAGAGGAATAGTGGAAGAAGGAATAGGAGGAAGGGCAAGGCCCCTATTAAGCCTACTATCTCCTTTGAGAAAGTTGTGCTGCCATCCATCAAGTACGACAAAGAAAGCATTTATGGTCACTGGTTGAATGGTACATCCACTATTGTGAACAAAAAATTTTCCAGCTATAAGGATGGAAGGGCATGGTTCAGAGTACCTTTAAGGCTCCCCATGATGAAATTTAGATGGCCCATCATAGACCATTACTTTTTGGTGCACCAGCCCCCACTCTCAAGAATATGGTAATTGTCACAACCCGCATTTTCTCCGAATATAGGAATTATCAGAGTAAGAGAAAACATGCGTCATGATGCCACGTCGAGCAGGGGATAACTGTTGACGCTCAGGCAAAACCATCTACTAAATTTAAGAATGAATTTCATGAGTTTAATGATTAGAAAAATCATTTATATTTTAGAGGCCGTATCTCTCGACTCAGTGGATCACCTACTCCACATTTAAAAACTATACTTTACGCAGCGGAAAATACTTTATTCAGGTTTGACTTCCTAAGGAGTGCATAAATGCCCCAGGAGGACAGCTTATGTTATGCAAGACTCTACATTTATTTTATATTATATATAAGAAAATGAACATTATACGTTGTTTGGGAAAATAGTGATTTTAGTTTTATTAAACATGCTGATCATGCGATGTACTCATAATAATAGTTGTAGTTTTAAAATAACTAGCAACCTAGCATAAATCCTCCCTAGAGCAAGTAGACTATCTCCAGAAAATGGTAGCAGCAAAAAGTAATATATCTAGTACGAGGGTAAAAACTACCAGTGGGCGCCAACAACCTAACACAAACCCACTGGCAAATATGTATTTCTGTAAGAAAAGTACAGAAAAACTACCTCACTAACAAGGCAATAGGATCTCCAAAGTCCAAGAGACCACCAGCAACACCACCGCAACCTAGCCACCAATTTGGCTACTGCTCAAGACCTGAGGCATTCAAAAGGAGAAAAAATACCTCAGGAAGCAAAACAAGGAAACACTGCATGAAAGTGTCAACCAGGGAATAAATGAAAGAGGAAAACACACAGCAGTAAAAGTCACAACTGCCCAAAGCAAGACAACAAGAAATGCATTCGTGCGAGGAAACAGCATCAACCCTGCCCATAAACTACATCTTGTAGAGTCTACTAAGCTACCAAGAGCCCAAACTACTGCAATCTACCAAGGAAGAAACTTCTAACACCCTAAGCTGTGGGAGATGGTAGTAGCAAAGACAAACAACATTGATCCGGGTTGGAGGCAAACTCAGTCCCCCAACCACCATTTCCAAGCCAACAAGCTCAAGGGTCTACATGTGAAAAACACAAGGGACCTTCTACCCCCTTGCCCAGCCGTTACCTGGAGCAAGATAGAAGAATAAGGGTGGCCTTGGCTAAATTACACAACACCTCCCCCATGAAGAGCTTCAAACCACCACTACTAACCACGGCCCACGATTCGGCCTTAAGGAAAGAGAAATATGGCCGACAAGAAAACTCAAAATGTAATCAAGGGATTCACTCGGGAACGAAAATCGAGGTATAGGAAAAGTGTTGAAATGACTCAACACGGCTTGGCGTTGAGTGGGACCCACTCAACGCCTACCTAGACCTTGGCATTGATTGAGCTAGCCTCACTCAGCGCTAGAACAAGCATGGCATTGAGTGAAGTTCACTCACTCAACGCCTCCATCAAGAACAACTCTGGCGTTGAGTGAGCTAGCCTCAGTCAATGCCAAAACAGGTATGGCGTTGAGTGAGGTACACTCACTAAAAGCCCTGGTACATAACCACAATCAAAAAAAGTGGCGTTGAGTGAGCTGGCCTCACTTAACGCCAAAACAACAATGGCATTTAGTGAAGCTCACTCACTAAATGCCCTTACACTTAGCCGCAAAAGAGAACTACGGCATTGAGTGAGTCCACCTCACTCAACGCCAAACCAGCAATAGAGTTGAGTGAGGTTAACTCACTCAAAGCCCTGGCACTTAGCCGCAATGAGGCAATTCTGCGGCTTTGAGTGAGCTGACCTCACTCAACGCCAAAACAGCAATGGCATTGAGTGAGGTCGTCTCACTCAATGCCAGAAGTTCTGGCCGCGAAGAAGGGCTGTGGCGTTGAGTGAGTCTGCCTCACTCAACGCCAAAGCAGAAATGGCGTTGAGTGAGGTCAACTCTCTCAATGCCACGGGACTTGGACGCAAAATTTCCTTCGGCATTGAGTGAGGCCACCTCACTCAACGCCAAACCATGAAAGGCATTGAGTGAGGTCAACTCACTCAACGCCAAAGTACTTGGCCTCAGAAAAGGCTATAGCGTTGAGTGACCACACCTTACTCAACGCCAAAGTACTTGGCTGCACAGAAGCGACGGCGTTGAGTGAGTCCACCTCACTCAACACCAAAACCGAAATGGCGTTGAGTGAGGTCGACTCACTCAACGCCAAAAAAGTTAGCTTCTCAGGAAAACCGCAACGTTGAGTGAGCTTGCCTCACTCAACGCCAAAACAGAAATGGCATTGAGTGAGGTTGACTCACTCAACGCCAAAGTACTTAGCCGCTAGTAGGGGCTGTGGCGTTTAGTGAGTCCACCTCACTCAACGCCCCAGTACTTAGAAATATTCTGACCGGCTACAGCTACAGCGTTGAGTGTATGGCCACACTCAACGCCAAAACTGCAAAGGCTTTGATTGTGTGCACCACACTCAATGCCGGCCAGACAGAACTCAAAAAGTCTCTTACCAACAACACAGCAGGAACCCCCTTCTCTCTCTCTCTCGGCTTCACCCGCAAGCCACCAACCAGACAGCAATCTGGAATAAACTGATGGCATTACACCGACGGGTTGAGCACCAATAACACAAAGAAGGGGGTCTCATGGGAGAATCTAAGCCCTAAATTTAGCAAGAAAAAGAGAACATGCTTGGCTTCTACCCTAGGCCTACCCGGGAAATTTCAACAATTCAGAAAACAACAATGGCAAGGGCAAGAACACCACTTGCCTCGATTTATTGCGAAGCTTGGATGGCTTTCCCTCCTCTTACTTGGCACTAGCAGCAGCAGCACCCAAAACACTCCCGTACATTAATGGCGAAAAAACATCAAGACCGAAATCCCAAATCTCCTAAAAAATTCACGAAAATCGAATATCTTACTTCGAAACGTAGATCTGAGCGAGAGCAAGACAACGCCACTTTCGGAATCGAAATCCGTCCACGAACACTCTCGGAATCACTGTCCGAAAGCTAGGGCAGCCTGTCTTTCAGCCTTTAATTTTCGCGAAACAGGAACAACGGTTTTCTTTTGGTCTTGGGAAGAAGGAAGGAGAAGTGGGCCCGCCACTTCTTAAAAAGTCTTTTATAACTGCTTAGCCATGTCGGTTCAGCCTAACTGCAGCCCAGCCGCCGGTTCACTCAGCTTTAAAATCAAATTTCAAATTTGATTTTACTAATAGCACACCAAAAACGACGCGAAAACCGAACTACCTCGGAATTCGATGAAATTCGCACCGTAGCTAAATACCCACGCTACAAACACAACGGCCAAGTCGAAATTAACATTCGACAAATAGAACTCGAGTTATAACCTCCTACAGCCAAAACCCAAGCATCCCCCAAGAGGCCACACCGGGTCACCCAAAACAACTCGGCTTACTAGGGAGACCTTGCCCATAGGCTACAAAATAGGCCACTCAGTTCTAAGGAGCTAAACCACAATCCACAAATGGCACATGCCACGAAGACGCGTCACCGTAACGCCGAACGAGAATAAAATAGTCGCAAAAAAAATCGGGGGCGTTACAGTCACTCCCCCTAAAAAAAGTTTCATCCTCAAACTTTACGCACAACACTCCTACTAAAGAAGAAAAAGTAACAAACAGGAGTTACAAGAAGGAAAACATACCGATCAAAATCAGGGAAACAGGTTAGGTTAAGCTTTCCTCATCGCCGACTCTAGCTCCCAAGTCGCGCTCTCCAAATCCTGATTCCTCCAAAGAACTTTCACCATCCGAATGGACTTCCTTCGCAGTACCCGTTCCTGAGTATCAAAAATACGGACCGGCACTTAGACAAAAGAGAAGTTGGCCTCTAACTGGGGCACAACGTCCAAGACTTGGCCACTATTGCGCACACACTTGCGCAATTGAATAACATGGAAAACATTATGAACACCTGGGAAGTTTGCTGGCAAATCCAACCTGTAAGCTGACACGCCAATCCGCTCCAAAATCTTAAATGGGCCCACATACCTCGGGTCTAATTTCCGATTATTACCAAACCTCTTTACACACACCATCGGGGAAACCTTAAGAAATACAAGGTCCCCTACAGAAAACTCCAAGGCAGACCTACGCTGCTTGGCGTTCTTCTCGTACCTCTCCTGAGCTATTCGAAGCCTCTCTCGAATAAGCTTCACTGTGACTTCCATTTCCTCAAGCGCATCAGGACCCAATAAAGGCCTCTCACCAGCCTCAGCCCAAAACAACGGAGATCTGCAGCGCCTCCCATACAAGGCTTCAAAAGGAGCCATCTGCAAGCTTTCCTGATAACTGTGGTTGTATGCAAATTCCATAAGTCGTAGCCGTTCATCCCACGCTACACCGTGGTCTAAAATGTAGCATCGGATCATATCCTCAACTATCTAGTTCACCCGCTCCGTCTGCCCATTTGTATATGGGTGATAAGCAGTAGAATACCTAAGATCCGTACCCAAACCCTCCTGCAGACTCTGCAAAAAAAGAGAAGTAAACCGGGAGTCTAGATCAGAAATGATACTCACAGGCACACCATGCAGTCGGATTACTTCATCCAAGTATAACCCCATAATCTTCTTTATCGGGTAATCAATCTTATATGGCACGAAGTGCGCACAATTTGTCAGTCTATCCACTATGACCCATACATAATCAAATCCCCTCGGGGATTTCGGTAAGCCCGTGATGAAATCCATAGATAAACTTTCCCACTTCCAAGTCGGGATATCTAACGAAGTCAACTTGCCACCAGGCCTTCCATGATCGGCCTTCACACGCTTGCAAGTGTGGCACTCAGCAACAAACCGGGCTACATCACCTTTCATGCCATACCACCAGGCAATTTTCTTTAAGTCATGATACATCTTCGTAGATCCTGGATGGTAGGCAACGCTTGATCCATGAGCCTCTCTGCATATCATACCTCTAATGTCCCAAACAGCGGGGATGCAAAGTCTGCCGCGGTACTTCAAAGTACCCGCATCATCGATAGCAAAGTCTGGCAACTCCACCTTCTCGGTCCTGGTGAATAAGTGCAAGAGATCTGGATCGTCCTTCTAGTGCAGTCTGGTCAAAGAAATCCAGGACGGCTCTGCCACTAATAAACTACTCTACAAGCCATAACATCCCACTGATATATCCATAAGGAGAAACTCCTCCACTAAACGATCGGCGGTGAGATTAAAGATCTTTCCCATCTTACAGCTCAAGGCGTCGGCCACCACATTGGCCTTGCCTTTATGATACTGGATCTCTACGTCATAATCGACCACATACTCTAGCCGCCGCCACTGGCGCAGATTCAACTCCTTCTGCGTGAACACGTACTTCAGGCTCTTATGGTCAGTGAAGATTTTATACTGAGCCCCATAAAGTAGGTGTCTCCACAGCTTCAACGCATAAATAACCGCTGCGAACTCGAGGTCATGCGTAGGATAATTCTTCTCATGAGTCTTCAGCTGCCTTGACCCATAAGCAATCACTTTTCCAATCTGCATTAACACACAACCCAGACCTACATGCAAAGCATCCACATAAACATCATAATCCACCCCTTCAGTAGGCAGGGTCAGAACGGGAGCAGTGCACAATTTCCTCTTTAACTCCAGGAAGGCTTCTTCACACCTCTCGCTCCAAACAAAAGCCACGTTCTTCTGAGTCAGCTTGGTCAAAGGTGCAGCTAAGGAAGAGAAACCCTCCATGAACCTCCTGTAGTAGCCAACCAACCCTAGGAAACTCCTGATCTCCTTAGGCGTATTCGGCCTACTCCAATCCATCACCGCTGCGACGTTTTCTAGGTCGACCAAATTCCATCCTTGTTCACCACGTGGCCTAGAAATGAAACCTGAGGCAACCAAAATTCGCACTTGCTCAGCTTGGCGAATAACTTATGGTTCCTCAACTCCGATAGAACCAAGCGTAGATACTGCTCATTCTCCTCAGCACTGCGAGAATAAACCAACACGTCATCGATGAAGACCACCACGAATTTGTCTAAGAAATCCTTGAACACCTGGTTCATTATATCCATGAAGGCTGATGGTGCGTTGGTCAAACCAAACGACATCACCAAGAACTCAAAGTGTCCATGCCCTGATCTAAATGCAGTCCGTGGAATATCTTCCTCACGGATCCTGAGCTGATGATAGCCAGAACGAAGATCGATCTTGGAGAACACCGTGCTACCGCGCAACTGGTCAAACAAATCATCGATCCTTGGCAGAGGGTACCTGTTCTTAATAGTGACTTTGTTCAACTCCTTATAGTCGATGCAAAGCCGCATTGACCCATCTTTCTTCTTCACAAACAGCACAGGAGCACCCCAAGGCGATGAACTCTGCCTGATAAATCCCTTTGCCAACAGCTCATCAAACTGAACTCGCAACTCCTCTAACTCACGAGGGGCCATCTGGTACGGCGCCTTAGAAATAGGACACGTACTCGACTCTAAATCAATCACAAACTCCACATCCCGCTCGGGAGGAAGACCAGGAAGATCATCCGAAAAAACATCGGCGAAACCACGAACAACTGGAATCTCCTCCAAGCGAGGTACACTAACAGCGGTCCCAACCACCGAGACTAAACAAGTAAAACAACCCGAAAGAAAAAGCTCTTGAGCACATACCGCGGAGATAACAGGAGAATCCTGGCACAGATCACCATACACGCTTTCGGGCTGACTGTCGTCCCTGATGAAGTCCAAGCGCTTCCCTTTGCACTGAATGACTGCATCATACCTAGACAGCCAGTCCATGCCCAAAATAACATCAAAGTACTCCAGATCAATCATCTTCAGGTATGCCTTCGCAAGGATGTCCCCCAACAAAATAGGGCAATCTAACATGCCCAAATCTGACAACATAGATTCACTAGAGGGGAACTCGACACGGAAGGTATCGCGAACTCGATCTAAAGTCAACCGATGTCGCTCCACAAAGGCTCTAGCCACGAACGAGTGGGTAGCGCCGGAGTAAAATAGAACACGCACCCAGCGGTTCCTCACCTTAAATTTCCCTATAGGAGCATATAAAACTAAGGAACTACCACAACAATACTGCAAACATTCGAGTAAACAAGAACAAAACCTTCAGGATGGAAAGACAACTAACCTGAGATGACTTGAGTCGAAGATTGAGCCTCCTTGGAAGAGATCACGTTAAGCTTTCCCTTGCCCTTGTCCACCCGCTTAGGTGGAGGTAGTGCCTGAAGTGGAACTGCATGAAGAACAGGCTGGGCCTGAGGACACCTACCCTTGATGTGTCCCTTTTGCCCACACTGATAGCAGACTTTATCCTTGGACCAGCACTGGGCAGCATCATGCCCGGGTCGATGGCAAATAGAACAGGAGACATCCCTCCTAAGAGCACCCTGAATCACATGAACCTGCTCCTTCTTCTGAGCTGCTGCCTTCTTGAAACATCTCTCGACAGGGTGTCCTGACCGGCCACAAAAGCTGCACACCACTTTGCTCTTCTTTCCTGGAGCAGCACCGGGTACTTGGGGTTTCCTCTCCTCCACTGACTTCCTCTTGTCCTTCCTCATTTGCTGGCCTCTGCTCTTTGCGGTCTCAATAGCCTCCACCTTCAGATCCGTCTCCACTACACTTGCATAAGTCTCTGACCCATAAGCACTGGTCAACTGCTGTACCTCGCTCCTCAAACCACCGAGAAATCTCTTAGCCCGTTCAACCTCAATGCTGACCAATCCAGTGGCAAAACGACTCAACTTGCTGAACTCTATCTCATACTCACCCACTGTGAGTTGCCTTTGCTTCAGATGGAGGAAGTCGTTCATGAGGCGGTCACGCTCGACCGAGGGTAAGAACTTCCTCAACAACATCTCCTTGAACACTTTCCAAGAGCATCTAGCTACCAAGCTCTCCTCTCTCGGCCACCAACTCTTAGCCAAACCTTTAAGCTGATAGGCATCTATCATCACCCTCTGATCATCTGCAATTCTTGAGTACGAGAACATCTCCTCCATGGAGATCAGCCAGTCGTCTATCACCATGAAATCTTCCTTCCCGTCATAAGTGGGAGGGCTCAGCCTCTAAAACTACGAGATGAAGGCCATCTCTGCTGGCACCACCACTATAGGTCTTAGGGGTGTAGGAGGAGGAGGGACAGCTAACCCCCCTGCAGGACCTTGCACTCCCTGAGTCTGACCTGTAACATCCCATGTTACTTCTAGGCCCCTTAACTTAGATTGAGTTAGGCATAAGGTGGGTGTTAGGGAAATTAGCTAGGTTTGACCCTAGGTAGTGGGTTGTAACCATGTGGGGCCCACTATAGGACCAAAGTCAAACTAGGTCAAACTAGCCTAAATAGGGACCCTAGCCACACCATGACCCCACCACATTGCCCTAACCCTAAAAACAATCTAAGTGGACCCTAGGACATGTCACTAGGTCAACCATTGACTCAAGTTAACCCAAGTCAACCATAACACTAATTTGGTCAAATCTGCACAAATAATCCCAATTACATCAAGTGGGGCATCACCATGGCCCAAACCATGTTGGGTGATGACTTAGGCCTCATGATCACTAAGTGGGGCCAGCCCACTCACCCATTTGACCAAGTCTACCCTAAGGTCTAACTTGGTCAACCTTAAGCCTAAATAAGGATAATTGAAGACCAAGCCCATTCCTAATGGGCTAAGACCTTCACCATGGCCCAACCCATGTTGGGTGATGACATGAGGTCCATGACAATCAAGTGGGGATAGCCCACTCATCAAGTTGACCAAGTCAACCTAAGAAGTCAACAAGTCAACAAATGGCCTAAAGGAAGAAAAGTGAAGGGCAAGCCCATTTCCAATGGGCAAAGCCCATGAGCCAAGGACCATGACCAACCCAAATGACCATTGGCAGCCACTACCCCTCTGAATTTGGAGAGAGATTACATGCATGGGGGTAGTTTTGGAATTTTGGTGAAAAGGAAGAGAGAGAAAGGAGGAAATGAAGGGATGGAGGCCATGTGGCCCTCCTCCTCTCTTCCCAAACCCTCCTCTAAGCTCCATCAACATTTACCATCCATTTCCAGCAAGCTTCATGCCACATGGCATCTAGGAGGAGCATCCAATATAGAGGCCGAAATCCACTTAATGGCAACTCACTATACAGGCAATATCAGCTCATTTTAACCCTCCCATTAGCTTCAGAAGGTCCAAAGGAGTGGAATTCGATACCTAGATCAAAGCTTTTGGTGGAGAATCGGGTTCGGGAGCAAGCTCGCCGGAGAGGAGAAATTCCATGGCCAACCACCGCCACCACCGCCGTCGGGCTCCAATCAAGGTCTGTTTTGCCGCCCCTCTCTCTGTACTAGCTTCTTAGATCCATTAGGTGAGATATCGGGCTCAATTTAGGATTTTTAATGAGGTGCAAGTTCGCCGGAAACCGCCGCCTCCGGCGGCCAAGTCACCGCCAAACGTTAGCCCTCACCTCAACGGAGGTGGCGGTGGTGGTGTCCGGCCAGGGAGGTGGCCGAGTGGCCGGGAAATGACCTTGGAAGGAGATCCAGGTTGGGCAAATCTCGGCCTTTGGCTGTTTGGAGAAGATGAACAGATGCCCTTTATTCTGCTTTGAGATTAGTGCTGTTATGATGTATAGTGTTCTGTCCCTGTTTGTACAGTCACTTGCATGTTAAATTTAGGGACATTAGGATCATTTTCAAGACTGGTGGTTAATAGGAAAAATGTATCCCTATGTCTTACCTTTACAATGCCACCCTAAACATGGATTTTTACCCAGTGGTCTGGCCTGTAGGGTAATTCTCCTAGGACTGGTCCTAGGCTAGGGCAGATCTTAATTTGAGTGCCCATGCTGAACCAGTGATCCACATGGCCTGAAATTTCGGGCATGTGCATGTCTACGGCATATCTAGCCCATGCCAAAAATTAGGAATTTTTGGAATACGTTTTCCTATAGTTTTGTTCAAAATGTGAAAAAATAAATAATTGGAATAATTGGAGTGTTAAGCCTCCAAATGGCCCCAAATTTTGGTGTCAAGCCCTCTGGGACATGGTTAGGGTCTGACAAAAATTTTAGCCCATTTGAACCACTGCATGTTGGCTTAAACCACTTGCATGTGTAGGCTAGATTTAGCCTTGGTGTGCATTTAGCAAATTTTGCTATGATGTGTATTTATCCATTTTGGGACCTCTAAAAACCTTGAAATTAATTCCACAGGATCCTTAGGACAAATTAAACCCCTCAAATTTATTATGGGATTTTTGGGAACAAAAATCCCATTATTTGGATTTTTGAAAATTATAGCCATATTGGAAAATAAAGTTGGAAAATAGATTTAATCAAGAAAAAATCCTCAGATTTGGTCCTGTTCAATTTTTGGTCATATTTGACTTGGGGAAATTTTATTTTCTCTATTTGAGATCTTTTGGAGTAAAATATCATGTAAAGACCATTTTACCCTTATTGCTTCCATTCATGAATTAATGAATAAATAAGTCAGAAAAATTTGGAAATATTCCTAATGGTGTATATAGGTATTAGATAGCTGGCATATTTATTTTAGAATTTTTGGATCTGCATACAATTTTTAAATCATCATAATGGCATTTTGGTAAATAGCCAAGAAATTGAATTGCAAGGCCATTACACTGTTAAGGTTGATGAAACTTTTTCCAGTAGTCTTATTTTGATGATTTAGATTCCCTGTAATTTTTTTAGAATTTTTGTGAATAAATATCTCATACTTCCTTTGAAAAGTGTAATTATGATGGTTTTAGATTAATCAACAAATAAATACAAATATTTTAATGAAAATTATAAACTTTGGGAGATAGTAATATTTCATCATGTTAAAGGTCAGGATAATTGTTTTGCTTCATTAGGGCCATGCAAAGATATATTTCACATGTTAAATGACTTTGGAAAATATTTGGAGAAATTAAATTAATTATATAAATAATTGGGAAAATTATGAAAATTACAATACTCATTTTATTAGTTCATACCACCCTAGGATAAATATTTGGGGGTTGGTGGCCCAAGGAATTGAAAGTTCGATTTCGGGGTGGTATTAGGCCATGGGCTGCGCATAGTAAAAGTAGGTTATACCTTAGGGCCTCCGGGGAATTGATCGACAATTAAGCTAGAGTCTAAGATTGGAAGTATAGCCCTGTATGGCATTTGTGTACTAGAAACGAGAGTAAGAGTGCAAACCTTAGTCTTAACTAGGAGGAGGCCGACGGAAGACCGTCGTTCCTCAATTAACACTTTAAGTCACTAAGCCACTCTAGGTAACAGTGAGAGAAAAGGGAATCCTGGCTAGACACTAACTAAAGTAAATATCCTTGAAAAAGGGAGCTTTGGGACTCAGTCCATCGTACCTCCTAGTGCCCTTGAGAGC
The DNA here is from genome assembly GCA_039513925.1 of Platanthera zijinensis. NCBI lineage: Eukaryota > Viridiplantae > Streptophyta > Magnoliopsida > Asparagales > Orchidaceae > Platanthera > Platanthera zijinensis. The sequence goes on along the minus strand of CM077081.1, from coordinate 167,913,624 downwards.
CCTTCACCGAGAATACCTTGTGCAGTCCTGGGATTAACCTTAAGTTACTAAGTATAATAACCGGTAGGCAAGAGTAGTTTAATAGAATAGGTGAACTGAACTTGTCCTCACTCGTGCCGGGTTGGAGGGACTTGGAGTCTGTTGACTACTTGCTCACCCGTGCAGAGTAGGAGGAAAGTGGCTGATATATATATACTCACCCGTCTAGGGTTGGAGGTTTTGTAGCACATACTCGCCCGGGACGGGTTGGAGGAAATTGGAACAGGATGGTCCCGCGAGCTGGAAACTGGAGATAAAATACTTGCATGTGCATAAATTAGTGGCGGGCCATGCGGTACTGGCCAGTCGTCACACCGACAGCAGTACGGTGGACCATGCGGGTGCGTGGGTTAGAGGGACCAGTAGGTTGTTTATACTGAGGTCTGGAGGACTTTTCCCGATAATACGCACCCAGCCCAACAAGACTGACAGGTAGTCAGCAAAGTGGTACGCAGAGACTGTAGAGTACACTTGTTTCATGTACAGAGGCGTACAAGAGAGGTCTAGGCCTGGTAGTGTGTATACCCGCCTAGAAGGTGGAGACACCCGCTCCGCTGCTGCCGTAGCCACAACGGTGGTACCTGAGAGTGATGCTAGCTCTTGAAAAGTGGGAACTAAAGGTCTGTGATCACAGAGTTGTGTGTGTGAGTTGCACTGCATGTTCATATCATACCCACCATATAGATGCATATCATTAACTTTCATAACAACCTATGACACCTAATGTATAAGTGGTATGAGATGCTTATACATTAGGACCTGCTAAACGACCCCTTAGTCTTTAAGCTTGAGTGGGCAAGTTTATAGGTTAAGGTTATTTCCTTTATATATATATACTGCTTGTGACAACCGACACCCCATCGTATAAAATGGTATGGGACATTTTATACGATGTGAGCCTTGTAGAAGATCCCTTGACTTATGTGTACTCGCATAAGTGAAGGTTACTTTTCCTTACTTATATTCATGTATATTCTGCTGTTAGTTCCTGTCACATGCTTCCACTTTTGGTACCCCTTGATTGTCCTCCGCTTCATCCTCCCGCTCGGTGCCTAGGAGTTGTGGGGCGAGGTGCGGAGGAAACGACTTAGTCTTTTTGACTAATGGTCGGTGACCATACTATTTTTAGGAGCTCGAGGAGATGGACCAGCACGACGAGGAGGGAGGACTTGAGGAGCAGATACCGGCACCTCCTCCTACTACTACTGGAGCACGTACTCAGGTGTGATGAGTGAGATTATAGATTTCCGCTGCTGTTAGAGAGAGAGAGAGAGATTTGATTATGATGTACTGGGCATAAGCCCTTATTTCTCTCTTGTTATTTACTCATTTTGGACTGCATTAAATGTACTTTTAATTTTCTATATTCATATGATTAGTACTGTGGTTGTGGACTCTACCTGTGTACTCTGATTATACTGCTTTTTCTCATATTGGCCGAACAGGTTTATGATCGTACTAGCCGGCAAAATCGGGGTCTTGCGGTGTCGACTAACCCGTGCGTTAGTGTCACCGTAAGACGGAGGTTTTGGGCATAAGATTCAGGTTGGCCTCGGAAAGGGGAACAGGATCTTACAAACTGGTATCACTTGAACAAACGATCATATGAGAAAGAAGTCCACAACACTGGGTCACCCCGCTCGAGCATTAGTTTGCGGACAAACTATGCAACAGAAGCAATGGTGTGCCCATGTGTAAAAAGCCACATCAAACAGTCCATTTTAAGCAATGAGTTAGGCCAATCCAACTAGGACACCACCCTAGTTTGACTTACCGAGAGGATTTTGCGTCGTAACTTAGGCCAAAGATCGACTTCAGATGTAGATTAGTTATGGTACGAGGATAACCAAATCGATTAAAGAAAGATCTTAATTCCAGAGTCCCTACTTAAGGCTTAACCTCGATGTCCCTACTTCGCACATCGAATGATATTACCAATTCTTACTCAAACTGATAAGGACCACCTCGAGAAGAATTTGATGCATAAGTTTTATAGTGGATGAGTAGGGTACTCGTAAACTTAATCCTAGTACCGATGACTTGATTACGTCAAGACAACCACGATGATAAATATCAAAGGTCGAATAAGAGTTCAGATGTTAGAAGAGACACTTCCTGGTTTGGTCACATGTTGACCTTGAATAGATTGTCATGCGAAAACCTTGAAGGCCTAAGGTAGATTACATATCAATTGAAGTAGAAATCCATGCCAAGGATTGTTAGCCTTAAGGATTATGGCATGTACAGGATGAATACATTGTGAATGTCAAAGGAAAAATTAACTGAAATATATGAGGGCTTACCCTTTTTGTTTATAGGGCTACATTGAAAACAACTCGAATTTTTCTAAGCCTTTCTCATTAAGCATGTGTCGCAAGCATAGTGATCTAAAAACGTGGCTCATTCAAAGATCGCTTAAGTAAAATTGAGGGTTTGTATATACATGACCGGTATGATGATCAATCCTTCCTAGAAGGTTAGGATTCTCGAAGAATTTAACACTATTTATTTAAGCAACATAGACTACTAATGACAAGTTGTGAGCACAATAAATTCACGAGTGAAATAGGAAAGTAGAATGTTTCGAGAATGGCTTTTCACTCTCATAATTACTCCAAGACCATATGAGTAAGTGAACGAGGAGAACAGTAAGTTTAATTTCTTGAAAGATATATAAAGAGTGGCTTAGTTATGTGTATGTCTGACCTTGAAACTAGGGAAGACCATTAAGACTTCAAGAAGTTTCGCAATTCCGAGTTTTAAGGAAGTAAGTAACTACTTAGTCCACAGTCTAATGAGCACTCGTGATTTCCTTAATACCGACACGGTATAAGTCATTTACGTATACACGTGAAACCAAAGAAATTGTGTTCAAAAGATCAAATTTGGATCAGTATAAGTTGTAGACAGATTTACACACAATTAAGGGTTGTTTGATTAGCGCCCCCCACTAGCATGTTCCAAGATGCTCTAACACCTTGAACCGATCAATGTAACACATATTTAAGGAACTCAGATGTATCACGAGGGAGAATCAATACGAATAGAGGATTCGTTTCAAGTCAGAAGATTAACTGAAAAGGGTTTTGCATAGTTAGGGCCTTTAGGAAAGTGACTCTGAGAGTCACATGTTGGAAGATGTAAACACAACAATTGATCGTTGCTACCCGTGCCTACTTGACATACACAAGTCATTAGGTGGAAAACATAAATACTAGGACAAGGTAACTTCATGTTAATATGAAGTAATGATCGCAAATCTTAACTATTATAAGATGAGAGTCCATGAAGTAAAAATGCAAGAATATCTAAATGATTAAGCCTATAACAATGAGAGTATCGTAGTCCCAACAAACATAGAATCAAGTGAAGAATCATACTAAATTGGAGGATGTATACTCTGAGAATAATCTTGTGGATGTGACTTTGATGATCACAAGAATCAAAACAAAAGTGTTCGACGATGATTTACAGATGGTGTGTTCTCTCAAAGATTCAATCCTTTTCAGTTTGAATGGTCTACTTACCATTATATTTGAGAAATAGTATAAGTTATAATCAGAAATCTTGATAAGATAATGTCTTGCGTTTGGGATATAATGATTAAGTTTACTATGGTTGTGCACGATTTAGTACTACCTTATTTGATCCTAAAAGGGGCTGAGATTTGGAGAATTAAACACAATGATGAAATATCAGTACTATCCACGTTTACATGATATAGTCAATCATTTGATCATAATGAGGAATTATAACCTTGAATGACTCAATTAAGCAAAAGTCATTATTTTGGGACTTAAGAATTGAAATAAAGTAACATTTTGGTAAATAAGATTAATTTCTTGTGGCATGACATTTGAAATGTAAGGACTCAATAAATTGAAAAGGGGTGAATGTTGAGTTAAAGTTGTACACATATATATGACCCCTTAATTATGATAGCGTTAAGAACCGGGATACATACGATGATACCATTATAATCACTATTAGGAGGATTCATGACAATGATATATAGTTCTTGACTATCAAAGGCGTATACGGTGAAATCACACGAGAAGTAATTAGTGATTAATAAGATTCTCTTCATGCCGAAGTCGATTTGTGCTAGACCTCATCATTTCTGAAAAGATACGCTTATAAAGTTATGAATTAGACTATGTGTGGAAAGCAATTGGAAGTCATTTGAACGAACATCAATATCAATAATGATAGCTTAATGTATCCTCGAAAGGGTGAACACACTATGAACTAGGTATTACTGTTTAGGTTGAGTTGTGATAAGTCTTGAATTTGGGGAAAAGCAAAATGATAAATTTTCCATCACACCATGATCTCGGAAGATTTGTTAGCTACTATACATATTTTTAATGATCATTGGTCGTAAGGAACTACAACCTAATGTGCAATTGGGAGATATTTTGATTGTTAAATGACGGAGGAATTGCAAATGAGTCCTCACAGTTTGAAAGAAGAATAGTCTGAAATATAATGAAAGTACATTTGGAAGAGGATTATTATCTCTAATAGATTTCTCATAAAAATAGCCATGAGGCTTATCACAGGAAGAAGTGTCGGACACCTCTTTCTTGGGTTCAGGATGTGGACCCCTGTGGCACTTAGACCAGAGCACATAGATGATACCGAGGCTCAGATTTGACTGATCAGGGACCGGATGCTGGAGGCTCGGGGTAGACAGGCCAAGTATTACGATGCGCGGCATCAGAAGGTAGAGTTCCAGGTAGGGGACAAGGTATTTTTGTAGATACGTCTGGTGCATGGTGTTTCTCGGGTGAGGAGACATATGAATTGAAGTTCAGTCCACGATATATGGGACCAGACTTGATCCTGGAGCGGATCGGTCCCTTGGCTAACCGACTGTAGCTGCCACCGGAGTTAAGGACCTTGCAAGATGTCTTTCATTTCTCTTCATTACGAAGAGCTCTCCTTCGGCCAGAGCATCACATTACCGCTACAGCAGGCCTGGTAGCACCTGATCGATCAGTTCGATTGGAGCCGATCCAGATTGATGATATAGAGGATCGAGTGTTGCGGAAGAAAAAAAAAGTTCCTCTCCTGAAGGTGTTGTGGTCCAACCACGGACGGGAGGAGCACACCTGGGAGCCGAGGGATCCGATGTTGGAGTAATACCCGGAGCTATTTACATAAGGTACATTTTAATTTATGATTTAAGATTCTTCTAATTCTTGCAACTAGAACCCCGTAGACCCAAACTTAAATTTCGGGGACGAAATTATTTGTTTTGTTTATAGGATTTGTAACATCCCATATTACTTCTAGGCCCCTTAACTTAGATTGAGTTAGGCATAAGGTGGGTGTTAGGGAAATTAGCTAGGTTTGACCCTAGGTAGTGGGTTGTAGCCATGTGGGGCCCACTATAGGACCAAAGTCGAACTAGGTCAAACTAGCCTAAATAGGGACCCTAGCCACACCATGACCCCACCACATTGCCCTAACCCTAAAAATAATCTAAGTGGACCCTAGGGCATGTCACTAGGTCAACCATTGACTCAAGTTGACCCAAGTCAACCATAACCCTAATTTGGTCAAATCCGCACAAATAAGCCCAATTAGATCAAGTGGGGCATCACCATGGCCCAAACCATGTTGGGTGATGACTTAGGCCTCATGATCACTAAGTGGGGCCAGCCCACTCACCCATTTGACCAAGTCAACCCTAAGGTCTAACTTGGTCAACCTTAAGCCTAAATAAGGATAATTGAAGACCAAGCCCATTCCTAATGGGCTAAGACCTTCACCATGGCCCAACCCATGTTGGGTGATCACATGAGGTCCATGACCATCAAGTGGGGACAGCCCACTCATCAAGTTGACAGAGTAACCCCTAAGAAGTCAACAAGTCAACAAATGGCCTAAAGGAAGAAAAGTGAAGGCCAAGCCCATTTCCAATGGTCAAAGCCCATGAGCCAAGGACCATGACCAGCCCAAATGACCATTGGCAGCCACTACCCCTCTGAATTTGGAGAGAGATTACATGCATGGGGGTAGTTTTGGAATTTTGGTGAAAAGGAAGAGAGAGAAAGGAGGAAATGAAGGGATGGAGGCCATGTGGCCCTCCTCCTCTCTTCCCAAACCCTCCTCTAAGCTCCATCAACATTTACCATCCATTTCCAGCAAGCTTCATGCCACATGGCATCTAGGAGGATCATCCAATATAGAGGCCGAAATCCACTTAATGGCAACTCACTATACAGGCAATATCAGCTCATTTTAACCCTCCCATTAGCTTCAGAAGGTCCAAAGGAGTGGAATTCGATACCAAGATCAAAGCTTTTGGTGGAGAATTGGGTTCGGGAGCAAGCTCGCCGGAGAGGAGAAATTCCATGGCCAACCACCGCCACCACCGCCGTCGGGCTCCGATCAAGGTCCGTTTCGCCGCCCCTCTCTCTGTACTAGCTTCTTAGATCCATTAGGTGAGATATCGGGCTCAATTGAGGCCGATTCCATGGGAGCAAAGCTTGAAATTTTGGATTTTTAATGAGGTGCAAGTTCGCCGGAAACCGCCACCTCCGGCGGCCAAGTCACCGCCAAACGTTAGCCCTCACCTCAACGGAGGTGGTGGTGGTTGTGGCCGGCCAGGGAGGTGGCCAAGTGGCCGGGAAATGACCTTGGAAGGAGCTCTAGGTCGGGCAAATCTCGGCCTTTGGCTGTTTGGAGAAGATGAACAGATGCCCTTTATTCTGCTTTGAGATTAGTGCTGTTATGATGTATAGTGTTCTGTCCCTGTTTATACAGTCACTTGCATGTTAAATTTAGGGCCCTTAGGATCATTTTCAAGACTGGTGGTTAATATGAAAAATATAGCCCTATGCTAGGGAAGATCTTAATTTGAGTGCCCATGCTGAACCAGTGATCCACATGGCCTGAAATTTTGGGCATGTGCATGTCTAGGGCATATCAAGCCCATGCCAAAAATTAGGAATTTTTGGAATACTTTTTCCTATAGTTTTGTTCAAAATGTCAAAAATTAAATAATTGGAATAATTGGAGTGTTAAGCCTCTAAATGGCCCCAAATTTTGGTGGCAAGCCCTCTGGGACATGGTTAGGGTCTGACAAAAATTTCATCCAATTTGAACCACTGCATGTTGGGTTAAACCACTTGCATGTGTAGGCTAGATTTAGCCTTGGTGTGCATTTAGCAAATTTTGCTATAATGTGTATTTATCCATTTTGGGACCTCTAAAAACCTTGAAATTAATTCAAGAGGATCTTTAGGACAAATTCAACCCCTCAAATTTATACAAAAATCCCATTATTTGGATTTTTGAAAATTATAGCCATATTGAAAAATAAAGTTGGAAAATGGATTTAATCATGCAAAAATCCTCAGATTTGGTTCTGTTTAATTTTTGGTCATATTTGACTTCGTGAACTTTTATTTTCTCTGTTTGAGATCTTTTGGAGTAAAATATCATGTAAAGACCATTTTACCCTTATTGCTTCCATTCATGAATTAATGAATAAATAAGTCAGAAAAATTTGGAAATATTCCTAGTGGTGTATATAGGTATTAGTTAGCTGGCATATTTATTTCAGAATTTTTGGATGTGCATACAATTTTTAAATCATCATAATGGCATTTTGGTAAATATCTAAGAAATTGAATTGCAAGGCCATTACACTGTTAAGGTTGATGAAACTTTTTCCAGTAGTATTATTTTGATGATTTAGATTCCCTGTAATTTTCTTAGAATTTTTGTGAATAAATATCTCATACTTCCTTTGAAAAGTGTAATTATGATGTTTTTAGATTAATCAACAAATAAAAACAAATATTTTAATGAAAATTATAAACTTTGGGAGATAGTAATATTTCATCATGTTAAAGGTCAGGATAATTGTTTTGCATCATTAGGGCCATGCAAAGATAAATTTCACATGTTAAATGACTTGGGAAAATATTTGGAGAAATTAAATTAATTATATAAATAATTGGGAAAATTATGAAAATTACCATGCTCATTTTATTAGTTCATACCACCCTAGGAAAAATATTTGGGTGTTGGTGGCCCAAGGAATTGAAAGTTCGATTTCGGGGTGGTATTAGGCCATGGGCTGCGCATAGTAAAAGTAGGTTATACCTTAGGGCCTCCGGGGAATTGATCGACAATTGAGCTAGAGTCTAAGATTGGAAGTATAGCCCTGTATGACATTTGTGTACTAGAAACGAGAGTAAGAGTGCAAACCTTAGTCTTAACTAGGAGGAGGCCGACGGAAGACCGCCGTTCCTCAATTAACACTTTAAGTCACTAAGCCACTCTAGGTAACAGTGAGAGAAAAGGGAATCCTGGGTAGACACTAACTAATGTAAATATCCTTGAAAAAGGGAGCTTTGGGACTCAGCCCATCGTAGCTCCTAGTTCCCTTGAGAGCCCTTCACCGGGAATACCTTGGGCAGTCCTGGGATTAACCTTAAGTTACTAAGTATAATAACCGATAGGCAAGAGTTGTTTAATAGAATAGGTGAACTGAACTTGTCCTCACTCGTGCCGGGTTGGAGGGACTTGGAGTCTGTTGACTACTTGCTCACCCGTGCAGAGTAGGAGGAAAGTGGCTGATATATATATACTCACTCGTGTAGGGTTGGAGGTTTTGTAGCACATACTCGCCCGGGACGGGTTGGAGGAAATTGGAACAGGATGGTCCTGCGAGCTGGAAACTCGAGATAAAATACTTGCATGTGCATAAATTAGTGGCGGGCCATGCGGTACTAGCCAGTCATCACACCGACAGCAGTACGGTGGACCATGCGGGTGCGTGGGTTAGAGGGACTAGTAGGTTGTTTATACTGAGGTCTGGAGGACTTTTCCCGATAACGCGCACCCGGCCCAACAAGACTGACAGGTAGTCAGCAAAGTGGTACGCAGAGACTCTAGAGTACACTTGTTTCATGTACAGAGGCGTACAAGAGAGGTCTAGGCCTGGTAGTGTGTATACCCGCCTAGAAGGTGGAGACGCCCGCTCCGCTGCTGCCATAGCCACAACGGTGGTACCTTAGAGTGATGCTAGCTCTCAAAAAGTGGGAACTAAAGGTCTGTGATCACGGAGTTGTGTGTGTGAGTTGCACTGCATGTTCATATCATACCCACCATATAGATGCATATCATTAACTTTCATAACAACCTATGACACCTAATGTATAAGTGGTATGGGACGCTTATACATTAGGACCTGCTAAACGACCCCTTAGTCTATAAGATTGAGTGGGCAAGTTTATTGGTTAAGGTTATTTCCTTTATATATAGATATATATACTGCTTGTGACAACCGACACCCCATCGTATAAAATGGTATGGGACATTTTATACGATGGGAGCCTTGTAGAAGATCCCTTGGCTTATGTGTACTCGCATAAGTGAAGGTTACTTTTCCTTACTTATATTCATGTATATTCTGCTGTTAGTTCCTGTCACCTGCTTCCACTTTTGCTACCCCTTGATTGTCCTCCGCTTCGTCCTCCCGCTCGGTGCCTAGGAGTTGCGGGGCGAGGTGCAGAGGAAATGACTTAGTCTTTTTGACTAATGGTCGGTGACCATACTATTTTTAGGAGCTCGAGGAGATGGACCAGCACGACGAGGAGGGAGGACTTGAGGAGCAGATACCGACACCTCCTCCTACTACTACTGGAGTACGTACTCAGGTGTGATGAGTGAGATTATAGATTTCCGCTGTTGTTAGAGAGAGAGAGAGATTTGATTATGATGTACTGGGCATAAGCCCTTATTTCTCTCTTGTTATTTACTCATTTTGGACTGCATTATATGTACTTTTCATTTTCTATATTCATATGATTAGTACTGTGGTTGTGGACTCTACCTGTGTACTCTTATTATACTGCTTTTTCTCATATTGGCCGAACAGGTTTATGATCGTACTAGCCGACAAAATCGACGTCTTGCGGTGTCGACTAACCCGTGCGTTAGTGTCACCGTAAGACGGCGGTTTTGGGCATAAGATTCGGTTGGCCTCGGAAAGGGAACAGGATCTTACATGACCTGCCACAATCGCCACCAGGGACTGAATCTAGGCCTGTATCTCTACCATTTGTCTGCTCATGGCATCGCTACTCTGCCGCAGGCTCTCGATCACCGCGTCATTCTGAGCTCCAGATGACTCGCCCTCATACAAGGGAGTCGATCTAGTCGAAGGATGCCTCGCCATCCTAAAATCATAACAACACTAGTTAGATCCTATTACAACAGCTAGAACCAACTACAAGTACAGATAATACATATATAGATATAACTTAAAGCTGTTAAACTTCCTCTGGGAGTTTATCTTTTTTAAAAAAATGATGTTATGCCCTAACCTAGGATGGTTAACCACCACCATGCTAATTCATGTGCCTAGATCGGAAATGCATGACTTTATATTACTTTTGACTTTAAAGCTTATGTGTGTACATATGTCATCCTGCCAGTCTTTAGTTTGGCACGTTGTGCTTATGTAATGTTATGCTATGCATGATTGTGCTATGCATTCTAAAAAGGCCCTAATTCATGTTATGAGCGGCGTACGCATGAAAATGTTATGCATCCCAAACTACATAACATTCGCATGTAACGAAAAATAAAACGTGATAGACGCATCCATTTGGTGAGGTTATGCATCCCATACTACATAACCCTACTTGTTTCCCCTATGGTGGATCCATATACGAACACATATTATGCATCCCATACTATATAATATGCCCCGTATACTTCATGTTATGCTATGAGTGTAGTGTTCGTGCTTTTGCCAAGACGTGCTGATGACATATCGGTGTGTGAATGACATGATGCTGAACTACTAAAGCAATCAAGGGAAGGTGGCCCGACTAACTTGTCAAGCAACCTCCCTCTGATACTGTAACGACCCCATCCGTTAAATGACGTATAGTAGAAGGTCCGGCCGGGGCCCCACATTATATGCCACAAACAGACGGTGAGGTCACAGGATAATACCAAACCAAACGAGTCCTAACTCAGAGCATTCTAGCGGAAGCTTATTAAGTGCAAGAACTCATACCATTGAATGTCCACTAATATATAAATATCACATTTATATATATAACCAGGAATGTTTACAAAACCACACCGCACACGGCCTTAAGGCCTTACAAGTTACTCTTTACAACACATATAATTTCATACATCGGCACGCAGGCCGGCCACACATGAAATCCAACACTTCGCACAGCCTTCGAGGGCCTACCAGCAGCATGGGCTTTTGCCCGCTCAATCCATCAGCCCGCAACACCTGCATATGGACGTCCACCCCATGGGTGATAAACAAAGCAACGGTCAGCATTCAGCTGACCAATTATAACGACCCCACCCCTTACCCGGGGCAGTGGTTCCTTCCCTGCATGTATAGCAATTTCAACATATAAAGCACATACACCCAACATCACAAACGCCGGCCTCAATGCCAGGCGCTCCGTGCACTCAGGGCACCTTTTATGGTTTGTACTTGGTAGGCGGGCATAAGCCTCCAAACCCTTGTTGAAGACCTCACGCACCCGTCTCACTCAGAGGTACGCACCACACCAAAACCCGTGAGCACTATCAGTCGACCTACCCCCGTAGTGTAACAAGCCTAGGGAATTCGCCCTGCTGCTTTGCTACCAATCGACCGCTCACCCGATCTTAACATTGCCACTTGGTGGAATGGGCATAAGCCTCCAAACCCCTGTTGAAGACCTCTCGCACCCACCCACTCAGAGGTGTTCATCGCCACTTGGTAGAATGGGCATAAGCCTTCAAACCCCTGTTGAAGACCTCACGCACCCACCCACTCAGAGGTGTCCGCACTCCATCAACCAGCTCTTACAAGCATGCAACCAAAGGAGCTATACAAAGCATCCTCACCAAACACATCGTCCTCACCATCTCCGCAGGCTAAACGATGAATACACGGAGTCTTCTCCGGATCGCAATATAAACATCACCAATCCCGACATACGTCTGGATGGGCTTCACACAGCATGCCTATGCCGTACTACAGACTTCCGGCTCTAGATGCAGACTCAACTGCTGGAATCACTTACGCGTTTCCATCTCTTGATGGAGGATCCCATGCACATGCAAAACAAAGGGCTTCACCTGCCCAAGGAAGAAAGATCGTTACCCTTGACGATCGCTTCGGCGCCATAGAAAACTAGCCGGATGGAAATCACCGCAGCGGCCTGGCCTCCGCAACGCTGCACTCGGCTCTCTATTCGGCTCGACGAAGCTCCACTGGCCTCCTCCTCCTCCTCCTCCAAGCTCTCCTCTCTTTCTTCTCTTTAGAAAGAGAAAGGCTAAGTGGAATGAGATTTCATCTCAATCCACGGCCTTAAAGAGGCTGGAAAAGCTATGGACCACACGATCCAAATAGAAGGAAACGGACGGCCGAGATCTGCCCAAAACCCCAATTTTTGCCTGACACGGCCTGTGACACGCCCGTGTCACAGGTCGTGTACCCTTAAGCAGCACACGCGGTTTGGAACCGACTGAACAACACGGGGCTCGACACGCCCGTGTCGAACCTGACACGCCCTTGTCATTCTTGAGACACGCCCGTGTCTCCTGCTACACGACACCCATCGACTTCCAAAACCAGTACACGGGTCGGAACACGGCAGCTGACACGCCCGTGTCCAGCCTGACACGCCCGTGTTCATGGCCGTGTTCACGGCCGTGTACGGCTCTGACCCGAATAGGCCAACTTTGAGATTTAAATCGAACACGCCCTGAGACACGCCAGTGTCCCAGGCCGTGTACCCCCGACACGCCCTGGGACACGCCCGTCTCCCAGGCCGTGTCTACCAGCCTGCTACTCAAAATTGTGTACAAACATATTTTGAGTTCTGGGGTGTTACAACCCTCCCCTCCTTATAGAAATTTCGTCCCGAAATTTAGCACAACGCACAAGTATCAACACAACCACGCTGTTGCGATACAACCCAAAACGATCCAGGTTTAGAGCTCAGAGGCCACAGCTTGGCTCGCCCCATGGAATCGTACCACCACACTGTTTGTCCCAAACAGAAATACATACATACATATATACAACAGACAACAAAATAAAGTGCACACTCAACTTTATTTCGGCTTCTCCGCATCTCGCAGAATCCGTTTAGCGGCCTCCATTAAGTCCAAAGCATGGATTTGCTGTTCTGCTTGATTTGAGCTTTGCGGCTCCTGCATCTCAAGAGTGTATATTCGCGGTTGCGCCCGCGATGCAGACGACTCTGCCACAGCTTTACCCTTCTCTTCATAAGACGCACCTGTCTTTCTTTCACCCTTGGACGCACCATTCCAGCAAAATCGCGCGATATGTCCTGGCCTCCCACAAATGAAACATGTCTGCGGCTCAACCCGTTCTTGCCCAAACGTTGCTCCTGACGCAACATCTGAAGAAGTTTGTTCAGCAGGCCTGAGCCGCTTCTTATCACGTTTCCTGAAATCGGACTGATCTGATGGCGGAACTTTGAAGTCGGACTTTTCCACCGCTACGATCTTCTTCTCCCGCACCCGCTTCAAATCCTTCTCTAGCGCACTAGCGGTATGCACCAATGCTTGGAATCCTTGGTTCACTGAACTCGGGAGAGCCAACCTCAGCTCATCACGCAGCCCTTCATAGAACCTATTTGTCTTCCGCGCCTGGTCCGCAAACGTCGACCCCGCATAACGACCGAGCTTGGTAAACTCATGCAGGTAATCGTCCACGGTCTTATCACCCTGTACCAAACGTTGAAATTCATTTTCCATTGCAATTCTCTGCGCCATTGGCAAATATTTCGCCCAAAACAATCTAGAGAATTCGTCCATCGATATGTCGCCCAGATCTCTACCGCCCAACTGGTGCAACTCGATCTCATCCCACCAAAGCCTCGCCTCTCCTTCCAGGAGGAAAGTGGCTAACGGGACTTTCTGCTCCTCACTAATCCTGAGCGCAGCCAGGATTCTTTTCACTCGAGAGAGCCAATCCTCGGCTTCTGTTGGAGACGTTGCCCCGACAAACGTAGGCGGATTAAATTCCATAAAGTGCTTAAGTTGCTCGTCCGCTGCTTGCACAGCAATCGGAACCTCAACATGCTCTTGCCTCGCACCAACCTGCACTGGCGCCACAGCGGGCCTCGCTTGCCCAAAAGGTTGTGCCTGAAGCATAGCAAAGATCATCTCCGCAACTAAGCGCACCATTTCCGCAGAAGGGGGAGGTGTAGGCACCTCAGGTGGTGCCGCACTCTCATCCGAACGCTGGGGCTCCGACTGCCCAGCTCCACTCCTCGTCACCTATAGGTGAACAAGATAGCATTACTTTCCATGGTAATACGGCAAACTCACCGAATAGACACACACACACATTCCTAGTGGACATTCTTGAGTTCATTAGCATTACAGCAGGTCGCACAAACACGTGCTCGCCACCCCACAAAAGAATTCGACCACGAATTCGGAAGGGAAGACCGACAAAAGCTGATACCAAAATGTAACGACCCCATCCGTTAAATGACGTATAGTAGAAGGTCCGGCCGGGGCCCCACATTATATGCCACAAACAGACGGTGAGGTCACAGGATAATACCAAACCAAACGAGTCCTAACTCAGAGCATTCTAGCGGAAGCTTATTAAGTGCAAGAACTCATACCATTGAATGTCCACTAATATATAAATATCACATTTATATATATAACCAGGAATGTTTACAAAACCACACCGCACACGGCCTTAAGGCCTTACAAGTTACTCTTTACAACACATATAATTTCATACATCGGCACGCAGGCCGGCCACACATGAAATCCAACACTTCGCACGGCCTTCGAGGGCCTACCAGCAGCATGGGCTTTTGCCCGCTCAATCCATCAGCCCGCAACACCTGCATATGGACGTCCACCCCATGGGTGATAAACAAAGCAACGGTCAGCATTCAGCTGACCAATTATAACGACCCCACCCCTTACCCGGGGCAGTGGTTCCTTCCCTGCATGTATAGCAATTTCAACATATAAAGCACATACACCCAACATCACAAACGCCGGCCTCAATGCCAGGCGCTCCGTGCACTCAGGGCACCTTTTATGGTTTGTACTTGGTAGGCGGGCATAAGCCTCCAAACCCTTGTTGAAGACCTCACGCACCCGTCTCACTCAGAGGTACGCACCACACCAAAACCCGTGAGCACTATCAGTCGACCTACCCCCGTAGTGTAACAAGCCTAGGGAATTCGCCCTGCTGCTTTGCTACCAATCGACCGCTCACCCGATCTTAACATTGCCACTTGGTGGAATGGGCATAAGCCTCCAAAACCCTGTTGAAGACCTCTCGCACCCACCCACTCAGAGGTGTTCATCGCCACTTGGTAGAATGGGCATAAGCCTTCAAACCCCTGTTGAAGACCTCACGCACCCACCCACTCAGAGGTGTCCGCACTCCATCAACCAGCTCTTACAAGCATGCAACCAAAGGAGCTATACAAAGCATCCTCACCAAACACATCGTCCTCACCATCTCCGCAGGCTAAACGATGAATACACAGAGTCTTCTCCGGATCGCAATATAAACATCACCAATCCCGACATACGTCTGGATGGGCTTCACACAGCATGCCTATGCCGTACTACAGACTTCCGGCTCTAGATGCAGACTCAACTGCTGGAATCACTTACGCGTTTCCATCTCTTGATGGAGGATCCCATGCACATGCAAAACAAAGGGCTTCACCTGCCCAAGGAAGAAAGATCGTTACCCTTGACGATCGCTTCGGCGCCATAGAAAACTAGCCGGATGGAAATCACCGCAGCGGCCTTGCCTCCGCAACGCTGCACTCGGCTCTCTATTCGGCTCGACGAAGCTCCACCGGCCTCCTCCTCCTCCTCCTCCAAGCTCTCCTCTCTTTCTTCTCTTTAGAAAGAGAAAGGCTAAGTGGAATGAGATTTCATCTCAATCCACGGCCTTAAAGAGGCTGGAAAAGCTATGGACCACACGATCCAAATAGAAGGAAACGAACGGCCGAGATCTGCCCAAAACCCCAATTTTTGCCTGACACGGCCTGTGACACGCCCGTGTCACAGGCCGTGTACCCTTAAGCGGCACACGCGGTTTGGAACCGACTGAACAACACGGGGCTCGACACGCCCGTGTCGAACCTGACACGCCCGTGTCATTCTTGAGACACACCCGTGTCTCCTGCTACACGGCACCCATCGACTTCCAAAACCAGTACACGGGTCGGAACACGGCAGCCGACACGCCCGTGTCCAGCCTGACACGCCCGTGTTCATGGCCGTGTTCACGGCCGTGTACGGCTCTGACCCGAATAGGCCAACTTTGAGATTTAAATCGAACACGCCCTTGGACACGCCCGTGTCCCAGGCCGTGTACCCCCGACACGCCCTGGGACACGCCCGTGTCCCAGGCCGTGTCTACCAGCCTGCTACTCAAAATTGTGTACAAACATATTTTGAGTTCTGGGGTGTTACAGATACCAACTGTCACAACCCGCATTTTCTCAAAATTTAGGAATTATAAGAGTATGAGAAAACACGAGTCATGATGCCACGTCGAGCAGGGGATAACTGCTGACGATCAGGCAAAACCATCTACTAACTTTAAGAAAGAATTTCATGAGTTTAATGATTAGAAAAATCAGTTATATTTTAGAGGTCGTATCCCTCGGCTCAGTGGATCACCTAGTCCACAGTTAAAAACTATACTTTACACTGTCAAAAATACTTTATTCAGGTTTGACTTCCTAAGGAGTGCATAAGTGCCCCAAGAGGACAGCTTATGCTATGCAAGACTCTACATTTTTTTATATTACATATAAGAAAACAAACTTTATACGTTGTTTGGGAAAATAGTGATTTTAGTTTTATAAAACATGCTGATCATGCGATATACTCATAATAATAGTTGTAGTTTTCAAAAAACCCGCAACCTAGCATAAATCCTCCACAGAGCAAGTAGAGTATCTCTAGAAAATGGTAGCAGCAAAAAGTATTATATCTAGTACGAGGGTAAAAACTACTAGTGGGCGCCAACAACCTGACATGAACCCACTAGCAAATATGTATGTCTGTAAGAAAAGTACAGAAAAACGACCTCACTAACAAGGCAACAGGATCTCTAAAGTCCAAGAGACCACCAGCAACACAACACAACCTAGCCACAAAACTGGCTACTGCTCAGAACCTGAGGCATTCAAAAGGAGAAAAAATACCTCAGCAAGCAAAACAAGGAAAAACTGCAAGAAAGTGTCAACCAGGGAATAAATGAAAGAGGAAAACACATAGCAGTAAAAGTCACAACTGCCCAAAGCAAGACAACAAGAAATGCACTACGTGCGAGGAAACAATATCAACCCTGCCAAGAAACTACATCCTGCAGAGTCTACTAAGGTAACAAGAGCCCAAAGTGCTGCAATCTACCAAGGAAGAAACATCTAACACCCTAAGCTGTGGGAGATGGTAGTAGAAAAGACAAACAACATTGATCCGGGTTGGAGGCAAACTCAGTCCCCCAACCACCATTTCCAAGCCAACAAGCTCAAGGGTCTATATGTGAAAAACACAAGGGACCTTCTACCCCCTTGCCCAGCCCGTACCTGGAGCAAGATAGAAGAATAAGGGTGGCCTTGGCTAAATTACACAACACCTCCCCCATGAAGAGCTTCAAACCACCACTACTAACCACGGCCCACGATTCGGCCTTAAGGAAAGATAAATATGGCCGACAAGAAAACTCAAAATGTAATCAAGGGATTCACTCGGGAACGAAAATCGAGGTAGAGGAAAAGTGTTGAAATGACTCAACACGGCTTGGCGTTGAGTGGGACCCACTCAACGCCTACCTAGACCATGGCGTTGAGTGAGCTAGCCTCACTCAGTGATGTAGGGATGTCCGGAATCGGAAATCTCTACGGAAATAATTCACTCCTCGCCCAATATCATCTTAGAACTATCGCACCTACACAGCACCTATCGCTCACAATATTTCCTCGTCACAAACGCAGCACATAAAAATAACAAGGAGGATTGGTCGACTCGAAAATAGCGATCAAAATTTTAGTTGGATCGTTCCCCAAATTAACATAAAGATTGCCAACCTTTTTGGGAGCAAAACCAAGGCTATAGGCCAAGATCCGCTCCGGCAAATAGGATCCACCCGATCCGAAAATAAAAAGCCTAGCAACGGCGATTTCGAAATGAAAAGTGCAGCGATTGATTTAACAAAGCGGATAAAACGATTTGCGATCCACCACAACAAATTAGAAGAAATCACACAAGGAGGGATGAGAAATTTTACCCAACCGGAGAACGTTCACACAAGATAATTGTGGGAGATTCACTCTCTCCACGGATCCACCGGCGTCACACCGAAGGGCTTGCAACCTTCTTCCATGGAGTCGCACCGAAGGAAGCCGCGCCGGAGTCGCACCGAACCGGATGGAGGGAGCAAAGGGGGGCCGGCGGCTTCACACCACTAGAGGGGGGGCGACGGCAATGAGAGGCAACCTCCTTGGCCGAAATTCTCAAAGAGAGGAATAGGGTTTCAAATTTTCACTAATGATCTCATAACATGGCCTCCTTAAATAGGAGTTACAAACAAGCCTTAACCATTCATGATGGAGATGTAATCTCATCCATCCAAATGGTTAAATGCACACCAAATAAAAATATTGTCCAAATGCAAAAATAAAAGTGCAATATTGAATATAAAATTATCACTTCAAACTTGGATAATTTTATATTCCTAAAATAGAAATAATAAAGCATGAAAAGGGAAATGTTTTAATGCGGTGCGACGAATGTTGCGCGCCGCGGGCGGAGGTTGTAACGTAGCCTTCCGCTAGCATCATCGTGACGCCTCACGTCCTTCAGTTGAATCGCCTCAGCAACCGGGTCAACCTCATCATCGTCAGCATCGTCTCCAAGTAGAGGTGGAGGGGGTGCGCCATCAATCCTCCTCCGCTCAAAATCACGCATCTCTGTTGCGTGGTCCAAGAGGTAGCGGCGAAGAAGATCGGCATCCAAACTTTGCACCTCCAACTCGAGCACCCAAGAGTCATCCGAAGGGGGGCGGTCACGCCAACGGATGAGGAAGCGGCGGGTGTCGCCATCAGCAGTGGTCACATGCTCAGCAGCAAGTATCATCTCTGGACTGGAAAATGTTCGTGGGAACCTGGGGAACATATTAGCAGTAGGCAAGAAAGAAGGCAACGTACCATCCGATGATATACCTGTGGGGACCGTAAGAGAGAGATCATCCGTTCTACCACTCCCCAACCCATGAGAATTTAAAGTGGGAGAAGAAGACGACAAAGAAATCAACTCTTGTGGTGGC
Source organism: Platanthera zijinensis (assembly GCA_039513925.1). Lineage (NCBI taxonomy): Eukaryota > Viridiplantae > Streptophyta > Magnoliopsida > Asparagales > Orchidaceae > Platanthera > Platanthera zijinensis. The sequence continues at coordinate 167,894,231 of CM077081.1, read as the reverse complement.
GACACAAATATCGTTAAATCCGAAACGTTAAAAATGGGGGAGATACCCCAATCAGCAGGCAAATCCAAAACGAAAGCGTTGTCACCTAACTTCTTAATAATCCGAAAAGGGCCGGCGCGCTTTGGTGCTAACTTTTTAACGGTGCCAGTTGGCAAGCATTCAGGAACTAAACGGACTAAAACCAGATCGCCAATTTTAAAGTTTGATACTCTCCTATGTAAATTAGCATGCGCCTGATAAGAATCGTATTGTGACGTCAAAGTGGCCCGTATACGTGCATGTAGATCATGGATGTGTTGGGCAAAGGATTGTGCAAATTGACTTGCTTTGTACGTTGGAGGCAACGGTACCAAGTCAAGCGGCACAGGAGCTTTATAACCGTGGACAATCTCCTTCGGAGACATACCCGTAGACCTATTTTTGGAATTATTGTAGGCTAATTGGGCGTGGGGTAAGAGAAGATCCCAAGTGCCTAAATGATCGCTCACGAGGCATCTTAACAAATTCCCTAAACTCCGATTAACTACTTCCGTCTGCCCATCCGTTTGGGGATGATAGGCGGAGGAAAACAATAACTTTGTTCCCATTAACATCCATAACGTTTTCCAAAAATAACTAGTGAATTTTACGTCTCTATCCGAAACTATGGTCTTTGGCACTCCGCGGTGACTAATGACTTCTTTAAAATATAGTTTAGCGACATGAGACGCATCGTTTGTTCTACTGCACGGGATGAAATAAGCCATCTTGGAAAATCTATCCACAACTACAAAAACGGAATCATGACGGCGTTGGGTAGGGGGAAGGCCTAATACAAAGTCCATACTAACATCCACCCAAGGCATGGAGGGAATAGGCAAGGGTGTATATAATCCTACATTGGTTTTACCACCCTTAGAAACCTGACACGTTCGGCAGCTACTCACGACTCTTCCTACCATAGTCTTAAGTTTGGGCCAATAAAACTTTTCCTCGACTAACGTAACCGTCTTATCCCTACCGAAGTGACCACTCAACCCTCCGCTATGCAATTCCCAAATGATATGTAGACGCAACGATGACTGTGGAATACATAGCTTTCCGTTCCTAAACAGGTAACCGTCCTTAATGACGTATGCAGATATCGTCGTGGGGGAACTATCCTGGGCTGATAAATAGACGTCTTGGAAGTCAGGACACGTAGCATACTCATCCTTAACCCGCTCAAATCCTATAACATGTACTTCCATAGAAGTGAGTAAAAGCGTAAGACGACTAAGGGCGTCGGCGACTCGGTTATCAGCTCCTTTAAGATGTTTGAGGTTAAATGTATAACCTTGTAGGAATGCTACCCACTTAGCGTGTCTTGGGCTGATTTTATGCTGTCCGTTAATGAAACGCAAGGCCTCATGATCGGAGAGGATCATGAACTCCTTAGAGAGGAGATAGTGCCTCCAATGGTGTAGACATCGGACTACAGCATAGAACTCCCTATCGTAATTGGAATAATTCAACTTGGGGCCCGACAACTTCTCGCTAAAATAACTAACGGGATGGCCCTCCTGGCTCAGGACACCTCCAACCCCTACTCCAGACGCATCACATGTGAGCTCAAAGACTTTAGAAAAGTCAGGTAGACGTAAGACAGGTGCCTCAGTCATAAGCTCCTTTATTCGTTCAAAAGCATAGGTGGCGGATTTCGTCCATGTAAACTCTCCCTTCTTCATACAGTCGGTGATAGGCGCCATAATACTACTGAAGTCTCGTATGAAACGACGATAAAACGTGGCTAACCCATGGAAACTACGTAACTCACGTAGGGTGGTTGGCACGGGCCAGTCCTTAATGACCTGAACCTTACCCGGATCAACTCGAATACCCTGTGAACCGACTATATAACCTAAGAACTCTACCTCCGAGGCATTGAAAGTACATTTCTTAAGATTGAGAAATAAGGTCTCTTTCCGCAGGGTGGAAAGGATCACTCTCATGTGGGAGATGTGCTCGGTAGTAGAGGTGCTATAAATCAGTATATCGTCAAAGTAGACGACAACGAACTTCCCCATGAATGGCTGAAAGACATGTGTCATCATCCGGGAGAAGGTACTAGGGGCATTGGATAACCCAAAGGGCATCACAAGCCATTCGTACAGTCCATCCTTCGACTTAAATGCTGTCTTCCACTCATCGCCCTCTCGTATCCTAATCTGGTGATAGCCACTCCGAAGATCTAATTTGGAGAATACGGTGGCCCCAGACAAGACATCCAACAAATCATCCAGGAGGGGAATGGGAAACCTATACTTGATGGTGATCTTGTTGATAGCCCGGCTATCAACGCACATCCTCCACGTGCCATCCTTCTTGGGGGCAAGAAGGGCTGGCACCGCGCATGGGCTCATACTAGTCCTAATGAAACCTTTCTCTAGCAAGCCCTCTATCTGGGACTACAACTCCAGGTGAGCTGCTGGGTGGAGTCGATAATGGGGCTGATTTGGCAAGGAAGACCCCGGGATGAGGTCTATCGCATGCTGAATATTTCTAAGCGGGGGCAACGTGGACGGTAGCTCATCCGGGTACACGTCCCTATATTCTTCCAATAGTACCCGTAATTCACTAGGTAACTCATCCAAGACGCTAGAATCGGGCTTCGCACTTAGGAGGACTAGCGCATACATAATTACATCAAGGAACGGATCTCTCTCAAACTCTTTATTACCAACTAGATTCAATGCTTTTCGTTCTACCGGGATAGTGGTGTCCTTAGCCAAGACTACGGGCTCCTTTGGGATGGTCGGTCTCAAGGTGACGGTTTTGCCATTGAATTTGAATTCATATGTGTTGGCTCTACCAAAATGAGTAACATCACGGTCATATAGCAAAGGGCGGCCTAACAACACATGACAAGCGTCCATCGGAAGGACATCACACCACACCTCATCAACGTAGGATTTGAATGAGAGTGGGACCAGGCATCGCTTGGTAACGGGTACGGAGATCTTGTTGATCCAAGCGACCTTATATGGGGTCGGGTGTGGTTCCGTGGTCAAGGACATACGTGCTATGGCGTTCTCAGATACAACGTTCACACAGCTACCACTATCAACAATCAGCTTGCAGAGTTTCTCGCCACTCTTAAAAATCAGGGAAAATATGCTCGTCCTTTTCCATTCATCTAATGGTCGAGGGGTGGCCAAGATACAACGCATCACCATAAGGGGGTGATCGTCCTCTAAGTCACTTGGGACCCCTTCCGGGTCGCTCTCCTCAGCAGCCTCATAAACATAATCCGCAAGATCGGTCGTCGACTCTAAAAGGGCTATGGTTTTAGTCTTCGTTGGGCATTCGAAGGCATAATGACCTTGAATTCCGCAAGAATAGCATGTGGCGTTAGTCTTGCTAACCTTTCCGATTGGAATGCGTTCACTCGCGAGGTTCTTGGTGTTCCTAGCCATGATCACGACAGACTTGGACTCGGCCGACCGGTACTTCCCCTTATATTGATAGGTGGAGGAAGATGCTCCGGTAGAGGATTTTCCCTTCGCATGAGAATAACGGGAGTGAGCCTTAGAGGCTAAGTGTTTTTCAATGTCGAGGGCGGCATTGAATGTGGTGTTCAAATCAGTGTGGCCATAATGCAAGAGCTTCCGCTGAATATCGGGTTGAAGCCCCTTATGAAACCTAGAAAGGGTGACTTCGGGGATCTCCCTCAGGTTACAACGCACCAACCGGTCCTTTAATTCTCCCATGTACTCTGATACGGAATTGGAGCCTTGCCGTAGGGAGGCGAGCTCGTCAAACATTTGTGTCCGATGGTACGCGGGGACGTACTGATCGGTCAGCAAATTCTTCATGACGGTCCATCCAATAATCGGGTCTCCGTCCCCAGTCCCTAGTCTACGCTCTTCATTCAGCCAATAAGTTTTGGCGCGACCGGTTAGCTTCATCCTGGCATCTTGGACCTTTTGGGGGTCCGTAAGATGGTGCCAATCATAATAGCATTCCATGTCCACTATCCATGTGAGAAAATTCTGTGGATCTCCCATACCATCGAAAGTGGGGGCATCAATTTTGATGGCCCTTGTAATATCGAACTCTCGCCCGTGGCGATTGCCTCGAGGGGGCACTCGTGGGGAGTCGCCATCCGAATCCGAATCGGAAATATGTTGGCGCCGGTGGGGCAACTCAACATTAGCGGGAGGTGGGGGCGGCCTAGCTTGATTTTGTAAAATCTGTGCTAAGGTGGCCCTAAGTTCCGTCATATCGTTACGAAGACCGGCTATCGCTTCAGCCTTACGAATTTCGTGCTCGTTCTCAGCCATCCTAGACGTAGACGGTGTCGAATACTCCATGCCTAGCCTAGTGCGCATGCAAGACCCAGAAAATTATGAAAGATAATTTTTCCTAGGGCTGTAGCTAGAATGAAAATAAATTTTTTTTTGACAAGCGTGATGTGAGAAACACGTAGATCGTTAAAATTTTTTTTTTTTTGAAATTTTGCTGAAAAATGAAGATTTCAGCCCGCTATTTGCAGACCAACTAGACAGAATTACGATGTTCTAATTTGCAGGCAGACTTAACGCGGCCGAATCAAAAAATTTTCTGTTTTAAAGTTGCTGGAAATAAGTGCAGGAAGCTACAGTTTTTTTTTCAGATTTTTTTGACAAGTTTAAAATTTCGACGGATTTACTAAACGCAGACCAATCCGAAATTTCAGATCTTAGAAAATTCAGATCAACCAACGACGAACGCAGAGAGGATGTTTGCAACGTGGGAGTTGAAACGACCGCCTCTGATACCAAATTGATGTAGGGATGTCCGGAATCGGAAATCTCTACGGAAATAATTCACTCCTCGCCCAATATCGTCTTAGAACTATCGCACCTACACAGCACCTATCGCTCACAATATTTCCTCGTCACAAACGCAGCGCATAAAAATAACAAGGAGGATTGGTCGACTCGAAAATAGCGATCAAAATTTGAGTCGGATCGTTCCCCAAATTAACATAAAGATTGCCAACCTTTTTGGGAGCAAAACCAAGGCTATAGGCCAAGATCCGCTCCGGCAAATAGGATCCACCCGATCCGGAAATAAAAAGCCTAGCAACGGCGATTTCGAAATGAAAAGTGCAGCGATTGATTTAACAAAGCGGATAAAACGATTTGCGATCCACCACAACTAATTAGAAGAAATCACACAAGGAGGGATGAGAAATTTTACCCAACCGGAGAACGTTCACACAAGATAATTGTGGGAGATTCACTCTCTCCACGGATCCACCGGCGTCACACCGAAGGGCTTGCAACCTTCTTCCACGGAGTCGTACCGAAGGAAGCCGCGCCGGAGTCGCACCGAACCGGATGGAGGGAGCAAAGGGGGGCCGGCGGCTTCACACCACTAGAGGGGGGGCGGCGGCAATGAGAGGCAACCTCCTTGGCCGAAATTCTCAAAGAGAGGAATAGGGTTTCAAATTTTCACTAATGATCTCATAAAATGGCCTCCTTAAATAGGAGTTACAAACAAGCCTTAACCATTCATGATGGAGATGTAATCTCATCCATCCAAATGGTTAAATGCACACCAAATAAAAATATTGTCCAAATGCAAAAATAAAAGTGCAATATTGAATATAAAATTATCACTTCAAACTTGGATAATTTTATATTCCTAAAATAGAAATAATAAAGCATGAAAAGGGAAATGTTTTAATGCGGTGCGGCGAATGTTGCGCGCCGCGAGCGGAGGTTGTAACGTAGCCTTCCGCTAGCATCATCGTGACGCCTCACGTCCTTCAGTTGAATCGCCTCAGCAACCGGGTCAACCTCATCATCGTCAGCATCGTCTCCAAGTAGAGGTGGAGGGGGTGCGCCATCACTCAGTGCCAGAACAAGCATGGCATTGAGTGAAGTTCACTCACTCAACGCCTCTAGCAAGAACAACTCTGGCGTTGAGTGAGCTAGCCTCACTCAATGCCAAAACAGGCATGGCGTTGAGTCAGGTACACTCACTCAACGCTCTGGTACTTAACCACAATCAGAGAAAGTGGCGTTAAGTGAGTTGGCCTCACTCAATGCAAAAACAGCAATGGCGTTGAGTGAAGCTCACTCACTCAACGCCCTTACACTTAGCCGTAAAAGAGAACTACGGCGTTGAGTGAGTCCACCTGACTTAACGCCAAACCAGCAATGGCGTTGAGTGAGGTTAACTTACTCAACGCCCTGACACTTAGCCGCAAATAGGCAATTCTGCGGCGTTGAGTGAGCTGACCTCACTCAACGCCAAAACAGTAATGGCGTTGAGTGAGGTCGTCTCACTCAACGCCAGATGTTCTGGCCGTGAAGAAGGGCTGTGGCGTTGAGTGAGTCTGCCTCACTCAATGCTAAAATAGAAATGGCGTTGAGTGAGGTCAACTCTCTCAACGCCATGGGACATGGCCGCAAAGTTGCCTTTGGAGTTGAGTGAGACCACCTCACTCAATGCCAAACCATGAATAGCATTGAGTGAGGTCAACTCACTCAACGCCAAAGTACTTAGCCTTAGAAAAGATTATGGCGTTGAGTGAGCACACCTCACTCAACGCCAAAGTACTCGGCTGCACAGAAGCGATGGCGTTGAGTGAGTCCACCTCACTCAATGCCAAAACCGAAATGGCATTGAGTGAGGTCGACTCACTCAACGCCAAAATAGTTAGCTTCTCAGGAAAACCGTGGCATTGAGTGTGAGAGGACTTATCCCAAACAATCGAACCAAAAGCCCGGACTATTGGAGGATGGCGCCACTAATATTTATATCAAAGGTCCTCGGGCAGATCCATGGGGCAGCCAGTTAAGACATTACCGCAAAGCACCGCAGCACGGGGGCGATTCCGGATCGCAGCCCCAACAATCCCCCCCACCCGAAAACGACCCCGGGGTTTCGAACCCGCAACCTCCCTCTGATACCAATTGAAAGTGAGTGTAGATACAACTCTAGAGGGGGGGGGGGTGAATAGAGTATTCAAAAATTATGATACCCTACTCAACTCCCTTAGAGTTAATTGCGGAATAAGTTTATAGATATTGAAACCCTAGAGCCTAACAGGAAGTGTAGAGCACAAGAGAGAGCTAACTTTAATTACAGTTAAGCTTGGGTCCTAACACAGCAACTAGCAATCCTAGTTATTTCTATTCACAGCCACAGTGCAATAAATTAAATGAGCAACACAGACGACACAAGGAATTTATAGTGGTTCCCTCTAAATAGGTACGTCCACTCTTTTACCACCCTGGTAGGAATCCACTACAGGTTTTTGTTCAGGTGCCCTGCCACCAACTGATCTGCTTCAGTAGATCAAGTAGACCCTTTGAGATTTTGATCAGGAGCTCAAAATCCAACTCAAGTTTTTGATCAGGTGCCCTGCCACCAATGGTTCACTTTTGAAGGGAGTAATAACCCTTTGTACAGGAGGTTGAGAGAGTTAAGGCTTCTTCTCTATTGTTAAACAGATTAGAGAAGCTAGTGGATTGCACAGAGCTAGATAGCTCTAAAGAATCAAGGCTCCCCCTGGCTTAGAGAATATCCAGGAAGGAGTCTTGCTTCAGGGTGCAGGAACACTTCTGAACTAAGACAAAGAATTGTCTTGAGGTTCTGAAGGAGAAGCTTGAAGAGGATTCTTGATGTTCTTCTTCAAACAACTTCCTTTCTTCTTCTTCTTCTTCTTCTTCTTCTTCTAAAGGCCTCTGAGTGAAAGTCTTCCTGTAAGTAGGATGAACTCAGGATGAAGAAGAATGCAGAAGAGCTTTGATCTTCTCAGTTGAATATGAATTCCTGAGAGCTGTAGAACTTTCTTGCTTTTTCTCTTTTTCTATGCTGCTGAGAGTATATGTTGTATATCAGTTCTATCTTGTGAGTTCTGAGTTCTAAGTAATTTCTTCTTTCAAAAGAAGCCCTTTTTATATGAGCCTTTGCAACGGATTTAATTTGAGTTTGAATCTTTGTCTTCTTCTGGAATCAGCAATCTGGGCTGCAAAAAGCATAAAGCAAAAACAAATCCTACAGGCAGACATACTATAAGAGGATAAAGCTTTCTAAGAAGCTGCATAACCAATCAGATAAGAAGGGAGCAGGAAAAAGGTCACATCAGAAAGAAGTCTTTACAGCCAGAGAAGACTTTCTGAGTCTAACTGCTATAAAGGACAGCCTGACAGATAAGCAGAAATTGCATTTCAACTAATAAGACAAAACACTTTGTCAGATAAAGATTGGCTCATGCATAAGGAATGGAGCAGAGATTGCATGGAAATAATATCACAAATTTAAAGAAATAATATGCTAAATAAATATGAAATAAATCATAGAATAGAAGAGGACAAAATTACTAAAGACACACAACAAAATGTCGAACGACCCTCGGATATCGTCGACCGAAGCACAGAGATCATCGACCTATCAAACAGATAGTCGATCGATACTGATAGTCGAACTACCAAAGAAGATAGTCGAACTACCACAGCAGATAGTCGACCTATCAGAACAGATAGTCGAGCTATCAGATAGTCGACCTATCAAGACAGATAGTCGAACTATCAAGCAAAACTGATAGTCGACCTATCAAACAGATAGTCGAACAATCAAACAAAATAGATAGTCGACCTATTAAACAGATAGTTGAACTATCAAAGAAAATAGATAGTCGACCTATCAAACAGATAGTCAAACTATCAAAGAAAGCAGATAGTCGACCTATCAAACAGATAGTCGAACTATCAAAGAAAGCAGATAGTTGACCTATCAAACAGATAGTCGAACTATCAAAGAAAACAGATAGTCGACCTATCAAATAGATAGTCGAACTATCAAAGAACACAGATAGTCGACCTATCAAACAGATAGTCGAACTATCAGATAGTTGAAATATCTAAGCAGATAGTTGAACTATCAAGAAATCTGTCTGGTCAGAAAAGGTCGAGCGGGGTTCGACGATCGGCGAGGCAGATTCCACAGAACATCAAACAACCAAGAGTTGAACTAACTCAGTGATAGACGATCTGCTGACAGACAAACGTCGACCAACTGATAGACGATCGTCGAACAGTCGATAGACGATAATCGAGCGGCGTTCGACCATAGTCGAACAAAAAATAACTTAACCAAATTTTCATCTGGAAAACTGACAACTCTAAACTAGAGCAAACTAACTAAAAAACTAACCTTTGACCATTGATAAATCTTGGATCGAGAGACAGAAAGAGAGTACTGAACTCAAATAAAAACTAGGGTACCAACAGAGTGAGCTTCCCTCACTCAACGCCAAAACAGAAATGGAGTTGAGTGAGGTCGACTCACTCAACACAAAAGTTCTTAGTCGCTAGCAGGGGCTGTGGCATTGAGTGAGTCCACCTCACTCAACGCCCAAGTACTTAGAAATATTATGACTGGCTACAGCTGCGGCATTGAGTGTATGCACCACACTCAACGCCAAAACCGCAAAGGCTTTGAGTGTGTGCACCACACTCTACGTCGGCCAGACAGAACTCAAAAAGGCTCTTACCAACAACACAGCAGGCACCCCCTTCTCTCTCTCTCTCGGCTTCACCCGCAAGCCACCAACCAGACAATAATCTGGATTAAACTGATGGCATTACACCGGCGGGTTGAGCACCAATAGCACAAAGAAGGGGGGCTCATGGGATAATCTAAGCCCTAAATTCAGCAATAAAAAGAGAACATGCTTGGCTTCTACCCTAGGGCTAACCGGGAAATTTCAACATTTAAGAAAACAACAATGGCAACGACAAGAACACCACTTGACTCGATTTCCGGCGAAGCTTGGACGGCTTTCCCTCCTCTTACTTGGCACTAGCAGCAGCAGCACACAAAACATACTCCCATACATTAATGGTGGAAAAACCTCAAGACCGAAATCCCAAATCTCATATAGACTCCCCAAAAATCGAATATCTTACCGTAGAAACGTAGACCTGAGCGAGAGCAAGACAACTCCGCTTTCGGAATCAAAATCCGTCCACGAACACTCCCGGAATCACCGTCCGAAAGCTAGGGCAGCCCGTCATTCTGCCTCTGATTTCCGCGAAACAGGAACAACAGTTTTCTTTTGGTCTTGGGAAGAAGGAGGAAGGAGAAGTGGGCCCGCCAATTCTTAAAAAGGCTTTTATAACTTCTTAGCCATGTCGGTTCAGCCTGACTGCAGCCCAGCCGCCGGTTCACTCAGCTTAAAAATTAAATTTCAAATTTGATTTTACTAATAGCACACCCAAAACGACGCGAAAACCGAACTACCTCGGAATTCGACGAAATTCGCACCGTAGCTAAATACCCACACTATGAACACAACGGCGAACTTGAAATTTACTTACGACGAACAGAACATGAGTTATAACATCCTAAATCCAAAACACAAGCATCCCCCAAGAGGCCACACCGGGTCACCCAAAACGACTCGGCTTGTTAGGGAGACCTTGCCCATAGGCTACAAAATAGGCCACTTAGTTCTAAGGAGCTAAACCACACTCCACAAATGGCACAAGTCACGAATACTCAACATCGTAACACCGAACGAGAATAAAATAGTCGCACAAAAAATCGGGGGCGTTACAGTAATGGCCAATAGTCTAGCTCCTCCAGCAAAACCTTAGACTTAAAGGAAGTCATCCAGCAAGCCTAACTTGGCTCTCTCTGAAGCAATCAACTGCTTATCTTTTGCAAAGAAGACTGCTGTTAGTGGCATTCACAGTAAGCCAAGTACTTCTACTAGATGACTCATTTTTAGTCAGATCCTTGCTGAAAGGAACATGAAGAGGGTTGCTGATCTCCCTTCTGAACAGTCAGCTGATGTGAGCTTGTCTGTAATAGCTATTCAGAAAAGGAGATATAATATTCATGAGTGTTGGTGTTGTAGCAAAGTGGGACATTTTGCCTTTCATTGTTGGCATAACCTCAATTTTTCTAGTGCAAGGGCTTGTCTGCCTGTCAGAAATATTGCAGGAAGACAGACAAATTTTCACATTAACAAGAACCTAGGACCCAAACCTGATAAGCATAAGCTAACTCTGTAATCTTAGCTTTTTCATTGACTTCAACAAGGATGAGTGTCTAATCAAAAGGTAAAGTGACCAAGAGGTCATTTTGATAGGCACTAGGAGTGAGAATATTTATTGTTTAAACATTTTATGTTTAAGTTTTGGCACCCCCATGTGTCTAGTTGCCAATGAAAAAAATCTTATATTATGTGCATTGGCACAAGAGACTAGCTCACTTGAAGTACAAGTCTATTAGCAAGCTCATTAGTGCAGAGCTAGTCAGGAATGGTCCTAACATAAGATGCATTAAGGAGAGCATTTGCTCCACATGCAAAAAGGGCAAGTATACCCAAGTATCCTTCTAGAGTATTAGTTCCAAGGATCCTGTGAGGTGCTTATACCTCCTACATATGGACTTGTTTGGTCCTATGCCAGTTCAAAGTCAAGGTAAGAAAGTCTACACACTTGTGATAGTTGACGACTTCTCCGTGTTTGCTTGGGTGTTCTTCTTGAAGAGAAAGTCAGAAACCCTTGTCACATTTATGACCATTGTTAGGCAAGTTCAGAATAAAAAAGATAGCTTTATGGTCAAAATTAGAAGTGACCATGGTACTAAATTTTTGTTTGAAGGCATGATTAAGTTCTGTGAAGGTAAAGGGATTCATCAGAAATTTTCTACACCAAGAACTCACCAGCAAAATGTGATAGCTGAGAGGAAAAATAGAACTCTCATAGAGGCTGGCAGGACCCTTCTCTATGACACTTCTCTCATAGAATATTTCTTGGATGACGCAATGAACACAACATATCATGTCCTGAATAGGGCCTCTATCAACAAGTACCACAAGAAGACTCCATATGAGATTATGAAGGGAAGAAAAACAAATCTAGACAATCTCAGGATCTTTGGTAGTAAATGTTTTATGCTCAATAATGGGAAGTCCCATATGACTAAGTTTGCTGCCAAATCCTATGAATGGATATTTGTTAGGAACTACAACCAGAGCAAGGCATATAGGGTCTACAACTTGAAAAATCAAGTTGTAGAAGAAGAATCTGTTAATGTAGACTTTAATGAGTCATCAATGATTAATAGTGAGCTACCAAGCTCCTCTAGATCTATAGGTATATATTTGAATATGGACAAACTAACCATCAAGGACAATCCTCCAACTATCTCAGTAGAATATGATGGAGTATGCATTTCATAAGGAGATTAAAGTGCACTTGACATGGATGAAGATCTGCAAGATCCATCCAATGAAGTTCTTGATGCTGAAATAAGAATGCCTATAGTAGTCAGGCACTTGAGGGATTATCCCAGAGATCAGATAATTGGAAATGCTAGCCAAAGAATTAAAATAAGGAGCAAAAGCCAGAATATTATAATGTACTCCAACTTCCTATCTCCGGTAGAACTCAAAAGGTTTGTAGATGCCAATATTGATCCATATTGGATTGTGGCTATGCAAAAAGAACTGTACCAGTTTAAGAGATGCAAGGTCTGGAAGTTGGTTCCCATACCACAAGGTTATAACATCATTAAAACCAAATGGATCTACAGGAATAAGCTTGATGATAATGGTGTTATAGAAAAAAACATAGCTAAACTAGTAGCCAAAGGAGATAGACAAGAAGAAGGTATTTATTTTGATCAAACCTTTGCTCCAGCGGCTAGACTAGAAGCCATAAGACTATTCCTAGCATTGGTTGCACACTGATAAGTAAAGTTTGTTTTAAAGAAGATAGATTTGGTTTTATATAATCTTTTACGTATATAAGTCTATCTCTTTGTTTACTTACTTATATCCTGTAGATTAAGGCAAGAGTACCTATCGCATAGGAGTATAGTATTTTGTAGAAAATATCAAGGTCGTATTTTTCCTGGGATCGGTGTTAATTATTCTACTTTTTAGAACGGACTATTATTTTATCGAAAGAACGTAGTTGGGTTTATAATTAAAAAAAACTAAAGATAGAAAAAATATATAGACGTGATTTTATTAAGATAGGGACTTAGAATTTAGTCCTCGATTTCAGAATTACTTTGAGCGGATATTAATTCGCCTATTAAAGAACAACTTTATTTCTTAATTATCTAACTTAACGAGAGGGTTCCTTTGGTAGCATCACTGACTCGAAAGTACGACCGGGAAGGCTTGCGTTTAAACGGGTTAACGTAAACGTAGTGTCTCGTCACCTGGTATATGATCAATACAGAAAACCCTAGTTAGAATAACTAGAAAGTAGAGTTGAAATAGTTGAAAATAGTATCCAGCCCAGAGCTCATCTTGACCAAGTGCTAAGAGTTCTTAGCCTCTTCTCAGGATGGGGGCGGTATAAAGTACAGAAAATAATATCTACCTATCTATCTCAATCCAGGATTTAAGCTTTCGCTTCACCTTTGTTGTTGAGATAGGGTAGTAAAATTTTGCAGCGTTTCCGCACTATCTGAATTCAGGACTTAGGCTTTCGCCTCGCCTTTCATTCGGAATAGTGTGAAAGAATAGGGTTTTGAAAATAGATTTGAAAGCAGTTTTACACTATCTTAATCCAGGACATAAGCAGAGCTTCGCCTTTCATTCGGGATAGTATAAAGAAAATAAAGTAAAAGAAAGCAGTAAAGTACTCAGAATTGAAATTGAAAGAGTCTATTTTATAAAGTCCGAAAATATTACAACTTTCTAAAAAGCTGAAAATAAAGCTGAAAAATTACAACTTACAGAACTTTAGAATACTTGAAAGCTACTACCAGTTCCTTGTCAGAGAGCTGGGGAGTCCTAACAGTTCTTAAGGAATCTGCTGGAGTTCAATTGAATTTACAAATCCCTGCCGTCCTATTTATAGAAAAAAATTTCAGGTGACACGCCCCCTGACACGGGCGTGTCGGGTAGGGCGTGACAGGGTCACGGGCGTGACATACAGGCTGTCGGGACAGGTGGCAAGCCAGCTGGACATTTGGATAGACTTGAACTGGTCACGGGCGTGTCGAAATAGGTCACGGGCGTGGCATGCATGTACTTCAACAGGCGGCACGGGGAGTGGCGACAGCGCGGCAGCTTGCTGGACTTCTGGATAGAACTTGGTTAGGTCACGGGCGTGTCGCCTTTGGCACGGGCGTGTTCATCAGGCGTGACCAACGATTTCCTGAGTTTGAGCTGTCCAGCAAAATAGCAGAAAACGGAATTAAAAAGAGCTGTCACGCCCTAGGTCACGGGCGTGACCTAGGGGCGTGACCTAAAAAAAATTACAAAATTTCAGAAAAAACTTAAAATTTAATTTTAAAACAAAAAATACAATATAATAAAAATAGTTAGTTTTATATAATAAAAACTAAGGTTTTTATTTATAAATATGTATATTTAATATGAAATAAAATTGTATATTTTTATACTCATCAAATACCCCCATACTTAGATTTTGCTATTCTAGAGCAATAATAGAGTTGAGTATTTTTACAAGGTTAATAAATTTTCTATTTACTATCAATTTAATTCGTCAAGATAAAATAGGTATAAACATCCGGTGAATAAAGATTTGAATGTTATCGTACATATCATTGATACCAGAGTTAGAATTTATAGCCATAAAAGTTTTTGAAAACAAATAGTAAGCATATATTAAAATCAGATATAACAAGGGTAGATTGGCTTTATGATTACTATGTCTTTATACGAGATATATTGGAAATATGCATTCTATTATTTATGCTCTCTCAAAATTTTAAACAAAAATAGAATATCAACTTTGGAAGGGTGGAATTTTACCTATACAATAGGTTTTTGTAGAAGTGATAGATTTTTGTATTCTATCATCTTTTTATCTAAGTTATGCGTTGTTATAACTACTAAGGAATGTAATTCCAAAGTGGCAAAAAATTACAAAGCATACTTGAGTTTTTAATTGAATCCAATGTATATTTAGAGGAGCACATACTCCTTTCCATATAATCTTTTCATAATTATTGGATGCCTATGTGTACGGAATGAAATCTTATTCACATTGACATAAGATCTTTTCTTTTACTAGGAGCACATACTCCTAGATACTTGCTTGCGTAAGAAAACATGCCAAGTAAAAATAAATAAATATTCAAGAGTTGGATAAAAAATTTTGAGAGCAACTATAATAGTTTGTATTTCTTATATTTCGTTAAGAATGGAGTAAGGATAATTACAGTCTACAATTGTTTGGTGAACATAATATGTTTGCTTCTATTGTATATATATGTATTTCTTTTGATATTGAAAGCAGGCTTGCTAAAATAATAACTCTGATTGTAATGAAATTTACAAGATAAGATTTTACAAATTTATTTCGGATATTTATATCTATCTAGTTATGAGAAGGAGTAGTAAAATTGAAAATTGAATAATTTGCATTTTCGATCAACTCAGATTTTTGGAATATATTTACATAGTATGGTTTTGAAAATTTTGAATTGTTTTGGTGAGTACTAAAATAAACAATACTTTTATTGAAAACATATAAGAAATATCATAAAAGTGAAAATAACTTGCAGCTAAAAAGCACCCCCATACTTATGTTAGGCATATGTATGAAGTGAAAAATATGTACAGAATATACAAAAGCATAAAAGATGGAAATATACAAAGGAATTTATATTTCGAGGTTATGGAGTAGTGTTAGGGTTTCAGGTTCTTTTTGAAAAGGGTCCCCAGTAAAATATAGTTTTAAACGGTGCCCGTTTACTTTGAAAGTTCCTAGTTCAGGGTGAGAAATAAGAACGGTCCCATATGGCCAGGTTTGTTTAACAGTATAGGGTCCGGTCCATCGGGATTTTAATTTTCCTGGAAATAATTTAAGGCGTGAGTTATATAGTAGGACAAGATCACCTGGTGAAAAAGATTTTGGAAATTTAATTTTCCTATCATGATAAAACTTAGATCGCTCTTTATAAAATTTATTATTTTCATAGCCGTTTGCACGCCATTCCTCAAGTTCATTGAGTTGAAATTTACGTTGTTCGGCGGCTAAGTTTGTATCTAAGTTAAGAAATTTTAGCGCCCAGTATGCGCGATGTTCTAATTCTACAGGTAGGTGACATGCTTTTCCATATACTAAACGATAAGGTGTACAACCGATCGCAGTTTTGAATGCTGTACGGTAGGCCCAAAGTGCATCATCTAATTTGAGGGACCAATCTTTTCGATTGGTATCTACAGTTTTTTCTAATATGCGCTTTAGTTCTCTATTGACTACCTCCACTTGGCCGCTTGTTTGGGGGTGATAAGCGGTAGCGAGTTTATGAGTAACTCCATATTTGGCTAACACTTTAGCCATCTGGGTGTTACAAAAATGAGTACCTCGGTCGCTAACTATAGCCCTAGGCGTGCCAAAACGTGAAAATAAGGTTTTCAGAAATTTAACGACGACTCTCGAGTCAACGGTGGGTAAAGCTTGCGCTTCAGCCCATCGTGAAACGTAATCGACCGCTACTAAGATATAACGATTTTTAAAAGAAGGAGGTAAAGGGCCTACAAAATCTATGCCCCACAGATCAAAAATTTCACATTCTAAGTAAAAGTTTTGGGGCATTTCGTCCCGACGGGAAATGTTACCTGACCGTTGGCAGCGGTTGCAAATGCTTACCAATTTTTGAGCGCCCTTGAATAAAGTAGGCCAAAAGAAACCTGCTTCAAGGGCTTTACGTGCAGTCCGGTTGGATTGATAGTGTCCGCCGGTTGGTCCTTCGTGGCAGTGCCGTAGTATTTTTAGTCCTTCCTCGTTCGAAATACATCTTCGAATTACTTGGTCGGCACAGACTCGGAATAAATACGGGTCTTCCCAAAAGTAGTTTTTCAAGTCAGAAAAGAATTTCTTCTTTTCTTGAAATGAAAAAGCTTTTGGAAGGACTCGGGCTACTAAATAGTTAGCCAAGTCTGCGAACCAAGGAGTAGAAGAGTTTGTTACCTTTTCGAGGGCGAGGAGACTTTCTTCAGGGAATTTATCTTCGATGTCGGCTTCCACGAGTGTATCTGTTGCAGCATTCTCTAGTCGAGAAAGATGATCGGCTGCTAAATTTTCTGCGCCTTTCTTATCTCGGATCTCTAAATCAAATTCTTGTAATAAGAGAATCCAACGTAATAAACGGGGTTTGGCATCTGCCTTTGTTAGTAAATATTTTAAAGCAGAATGATCCGTAAAAACTATAACTTTCAATAGTGTAATATAAGATCTAAACTTATCAAATGCAAATACAATCGCCAGTAGTTCCTTTTCCGTGGTCGTGTAATTGGTTTGTGTGGATGTGAGAGTTTTACTTGCATAATAAATAGGATGAAAATATTTGTCTACTCGTTGTCCTAAGACAGCTCCTACCGCATAATCACTCGCATCACACATGATCTCAAAAGGGAAGGACCAGTCTGGGGCTACTAAAATAGGAGAGTTGATAAGTTTGTCCTTAATAATATTGAATGCTACTAAGCATTCACTATCGAATATAAATGGGGCTTCTTTTTCTAATAAATGAGTTAACGGTTTTGTTATTTTAGAGAAATTTTGAATGAACCGTCTATAGAAACCTGCATGGCCTAAGAAACTTCGAATAGATTTTACATTTGTTGGAGGAGGAAGTTTTTCAATTATTTCTATTTTGGCCTTATCTACCTCGATTCCCTGGGAAGAAATTTTATGACCGAGAACTAAACCTTCGCGGACCATAAAATGGCATTTCTCCCAGTTCAACACTAAATTCGTGTCTTCACAGCGTTGAAGAACACGAGCGAGGTTATCTAAACACGTATGGAATGAGTCTCCAAATACGGAGAAGTCATCCATAAATACTTCCATAACGTCCTCTACTAACTTGCCAAAAATAGCTAGCATACATCTTTGAAATGTAGCTGGCGCATTACAAAGTCCAAATGGCATTCGCCTATAGGCGAAAGTACCAAAGGGGCAAGTGAACGTAGTTTTCTCTTGATCTTCAGGGGCTATAGGAATTTGTAAATACCCTGAATAACCATCGAGAAAACAATAATATGAGTGACCCGAGAGTCGCTCTAATATTTGATCTATAAACGGTAGTGGAAAGTGATCTTTACGGGTGGCATCATTTAATTTTCGATAATCGATGCACATCCTCCAACCCGTAACAGTACGTGTTGGAATTAGTTCATTATTAGCGTTTGGCACTACCGTTATACCGCCCTTCTTAGGGACGACTTGTACGGGACTAACCCATGTGCTATCTGAGATTGGATAGATAATTCCTGCGTCTAATAATTTCATTACTTCAGCTTTTACGACATCCTTCATATTAGGATTTAAACGTCGTTGGGGCTGGATAGATTTACGAGGGTTATCTTCCAAAAATATTTTATGCGTACAAAAAGATGGGTTGAGTCCTTGGATATCAGAAATTTGCCATGCTAATGCACGGCGATGTTGTTTTAACACTTCTATTAATTCAGACGTTTTCTTATCATTTAATTCGGCAGAAATGATAACAGGGAGTTTAGATTCGGCTTCAAGGAAAACGTATTTTAAATGTGCAGGAAGTGTTTTCAGCTCGAGGGTTGGTGGTTTTTCATATGAAGTTGGAGTTTTTAAAGTTGTAGAAGTTAAAGATATAAAAGGTTCTAAAGGGTCATCGGTAGGCATTTCATTTGAAATGGGTAAGTCTGCCAAGTCCGATTCTTCTACAGTTATTGAAAATAAATCAGAATAGGGAAAACCATTTTTCTCAAAAGAGGCTTCCGCAAGATAGCAGGAATCGTCATTTATTAAAGAGTTTTTCATAGAGGGATCTATATCAATAGTAACTTCGTCATCTCCTACTCGTAAGAGAAGTCTACCGTTACTTACATCTATTAACGCGCGAGAGGTTGCGAGAAAAGGACGACCGAGAATTATGGGAACATCGGCGTCTTCCTCTATGTCAAGAATAACAAAGTCTACCGGGAAGATAAACTTGTCTATTTTGACCAGAACATCCTCTACTATCCCTACTGGATATTTAATAGAACGATCTGCTAATTGGATGCTCATTTTAGTTGGGCTGGGGTTACCTAATCCTAGTTTTTGAAAGAGCGAGTAGGGCATTAAATTTATGCTAGCACCTAAATCTGCTAACGCATCTTTTATTAATAGATTACCGAAAAGACACGGGATAGAAAATCGTCCCGGATCGTTTAATTTTGGGGGTAATTTATGTAATAAAACGGCTTAACATTCGGCGTTAAGAAAAACTCTCGAAATATCTTCGAGTTTCTTTTTATTTGAAAATAACGCTTTTAAATATTTTGCGTATTTAGGCATTTGTACAATTGCCTCGCAGAAAGGTATATTGATTTGAATTTGTTTTAGCATTTTTAGAAAATTTTTATATTCTTCATCTTCTCGCTCATCTTTTAGTTTAGATGGATAAGGTAAAACAACATGTGTGGAAGAAATTCGCGGGGGTTGAGGAGGCAGAGTCGTAACGGGAAGTGGTGTAGGAAGGCTAACCTTAGCTTCTTTTTCTACACTAACGGGTGGTGGTAGCTCCCTGCCACTTCGTAGTTGGACGGCTTGTCAACTTGGGTTACTGGAATGGCCAGTGTCCCGCGGATTTGGTTCCGTATTTCCTGGCAAATTACCAGGTTGGCGTTCCGATAGCATTTTTGATATTTGTCCAATTTGTGTTTCTAAATTTTTAATTGATCCGGTCAGGTTCCGGATATTGGACTCATTAATACTGACATATTTCGTGAATATGTCTTCTATCGGGGTTGGCCTAAATTGGTTCTGTGGTGGTGGTGGTGTTTGTGGTTGTGGGGGTTGCGGTGCAAATCCAATTGGATTTGCAGTTGGAGGGCGTTGAGCATTATTGGGGTTGCTCCACGAAAAATTAGGATGGTTCCTATATCCTGGATTATAAGAATTATTATTTAAGTTCATATTAGGATTATAGGAAGGTCTATAAGAGTTCCCCATATAATCGATTTCTTCAATTATATTATTATTCGGATTCCAAGTAGTTGAGGCGGAGGAAGCAGATATTCCTGCCAATTGTTTAGTTAAGTTTTCTACTTGGAGTGCTAAAGTAGAAGAAGTGTCGAGCTCATATATCCCAGCTTGTTTAGGGTGTGACCTTGGCACATTCCACTGGTACGCGTTCATGGCCATTTCCTCAAAGAGGGTTTGAGCGGCCTCGGGGGTTTTGTTATTGAGCGTGCCCCCAGCGGCAGCATCAATGGCTTGCCTGGTTTGAATATTCAAACCATTATAAAATATTTGTACCTGGAGCCAAGTTGGCAGTGCGTGATGTGGACACCGACGTAAATATTCCTTAAAACGTTCCCAAGTCTCATAAAGAGACTCGGACTCGCCTTGCACAAAGGAAGAAATATCCGGACGCAGACGTGCGGTTTTTGCAGGTGGAAAATACTTTGTAAGGAATTTTTCGGTCATTTCAGCCCAAGTGGTAATAGATCCTCTGGGGAGAGAACCTAGCCACTGTTTGGCTTTCGTTCGTAAAGAAAAAGGAAATAAGCGAAGACGGATGGCATCATCAGTGACGCCATTTATCTTAAATGTGTCGCAGATTTCTAAGAAATTTGACAAGTGCGTATTTGGATCTTCATCGGGCAATCCATCGAATTGAACGGAATTTTGAATAATTTGGATTATACTCAATTTAATCTCGAAGTTATTATTAGCAATTGGTGGACGAACGATACTAGACCCGGTGTCATCTAAATTAGGTCGTGCATAATAAGACATGGTCCTTTGGGGGACCACCTCTGGCATTTGTTGTTGCTCTGCTGCCATTTCTTGAACGTGTGCGGTGCCTACGGACTCTTCCAAATTTAATACGAGCTCTTGATTCAGAGATCGGAGGCGCCTGCGAAAGGTGCGTTCGATTTCAGGATCAAGTCCAAGAGTTAAATCAGATGGAGTTCTGCGGGTCATACACTAAAAAAGACTTTTGTATAAAATAAAAAAAAAACTAAGTAAAAAAAAAACTAAGTAAAAAAACACAAATACAAACACACAAAAAGGCTTAAAAACGGAAAATAACTAAAAACAGGTTATTTTTATTTTATATAAAACAAGTTTTTTATAAAAGAAGTTTTATAATAAAAGCAGGTTTTTTATTATAAACTACTTTTTATTTTTATTTTTTCAAGTTTTATATAAAATACGTTAAATAGTAGGTTAGGTTTTTCTGTTAGAATTCGTTAGTGGTTAATAAACTTGTTAATAAAAAAAATTAGGTTTTATAAAAACAAAGTTTTAAATTCAGGGAATTTTATGTTTGTTTTATTTTTATAAAAACTAAGGTTTTTAACTAACAAGAAAAGATAAAATTAATAGCGTTCTTTTATTTTCAAATATTAACACAAATAAACTATTCCCCGGCAACGGCGCCAAAAAGCTTGATAAGTAAAGTTTGTTTTAAAGAAGATAGATTTGGTTTTATATAATCTTTTACGTATATAAGTCTATCTCTTTGTTTACTTACTTATATCCTGTGGATTAAGGCAAGAGTACCTATCGCATAGGAGTATAGTATTTTGTAGAAAATATCAAGGTCGTATTTTTCCTGGGATCGGTGTTAATTATTCTACTTTTTAGAACGGACTATTATTTTATCGAAAGAACGGAGTTGGGTTTATAATTAAAAAAAACTAAAGATAGAAAAATATATAGACGTGATTTTATTAAGATAGGGACTTAGAATTTAGTCCTCGATTTCAGAATTACTTTGAGCGGATATTAATTCGCCTATTAAAGAACAACTTTATTTCTTAATTATCTAACTTAACGAGAGGGTTCCTTTGGTAGCATCACTGACTCGAAAGTACGACCGGGAAGGCTTGCGTTTAAACGGGTTAACGTAAACGTAGTGTCTCGTCACCTGGTATATGATCAATACAGAAAACCCTAGTTAGAATAACTAGAAAGTAGAGTTGAAATAGTTGAAAATAGTATCCAGCCCAGAGCTCATCTTGACCAAGTGCTAAGAGTTCTTAGCCTCTTCTCAGGATGGGGGCGGTATAAAGTACAGAAAATAATATCTACCTATCTATCTCAATCCAGGATTTAAGCTTTCGCTTCACCTTTGTTGTTGAGATAGGGTAGTAAAATTTTGCAGCGCTTCCGCACTATCTGAATTCAGGACTTAGGCTTTCGCCTCGCCTTTCATTCGGAATAGTGTGAAAGAATAGGGTTTTGAAAATAGATTTGAAAGCAGTTTTACACTATCTTAATCCAGGACATAAGCAGAGCTTCGCCTTTCATTTGGGATAGTATAAAGAAAATAAAGTAAAAGAAAGCAGTAAAGTACTCAGAATTGAAATTGAAAGAGTCTATTTTATAAAGTCCGAAAATATTACAACTTTCTAAAAAGCTGAAAATAAAGCTGAAAAATTACAACTTACAGAACTTTAGAATACTTGAAAGCTACTACCAGTTCCTTGTCAGAGAGCTGGGGAGTCCTAACAGTTCTTAAGGAATCTGCTGGAGTTCAATTGAATTTACAAATCCCTGCCGGCCTATTTATAGAAAAAAATTTCAGGTGACACGCCCCCTGTCACGGGCGTGTCGGGTAGGGCGTGACAGGGTCACGGGCGTGATATACAGGCTGTCGGGACAGGTGGCAAGCCAGCTGGACATTTGGATAGACTTGAACTGGTCACGGGCGTGTCAAAATAGGTCACGGGCGTGGCATGCATGTACTTCAACAGGCGGCACGGGGCGTGGCGACAGCGCGGCAGCTTGCTGGACTTCTGGATAGAACTTGGTTAGGTCACAGGCGTGTCGCCTTTGGCACGGGCGTGTTCATCAGGCGTGACCAACGATTTCCTGAGTTTGAGCTGTCCAGCAAAATAGCAGAAAACGGAATTAAAAAGAGCTGTCACGCCCTAGGTCACGGGCGTGACCTAGGGGCGTGACCTAAAAAAAATTACAAAATTTCAGAAAAAACTTAAAATTTAATTTTAAAACAAAAAATACAATATAATAAAAATAGTTAGTTTTATATAATAAAAACTAAGGTTTTTATTTATAAATATGTATATTTAATATGAAATAAAATTGTATATTTTTATACTCATCACACACAAGGGATTCAAGGTCTTCTTCGCCATTGCTGCATGTGAAAAGCTTGAAGCTCTCCAGCACGAAAAGTTAAGTTAGCTGTGCAAGTCTCCATCTGTCATAGAAGATTCAGAATCTGTTCTGAAGAAAGAAGAACCTTCATCCTTTTGCAAGTTCAGTGAGATGTTTGAAGACTCAAGATCAAAATATCTTTAGCCTTCAATAGTCGGTTCAGAAGTTATCTTCTGAGTTCCTCCAGAAAATCCTTTCCCTGCTATGAGGAGTGTTGGAGAAGAAAGTTTTCTTCTCAAGTGGTTGACATAGAGAAATTTCTCAATGTCAAAGTTAATTAAACTATTTCCTTCTGTAGGATACTTCTGGATCTGAGACGTAGGACCTTTGTGTCTAGGGTAGGGCAAATTTGCCTGAGCTATCGGAGAGTGCTACTCTCTGAGGTAGGTGAGTTTTACTCACTGAGAAGTAGGGCAGTTTTGCATGAACTGTTGGAGATTGCATCTCTCTGAGTTGTAGGAGCAAGCTTGCTTTGAGGTAGGGCTATCTCCATAGCCTGAGTGGGAGGCCTTAAGTGCCTGATGTAGATGATACTTATATCACTGAGTGTAGGCCTTTGTGGCTGAGGTTTAAGTCTTAGAGGAGACTGAGAGATCCTGAGGGATCTGAGGTGTAAGCTCCTTAGAGCATTGGTTTGGAGAAGTTCCTTGACTAACAAGAAGTTATCAAGGTGGGAGGAGAGTGGATATAACAATAATTTTAAGGAACCAATATAAAACACTTGTGTGCTTTTTTGTGTTTGCTTTTATTCTCTTAATTACAAGTGCTAAAGAAAAGCTCTAGATAACTCTAAGCTGAAAGCTAAAAGAAACAAACAAGTGATTTAAAAAGACTATCAAAAGACCTAAGTAGACCTATTCACCGCCCTCTAGGTTGCTAGCTACCTTGAAAATAAGATCTTTCAAGTAGTATCAGAGTGATGTTCCTCAAAAAGGATTTAACAATCTAAGTGATCCTCTAAGGTAGCTACTGCTAAGTGGTCATAGGCTCAGGAGAGAGCGAGAGAGAGCTGAGTTCCATGAAGCTCCCCATCTATAGAAAGTGGCAGTTTGGAATATGGAAGGAGGGGTGAGGTTATTTATAGAACTTTATGATCCAAGAATTTTTGTAACTATTAGGGAGGGACCTGTCATTCCTATGAAGGTCTCTGTTCTAGATGCCAACATCCAGACACCAAAGACACTCTCTGAAAGGACCAAAGATGAGGTCATACTAGCTAGCCTAGACAAGAGAGCACAGAACATCATTGCGAGTAATATAGATAACTCAACCTTCTTGAACTTAGTTCACCGCCAGACCACCAAGGAGATGTGGGACACCCTTGTGGTCTGCATGGAGGGTACTGATGAGGTAAGAGATGATAGGAAGTCTCTGATCAACCAAGAGTATGAGGCTTTCTGGCAAATCCTGAAGAAGAACATAACTACTTGTTATGAAAGATTCTTCAGGATAATAAATGATTTGAAAACCTATGGAAGGTTCTTCAATAATTATGAAATTAATGACCAGTTTCTTACATCTCTCACTAGAGACTGGAATACTAAGATCTGTGCTATAAGAGAGATGACCAATCTTGCTGACACTTGAAAGTTGTAAGTTGTCTACCTAGATCACCTAGAGGGGGGTGAATAGGTGAGATGTGCATCTAATGCGGAATAAAAAATTTGACAACTAGCACAAATAAGTAATCAAGCAATCACACAGACAACAAGAGATTTATAGTGGTTCCCCGATCTTGGGTACGTCCACTTTACTCACCGATCTAGCAAATCACTAGACTCGACTACTCCACTATCTCGGATTGCAAACCAATCCTACACCTAAGAACCACGTCCCTACAAAACTCGATCCAAACGGATCTACACTCGGAAGATACAAACTTCCTATCACTCAGAGCACAACGCTCCTATACTCGAAGAAAAATCTCCTACAAGATTTACAAATAGATATGAAAATACAAGCATAAACTTTCTTAGATCTGCAAGAAATAAGTCTTTAGGTATTCTTCTTGAAGTTGCGGCCCTTTCAGAATTGTTGAAGAAGACTAGAAGATCTGACCTGAGAAATTCTTGAATTTACTCGATCAAGGAAGAAAGAACGTTTCCTGAATAGGTAGATCTTCTAGATCGAAAGGATGAGGATCAATCTTGACGAGAGCGGTGGCGGCGGCTTCAAGATGTCTAGCTTGAGAAGAAAGTCGGGCGAACTAGGAAATTAGGAAAGTACGGAATCCGCTCTATAATTTCTATTAATCCCTTTTAGGGTTATGTCTTCATGACAAGAACTTATATAGGATATCTCTTAACGGTTGGAAATATCATTAATGATGACACGTCAACCAATCCTATTGGGTTATTTGAAATTCCGGCCGTTCAGGACTTAGAAGAAATTCTCTAAAAAAATTACTTAGTTCTCGAGAAGTGATTATAGTACTCGAGAACTATGTACTGAGTTTTCGAGAGCTGTAGATACTTTTTGAAAACTAATCTCTTTTAGAAAGGGTTGGACTTGTCGATAACACCAGAGTATAGTTCTCGAGAACTAATTTACTTCTCGAGAAATAATAGAGGACTTCTCGAGAACTTGAGCTTAGAGAAATTTTATTATGAACTTCTCGAGAACCAAGGGAATACTTCTCGACAACTAAATTGACTTATCGAGAACTTATAGAAGACTTCTCGAGACCTTTACTTAGAATCAACTTCTGATAATCAAAGGAATCCTTCTCGAGAACTAAATTGACTTCTCGAGAACTTAGAGAATAGTTCTCGAGAGCTTTACTGACTTCTCGAGAACTTCACTTAGAGAAATGCTTGAACTGTCCTGACTTCTTGAGAAGTAGAGTCTGAGCTTCTCGAGAACTATACCATACTTCTCAAGAACTCTGAGATTACTTCTCGAGAAATGGACTTATAATGTTTTTCAAGAACTATAGAGAAGATTTCCTTCTGGCATTATCTCCATCCTTTGCTCCCAATGTTTGAACATAAAGTGTATCGCAATTGAGAGGCTACACATGAGTCAACACTTTGGATCACACAATAAGGGATTATACTGTATGGTCCTGTGTTCCTGACCCACTGTAAACTGACATTGGTCTACACTTAGGACTAAGAACCTTCAAACATTCACCTAGAACAAGGATATCAAATACAACTTAATTCATCATAGTTAAAGGGTGACTTCATGCAAATCTGGGTTATTGTGGATGCAATACCCAACAATCTCCGCCTATTTGTAGAAGTCAGAACCCTGTACACTAAGGTGAATTATTATAATAAATAAAGAACATGAAGGAAGAAAAGTAAGAATAAAAGCACAGACAGATTACTAGAAAGCACAATTAAGCAAAACTAGGAAATGTTATATATATCAATAATGTTATAAAATTAGTCAACATCCATTTCCTCAACATTTCTCAACACCACAACATCATGAATCATCCTTGCTATGATGTTGCCTGTCTTCCTTTTCCTGTTGTCTTCTCTGATAGCTGAAAGGTTTTGGATAATATCTGGGAGGCTTTGGAGGTTCTTTGGGATTATTCTTTCCATATTATTTGTCATAAATCCTCGTTTTGGTCATTGATTTTTAATATAACTCCCACTCAACTGAACTTTAGTGCAGATGTCTATTCTCATTATAGTCCATGACAAGTTTAAGAGTGTTAAGAATTAGAGCTTTGGAAGTTTGGCTCCAAACTTCAGCAAATTATTGAGCCTTTCTATTTTCTGCCTCTGGCTGGGGAACTGATCTTCTAGCAGAAGGACCTTCCCTATACTTCCTTTTCTTGGGAATGTGAACCTCTGGTAGATCTTGAGGAATCACATCATCCCACACATGGGAATAGGAAGGTGGAGGAGGTTCCTGATCTTCTGTCCTGGGAGAGAATGTAGGAAATTGTGGTTGAGGCACTTGGCTAGACTCACCTTCGGCAAGAGGATTTAAATCATGAGGAATCACATTGGGGTCTTCCTGAAAATCTTGAAAGATTTGATTATGCATCCATACTGCTGTATCATATGTATGGAATTTGACTGATTGAATTTGTTCTAAAACACTTTTATTGATCTCAGTTAATTTTTATGTCCAAAGAGTTTTGGCAGTAGTATTAAGCTTTTCAACTTGTTCTTTTACTATGCTCTCCCCCTTTCTGATTTCTACAGATAGGTTTGCTATCGCATCTTCCTTGAATGTACCAACTTCATTGCATACCTTCAGGAAATTTTCTTCAGCTTTTTTGTCCATCTGAATTTGACTGTTTGCTAGAGTGACTGATTATTCCATTACTTGACCAATACTAGTAATTATTTGATCTATTGCTTTGCCCCCAATTCTTAATAACTCTTTCAGCTGGTTAGTATTGACTTGGATCTCAGCAAAACCTCTGCTCATTTCTTTTTCCAGGCAGTTACCTATTTCTGAACAGTCTGATGTGATTCATCAAAATGTTTCCTCTATGCAGCTAGCATTTCTTCAACCCTTGACAGAATATCTGAGTTTACTATTACAGCAGCAGCAGGAGCAGGAGCCGGAGTGATTGAAACAGGATGAACTGTAGGGGCACCTGATAAAGCAGTAGTAGCATGGGTGGTAGATACAGTGGAAGCTTGCCATGGAGGAAGTTCTTCTATGACAACAGAGCTCTTTACTCTTATAGTTTTGAATGATATATCTTCCTCTTCATCAACAAACTTGTGAAGAGAGAAGTCAAAATTCTTAAGAGGGGCTTCCACCTCCTCCGGAGCTTGCACATCATCTTCAGATAGGAGGATGGTTTCTAGTGGAGTTGAATCTTTACTAGGAGAGGGAGAAGGAGTAGCTTGGGGTGAGGGAACTCTGGATTGATCTCGAGGGATATCTTTAGAAAGGGGAGGAGAAGGTTCTTCTGAAGTAAGCTCTTCTATCATCCTGTCTATGGCTTATTTGGTGTCTTTGAGAATTTCTTGTGCTTGAAGATCTGACTGGGTTGGAACTGGAGAGTTTTCCATGGGGCTTCTGACTGGAGAAGGTGCTGGAGAAGTAGGAATTCTGATAACTGGGGAAGAGTGTGCAGGCTCCCCCTTAGATGCTGCACCAGATGGTTCAGTAGTATGATGTATAGGAGGAGATGTGGTCCTCACCTCTAAGACAGAAGCTCTAACTTCCTTAGCTAACTGTCTTTGGTTCTTCAGTTTTAGTTCCCATCTCTGGATGGAGGTGGAGGAGATCTTTTCAGGTGATGAATTGGAGTACCTTTGGAGAGTTTGAAGGTGATTGGATCAATCTCACTCAGCAGTAAAGAGATTATCCTTACAAATTTGGGTTGTTGGATACTATCTCTGATCATCTCAAACACCATCATTCCAAACTGAAATTTCTCTCTACATACTATAACTGTCATTACTCCAAACAAGTCATTAGGAATAAAACTGACAGACCCTGTTATGCACCACAGTATTTTTCAAATAAAATCTAGAATAAGTTTCCCTACATCATTTATAAGATTTCTCCTTAGGGAGATGTATTCCTCAGTAATTCCACAGAGAGAATAGGTTCTGGCATAATCTTCTGAAGTTATGTCGTCTTGCTCATCAATAATAGGCATTTTCAGAAGCTTGGAAATCCTGTGCTTGTCAAGCTTGATTTTGATCCCTTTAAATTTTGTCTTCAAAATTTTTCCATTCCTCCTTACTTTAGCTTTCCTAAAAAATTCTTCAACATCTGGAAACTATCTTGACAGGCTCAGAGAGAACGAACATCAATCCGGCCGTTTCCAGGAGAATCAGCAAGTTCTGGAAATCGTCAGAAATGTCGGCCAGTCCTTCGACGACAAGTTCACTTCCGATTCCAATCTTAGAACTGTGAGCAATTGACGCCGACGGTGGACACGAACGGACCGGGGAACAGCAACGGAGACGGAGCTTTCGTTCGGCGGAAGATGAAGAGTTGCAAGAGGAATGTTTGAAATGGCCGTTGATTTAGGATTCTAAAATATTATAGATATATATATTTTCATAGTAACGTTAATTATATGCCTAATTAGTCTTAGGTTAGGGCAGAAATCAAGAGTTTTGCGAAATAATATAGTTAAGAAGTACCGGCAGAAGGACGGGCCAGCTATCGAGAGGTAGGTTATACTTTTTGAGTAGTGGCCAACAGTTTTCAAGAAGTAAGAAAGTCCTCGAGAACTAGATTTCAGAGTTCTCGTGAGATAGGCTGACTTCTCGAGAACTAGTTCACGAGAACTTACGATGGACTTTTCGAGAAGTTTAAGTATTTCTCAAGAACTTAAGATACTTTTAGAGAGCTAATTTCTGCCTCTCGAGAAGTGTACTTAGGTTTTTCGAGAAATGACAATTACTTTTCGAGAAGTGAAGTAGGTTCTCGAGAACTACCTTCCATTAGGTAAATTCTAACCTTTTAGGAGTATCCTCGATTCTTGAGCCTTTGAACTGATCACTTTGGTCTAATCCTCCTTATTCAGCAACCAAAGTTCCGTTTCGAAGAAATTGAACTTGGTCTCATCCAGCGGCTTTATAAAGATATCTGCAACCTGCCGATCTGTTGGCACATACTTAAGATTCACATCCCCTTGCTCCACATGCTCTCGGATGAAGTGGTATCTCAGCTCGATGTGCTTTGTCCGTCTGTGAGAGACTGGGTTGTTTGCGATTGCAATGGCGCTGGAGGAGTCACAGAACAATGGAATGTCCTTGACCTTCATATTGTAATCCTCTAGCTGGTTCTTTAGCCAAAGCAGCTGTGCACAATAACTACTGGCAAAAATGTATTCTTACTCGGCCGTTGAGATTGCGACACAGTTTTGCTTTTTGATGCTCAAAGAGATGAGCCTTCTTCCTAGGAATTGGCAAGTCCCAAAAGTGCTTTTCCTGTCGTCTTTTCTTCCTGCAAAATCTGTATCTGAAAATCCAATCATTCCACTATCATTACTTCTTGGGTACCATAAGCCAAGATTTGGTGTACCTTTAAGGTATCTCAAAATTCGCTTTGCAGCAATATAGTGAGATTCCTTAGAGTTCACCTGGAATCTAGCGCATACACATGTTGAGAACATTATGTCTGGTCTACTTGCGGTAAGGTAGAGCAGGGACCCAAGCATGCTTTTGTACTTGGTTTCATCAAAAGGTTTCCCTTTCTTATCCTTGTCCAGAGACATAGCTGAGGCCATTGGATTACTCATAGAGGTTGTAACACCCCAATTTGTCGTAGCAGCGGCGGGGATCTTTTTTTGCCAAGTTAGATTTTTGGTGCAGGTGACACGGCCCCCGACACGGGCGTGTCGGAGACCGTGTCGGGCGTGTCGAGCTCGAATCGTCGAATTGGCCGTGTAGTCGACCAGTGTTGGTCGACGTTGGTCGTGTGGAGGGACACGGCCTAGGACACGGGCGTGTCCCAGGCTGTGTCACTCAAGGAAATCGTCGAAGTGGTACATGGGCCGAGACACGGGCACAGACACGGGCGTGTCAGATGTGATACGGGCGTGTCCCATGCCGTGTCACCAAGGCGTGTACCACTCTGACTGCAAGGTGTCGATTTATTGCACATGGGGGGCGTGACACGGGTCCCGACACGGGCGTGTCGCAGGCGACACGGGCGTGTCGGCGGCTGTGTCACATGCCGTGTGCTGGTTTTCAATCTGGATAGAGACGGCGAATGAGCTACACGGCCAGGCACACGGCCGTGTGCCAACTCGTGTTCGGCCCAGATTTTATAAGTTGGGGCTTAATCGTGGCCGTTCATTTCCTTGGCTTGGGATCCGACGGTGGGGGGCTGCTCCTGGGAGGTTTTAGCCGGGAATAGGGTTTAGAAACCCTCATTTCTCTTGAGTGGTTCTCTTTCTAAAAGCTAGAGAGAGGAGAGAGCAAGGAGGAGGAAGAAGGGCTAGATCCGGCTGCCGGAAGAGCTTCGGAGCTCCGAATCGCGATCCGAGTCCAGATCCGCGGAGGCGACGCCGTTGCGGTGCTTTCCAACCGTGTATTTTTCGATGGCGCCGCGGAAGAATGCAAGGGTAACGATTTATCATCCTTGGGCATGTGAAGCCCTCTTTTCCTTTGCATAGGAAGCCCGCTCTCGCGAGTGAGCGAAGAGTTGGAGCGTTCCTTGGGGTAGATATGTGAAGTCCCCTTTGTGTAGGTATGCGAAAACGGACATAGGCATTGTGTGTGAAGCCTATCCGGACAAGTAGAGCCGGATCGGTGATGTTGCATTGCATACGAACCGGGGAAAACTCCGGGTGTTTGGGTGTTTTTCGGGTTTTCTACGTGGTAGATTGCATCAGGGAGCCTTGGAGATTAACTCCAAGGTGCACCCGGAAAACTGGGCAAAGGCGGGTTTTGCCAACACGGTGGCTAGGGAGCCAACGTGAACATAACCGGGTTATGTGATTGTTGTGGCGGAAACGGGACTCGGTGAGTCTTGACCTGCGCATATGGCTTAAACTGCCGTTGCGGTATGAGCACGGGTCAGGCGGAACCGTACCCGGTCTATGTCGTTCGGTAGGACCGTTGGCACGGATGAGGGTCTTCGGCGGTCTATGGCTTAAATTGCCGTGACCAAGGCCAGGAAGGCAAAATGCTCATATGGATGACCGTTCAAGAGGCGGTGGTGGATTGGGAACGTCTATGGCTTGAATTGACGTGACGTTGGCCGGTTCGCCGAGAATGTGCCCTGAGTGCACGAGGTGTGTGGCCGTGTGAGCCTATGCCTGTGTTGATGTGTGTTCACATTAATAGCATTTCCTATACTAATGAAGTGCAGGGAAAGAGCATCGCCGCCCCGGTTTTGGGGGCGGGATCGTTATAATTTGGTCAGCATTGCTGACCGTTGCTATTGTTTGCCACCGGGCGGTGGTTTGTGGCTTGCAGGTGCTGCGGAGCAGAGCGGGAAATAGCGGGCTAAAGCCCTTGTTGCTGTGCCGGCCCTCGAAGGCCTAATTGCTTATGTATCTTTCCCGTTTTCATGTATGGCCGGCCTGCGTGCCGAAGTTTGGAAAATACTATTTTGTTAAGTGAACAATGTAAGGCCTTAAGGCCAGTTCTCTTTTGTGTTTGATTACATTCCTGAGTTGGTAGTGGACATTCATGTTTTGTAGCAGGGTTCTTATTTTCTTTTGCAACTTAATAATTTGCTTCCGCTAGGTGTTGTGTAGGACGACATGATTGGTTGAATGGTTTCAACGCGTAACCAACCGGTCTGTCCGTAGTATATGGCGTCGGGCCCCGGCCGGACCTACTGCTATATGCTATCCGACGGATAGGGGTGTTACAAATTGATATCAGACTACTGGTTTCGGTCAAGTTTAAATGAATTCGTGGACGAATTCACTTTAAGGGGTGGTGAGCACATGTGTGCGTCATCGTTATAACATGAAAAGAACCCATGAATGTCCACTTAGGAATGAAAATATACATGTTTGAGGAACCTGCGTGTTCCTATAATTGCTGTTTGCAATAATTTTTGGGTCGCTTATCAGTGTTTTGCACGATTATAGGTGACCAGAAGTGGTGCTGGGCCGTCTGGACAGCCAGGTTCTGAGGCGAGCAGTGCGCCAAGCGATACGCCTGCAACACCTCCGTCTGCCGAGACCATTAGGTTGGTGGCAGAAGCGGTCATGGCAATGATCAATGCGCAGCCTGCAAGGCAGGTGCAGCAGCCCGCTCCTGCTATGGAGCAAGTACCGCTCCAGACGGCAGAGCAAAGGAGGGTTGAGCAAGTAGTGTTAGAGCCAGAGTTGCCTCGAAGAGCAACGGAAAGACAACTGAAGCACGTGAGGGCTTCAACCCACCTGTATTCACGGGCGCAGAAACCCCGACCCAAGCAGAGGATTGGCTCTCAAGGGTCAACAGGGTGATGACTTCGACGGAGACGGAAGAGTGGCAGAAGAACACTATAGCGACGTTCCTTTTGGATGGGGACGCAAGGTTATGGTGGGAAGGCCTAGAGCTACATCAGTTGCGGGGAAGGCCGTTGGCCGAAGTTTCGATGGAGGAGTTTGCGAGACTATTCATGGCTCGATACCTCCCCTCAGCGCAGAGAATTGCGCTAGAAAGCGAGTTTCAGAAGTTAGTGCAAGGGGATTGCACCGTTGATGAGTACCTCAACGAGTTTACTCGGTTGGGGAGATATGCCGGCGCTACCTTCGCAGACAAGGAGCGCAAGACGAGCCGCTTCAATGAAGGGTTAAGAGATGATCTAAGATTGCTACTGTCGGGGCCCAAGGCGCAGGGTTTCATGACCCTGGTCAGTTCGGCCCGGTCCTTGGAGAAGGACATGAAGAATGTCCAAGCAAAGAAGGAATCCGGTAGCAAGAAAGCGGAGTTCAAGGCACCGACTATGTCGAAGTCGGGCTACCGCAGGTTCTATAAGAAAGCTAAGACGTCGGGTCCAGCTGCTTCAGGTGCCTCGGGGACAACTACCAATCGAACCCGGGCGCTTGTTTCACGTGTGGAAAGCCGGGGCACTTTGCCCGTGATTGCTGGAGTGGACGCTCAAAGTCCGAAAGGAAACAAGGAGCTACCTACGAGGAGAAGGGCAAAGCGGTGGAGTCGACCGCGTCCCACTATGCTCCGACTCAGCCTAGAGTCTATAACTTGGGCCAGCAGGAGGCCATCAAGCAAGCGGATGTGGTGACAGGTATGAGTTAATTTATAGCAAGTTAGCTTTAATACCGTTATCTATTGCTTGTTAGCCTAATATTGTTTGTATAGGCTTTGTTGAGATTAGCGATAGTCCGGCACCGGCACTGTTCGATACGGGAGCTTCACACTCCTTCTTGTCCGAAAGCTTTATATCGCGCATCGGAGTCCCTTCTTCGATGGCGAAGGACAAGTTGGATTTGCTGCTACCGAATGGGTGCTCGATGCGTGCGGACAGGGTGTGCGCCGTAAAGGTTCACATTGGGAGCCAAGAGTTCGACTTGCTAGCGTCATTGCTGCCGCTAGTAGAGTTCGACGTGATCTTTGGAATAGATTGGCTGTCAGAGCAGAAAGCTTGGATTGACTGTGACCGGAAGGAGGTCAAGCTGGGTGTAGGGCGGGAGACTACATTCGAGGGGTTAAAGGGGTCGAGCAGGACACTGATGTCTGCTCTTCAGGTGGTGAAGGCAGTTCGTGCTGGTGCAGAGCTGTTCTTTGCATTAGTGGGGGCTGTGGAGCCAAAGTCCCCGTTGGATAGCATCCCCGTGGTTTGCGAATACCTCGATGTGTTCCCGGATAGCCTTCCCGGAGCCCCACCGCAGCGGGAGATTGATTTCACCATCGAGCTCGTACCGGGGGCCAAACCGGTGTCACGTGCTCCGTATAGGTTGGCGCCTAAGGAGATGGCAGAGTTGAAAGTTCAGCTAGAGGAGCTGATGGAGCAAGGATATGTGCGTCCAAGCTCGTCGCCTTGGAGCGCACCGGTCCTCTTCGTTAAGAAGAAGGACGGGAGTATGCGGCTGTGTATCGACTACAGAGAGTTGAACAAGCTGACGGAGAAGAATAAGTACCCGATCCCGAGGATTGATGATCTCTTTGATCAGTTAGTCGGGTCGTCGGTATACTCCAAGTTGGACTTGAAGTCGGGGTACTATCAGCTGAGGATCAGGGAGTGTGATATCCCGAAGACGGCGTTCAGTATGAGGTATGGGCATTTCGAGTTCACGGTCATGCCGTTTGGACTGACGAATGCGCCATCGGTGTTTATGGATCTGATGAACAGGACATTCAGAGATTTCCTGGATCGCTTTGTGATCGTCTTTATTGACGATATTTTGATATACTCGCAGTGCGAAGAAGACCACTTCAAGCATTTGCATTTGGTGTTGGAGACTTTGAGGAGGAATGAGCTTTACGCAAAGTTCTCCAAGTGCGAGTTCTGGCTACCCTCGGTAGCGTTCCTTGGTCATATAGTGAGTGGGGAAGGTATAGCGATGGATCCGGCGAAGATTGTTGCGATACGGGAGTGGCCTGCGTTATCTTCTGTCACGGAAGTCCGTAGTTTTCTCGGGCTTGCCGGATATTACAGGCGCTTCGTAGAGAACTTCTCACGGGTAGCGTTACCTCTCACGAAGTTGACAAGGAGGGATCAGAAATTCTTGTGGACGCAAGAGTGCGTGCAAGCTTTTGAGGAGCTGAAGAGGCGGTTGACCACGGCGCCAGTGCTTAGTTCGCCGAGTGGGACCGAGGGCTTTGAGGTGTATAGCGACGCTTCGGGTAGTGGCTTGGGCTGCGTGTTGTTGCAGCATGGAAGTGTGATCGCGTATGGATCGCGTCAGCTGAAAGTGCATGAAAGAAATTATCCGGTGCACGACTTGGAGTTGGCGGCCGTGATTTTTGCACTCAAGTTGTGGAGGCACTACCTATACGGCGTAAGAGTCGATATATACACCGATCACAAGAGCCTAAAATACTTGTTGGATCAAAAGGACCTTAATATGAGGCAGAGGAGGTGGATGGAGTTCCTGGGGGACTACACCTTCAAGATACATTATGTACCCGGGAAGGGCAACGCAGTTGTGGATGCGCTGAGCCGCAGGGCTCCCGCCCAAGCCAACTGGTTGTCGGTGCATGATGAGCGGCTAGTACGGGAGTTGGAGGAGCTTGAGATCTGTTGCGTTGACAAGCAGACGAGCGCCAAAGCAATGTTAAACTAGACAGAGGTGCAGTATGACCTGGCTGACCGGGTTCGGCAGGCATTGGAGTTAGATGACTCCATGAAGGAGCTTTTGGAGGCCGCTCTGGATGGGTCAAATTCCCAGTTCTCGGTGGATGATGGTTTGTTAAGGAAGGATCATCGGTTGTGCGTCCCGAGTGGGGGTAACCTCCGGGCGGAGTTGATGTACGAGGCTCATCATACCAAGTACTCAATCCACCCAGGGAGCACGAAGATGTATCGTGATCTCAAGAAGCTGTTTTGGTGGCCGGGGCTTAAGAAAGATGTGGCGTTGTACGTGGCTAAATGCCAAACGTGCGCCTTGGTGAAGGCAGAGTGCCAAAAGCCAGGAGGATTTCTGAAGTCCTTGCCTATACCGGAGTGGAAATTCGATGATATATCTATGGACTTTGTGCACGGGTTGCCAAGGTCGCAGAAGGGGAACGACGCCATCTGGGTGATCGTAGATCGACTAACCAAGGTGTCGCATTTCATTCCGCATAGGAAGGATGATCCAGTGGAGAAATTGGCAAAGTTGTATGTCGACAATATTGTTAGGCTGCATGGTGTGCCCCGTAGCATTGTGAGTGATCGCGATGGGCGGTTCACGTCAAATGATTGGAGTTTGGTGCAGCAGATGCTGGGAACAAAGTTAAAGTTCAGCACAGCTTTCCATCCGCAGACGGATGGGCAGACCGAGAGGGTCAATAGAACGATGGAGGACATGCTCCGCATGTGTGTTCTAGACTTCGGGAAGCATTGGGAAGACCACCTTTATTTGGTGGAGTTCGCGTACAACAACAGCTACCAAGCGAGTATACAAATGGCGCCCTTCGAGGCCCTGTATGGTAGGAAGTGTCGCACGCCGTTATCGTGGCTTGAAGCGGGTGAGGCAAGGTTGTACAAGGAACAGGAGGTGGAGAGTGCTACCTCGTTAGTATGGATCATTTGGGAGCGCTTGTTGATCGCTCAGGACCGGCAGGCGAAGTATTACAATGCCAAGCACCGGAACGTGGAGTTCGCGGTAGGCGATTGGGTATACCTGAAAGTGAAGCCGTTCAAGGGGGTTTCGCGGGTGAGACGCTTGAAGAAGCTGAGCCCAAGATACCTTGGACCTTTTGAGGTTCTGGAGCGAGTCGGCGAAGCTGCATACCGTTTGAATCTATCAATGGAGTTGAGTGGATTACATGATGTTTTCCACATTTCTGTGTTGCGGAAGGCGGTGCAAGAGCCTTCGCAGGTGATCGCGGTTGACCAAGTGCAGGTGGACGAAGGGTTGACGACAAGGGTCAAGCCCGTTCGTATTGAAGATGTTGAGGTCAAGAGGCTTCGTAACAAGGAGATCCGGATGGTTAAGGTCCGGTGGGATAACTGCGGGCGTGAGGAGCTCTCTTGGGAACGGGAGCAGACTATGCTCGAGTAGTACCCGGAATTATTCTGCTCAGGTACTGTCTTACGTTAAGTCCTGTTTTCCTTTATTAATTTCGTGGACGAAATTCTTTAAGGGGGGTAGAATTATAACACCCCAATTTGTCGTAGCAGTGGCGGGGATCGTTTTTGGCCAAGTTAGATTTTTGGTGCAGGTGACACGGCCCCCGACACGGGCGTGTCGGAGACCGTGTCGGGCGTGTCGAGCTCGAATCGTCGAATTGGCCGTGTAGTCGACCAGTGTTGGTCGACGTTGGTCGTGTGGAGGGACACGACCGAGGACACGGGCGTGTCCCAGGCCGTGTCACTCAAGGAAATCGTCGAAGTGGTACACGGGCCGAGACACGGGCACAGACACGGGCGTGTCAGATGTGACACGGGCGTGTCCCATGCCGTGTCACCAAGCCGTGTACCACTCTGACTGCAAGGTGTCGATTTATTGCACACGGGGGGCGTGACACGGGTCCCGACACGGGCGTGTCGCAGGCGACACGGGCGTGTCGGCGGCCGTGTCACATGCCGTGTGCTGGTTTTCAATCTGGATCGAGATGGCGAATGAGCTACACGGCCAGGCACACGGTCGTGTGCCAACCCGTGTTCGGCCCAGATTTTATAAGTTGGGGCTTAATCGTGGCCGTTCATTTCCTTGGCTTGGGATCCGACGGTGGGGGGCTGCTCCTGGGAGGTTTTAGCCGGGAATAGGGTTTAGAAACCCTCATTTCTCTTGAGTGGTTCTCTTTCTAAAAGCTAGAGAGAGGAGAGAGCAAGGAGGAGGAAGAAGGGCTAGATCCGGCCGCCGGAAGAGCTTCGGAGCTCCGAATCGCGATCCGAGTCCAGATCCGCGGAGGCGACGCCGTTGCGGTGCTTTCCAACCGTGTAGTTTTCGATGGCGCCGCGGAAGAATGCAAGGGTAACGATTTCTCATCCTTGGGCATGTGAAGCCCTCTTTTCCTTTGCATAGGAAGCCCGCTCTCGCGAGTGAGCGAAGAGTTGGAGCGTTCCTTGGGGTAGATATGTGAAGTCCCCCTTGTGTAGAGTCCGTATGCGAAAACGGACATAGGCATTGTGTGTGAAGCCTATCCGGACAAGTAGAGCCGGATCGGTGATGTTGCATTGCATACGAACCGGGGAAAACTCCGGGTGTTTGGGTGTTTTTCGGGTTTTCTACGTGGTAGATTGCATCAGGGAGCCTTGGAGATTAACTCCAAGGTGCACCCGGAAAACTGGGCAAAGGCGGGTTTTGCCAACACGGTGGCCGGGGAGCCAACGTGAACATAACCGGGTTATGTGATTGTTGTGGCGGAAACGGGACTCGGTGAGTCTTGACCTGCGCATATGGCTTAAACTGCCGTTGCGGTATGAGCACGGGTCAGGCGGAACCGTACCCGGTCTATGTCGTTCGGTAGGACCGTTGGCATGGATGAGGGTCTTCGGCGGTCTATGGCTTAAATTGCCGTGACCAAGGCCAGGGAGGCAAAATGCTCATATGGACGACCGTTCAAAAGGCGGTGGTGGATTGGGAACGTCTATGGCTTGAATTGACGTGACGTTGGCCGGTTCGCCGAGAATGTGCCCTGAGTGCACGGGGTGTGTGGCCGTGCGAGCCTACGCCTGTGTTGATGTGTGTTCACATTAATAGCATTGCCTATACTAATGAAGTGCAGGGAAAGAGCATCGCTGCCCCGGTTTTGGGGGCGGGATCGTTATAATTTGGTCAGCATTGCTGACCGTTGCTATTGTTTGCCACCAGGCGGTGGTTTGTGGCTTGCAGGTGCTGCGTAGCAGAGCGGGAAATAGCGGGCTAAAGCCCTTGTTGCTGTGCCGGCCCTCGAAGGCCTAATTGCTTATGTATCTTTCCCGTTTTCATGTATGGCCGGCCTGCGTGCCGAAGTTTGGAAAATACTATTTTGTTAAGTGAACAATGTAAGGCCTTAAGGCCAGTTCTCTTTTGTGTTTGATTACATTCCTGAGTTGGTAGTGGACATTCATGCTTTGTAGCAGGGTTCTTATTTTCTTTTGCAACTTAAAAATTTGCTTCCGCTAGGTGTTGTGTAGGACGACATGATTGGTTGAATGGTTTCAACGCGTAACCAACCGGTCTGTCCGTAGTATATGGCGTCGGGCCCCGGCCGGACCTACTGCTATATGCTATCCGACGGATAGGGGTGTTACAGAGGTTACATTCTCCATTCCGAATTTCTTCAGTAGCTCTTTGGTGAACTTGGTATGTGAGATGAAGATTCCATCCTCAGATTGTTTCACTTGAAGCTCTAAGAAATACTTCAGCTCTCCCATACTGCTCATTTCAAACTTCCCTTGCATAAGTTTAGAAAACTTCTTGCAGAGGGTGTTATCAATAGAGCCAAAAATAATATCATCGATATAGATTTGCACTAGCAAAATCTTGCTATTTATTTCCCTAAGAAATAATGTCTTGTCTATCTTTCCTCTTGTGAACTTATTCTCAAGAAGAAAGTTAGACATCGTCTCATACCAAGCTCGAGGAGCTTGTTTAAGACCATATAAAGCTTTTTGCAGTAAATAAACATAATTAGGAAAAGTTGAATCAACAAAACCTGGCGGTTGCTCTACATGCACTTCTTCCTTTATGTCACCATTCAGGAAGGCGGATTTTACATCCATCTGGTAGATGGTAAAGCCCTTAAGTGCAGCATAAGCAAGGAATAACCTGATCACTTCCAGTCTTGCCACTGGAGCATACGTTTTATCGAAGTCGATTCCTTCTTCTTGACGATAGCCCTTGGCAACGAGTCTGGCTTTGTTCTTTATAATTGTTCCTTCTTCGTCCATCTTGTTCCTGTAGACCCATTTTGTCCCGATGACGTTCTTACTCTTGGGTCTAGGAACAAGTGTCCAAACTTTGCAACATTTGAATTGATTTAACTCTTCTTCCATGGCAAGAATCCAGGATGCATCCGAGTTTGCTTCCTCGAACTTCTTAGGTTCAACCTGTGATAGAAAACATAAGAATAAATTCTCGTTTGTTGTACCTCGACGAGTTCTGACACCATCCCGGGGATCTCCTATGATCTGGTCCAAGGGATGATCCTTCAGGTGTCTGAGCTCTAGAGTCCTTGCATTTGGGATCTCCTCAGCCACTGGAGTTGCATCTTCAGTTGGGATGAATTCTTCATCTTGATAATCTACCTCTCCAATCGGGGTTATAGAGGCAATCTTGGTGAACTTTTCATCTTTGTCTTCAGTAGGTTCATCCAAGTTGAGTTCCTTTATCTTTGTACCAGCATCTTCAATGAGAACACTAGAAGAGTTGCTTTGTAGCAAACTCGTCTCATCAAATACAATGTGTATTGATTCTTCTACCACAAGAGTTTTTCTATTAAATACTCTATAGGCCTTACTATGGCTACTATAACCTACAAAAATACCTTCAAAGCTTATCTCGCTAAACTTCATAGTGTGATACTTGCCGTTGTTAAGTACGAAGCACTTACAACCAAAGATTCTAAAATGTGAAATTGTCGGTTTCCGGCCTTTTAGAAGTTCGTAAGGAGTCTTATCATGGTTCTTGTTGATGAGTGCTCGATTTTGCACGTGGCAAGCGGTGTTGATGGCTTCAGCCCAGAAGTACTCTAGAAGTGAGGCATCACTCAACATAGTCCGACAAGCCTCTATGAGTGTTATGTTCCTTCTTTCAGCTACTCCATTTTACTGTGGAGTGCGAGGAGAGGTAAACTCATGAAAGATACCATGACTTTCACAGTATTCTGTCATGGCCCCAGACATGAATTTTGTTCCATTGTCACTTCTGATTTTTACTACGGAGCAGTTATATTCATTTTGGACTTGCCTAACAAAATTAGTGAAAATATTGAAGGTATCTGACTTGTGTTTCAGAAAGAACACCCACGCAAAGAGCGAGTAATCATCCACAATAACGAACATATATTCCTTGCCTCCCAAACTTCTAACTTGTAGTGGACCGAACAAGTCCATATGAAGAAGTTGTAAGCTTCTATCAGAATCCTTGCCTATAATGCTTTTAAATGAACCCCTTGTTTGCTTGCCTTTTATACAGGCATGACAAGGGCTGTCCTTAATGCACTTGACATTAGGGGCATCACGTACTAAGTTTTGAGAGAATAGTTTATTTATAGTTTTGAAATTAATATGTGCTAGTCTCTTGTGCCATTGGTCAGCAAGAGATGCACTACTTTTTGCTAAAAGACATACTGGTGTAGAGGAGTCAATACAGATGAAGTTTAAACAGAAAATATTCCTGCTTCGAGTGCCTGATAAAATCATTTCCATGCTGTCAACCGATTTTATCAAACACTTATCAGCATGGAATTCAACCATGTATTCTTTGTCGCATAGTTGGCTTATGCTGATGAGATTGTGTTCCAATCCTTCAACATAGGTTATATCCGAAAAGGATATGTTACCGTTAGTAATCATACCATAGCCTTTGGTAATTCCTCGATCTGAGCCTCAAAAGATGACCTTTGGTCCGTTCAACACCGGTGAAAAGTTTTGGAGTAGGATCCTTGTCCCGGTCATATGCCGAGAACATCCACTGTCCAAATACCAGATTGGTGTTTTAATGGCCTTTGGGAGTACCTGCAATTATAATCACTTAGCCTTAGGAACCCAAACACGTTTGGGTCCTTTGTCTCGAGTTAGAGTACTCCCCCTATGAGTATTAGCCTCATGAGTGGTCATTCTTACATAGCTAACTTAAGGAGTTGCAGCATTTTTAGGATTGAACCAACAATCTATGGCAAACTGTAAAACTCTACCACAACACAAATAGTCGAATTTGTTGTATCTTTACCTTATAATCACTTGCTTGATCTTCTTGAGAAGAGGTCCAGCAGGGGTCGCATCCTTGGAGACAGAAGCTTCATGATGGTGGCAACTACATGAAGTCTTCTCCTTCATAGGCTTTTCCACAACAGATTTTACCCTTGGTGCCTTCTTGATGTTATGACCATGAGCATAAGGTCCATAGCTCTGAATTCGAATCTCTTCATAATGTGCCTTGAAGACACTCTCCCCAAAGTCACGAGGGCAAGTCCAACCTTGGTACCTTGACTTAGGCCTCTCTGGGATTGGCCT
The DNA here is from genome assembly GCA_039513925.1 of Platanthera zijinensis. Taxonomy (NCBI): domain Eukaryota; kingdom Viridiplantae; phylum Streptophyta; class Magnoliopsida; order Asparagales; family Orchidaceae; genus Platanthera; species Platanthera zijinensis. The sequence continues at coordinate 167,851,950 of CM077081.1, read as the reverse complement.
AGGGAAGTGTCCATAGGTGGACTCAAAGTCAAATTCATTCGCAGGAAAGATAACTTTCTTGAACGAGACTGGCTCCAAAGGAGCTTTCCCTGTTTCCTCGACAGAGGCCTTCTTGGCATCCTTATTCTTTATCTTGGCCTTCCTTCTCCTAGAGGATTTACTAGGAGCACCTTTGTGTCCTAGACCAGCACCCTTGCCCTTAGCTGAGAATTCAGCAATCAGAGGAAGTACAGTCTTAGTCTTAGAGAAACCTTCTACAAGTTTTTTTTCAGCCAAGAGTTATTCTTCCAACTCCTTGATGATTTTCTCCTTACGGTCAAGGTGCTTAAGAGCCTTGTTATATTCTTAAATAGATTTATTGAAGTCTTCCTTGAGAGAGTCAGTATTTGAGACTTCTTCTCATAAGGCGCTCTCTGTGGCCTTTAGGGACATTATCTCTTTAGCTTGAGTTTTCACGACTTGGCGACATTTGTCGTAAGACTCGATTTTCTCCTTATATTGTCCCATGAGTTCCGATTCATCCTCAGAGGGATAGCCCTCTTGCTCACTATCATTATCATATTCTGAAAGAGGGGTGTGAGATTTTACCTCCCCAGTGAACTAGGGGACTTGTTCATCATTAGTTGGAGCCATTAGCCCAAAGTAGGCTTCTTCCTCTTCTGCACTCGACTCAGATGAGTCGGAGTCACTGAGGGTTTTGCGCTTCTTGTCTAATAGGCTCTTTTCGTTCCTCTTTTTACTATAGGACTTCTTCTCTTCTCGTTTGCCATCTTTTTTCTTCTTATGGGGGCAATCCGCAATGACGTGACCTGGCTTATTACAGCAATAACAAACAATGTCAGTCGAATAATGTTTATTCATTTTAGAACCATACCTGTCGTGGCTGCTTGAGCCTTTTCTGTGGTTATCACCATCATTGCGTGATCTTCTATAGGAGGCATCCTTGCCTCTCCATTGCTTCTTCTTGTTCAAGAATTTCTTGAACTGCCTTGAGAGTAGAGAGAACTCTCCATCAGAAAGCTCTGAGCCAGAGGAGCTTGGATAGAATGATTCTTCTTCATCATCTTCAGGAGGTTGGGCCGGAGAGCTACCCTTTGTCTTGCTTGAGCTATCTGCCTTCAGAGCGACAGACTTCTCCTTTGATGTAGACCTGCTCATCTCTTCTTTAGCTTTTGTTGAGTTGATTTGGAGCTCGTAAGACATAAGCTTTCCGAATAGATTCTGTGGGTCCGTCTCGGCTAACCTTCCGAACTCCCGAATGGTGCATACCTTATTATCCCATTCCTGGTCAGGGATCTTAGGGATTTGTCATTCAGTTCCCCATTTGTGAAGACTCGGCCATAAACTCTTAGGCAATTCACTATCTTGAAGAAGTTCTCAAAGGTATCAGTTATGGCTTCCTTGTGACCTTGCGTGAAGGCTTCATACTTCTGATTTAGAAGGGATCTCCGATCATCCCTATCTTCTTAAGTGCCTTCCATTAGAGTCACAAAAGATTGCCACATCTCCTTGGCAGACTGGCAAAGAATCAGATTTTGTAGCATCGAGTCATCGACTGCACTTGCTATAATATTTTTAGCTTTCTTGTCCAGGGAGACACGTGCAATCTTGTCCTTATCAAAGTCCATCAACTTCTTTGGGACTTGTCTTGTTGGATCTATTGTAGATGCAATAATAGGAACATACGGACCTTCTTCAACAATCATGAAGATCCGAGGGTCCACTACTTCCATGAAGAGTTTAACTCTTTCCTTCCACATAGGAAAATTGTTCTTGGTGCATATAGGGAGCTTAGCAAAATCCTTGGTCTTACTCATGCTTGATACTTCTCTAAAGACAACTTGGGAAGGATTAGATCAAGGTGTTAACCTTTTAACGATCAACCTCCCTCTGATACCAATTGAAAGTTGAAAGTTGTCTACCTAGATCACCTAGAGGGGGGTGAATAGGTGAGATATGCATCTAATGCAGAATAAAAAATTTGACAACTAGCACAAATAAGTAATCAAGCAATCACACAAACGACAAGAGATTTATAGTGGTTCCCCGATCTTGGGTACGTCCACTTTCCTCACCGATCTTGCAAATCACTAGACTCGGCTACTCTACTATCTCGGATTGCAAACCAATCCTACACCTCGGAACCACGTCCCTACAAAACTCGATCCAAACGGATCTACACTCCGAAGATAAAAACTTCCTACCACTCGGAGCACAACGCTTCTACACTCAGAGAAAAATCTACTACAAGATTTACAAATAGATATGAAAATACAAGCATAAACTTTCTCAGATCTGTAATAAATAAGTCTTTAGGTCTTCTTCTTGAAGTTGCGGCCCTTTCAGAATTGTTGAAGAAGACTAGTAGATCTGACCTTAAAAATTCTTGAATCTACTCGATCAAGGAAGAAAGAACATTTCCTGAATCAGTAGATCTTCTAGATCGAAAGGATGAGGATCAATCTTGACGAGAGCGGTGGCGGCGGCTTCAAGACGTCGAGCTTGAGAAGAAATTCGGCCGAACCAGTAAATTAGGAAAGTACGGAATCCGCTCTATAATTTCTCTTAATCCTTCTAAGGGTTATGTCTTCGTGACAAGACCTTATATAGGATATCTCTTAACGGTTGGAAATATAATTAATGATGACACGTGGACCAATTCTTTTGGGTTATTTGAAATTCTGACCGTTCTGGACTTAAAAGAAATTCTCTAAAAAAATGGCTTAGTTCTCGAGAAGTGATTATAGTTCTCGAGAACTATGTACTGAGTTTTCGAGAGCTGTAGAGACTTTTCGAAAACTAATCTCTTTTAGAAAGGGTTGGACTTCTCGAGAACACCAGAGTATAGTTCTCGAGAACTAATTTACTTCTCGAGAAATAATATAGGACTTCTCGAGAACTTGAGCTTAAAGAAATTTTCTTCTGAACTTCTCGAGAACCAAGGGAATACTTCTCGAGAACTAAATTGAGTTCTCGAGAACTTATAGAAGACTTCTCGAGAACTTTACTTAGAATCAACTTCTTATAAAATTTCTGAACTTGAGAATCAAAGGAATCCTTCTCGAGAACTTAATTGACTTCTCGAGAACATAGAGAATAGTTCTCGAGAGCTTTACTGACTTCTCGAGAACTTCACTTAGAGAAATTCTTGAACTGTTCTGACTTCTCGAGAAGTAGAGTTTGAGCTTCTCGAGAACTATACCATACTTCTCGATAACTCTGAGATTACTTCTCGAGAACTGGACTAAGAAAGTTTTTCAAGAACTATAAAGAAGATTTCCTTCTGGCCTTATCTCCATCCTTTTCTCCCAATGTTTGAACATAAAGTGTATCCCAATTGAGAGGATACACATGAGTCAACACTTTGGATCACACAGTGAGGGATTTCACTGTATGGTCCTATTCTCCTGACCCACTGTAAACTGACATTGGTCTACACTTAGCACTGAGAACCTGCAAATATTCAACTAGAACAAGGATATTAAATAAAACTTAAATCATCTTAGTTCAAGGGTGACTTTATTAAAATCTTGGTTATTGTGGATGCAATACCCAACAACACTCCTTCAAAAATATTGTTTAAAACGATGATCTCCTATGAGATGCAGCTGGCTGCCTGGGAGGAGGAGGATGCCTCCAACAAATCACTGGCCAAAGAATAGTCCTTGTCCTTCAAAGCTTAAAGCATAAGGAAAGGTAAGGAAAGGATTCGTTCTCCAGTAAGGAGACTGGCTGAGTTAGACAACTCTGACTAAGAGACATCAGACAACAGCATATCTGATGAAGATTTTACAGCATTTTCCAGACAACTCTAGAGGTTAATGAAGAAGAAGCATTGGAAGAAAAGGCCTTCCAATTCCTCTTATCACAGAAAGAACCAGTCCAAGACTCACAGGTATGTTTCTAAACATAATAAATATAACTCCTCTAAAGTAATTTTGTGTGATCACTTTTCGTGCTAGAGAAAAGAAGGATGAACTAGCAATCTAACTAGGCAAGTATACCTATCGAACTGTAGCTAGGGGACACAAGGGTCGTATTGAAATCTGGGAACCGTAGAGTAATCTAACTCAAACAAAGACTATTATCTTATCAAAGAAACTTTGTGGGTTGCTAACTAAATTAAAAGAACAAAAACTTGCATAAAGAAAAGCACTTGCACTTAACAGAGAGAGCGCAACTACATAATAAAACTGTGGGGGGGGGGGGGCTAAATGATGATAAGAAAAGCACTCGATCGAGAATCACCTCAATCTAAGTTGATCAAGACATGCGATAATAAACTCTAACTAAATAAGGCAAAGGACCTTGACCGTAGAGGTTCCTAAAGCATGAACACGCTTCTCTTGAAGTTGTGCCCACCTGAGTTTAGGAAGGTCCGACCGAACTCTCGTCCAAATCGGAGGCCTAAAGCTCGCTTTACACTGTGAACCCCGTTATTGGATTTCACTCCAATCCGGGAGATTTGGACGTATGCTGATGATGCATAATTTGACCTAATTTATTAATACAAAAATCTAAATAATCTAATATAAATATATAGATATTGTTAATTTTTTTAGTTAAACCGTATCTTTTTATAATTCTATTCTAACCACGCTTATTTTATTATTTTGTAGGATCTTGAGACAAGTTGCATTATTAATTCTACAGAACACGCCTTCAGATATGGCATGCCAACTTAAATGTCGAGTGCAGTCATGCTACTGTGTTACTAAACTATATTCAAGAAGGGAATTAAGCCATAATGGTCTTATGAGATATTTTCTCCTATGTATGAACGAGGCTAGCCAACTTTGACTATATATTCAACATGTGTTCTTAAAAGAAGCTTCTTGGAAAGAGAGAAAGCTACCTAACTTTTATTATGCTTTTCATGACAAGGGTAAAAAGTAGTAGCCGTCTTTGAATTTTAAATCAACATGTGCTTTTTTACCAAGGGAAGCTTTATCCTCATGCCAAATTCCAACTCTACCCCCTTGGTTTTGGCCCTATAAACAGGCATGAAGGAAGCTTTATTTTTAGAGTATTTTAGCTTATTTTTTCATGTTTTAATGTTATTGCAATCCCTTTTATCTCACTTAATCTTCAAATGTGAGATTATTTTCAAATCCTTTCCCATGTGACCTCCCCAACTTTTGAAAAATGGATAATCCTGAATCTTGTTCATCATTTCCTTCATCATTTCTAGTAGGACGGTTCAACTTTGTCTCAATTTTACTCATGTATCTTGAACAAAATGTCAAACACACATGTACTATGTAACCATTTGTCATTGAACCTTCTGGGCGTGCTTTATTTCTTACAAAAGATTTAAGTGTCCGTAAATATCTATATTACAAAATTCAAGGATTATATAAGAATGTGTAAAAGCAACAAAATAAATCTAAAAGAAAAAATAATGTGTACCTCTCAATTGGGTACATCCATTGATAATGAATCGGACCGACAATTTTGGCTTCTCGTGCAAGATGAATTGGCAATTGCATCATGATTGTGAAAAAAGAAGGAAGAAATATCTTCTCTAGTTTGCAAAGTATAATATGAATATTACTTTCAAGTCTATCCAACACTTCCATAGTTAATATCTTAGAGCCCAACTCCTTGAAAAATAGACTCAATTCAACTAGCGGATCATAAACCTCTTTTTGAACAATACCACGAAAAGCTGAAGCAAGTTGATCTTGCATAAAAACATGACAATCATGAGCCTTCATTCTTGAAACCTTACCTTCCTTAGAATTTACACATCTTCTTATGTTAGACGAATAACCATCTGGAACTTTTATATTCTCCAAAAAATGACATACTGCTCTTCGCTCAGCTAGCGTTAAAGTATAACAGGCTTGTGGCATTATATAATAACCATCTTTCTCTATCGGATGCAATTCTTTTTTCAAAACAATTTCTTTTAGGTCTAATCTAGCTGACAAATCATCTTTTGTTTTCCCGTCAATATTCAATATAGTTCCCAATATATTTTCAGTAATATTTTTTAAAATATGCATATAATCTAAACAATGTCGTATATCAAGTGTTCTCCAATATGGTAACTGAAAAAAAATACTTAACTTCTTCCAATTATAAGATAGAGATACTTCATCCTGCTTTCTTTTTTTTCTGATGCTTTCCAAATATCACATTATTTCATTCTTTTAATAGTTCTAAAATATCATCCCCTGATAGGTCTTTTGGCACAGAACGCGTTTCTATTGTTCCATCAAAAGAATTCTTATCTTTACGCACTCTATGGCCTGGAACAAAAAAAATGTCTGTTTCCCATGTAACTAATCTTAAACCCATTCTTCAATATAAGAGGCCATGTATCCTTGTTGCAACAAGGACATGCTAGCTTACCTTTAGTACTCCATCCTGATAGGTTCGCATAAGCAGGAAAATCATTTATTGTCCACAGCAAAGCAGCACGCATAATAAAATTGGACTTTCCATAAGCATCGTATGTACAAACCCCAACTTCCCATAAATGTTTCAACTCATCAATCAAAGGTTTTAAATATACATCCATATCATTCCCAGGTTGTCCTGGACCAGGAATAATCAAGGATATTATAAAATTAGGTGTTTTCACTCACATCCATGGTGGCAAATTATATGGGACTAAAATAACTGGCCATATACTATAATTTGTGCTCATAAGACCAAAAGGATTAAACCCATCGCTTGCAAAACAAAGTCTAACATTCTGCATGTCCAATGAAAAGTCTTGGTGTTTTCTATCAAATGATTTCCAAGCAAATGCGTTAGCAGGATGTCTCAACTTACCGTCATCACATCATTGTTCTTTATGCCACCTCATCTCCTTGGCCGTTCTAAAGCATATATACAACCTTTGAAGTCTATGTATTAAAGGAAAGTGTCTCAATATCTTGTTTGTTATATTTTTACTTATTTTTGAAAGCATATTACCTTGTGAATTATCGGACTCTTTGCTTGATTGCCAACTGGATGTGCCACAAGTAGGACAACTTATATAATCTGCAAATTTCTTACGGTAGAGAATGTAATCATTCAAGCAAGCATCTATCTTCTTACACCCCATTCCAAGCTCTTGCATGTAGTTTTTAGCTTCAGAAAAACTACTTGGTAGTGTTTCACAAAAAGGGATTGCCCGCTTTAATACTTTAAGCAATTCAGTAAAAGATTGATCTGTCCATCCATAATTTGTTTTAAGTGTCAACAAAGTAACTAGAAATTGAAATTTTGAAAATTCTTTGCAACCAGGATATTATTTTTTTTCAGCATCATTCAGCAAATCATAAAATTTTCTAGCTGCTTCATTTGGATTATCATTATTACACTCTTCTGCAATCTCATTCATATTATTTTAACCAGTATTAAAATCATCCAGCATAGCCTGCATATCATCATCCTCTGAAATCTCTTGTTCATCCTCACCAGGAATTAAAATGTTGCTATAATAAACCGAGTTATCCTCACCGTGACATGACCACCACTTATAAGTCCTGATAATTCCATTCAAAATAAGGTGCCCAAACACAATATCTCGTGTGTGAAAGAAAATATTTCCATATTTACAACAAGGACAACGAATATTATTTCCCCTAGCAGAATGTGTAAAAGCAAAATAAAGGAAGTCATTCACTCCATTGATGTAAGCTGGTTTTCGTCGATCATTGAGTTCCATCCAACTCTTATCCATTATACTGCAAGATTGGAGGAAGGTTTTCATCCGCAGGAAGGTTTTCGGCTATAGGAATTGGAATTAGGCAATTCTGTTATTCGGCTGCAGGATGGAATTCATCCGCAAGAATTACGTGACATTAAAAATTCTATTTTTATAACACAAATATTTTAACATTAGCACTTCACACATATTTTTAATACCATATGAATTTGTTCTTGAAATAGCCTATACTATTGGGAAAAAATTAAAATGGAGAAATAGTAATACCTTGGGATGAAGAAGGTAAATAGGAGCGAATGATTGTAAACACCTTCCACCTGCAAACGTGACTTTAAACACAAAATTAGGAAACCTAATAAGAGAAATATTAACATTAGGGAGTTCTTAAACACAATCATAAGTTTATGTATATTGATGCATAATCACAAAACAATAGAACCTTTACCAAACTAAGATCTCATTTTCCCCTTGAGAGTAATCTCAGACTCAAATAATGTGCGACCTCACCACAGCTAAAAAAAGATATCATATAAAATATGAAGCAAAAAATAGGTCAATCCTTATCAAAGTAATAATTAATAGATTTAGATTATATAACAGTATCTTGGCTATCAAGAGGAGTTGATACAGCCGTACATCAAGTCGAAACTTCTCGAACAATAGGGGTGATAGGCGGAGGAATCGATCATATAAATCCAGTTCAAAATATTAAATTATTCCAACAAATTGAAAGAAATGGCTTGATAATTGCAAAGTTATCTTATATCTTTTAATTAATTTTCTTTAATTTTTTGCATTCGAAGATAGATAATGCGCTATTCCTTTATGTGAAGGATTAATCCCCTCATCACCTTTATTCAGACCAACAAAAATTACTAATCTTTAATTATTTCACTTCTATCAGATTATTTAAACCTTTTTACTCCTTTCTTTATTTATGCTACAAAGCCTTTGCTCCTAGTACCTGAGACTTGAATTCAACTGACTTAACTCTATAATAATAAGCTTAAGCTCTTATATTTTATATATTATTTGTTTGGTAATTTCTTTTTACTTTTTTTAAAAAATCCAAGCATTCTTTTCGTCCCTATAAAACCACCAAAGATATTTATTGCTGCAAAGAAGGTAGCTAGATAACCTGGAAACTATGCAGGTTAAAAGTACAAGACCCTACTGTTAATAACATCGTGCTAATAATTATGAAACTAGATATAGCATTAGTGAGAGACATTAAAGGAGTATGAAGGGATGGCGTTACTTTCCATATAATATAATAGCCAATAAAAAAAGCTAATACATAAAAAACTCATTATGTGTTTGCTTAAAATGCGAGGTGTAGCTCAGCAGCATAAGCGCTGGCAGACAGCAAAAACTGCTCCTTTTTCTGTAGTAATTGTCATTGGAGTAAGCCCGGCTATAACTATGGTGGGTGTTATACCTATACCCGATAATATATATGAATATAATTTTGCTGGATTATTAAGAGGAAAATTCATTGAATTAGTAGATTGCCATAGTATAAATATGAAAGTTCCTGCTTATAGTGAAATTTTTATTGAAGGATATGTAAGTTTTGATGAATATCTACCAGACAGACCATTTGGCGATCATGCAGGATACTATAATGATGTTGAACTTTTTCCTGTCTTTAATATCCAGACTATAACAATGAAAAACAACCAATATATTTAAGCACTTTTAATGATGTTGTCATTCGGATTTGCTTGTTTTAAAAGGAATCTTGCAAAATTATGGTATAAACAACAATATGAGCAGCCAGTATAAAATAGGAAAACATTGGTTATTATATTTCTCTAACTGCTCATAAGAGTTCAAAATAAAAGCAGTGAAAATTGATACAAACTAATTATATCTCCAATACAGATAGATCTGAGCCTATCAACTTATTTGTTGTTGTTATTGATGCAATTGCATTGAATTTTGCTGCATTTGGTGATGTTGCAATTGTTGATGTTGTAATCATTGTTGTTGTAGCTATAACCATTGTTGCATTCAAAACTTAATGCTAAGAAAAGGAATAATGATAAGAAAAGGCAGAGGGCTCATTATCATAAAAATTTCATTATATTTCACTATATCTTCCTGATGACTAAGCTTTTCCACTTGAAGCTCATTTTCAAAGGTTGCATCGCACGTACATGGCCGACTGCAGCCTCCAACTTCAGCCTACAGTTTTAGATCAATACACCCTCTATTGTTTTCCTTTGGTGAATAAGTTAAAAATGCACGACCATTGTGTTACAAACTGGCACTAAGCCTAAGTTATTTTTATAAACAACTTCATATAATACAAAATTATGCTGATTGTCTTCAAGTATAATACCAGGAATCGAAGCAGAAAAAAATCAAAGCTGAAAAAAAATCAAATCAGAAATCGAAGAAGAGAGAAATAATTTATTACCCGAGAGGAGGTCGTCGTTCTCGAACAGGATGGCGTGGTCAGATTGAGTAAGGAAGGTCATCACAAGGAGAGTGATAGTCATTATCAAGAGGGTTCGTCTTCGTGGAGAGGGCGTCAAATCAAGCGAAGGTCTTGGAGGGAGTTGAGAGGGGCTGTCGTCGCCGTCCAGAGGAAGTAGAGAAAGATAATTTTTCCCGAGCGGAGGTCGACGTTGTCGAACATGATGACGTCGTCAGATTAAGAAGAGGAGTTCATCATAATGAGAGTGATCGTCGTCGTCAAGAGGTTCGTCTTCGTGGAGAGAGCGTCGAATCGAGCGAAGGTCTTGTAGGAAGTTGAGAGGGGCTGTCGTCGCCGTCCGGAGGATTGCAAAAAATCGTGAACTTAGGGCTCCCGCTATTGACTGTTGAGGGGTTGAAATGAATTCAGTGCGTTAATTATATTATTGATAGAGTTATTTTAGTGTGGAGGGGAGGTAAATAGAATTAGTGTGGAGGGAAATAGAATTTAGTGCGAAGGGAAATAGAATTTAGTGTGGTTCCCAAATGAAATAAAGGGAGATAGATTTGAGATATTTAATTATAATTTATTTTTGTATTTTGTGACTATAATATTTAGTTAGTAAATAGCTTTGTTTAGTGATGCAATATTATTTGGTTGCTAAAAAATAATTTTTGAAACAAAATATTATTTTGGGAACTAAAAAAACATTTGTAATAGTGACTAATAATTTTTTGGTCAAAAAAATTAAAAATATTTAGTGATTTATGATAAATTAAATATCAATATTTTTTTCATTTAAGTTATCGATCAAATTATTTTTTTGCACTTTATGGGAGGACATGTGGAATTTGATAGAGTTATTTTAAGTAATGTAGATTTAAGATTTTAGTAATGACAAAATGAATTATGAGAAAAATATTTTAAATTAAATTTTGGGGATTTGCATAATGTTAAAATAAGATCTAATTTATGGTTTTTTACGGAAATTAAATAGCTTTCTTTGTATGTTTAATTATAATTATTATAAAATAATTTATATTTAGGAAAAAATAAATTATTTTGTTTATGAATGAATCTTCAAAATGTTGATCACTAGTGACTAATTTTTTTAGTCACTAGAAATAATAATTTAGTGACAAAACATTTTTTAGTCACTAAATACTTAAAAAAAATTAATTTTAATGATAAAATTGAAATTTCGTCACTAAAAATATATATTTAGTAACAAAATATTTATTTCATCACAGAAGGCATTGCTTTAGCGACTAATAATATTTTGTCACTAAAAAGTTATTTTTAGTGACAAAATATACTTTATCACTAAGTTTTCGTCATTAAAAGCCTGTTTTCTTGTAGTGCTTGTAATCTTTTTATAAAATCTCTTTGTAATGTCTCTATGCCCTTTTTTTAACTTCTTTTCAGTAAAATAAAATAGTTTCTTATTACCTTTCTCTCTCTCTTTCTTATTACGCATATTCTTAACTTGATTTTCATTTCCTACACTATTTTTAGTAACTAAACTTTGTTCAATGCTTGATCGAGATGATCCGAGGAATGAAATGATCTAATCTTATTCCTTATCTTCTCTTTCTCTTTAAACAAATGTTTAGGATTTACCCTTTATTAATATCTCGAGAGGTCATATCATCGATATATTATTTTCTCTTTTGTTTCTGTACTCTAGTAGCTGAAAGGATCATGGGTATGGATTGTTCACTCATGGGTAAAGGGAGTTGAATGCAATCCTTGAAAGAGGACGATGTAAATTTCTCGGATTGGAGTCAAATCCAATATAGGGGTTCACGACATAATTCGAGTTTTTGGGGTTTCAATTATAGAAAGAAAGTTCGGTAGATCAACCAAAACTCAGTTGGGCGTACCCTTGGAAGAGTTGCACTCATATTTTGGGAACCTCCACGGTCCAAGCATCTTCGTTAATGTGAATTAGGGATTTATCTATTTTTGGTCATTTTCAATCCAAGGTGATTCAAGATCAAGTACTAACCTTTTAAATTATTGCTTAATCATCCTCTTTTATCGTATAACCATTCTCTTATTTGCAAACCAACTCAAAGTATCTAATCTATAGAATAATAGAAATATCTTTGAAGTCAAAGAAATCGATGCGACTTTGTTCTAATACGACCTTGATATTATATCTTATACTATAAGCGATAAGGTACACTTGCCTTTATCGAATATAGATTCGGAGAACATTATCTTAATCTTCATCTTCTCTCTTTCATAAAACACCTCTAGGAACTGGCGGACATTACCAAGCAATCCGGACAACAAGGAAAGTGCTGGAGGTCGGTTTCTACTGGCCCTCGATCTTTAAGGATTCTCACTCTTTTGTATGTGTATGCGACTGCTACCAAAGGTCATGTAACATATCTCGTCGAGATGAAATGCCCCAAAACTCCTTTTTTGAGTGTGAAATTTTCGAACTATGGGGTATCGATTTCGTAGTTCCTCTCCTTCCCTTATTTAATAATAAATAATTCTTATTGTGGTCGACTATGTGTCGAGGTGGACGGAAGCACAAGCTCTCCTAACCAACATTACAAGAGTCTTCGTCAAATTTTTAAAGAAATTATTCTCCTATTTTGGCACACCTCGCACTATAGTTTGTGATAGGGGCACACACTTCTGTAATAGCCAGTTTTCTAAAATTTTAGCAAAATAAGGTGTTACACACAAACTCTCCACTGCCTATCCCCCACAGACTAGTGGCCAAGTGGAGGTGGTGAACCGGGCTCAAGTGAATTTTGGAGAAGACTATCTCTTTTATTAGGAAGGACTTGTCATTGAAGCTCGATGATGCTTTATGGGCTTATCGGATGGTATACAAGACTGCCATCATTGTATACTGTACCGATTAGTCTACGGCAATGCATGCCACCTTCCAGTTGAGTTAGGGCACCACGCCTATTAGGCGCTGAAATTCCACAATCTTGATTATACTTTGGCCTCCGAGCAAAGAAAATTCAAACTGAATGAACTAGATGAATGGCGTGCTAATGCCTATGAACCTAATATGTTTTATAATGAGTGCTCAAAGTTCTACCATGATAAAAATATTAAATTCTTAAAAGTTTTTCACTGGGGTTTCTCGTCCTTCTTTACAACTCACGCCTTCATCTTTTACAAAGAAAATTAAAATCCTGATGGTCCAGCCCCTTTATCTTCAAAGAGGTTTGGCCATATGGGACCGTTCTTTTTTCCCACCCTGAACTCAGCTCCTTTAAAGTGAATGGCCAGCGGCTAAAATTTTATTTTTCTAATGATACTTTGGTCACCAATATTGAGACCCTCTCCATATAATCTTCCATGCCAATTAGTCCAGCTACGCGACGGTAAATAAAGCACTTTTAGGAGGCACCCCAAACTTTATCTTCTTATTACTATTTTCTTTGTTTTAACATGTTTTTGTAGGTTTCCATCTAGCCTCCTCAATTTCACCATCTGGGATGTCCTCTTTCCTCACTTCTTATTTTATTTAATTTTTATTTCTTCATATAGGTTTTAAACATTGGAGACAATATATAACTTTAAGTATGGGTGGTATAATTCCTTAATTAATAAAAATTTAAAATATATATACATTCCAAAAATATATATATATTTCTTTCCTTTGTCTTTAGTATTTATAAAAGTATATATATATACCAAAAAGGATAAAACTTATATAAAATAATTAATAATTTGAGTTAATCTTTGCTTAATCATTTAGTACCACATGACTTTGCATTTTCTTATTTTTTTCATCATTTATGTACTTGTTTAGTTGAAATAAAGTAAATTAAATATAATTTTTTCTATGTTTCAACAGTAATATGTTGACTCATGTAGTGTTCCTAATTAATGTAACATGATATTATTGAAAAACTTCCTTAAATATTTGCACATTTTCATAGCCATTTTTTTTGTTTTTCACTTTTATAAAATCTTCCATTCAGTGTTTTCTCTTTTAAAAATCTTTAAAATTTTTGATTAGTGCTAAGTATAGTAGATGCAAAGTAATCTAAGATGCTTATTATCTTCATTTTTCATGAAAAGTCAATTATCCTTATTTTCTATCTAGAATTTGCGTCTCTTGAATTTTTGAATACCTTGTGTTAAGTAGACTTAAGAGCAAGAGGATGATCTAGGCAATTTTTTTATTAGTTTGAGGTTTTGCATCCCGAACCTTAAATTCTTAACCATTGCTAGCCACGTTGTGCCTTTTCCATTTTCTTATTTTATGCCAGAGCCATATAGCTTACCCATGTTGCACACTTAAAACTTTTTGAGATTTATGTCATTTGTGTGTACTATAATTTGTGAAAATGGTGGAGATTTGAATTATATCTCAATTGCTACAAAAGAGGTGAAAAAAGAGGGAAAAACTCAATTGATTCAAAAGAACGAAGAAGATATGAGATATATATTTATATATATAACAAAAAAAATTATCAATGACATTTTAACCCCAACTTTATATTGCAAAATTACTTGGGGTGTCATCATTTTATTTTCTAGCAACAAGTTCTTTTCAAAGCTTTTCTTTTTGTTTTAAGTGTGCTTTACCCTTCAGGTTTTTCATTTGAACTCCACACCCTTAGAACCTAAGCCAAAAATTTACACCTAAAAAATGTCCTTTTGATTCATTCTTCCAAGGTTTATCTTTAGTATGGTAGCGAGAAACTAAATTGAGTAAGTTCTAGGTAGTAGTATTGATCTTTGAATTAGATTCATATGACTATAAAGTGTCTCTTAAATTTTAGTTGAAACTCAATATCCTTTTCATTTATCGCATTACTTAATTTTTAGTTTTACTTAAAAACATCAGAGTATTTTTTTTTATGCAAGTGAAAATTGTAAAATTTTGTGCCAAGACTAAGTAAAAATGTTTTGTTTTTTTTTCATAATTCCTCTACCTTAATTTCGCATCATACTCATGTTTGGCATAGCCAAAAGGTTTGGTTTGTTTTTTTTATTTTTCCTAACTCGTATGTCTTTGCTTGAGGACAAGCAAAATAATAAGTCTGGGGTAATTTAATGATGCATAATTTGACCTAAGTTATTAATACAAAAATCTAAATAATCTAATATAAATATATAGATATTGTTAATTTTATCCATTAAACCGTGTCTTTTTATAATTCTATCCAAACCACGCTTATTTTACTATTTTGTAGGATCTCGAGACAAGTTGTATTATCAATTCTACAGAACACGCCTTTAGATACGGCGTGCCAAATTAAATGTCGAGTGCAGTCATGCTACTCTGTTACTAAACCATAAAAAAGAAGGGAATGAAATCATAATGGTCCAATGAGAAATTTTCTCTTAAGTATGAAAGAGGCTAGCAACCTTTGACTATATATTTAGCATGTGTTCTTAAGGAAGCTTCTTGGAAAGAGATAAAGCTACCTAAATTTAATCATGCTTTTCATGACAAGTGTTAAAAGGTGTAGCCATCTTTGACTTTTAAATCAACATGTGCTTTTTTACCAAGGGAAGCTTCATGGAAGCTTCGTCCTCATGCCAAATTCCAACTCTACCCCCTTGGTTTTGGCCCTATAAATAGGCATGAAGGAAGGGTGAAAAGCATCATCTTTTCTCCTCTATTTGACACTTCTAGAGAGCTGTTGATAGTTTTTTTTTGAGTAATTTAGCTTATTGTTATCAAGTTGTAATGTTCTTGCAATCTCTTTTATCGCACTTGTAATATTTTTATAAACTCTCTTTGTAATGTCTTTATGCCTTTTTTTGTAACTTCTTTTCAATAAAATAAAATAGTTTGTTTTTCCCTTTCTCTCTCTCTTTCTTATTATGTATATTCTTAACATGATTTTCACTTCATACACAATTATCAGTAACAAAACTTTGTTCAGTGTCTTGATCGAGATGATCTAAGGAATGAAATGATCTCATTTTCTTAATGCTTATCTTATTTTTCTCTTTAAACAAATGTTTATGATTTACCCTTGATTAATATTTATAGAGGTCATATCATCGATATATGTTTTTCTCTTCTGTTTTTGTATTTTAGTAGCTGCAAGAATCATGCGTATGGATTGATCACTCATGGGTAAAGGGAGTTGAATGCAATCCCTGAAAGAGGATGACATAAATTTCCCGTATTTGAGTCAAATCCAATAGAGGGGTTCACCACATAAAGTGAGTTTTAGGGGTTTCAATTATAGAACGAAAGTTTGGTTGATCAACCTAAACTCAGTTGGGCGTAGCCTTGAAAGAGGTGCGTTCATATTATGGGAACCTCCATGGTCCAAGCATCTTCGTTAAAGAGAATTAGAGATTTGTCTATTTTTGGTCATTATAATTTCAAGGGGATTTAATATCAAGTACTGACATTTTAAATTATTGCTTAATCATCCTCTTTTATCGTATAACCGTTCTCTTATTTTCAAGCCAACTCAAAGTATCTAATTGATAAAATAACACAAATCTCTTTGATGTAGAAGTAATCGATGCGCCTATATTCTAATATGACCTTGATATTATATCATATACTATAAGGGATAAGGTACACATGCCTTTATCGAATATAGATTCGGAGAACATCATCCTCATCTTAAACTTCTCTCTTTCATAAAACACCTCCGTGATTTTCTCCATAATCTATCTCTCTCGATGGATGCGTGCAACTCTCTTTACTCTTGAGTGTTCACTCCAAACTACTAGCCTCTCAGCTAGCTAAGAGTGGGAAAAAGATGGAAAAAATTCATCGATGATATATCTCCAAACATGATTATTCAAGAGTAATTCATGGTCTAAACCTTATAAGAAAAAGCAAACTAGTGAATCATAACTTAATCAAATCGAACCTCGGATCATCAAGATCGAGTACAAGGAGGATTAGTTACTCATGGTAAAATGTAAGGAGGAGAGATGAGTAGGAGAACATAAAAATGAAACAGAGACAAAAAATTAGTGAACAACTTTATATTAAAATAACAAAGAGTTACAACTTGCACTAAAAGAAAAATACACTTGCTGGAAAAATAAAACTAACTAAGCTATACTGAAAATGAAACTAAAATAGAAAAGTAATTCAATAAACAAAACTATCAAAGAAGAATAAAGAACAAAAGCTAAACAAAAAAAACTAAAATAAAAATAGGAGAGAGGAAGAATACTAAAGGAGAAATGAAATTGGTTGCACTTCCCCTCTCCCAAAATTCTGTATCTTTTGCACAGGGGTTGGGGCTCTATTTATAGATTTCTTCAAGAAGTAGCATCCTACCCATGCAATTAGCCATGCAAGGAAGTTTACCTTGTTACGGGTACTGGAGGGGAAATGATGATGGTCTCGGGAAGAGTGATGTGCATTTAATGGTGGTGGCAGGCATTTGTTAAAAAGCTGGATTTGTTCTTGTAACAGGGGGAAGCTCGACGAATTTGAGGAAGACATTGATGAAATAAAAAAGAACTAAATCGAGCCGAGAAAGCAGAAGTGGAGAGCTCGATGAAATAGAAAATTTCATAGAATTGAGAAAGCAGAAGGGAGAGAGAGTTCGACAAAAGTTTAACTGAAGGCGAGTTCGTCGAACTCTAGGCCGATTGCGCTCGACAAAACTTGGCCAATCGATGAAATTGAGCTCGACGAAATCCTGAGGTCGACGAAATTAGCTCGTCAAAAAGCTGAGATCGACGAATTTTTCAGGAAAACTGCAATCCTGCAAAGAAAACAAAAACATTTAGTGGAATTAAAATATATACAAAAAGAAAACAAAATAAAGTTAAAAAATATTATTTACATACAAAAAGAACTAAAAATATCCTAATAGTTTAGACTACAAAATGCACTATCAAATTCCCCAAAGCTTAAGCTTTGCTTGTCCCCAAGCAAAGAAATAAAAAACTAGCTAATATAACAGTGACTAATAGAGAAAATTTTAATTATTTTAACACAAGTACCATGCGAAATTCTTAGGGAGAAGGTGAAACGCAAGCCTAGAACATTTGTTTAAACATTATTTAACGTTTATAAACATTACAATCAAAAATAAATCATTCAAGATTTTATAGAATTCTTTAAATAAATTTAAGCAAAGCAACAAATTGAAAAAGTGCATTGAGTTGTTACTAGATTCAAGGGACATATTATAACTATATCAATGAAATGACAAAATTCTAAATTTAATTCCAAAACTTTACTATTTACTTTTCTTCTTTACTTAGCTAATAAATAAAAATCACAAGCATGAATTAAAAGGACTTATTAGGACCAAAACGTTTGATTTAGGAATATAATTAGGAATGAAATTCAAAAATAAACATGAAGTCTTAAATTCACACTAAACCAAAAATAAAGAGTTTCAAAAAATTTCATCATAAATAAAATATTTTTTCTTTCTTTTTTTTCTTTTCCATTTTTTTCTGTTTAAGATAATGGTCATTGATAATTTTTTCTTTTCACTATGAAATTGGGCAAACAAAAGTAAAAACTTCTTTTTAGCATACTTTTTTCAAAAAGTTCTCCAAACATATCACAAAAACAAACCTATCATTATGAAAATTGTTAATGAAACTCAAAAGGTTATTATGATTTGATGGGTTGGGAAATTTAGCTTTGGTGAAAATGAAATGATAAGTGGATCTATCAATTGAAATCGAAAATGGCTCAAAAGCGACTAAGTAGGGATAAAATTTTTAGGGCAGCAAGAAGGCCCAAACAAAAACAAAAATGGCGTAAATCAATTTCATGCCTTTAAATTTATTTAAAGCGTAAGCTTTGAAAATTTTCAAAAAGCAAGGCCTACATAATAAAAGAAGACTAATGAAATAATCATGAAAATAGAAATAAAAGAAGCCTTGGATCGTTCACATCTACTATTCTAATCAAAAGTTTACATTACAAAAATTATCCCAAAATGAAAAGGAAAATAGCAAATGGAATGTTTTCGAGAAAGTAAAGAAAAAAAATGAAAATAATAATAGAAATGCAAGTTTTAGAATAAACATTTAACTTTAATATGCTACCGCGAATTAGAAACACAGCATGACCAACATTTTACTTATGAAACATAATTAAAAAGGACGATTAGAAAAATTATAGTTAGCTAAATTATTATAAGGAATTTTGAGAAAAACAAAACAAAAGCAAGGGATACTATTGAAGCAGCAAAATTAGCATAATAAATTTTTTTTTTATTTTGAAATATTCTCTTTTTTGGGATTTTTAAAGAGATTATCTTTTTTTAGGATTGTTCTTTAAGAAGAAAAAGGAGAAAGCACAAGAATTTTTTTTTATTTTTTGATTTATTTTTTCAAGGAAACAAAATTAAAAAAAAGATAAAGAGGAAATCCTCCCTTAAGCTTAAAATGGACATTGTCCTCAATGGAGCAAAGAGGGGAAGGAGAGAGAAAAATTAAAACAAATTTAAATGTACAAAATTGAAAACAGGCACTTCCCCGGATTTGCGAGTCACGGAAGGTTATGTGATGCCTCTCCCCCATGCTAGGGCTTTTGAACATCATGAAATTCCTTCTTTGGACTTTGTGATGGATTCAGTAGTATTGGAGTAGGCGATCACGGAGGCTTCAGCTTGTCGGAGCAGTCGAGGGCAAAAAAGTGTAAAATAAAGAAAATAGAAAAGATAACTTAAGTTGCCTCCCAAGAGTGCCCTTTGTTTAAAATGTCGTTTGAGCTCGACGCAACAAAATAATATTGTCCAAAATAATAATAATATTGCAAAATAATATATGAAGTTTTTAACAAATAAATAGTCTTAAGTTTTCTATCATGCAGAATAAAATTAATATAGTTTGGACTGATATCACCGCAGAAATACAGTTTAAGACGCTAACTATTTACTTTGAATCACCCTTATCAGTGTGTGAAATTAAAACAATACCATATGGAAAAACTTGTTTAACAGAAAATGGCCCAGACCAACGAATCTTTAACTTACCTGGAAATAAAAGTAATCGTGAATTATAAAGAAGAACTTGGTCTCCCAGCTCGAAGGTTTTTGGGTGCCTTAGGTTCTTGTCATGAAATCACTTCGTCCGTTCTTTTTAAAATTTGTTATTCTTGTATGCATAAGAGCGCCACTCGTCGAGTTCATTAAGTTGAAATTTTCTAAAATTTCTGATAGAGCGGGGATCGAAATTTAAAAATCACCAGGCCCAAAAAGCATGGTGTTCTAGTTCTATGGGTAAATGGCACGATTTTCCATAGACCAACTGATATGGCGTACATCTAAGGGCAGTTTTTGTATATTGTTCGGTAGGCCCATAGAGGGTCGTCGAATTTGGTTGACCAGTCTTTCCTAGAGTTTGAAATAGTCTTTTCTAAAATTCTTTTAATCTCTCTGTTCACTACTTCGACTTGTCTGTTAGTTTCGAGGTGGTAGTCAATTGAAAGCTTATGTGTAACGCCATATTTAATAAGAATTTTTGAAAACCGTGCGTTATAAAAATGTTAACCCCTATAGCTAACGATGGCTCGCGACATACCGAATTAAGAAAATAATTTTTTAAAGATAATAATTATGACTCGGGAGTCGTTATTAGGAACAGCTTGGGATTTACCCCATCGAGAAACATAATCTACGATAACTAAAATGTATTTATTCCCGAAGCTAGAAAAAAGTGGGCCACCAAAATCAATTCCCTAGAGGTCGAAAACTTTCCACTCGAGGAAATAATTTTGCGGCATTTCATTTTTATTGAAAATATTTCCCGACCGTTTGCAATTATTCCATTTACTCACAAAGGCTTGCGCGTCTTTAAACATGCTAGGGTAGTAAAAACCCGTGCAAAGCACTATGAGCAGTGCGAGCAGCTTGATAGTGTCCACCAGTCAGTCCTTCATATAAGTGTTTTAAAATATCTAATCCTCCTTCCAAAGAAACACATCTCCTTATCACATGGTCCGCACAAACTCGAAAAACATATGGGTCCTCCCAAAAATAGTTCTTCAACTCAGAAAAGAATTTCTTCTTTTGTAGAGAGGAGAACTCTTTCGGAAGGATGCGAGCCACTAAATAGTTGGTTATGTGCGCAAACAAAGGAGAAGTGTATGTGTCAATTGAAAGCAACTTCCCATTGGGTAATAAATCATTAAAAGATTTTTCATCTATATTTTTCTATAAGGATTATCTAATCGTGAGAGATGGTCGGCGACAAATTCTCGGCTCCTCGCTTATCATGGATTTCTAAGTCAAACTCCTGGAGGAGTAAGACCCAGCGAATCAGGCGCGGCTTGGCATCCATCTTAGCAAGAAGATACTTGAGGGTCAAGTGGTCTATAAAAACAATAATTTTGGAAAGCGTAATATAAGGACATAATTTATTAAAAGCGAAAACAATAGCTAGGAGCTCTATCTTGGTCGTGGTATAATTCTCTTGTGCCAATGTAAGTGTTTTACTTGCATAATAGATGGGGTGGAACTTTTTAGATATTCGTTGTCCTAGTACGGCTCCCACCGCGAAACTACTCGCATCGCACATAATTTCAAAGGGAAGGTCCCACACCAGAGCTATTATAATATGGGTATTAATTAACTTATGTTTAATTGTTTCAAAGGCAGAAAGTAAAGGTTCGTCAAAAATGAATAGGTCGTCTTTTTCCAGAAATGAGTAAGGGCTTTGGGGATTTTGGAGAAGTTTTTTATGAAGCGGAGGTAGAAACCAGCATGTCCTAAGAAACTTCTTATAGCTATGTATACTTCAATTCCTCTCGCAGAAATCTTATGACCCAAAACAAACTCTTCCCTCACCATAAAATGACATTTTTCCCAATTTAGGGCAAGGTTCATTTCTTCACATCTTTCTAAGACATTTTCTAAGTTTTATAAACAACAATCAAAGGCATTGCCGAACACGGAGAAATCATCCATAAATACCGCTATAATTCTTTCTACGTACTTATCGAAGAGAGCGACCATACATCGCTATAATGTAGCTGGCATATTGCACAATCCAAACGACCTTCTTTGGTAGGTGAAGGTGCCGAAGGGACAAGTAAATGTAGTTTTCTCCTAGTCCTTCGGAGAGATGGGGATTTGAAAATGCCCCGAGAGACCATCGAAAAAATAATAAAATCTATGGCCAGATAATCGCTCTAAGATTTGATCGATGAATGGTATGGGGAAGTTGTCCTTGCGGGTGGCATCATTTAACTTATGATAGTCAATACACATTTGGCACCCCTTCACCGTCCGTGTCGGGATTAAATCATTATTTTCATTACTAACTACAGTTATCCCTCCCTTTTTCGGCACTATTTGAATAAGACTAACCCACTTACTATCAGATATAAGATAGATAATTCCTCCGTCTAATAACTTCATAACCTCGCCTTTTACGACTTCTTACATGTTCAGATTTATATGGCGCTGAGGTTGGATGGAGTTACACGAATTAACTTTCATAAAGATTTTGTGGGTGAATAATGATGGGCTAATGTCCTTGATATCAGATATCTGCAATGCAATAGCTAAGGGATGTTTACTTAAAACTAGAAGGAGTTTGTCATTTTGTAGTTAAGATAGGTAGGCTGAAACTATCACTGGCAGCTTGGAGTCCGTTTCTAAGAAGGCATACCTAAGATGTTCGTGTATTTCATTTAATTCCAGGGTAGTGGGGTCTTCATACGAAGTTTTGGAAATTCAATATTTTTCAAAAACTGTCTTCGTAGACTTTTTTTTAGGAAAATTAAAAGCGGTGGAGCTAGTGGCCATGACAGTTTATTGCAGATATTCTATTGGAAGAGTAGAGGGAGAACAAAAATCAGAAAATTTATTTTCACTATTAGAAAGGCAGTGGGAATATTCATCACTTAAGCCATCTAAGAAGAAACAGGAGTCATCATTCTCTAAGGTATTCTTCATCGAAGGACTGATAGAGAAAGTTACTTTGTCGTCGCCTACTCGAAGGAAGAGTTTACCATTGCTTATGTAAATGATAGCTCAGGAGGTGGAAAGGAAGGGTCGGCCAAGGATCAAGGGAACCTCGACGTCTTCTTTGATGTCCAATATGACGAAATCCACCGGGAAGATGAATTTGTCGTCTTTGACAAGAACATCCTCCACTATTCCTAATGGGTACATAACGGATCTTTCAGCGAGCTAGATACTCATGCGTGTGGGGTTGAGGCTACCAATTGCTAACTTCTTAAATAACGAGACAGGCATCAGGTTGATACTTGCACCTAAGTCTGCTAGTGCGTGCTTGACAAAAAGATCACCAAAGACAAACAAAATAGAAAAACTACCCGCATCACTGATCTTCTTTGGTAAACCGTTTTTCAAGACCGCAAAGCACTCAGTATTTAGTTTTACATTCGATAATTTTTCTAACTTCTTCTTATTAGTAGGGAGGTCCTTAAGGTACTTAGCGTACTTCGACATCTGGGTAGTCGCTTCGTGGAATGGTAGATTTATGTAGATTTGCTTAAACATTTCTATGAAGTGGGTATATTGATAATCTAGACATTGTTTGTTAAGTTGGGAATGGTATGGTGGAGTTGGATCATTTTTAAAAATGGGTGGTGGAGCGAGATATTTTTCTAAAGTAGACAGCGGAGTGATTACTTCTTTTTCAGCAGGTGGTGGAATATTCAAAATGGGGGCGGAGCTTGCCTCGAGCTTTTCGCTAACCATACAAAGAACTTGCTTCCAACTTCGAAGAGTTTTAGATTTCGCTTGCTCTCTCGGGTTGGGCTCAGTATTGGTAGGAATAGACCCGGCAGGTCGCTTATAAATAATTTTTGCGAGTTGTCCTACTTGATTTTCTAAACTTTTAACGGTCCCGGCTAGGGTTTTTATAGTATCTTCATTTGAGTTAATACATTTAGAAAGTAAATACTAAAAGCTTGGAGGTTTTGCATAATTTTGAAGAGGTGTAGGTGGTGAAGAAAACTCATTTTGTGGTGGAGGGCGCATTGTGTTCGAGGTATTACTCCACAAAAAGTTCGGGTGGTTCCGTAAAGAGGGATTATAACTATTCGGAAAAGCGAAACTCAGAGCCGAAAAATTTGTGGCAGAAAAATTATTAAAAGAATTTCTAGGCATATTATTAATATAATCTAATTGTTCGGAAGCAAGTGTTGCAGATTCCCATACTTGAGGGGCGGAGGCAGCACTCATCTCAGTAATTTTTTTACTTAAAATTTCCACTTGCGGAGCTAGCCTAGAGATGTTGTCCACTTCAAATATACCTGCAGGTTTGTTTGGGTGGGTGTTGGGTCCATTGATCCCAATGTCCTGAATTTTAATGACTAGCAAAACAATGTATACACATGTTGTGACCTAACTTGTGTTAAAGGTGATGATTGTAGTTTGTCCTGATAAGCTATGATGGGACAGGTAGACTAAGTGGCTATGTCAGGTAAGTTCTTACCTAAGCGGTGGAAAGATAGATAAATGTCTAAGTCCACAGGAGTTGAGTGAATATCAGTGACTCAATGCCAGATGGCTTATAACGCTGAGTGAAGCCTATATAGGCAAAGCATAGGCAGTGGTAAGCTGAGAAAATGGCCATGTACACAGGCATTGAGTGAACTCAACTCACTCAACGCCATACATCAAAAGTCTTTGAGATAGGCTAAAGCAATAAAAGCTAGAAGTTAGAAAGATCAAAAATGTGGCTAAGTCCACAGGCGTTATGTGAAGTCAACTCACCCAACACCATGCTACTCGATATAGAAAATTGGCTAAGGAAGAAAGTGTTGAGTGAGGCATGTTCACTTGACGCTTTCAGCGCTTATATTGCTGAATAAGCAGAAAATTGGCTAAGGCAGAAAGCGTTGAGTGAGGCATGTTCACTCAACGCTCTCAATGCTTATGTTGCGGAATAAGCAGAAAATTGGCTAAGGCAGATAGGGTTCACTGATGTATGTTCACTAAACGCTCTCAACGCTTATGTTGCTGAATAAGTAGAAATTTGGTTAAGGCAAAAAGCGTTAAGTTGAGGTTACCGACTCAACGTTGTCAAAGCCTATTGAAGACAAAATTTTGTCTAAGGGTTTGGTATTGAGTGATGCTTACTCACTCAATGCCAAACAATTGAAAGCTGATAAAGTAAGATTAGCATTGACTAGAGCTGAATCACTCAATGCCTAGAATCAGACTTAATATTCATAGTAGTTTGGCGTTGAGTGAAGGTGACTCACTCAATGCCAAGAGACAGTGAATCGGTCTAAGTGTTTTAACGCTGAGTTATGCTTACTACCTCAAAGCCTAATTTATGATGCTTGCTTTTTAGCTAAGTCCACAACTGGTGACGTCAGCAAGTCAACATATTTCAAATAAGTGGCAGGATGAATATAGTACGCCACAGACCTACTGTATGATAGTTTGCATTAAAGTAATTTTGCAGCCAGCATTACATGTGTGGGACCCATTGCTAAAATAGTTGGTGGGTATCAATAAATAAAAGAAGTAACAATTGTTCTTTCTCTCTGCGATTGTTGTGGAGCTATAGAACATGAAGCTCACGATGAGAAAGAAAGAGAGCAAATCACCCATTGGAACCAACTTCTTCAACAACAAGATAGCTGGTGTCATTCTCACATGCACCAGCAAGCTTGTTTAGAGTATTTTCTCTGAGCGTAAGGTTGCAGCCAAGGGCCAAACCTTGCTGCATGTTCTTCACAGTTCCAAAACCTCAAGCACCTGGAGATCTTTATCTAGAAGATGTGAAGAGAAGAAAGCTTGAAGAAGCAGAGATCTGAAAGAAGGCTCAGGGGACTATTCCTCAGGAGTCAAAGTTAGGGTTGAATCACCTTAGCCCAGGAAAGAGAGAAGGGTAGAACAGGGTTCTGCAAGTTGCTTCCAGTACAAGGATCATTGTTTCTATGAAGAAGAGAGGGCTGAGCTTCTATCTCAGTTCAGGGAGAGGCAGAACATTGCTCACCGAGTAACTTCTAGCAAAAGTAATTACTTGTTGCTATGAAAGTAGTTAGGACTATGTATATCATAGTTCAGTAAAGGTAGACTAAGGATATAATCTCCTATAGTCATTGTTGAACTGAGTCTATCTAAGTCAAGAAGCTTGACACAGAGAAATATCTCTTATGTCAAGAATATCCATCAACCCACTTACATCTTATAGGATTGAGTTTACCTGGATCTGAGCTATAGGTACCTGAAAGGGTATTGAGTTATAGGAGTGTTGTAGCACTCTGAGAGTATGGTTATTTTCCTTAAGCTGTAGGGTTATAGAGCCTGAGTTGTATGCCTTAGAAATAAAGCTGAGATAAGTGATCAATGGATCGCTGAGCTATAGAAGCTCTATAGGGCTCTAAGGTAGGAACCCTTGTGGTTCTGAGCTTGGATTCTGCGAAGAATCTTTGTGTAAGGCTGAGGGCCTGAGGTATAATCTCCTTAGAGCATTCTGGAGAAGTGCCTAGTATAACAAGACAGTTGGATAGGTGGGAGGGAAAGTGGATGTATCAAGTTGGAGAACCACTATAAATATCTGTGTGATATACTGTGTTTGTTTTCTTTGTGCAGGGTAAATCATCTTGAAAGCAAAAATTAATCAACAAATAATGTAGTAAACTAAAAGAAAAGAAAAGAATTAATAAAGAGACCAGTAATATATTCGCCCCCCCCCCCCCCCCCCGCTAGGTGATTTAGCTATCTTTAAAACAAAATACTTTCACGTGGTATCAGAGGGAGGTTGCTCAAAAAAGACCTAACAGTCTGAGTTGACATCCAAGGATAGGTAAAAGGTTAAACTTTTGTGTTCAATAATGAACCATAAGATGAGGAACTATATGGAGCAGCAAATCTGTAGAGAGGACAAGTTCAACATTGGGATATTGGCTGCTCTTGGTGATGATAAAGTCCTTCCAGATGCAAGAGCAAGAATTAGGGCCCCTCTATCACATTTAGAAAGTGACACATAGGTGGACGAAGTTGAAGAAGGGTAATATAGATGCCATGGACAAATACCTACCCCAGAAGTATAATCTTGTTAGGATTAGCCTGGTCAAATTAAGGTACATTCCCCATCTAGCTCATCCTCAGAGTCTGGATATGAATCCTATACAGACTCTGATGTCTCCTCATCTAGTACTGATGAGGGTACTTTGACAAATAATGATATCAATCAATTGATTGACAATTATACTGCCCTTCTAAAAGCTTTAAAGGAATGCAAGCTGCTTATTAAGAAACAAGTAGAAGAAATAGCCTCCCTATAGAAGACTGCTTCTTAGCTGGATGAAGCTTCGCCATTCCTATGTATAAAAGAGAGGGAAGCAGCTCATCTGAAAATCGTGGTAGATATCCATGTTGATTCCTTAAATTACAAGGACTCTAGTATCAAGAATCTTGAGGAGAAACTTGATAGGGAGAGGAGAATTGTGGCTAACCTCTCTAAGATATATTTTATCAAGTGAAGATCTGAATCTGAGTGGATTTCTAAAGTAATCTAATCTAAAAAAAGAGGCCAAGTTCCTGTCAGGCCTTAGCCTACCTTTCACAAAATAATTCTCCCTTCCAACAGGTATGACCAAGACCCCAAGGATGGTCTCTTGAAGAATCTGAATCTTCCTTGTAAGACTATAAATGTCTCTTACAATGGAAGAATAAAGGACATGGGTCTGAGTGCTCAGAAGTCTACCCATGAAGAAGTGCAAAAGGCCCATCCTAGACCTTTTGTATCTAATGCCCCACCTTGATGTAGGCTAGTCCTTTTGAGCATTTTGGTGGCCGACGAAACAAACGCGAAGCTCTCGAATAACTCTTACGTCACCCTTAAGCAATTAACATAGCAACAGTTTAATTAATATTATTACTAAACTACAATTACGGTTGGTTCGCAAAGCCCCTTAAGATAATACCAAGGCGATAGGCCAAGGCCCTCTCAAGCTAAAAGAACCCAAACGGTTCGGTCGAGCGAGTTGTACCAAAAGAGAAACCAACGAAAAACAAAAGGTTCGGGCAAGGGTGGTTCTCTCCCAACAAAATACGAATGAGGGCCGCCACGCCTCACGAACTTAAACGAAAATAAAGAAAATAAGACAATAATTATAATAAATTTAACCAATAAAAATCAAGCGTTACACAAACCGCTTTATTTGCCAATGCAATAGGAATTATCTAAAGAAGAGAAACTCATAAAAGTGGAAATTTTGGTTACCCAACCGGATTTGATGAATCCGGTTCTCTCGACTAGAATTGTTCCTTAACGGCTCCGCCAGAGATACGCCGGAGGGAGAGAAATTCATCGCCTTCTTCGTATCACGCTATATTTGGAAAGTCCCGGCAAAATCTTCTGAATATGGAAATAATATTTCCCAATAAGGCAGGAGAGAGAAAAGGTGGCAGGATATCTAAAATATTTAAGGAATGATATAATTTAAATATGGTAGGTAGAGAATTTATGGACGGGTATATATTTTGAATATGGTAAATAAGGGGGAATATTGTAGAGAATACTTTGGATTAGGAAAGAGATTTGTTGTTGAGGGAAAGAGGAGAAGGTGGGGCTCGGTTTTGTTTGTGGTGGAGGGGTTCGGGTTTGAAAAAGATGAGGGCTGCTCGGGTGAGGGAGTTTTTGGTGGTGGACAGGTCTTATGAGGGAGGAGTTAGGTGGAGGCTTTGGAGGTTGGTGATGGCGGTGGATCAGGTCGGTTGGGGGAGAGAGGTGGCCAATTGTATGAAGGATGAAGAGGATGATAAGGCTCGGGTAGCAAGGATGTAAAGAAGTGATGAAGGGAGAAGGGAAGGAGAAGGGAGGCCAAGAGATAGGGGAGGAGGAGGGTGGCCGACAGCCAAAGAAGAAGAAGAGGAATAGAGGGGGGCCGAAACTTGCCTTGGAGAAGGAGGAGGATTTCAATCTTGAAATGTGTTTTTCTTTTCATTCATTCACTAATCAAAACAAAGAAGATACATGCCTATTTATAGGCTACACCACTCCATCTCCACCATACAAATTGAAAACACTCATGATGGATAATTGCACCCATCATGAAATGAAATAAAACTATAGTTTGCACATGAAATAAAATAACGAGGATGGTTATAGGTCTCCATCTTACATTAAATTAAGACATGAAGTAAAATGATAATTTCAAAAAACAAATAATAAAATATATTATTACTCAATAATAATTTATTAATATATATTATTAATAAATTATAATTGGGTTTGCGCTCCGGAAGGCTATTGTGGCGACGCTTCCAAGTGTCGTCTATAAGCATGTTGTCGCCGTCTCCAAAGTGTTGCAGACCGTCGTCTCCATTAGTATCTACCGGGTCACCATCATCGTCAGAGGGAGGATGCTCCAAAATAACAAGTCGAGGGAAGTCGGCTACATCAATCCTCCCCCTCTTAAAAATTCTCATCACTGATGAGTATGCACGTGTGTACTCGCCTGGAAGTTCATCGGAGGGGAAGAAGGACATACATGGCAAAAGGTGGCCTTGGGGAGACCTCAAAAATGCGTTAGCCAAAGAAGGAAAAATAATTTCCACAACATCCAACAACATACCTCCGATGGAGACCGAGAAGGAGAACAATCCTAGGAAACTGTCACCACCCAACCCAATAGAAAGCATAGTGGAAGATATATACGGAGAAGTAGACATTTCAAGTAGCATAAAAGCATAAAGCGTAAAATGTGAAATAATGAAAATAGGAACTATGCCCCAATCAGTGGAAAATTTTAACAGAAATGTCATGTTACCAAACATCCATAAAATTTGTAAAAATTGGACTAGCCGATTCGTTAATATTTTTAAAGTTCCCGGGGGCATCCGTTCAGGGGTGAGACAAACCAAAACCAAATAATTCACATAACGGTGGTAGACTTTTCGACAAAACCTAGCAAGTAATTTAATGGACGCATTTAGATGGATTAAGAAATTAAAAATGCACCTAATTAAGCTAAAACCATGAGGGGTGAACCCATGTGCCACATGACTTGAATTAATAGTACAAAATAACAGAAAAGGTCTGGTGGCACAGGTGCTTTAAGTTCAAAGATTAATTCAGTGGAGTCTAACGTCATAGTTTTAAATTTGGATTTATATTTTGATTTAAAAGTATCATAATAAAAGGTTTTCAGAAAACACTCGTCACCAACTATAGAGTTGGTTGCTCCGGAATTAAAAAGGAAATGCACGCGACACAACTTAACATACCCAACTATGTCTACCCACATCCATCTAAGTACGCCGAACGGGGACATAGGAATAATAAGCTTCTCTAGATATACCAGGCTAGAAATGACTAGTTCGTTCCCTAAAAGTTCATCTACACGAGTTAAGTGAACCGGAGGGAGATTCAACATGTTTGAGTCTGTTGGTGGAGATAAGTCACACTCAACGTAAAAACTTTGATTAAGCGTCCACGAAAACGCCTCCGGTTTTAAGCCATTAAAATCAAAGGAAAACTCGAATAGTGGATTCGTCCTCACTAAAACTCATCCTCAGTTAAATATTTTCCTCATAATGGATCCACCAAATCAGACGGCATGTCTTCCAACGCATTAGATATTTTATTTAATTCAGATCCAGTGATCGTCTCTAAGGTAGACAAATTTATATCCGATAAAACTTCTAAACTAACTTGGGCCTAAGGCGAAGGAGCTATCATCAAAGAAAAGTCTATCAGGCCCTCAGTGCTACCGCCATCCAAAGATAAATTTTCCTCGCAGGGCAAATCTACTGCAACATTACATCCGATATCGACAAATTCTTCCCATGAGGTAGGGACATCGTCTAAGTCAGAATATGGGGATGGACAAATCGAATCCCGTGGAGTATTAAAGTCAACTTGACCTTTAAGAGACATTGATAATGTAAACGAACTAACTCTTGGATGTATCACACTAAGATTATCCCAAATTTACCAACCATCCCAAGGTGACTCTTCCAATACCGTAGAAATATTTAACAAGCCTGAGTCAACCATAATAATGTCGGGTCCTACCGAGTCATCACCTAAATCAGTAACTTCATCATCTAGAGATTCTATATCCATATAAGCATCCTCAGAGGTATCTGTCACTATACCAGAGGGCTTAGATGTCGAGGCAAAAGAAGCAAGCACCCTAATAGTAACCTCTTTTGAGTTCAAATTTTGGGGTCTAAATGGCTTATGTTCCCTATAGGTGGGACAAGATACACTTTGTGTATTACTACCTCTCTGGGGATAGGATCTATCCGGAGGCATAGGGTCACTCCTAATAGTAGATACGTGTCTAGTGCTGTAACTATTCTTACTAACGAGTGTGGTGCAATTAGTGCACAGGTAGGAAGGATCAAATTGATCCGAGAGGAGGCTACGCATGTGCGGCCAAGCAAAATGATAGCTACCAACACGACGCTCTTATTTTAACAAAAAAATTCGGGCTCGACCTACTAATCGCTCTCGGGCAAAGCTAACCTTCTTGTAGTCATCCTATAAGTGACAATTAAAATATTGTTCTAATCCCTTAAGCCAGTCTCTAAAAGTTTGGGGATACTATAAACCGTCATAAGTAGGATAAATGTGGTGTGACCTAGGGGTGTGTTTAGCCATATCCTTAGCAGTGGAATAGTCTAACTGGGTAGTATATACGTCATATGCCATCCTAGAGAGAACCAGAGAGGACACTCGATCTCAATTTAGTGCACGTGCACAGAAAAGGGGTACAATATCCACTAAACTCTAACGAAGATGGAATTGTTCCCGCCTAATAGCTAAGGTTATAATTATATAAAATAGATTTTCTTGTTGGAAAAAATATGAGGATTATTAAAAAAATTTATTTTTGAATTTTGCTAAAAAAAAATATAGGCCGTTATTTATAGACCAACTAATAATTTTTTAAAATAACTTCATAAAAATAATGACTTAATGAGAAATAACTTTTTTTTTGATTTCTTATTAAAAATAAGATAGACAATTTCCAGAATTTTATTTTTTTAGATTTTGAGAAAAATTAAAAATTTTATGCCGCTATTTACAGACCAAATATTTAAAAATTGATTTTTTTATGAAATACCATGCAACGAGTGAGTGCGTGTTAACGTGCCAAATAAGAGGGGGAGGGTGCCAATTAGGAAATTGATGTGAACCTCCCTCTGATACCAAATTGATGTAGGCTAGTCCTTTTGAGCGTTTTGGTGGCCGACGAAACAAACGCGACGCTCTCGAATAACTCTCACGTCACCCTCACGACTTTAACGTAGCAGCAGTTTAATTAATATTATTACTGAACTACAATTATGGGGGGTTTTCAAAGCCCCTTAAGATAATACCAAGGCGATAGACGATGGTCCTCTCAAGAGAAAAGAACCCACACGGTTTGGTCGAGGGAGTTGTACTAAAAGAGAAACCGACGAAAAACAAAAGGTTCGGGCAAGGGTGGTTCTCTCCCAACAAAATACTAATGAGGGCCGCCATGCCTCACGAACTTAAACGAAAATAAAGTAAACAAGACAATAACTAAAATAATTTTAACCACGAAAAATCATGCGTTACATAAGTCGCGCTATTTGCCAAATGCCACAGGAATTATCTAAAGAAGAGAAACTCATAAAAGGCGAAATTTTCGTTATCCAACCGGATTTGATGAATATGGTTCTCTCGACAAGAATCGTTCCTTAACGGCTCCGCCAGAGATATGCCAGAGAGAGTGAAATTTGTCGCCTTCTTCGTATCACGCTATATTTGGAAATTCCCGGCAAAATCTTCTGAATATGGAAATAATATTTTCCAAAAAGGCAAGAGAGAGAAAAGATTGTAGGATATCGAAAATATTTAAGGAATGATATAATTCAATTATGGTAGATAGAGAATTTATGGACGGGTATATATTTTGAATATGGTAAATAAGGGGGAATATTGTAGAGAATACTTTAGATTAGGAAAGAGATTTGATGTGGAGGGAAAGAGGAGAAGGTGGGGCTCAGTTTTGGTGATGGTGGATGGGGCTCGGGTTTGAAAAAGATAAGGGCTACTCAGGTGAGGGAGTTTTGGGTGGTGGATGGGTCTTGTGAGGGAGGAGTTTGGTGAAAGCATTGGAGGTTGGTGATGGCGGTGGCTCAGGTCGGTTGGGGGAGAGTGGTGGCCGGTTGTGTGAAGGATGAAGAGGATGTTAAGGCTCGGCTAGCATGGATGTAAAGAAGTGATGAAGGGAGAAGGGGAGGAGAAGGGAGGCCGAGAGAGAGGGGAGGAGGAGGGTGGCCGGCGGCCAAAGAAGAAGAAGAGGATTAGAGGGGGGCCTAAACTTGCCTTGGAGAAGGAGGAGGATTTCAATCTTGAAATTGGTTTTCTTTTCATTCATTCACTAATAAAAACAAAGAAGATACATGCCTATTTATAGGCTACACCACTCCATCTACACCATACAAATTGAAAACACTCATGATGGCTAATTGCACCCATCATGACATGAAATAAAACTATAGTTTGCACATGAAATAAAATAACGATGATGGTTATAAGTCTCCATCTTACATGAAATTAAGACATGAAGTAAAATGATAATTTCGAAAAACAAATAATAAAATATATTATTACTCAATTATAATTAATTGTTAATAAATTATAATTGGGTTTGCGCTTCGGACGGCAATTGGGGCGACGCTTCCAAGGGTCGTCCGTAAGCATGTTGTTGCCGTTGCAAAAGTCTTGCAGGTCATCGTCTCCATTAATATCTACCGGGTCACCATCATTGTCAGAGGGAGGACGCTCAAAAACAACATGTTCAGGGAAGTTGGCTCCATCATACCTCCATCTCTCTTGAGCAAGGCAGTGGCCTCTTATCAAAATCTCCCTGCTCACACTCAGACCAAGGGTAAATCGGCCAAGATGCAAGACTTGGAATATTCTAAGGACACCAACAGCATGTCCTCTTCAGGGAGAACTGCTGCTGATAGACCTTGTGAAAATCCAAGCTTATATCTTGTCAGACATACTCTTAGTCAGACTATGGCTAAGAAAATTTAGAACAAGGAAGCTGCTTCTTCTTTTGTTCAGTCTGCTATCAACCATGTTGTCAGACCTGCTCAAAAAAGAGGATATAATATTCATGAGTGCTGGTGTTGTGGCAAAGTGGGCCACTTTGCCGTAGATTATTGGCACAACCCTACTCTGCCAATGGCAATAGAAAGTCTTCCTGGCAGGGCTCCTGTAGGTAGAAATTTGTTTTTTCAAGCTAACACGATCCTAGGGCCCAAGTCAGCTTGGGTTCCTAAGGGAAGGTAATTCTATCTTGTAGGATAGTTCAAGGGGCCATAACAATTTTTGGTCCTTGGACAATGTTATACCAGACCTAAGTCTGGATACAAGAAATGATTCAACTTATTAACATGCAGTAAATGTCAATGACAAGTGCAATTATCAAGGGGGAGTTTACAAAGGAAAGCCAAATGAACATCAATGGCTAAATCTCAGAAGCAAGGTTGCTGGTATGCTAAGAAACTATGAATCTAGCGTGGACTTCAAGTCTACAGAGCATTGATAAGTAGAATTCACCTTTCTTTTATCTACTACTAAATTTCAAAATTGATTACTCATGCATGAGAAGGGTGATTCAAACACATGACTAAGAAGATATAAAAACAACAACTCTTCTTAATACATGTGTTAGTGGCTTACATGTTCACCATGCCACAAAATGTAACTTATCTCAACAAACCCAAAGACATATTGCATATGGAATACAAAGCTAGGTTAGTATCAAAATTTGGTTGATTCAATTGAGGTTGGGGGTTAAAACTCTCTCAGTTGAAATAAATATAAGGTTATCTAAATTTTGTCTAATTGCACCCCAATATAACAAAGTTTAGAATGTGTACTACAGGTTTATATTTCCCCTTCAAGTTAGGACAACACAGTTAGAAGCGAATCGAAAATTTATTATCAAAGAAAACTTATGTTAAGCTAAATAAGCCCACTTAACAAATAATGGAGAAAATACGGACTATGTATATGTGTCAGGACTCAATCCTGACCATTAATCATGATTAAAACAAAAAAGATGGATTCATGACTTTTCGCCTTCCTTTTAGAAATACCTATAAATAGAAGGACTTGTGCAATACGCCAAGTCACTATTCCCTACCATCAGCCGCCCGAATTCGCGAAATCAACGGAAAGCCGCTTTCGCTAGCTTTCTCAAATTATCTCAAGAGATGGCACCCAAGGGATCTGATTTCCTCTTCAAAGGAGCAGAATATGTGGGAAATGGATTCGTTTATGCTCTGGAAGAAGTTCAGCAGGTGGTTAATCTTCTACAGAAATCTAACCTAGCCTTCATCCTTACGGAAGCCTGTCTTCTGTGGAAGAGGGAAGTACTAGAGGTGTTTGCCAATGCCAAAGCAAATGCTTCGGCTGGTAAATATAATACCATAGTAAGAGGAAAGAAGTTCAGATAACCCCCAGAATTCTAAGTAATGCTCTACAGCTGCCAAAGCTCTCTATAACTGAGAACGAAGAAGAGCTATTACTGGACAATGCAAAATCGGCAATAAAATGGTGTGGACTTTCCAAGCACACAATCGGATCAATTAAAAGGAAAGAACATAACCTGAGAGGTTAGTTTCTAGACGATGTCATTGGGATACTCTGAATGCAAATCAAGCTCCCATGACAAAATCTCAAAAAGGATGTTTGAACTAATGGCGAGAGTCATACTTACCAAGAGAAATGATTGGGGAGGAGTGGTGTTTGAATGAGTAGTGGAATGCATGGCTGAACCCAATTTTGGGAGAATCCTGTCACTATTTCTGCGAGAAACTTCTTCAGAAATTCTAAATCTGAAACTTCGTGCAAGAATACACCATATGAGAATGATGAACATTAGGATGCTTGAGAGATGGCCAAATAGCAGAGGAATTTGTTAACAAAATAACTACAGGAATGGGGGATGATACGACCAGATTGGAAGATGCAGAGAGGCAAATACCTATGTTTAAAGATGAGGAAGTACAAGTTAAAGTCTTGGAAACTCTTAGTACTAAGGGAAGGATTACTCAAATTGAGGGGGAGCAACTGATGCAAGAAATAATGCATGTTGCATTATTTGTAGGGGAGCAACTGGAGGTTCCTCCAATAAAGGATACTGCAACAGCGTACCTGCATGCAAACAAAAGCGTGGCAGTGGTTGAGGGGCAGAAATCTTATGGTCTCCCGGGTCATGAGGTACACAATCTAGTGTCATCATAATCTAAGGAAGAGGAAGACAGTGATGAGAAATCACACTCCTCACCACATTCAGAAACAGAACAACACAAGAGTGGAACAGCTCAAGGAATAAGTAGCAAGCCTATACAAGGAGAAACTGAAGCACTGGATGATGGCACACCTGCTCGATTTGATCAGCTTCTATCTACCTTCATGTCCCAGCTATAAGGTTTGCTAGATGAGCAAAGAAGGGCATTGGAAAACTGTGTGGATGAAGCCCTCAAAGATGTTAGAAATGATCTTGCAAATTAGATCAAATCTATAAGGTTTGAACTGAATCCGTTGAAAGGAGAAACAATAAAATTTTTTACAAGGGTTTTTTCATGTTGTAGATTACACCATGGAGAAACTGGATGTTTCAAATCAGAATATTGCTATTATCATTTAAAATCAAAATATTTAGGCCAAGAACTCAATGACCATTCATGAGAATGATAAAGTTTTGAGAAAAGAACAGAACACTTAAATCTTCACAAGATGGATGTCTGCACCAAGATGCTTGATGACCACATGTTAGAAGTTAAAAAATCAAGTAACTGCTGGAGTTTACTACCCGGAAGGGGAAAGAAACAAAGCTAGCACCTCCCAGACCACTCAAGTAATTGAAGAAGTCAAAAAGGGGGAGAGAAATGTTATTAGAACAAATACGGATAATAAGGTCTATGCCACAAATACTGTGAGAGGCTTATTGGGAATGGAGCCACATGAATATAATAATATCCTAATGATGTCTTATAATGTACAAGAGGCTTTGTACAATATTTATAGTAGTGATGCCCAAGTTCAAGAAAATCAAGAATATGTTCAGTACATTGAAGAAGGTGACAATGCTAATGCTTAGTGGAGAGAGAAGACAACTGGTGCTAAGAATCCTTCCTTTAGCCCCACAGTAGACCGGTCACTACAGGTCAAAGAAAGAATCACTGATGATGTTGAATAGGAGGCCAAGCTAAGGAAAAAGAGATACAGAGAAGAAATGGAACAGAGGCCTGATTTCGAGCAGTGGAGCCTAGAGACAAGATCTATTATTCTGCTTGCTTGGGACCTGGTCAAAGACAAAAGATCTAATAGAGGTAATTGTTACAACAAGATTGAATGGGATAAGATGGAAAAGAGAGACACGGAAAGAAGGACTTTCTGGAGGAACAAAAAGGCAAAATCTTTTGGCTCCTGATGTTGTGGAACCATCCAAATACTTTCCAAAGCCTGTCAGCTATTTTGAGAGACAAAATGACAAAGCTCAAACTGAAGTTACTAAGGATAAGGCTATTAATGGAGCTGATAAGAAAGGGAAGAAGATAGTTGGAGATGAAGACTTGCCAGAAAAGAAATCCAGAGGTAGTGGAATTATGATAAGGGAACTTGAAACTAAAAATGTTTCAGGTTCTGCTTTCAGGGCTAGGGATGAAACACTATCTTTATATTGCTCAAACATGTATTCCCTATATGATTAAATAGAACAACCTTTTGTTATAATCATGATCTGTCTAACTCATCATTTGTTATGTCTTTGACTTATCTTCTATATCATTTGATATGTCTATGATTTATCTGAATTATGCTTTGATGATTACATCTATGATTTATCAGAATTATGATGTGATGATATGTTTTAAATATTTATAACATAGGTATGTTTAGTGTATACATTGACTTAGGTTATGACTTCTACAAATAGGGGGAGATTGTTGGGTCCATTGATCTCAATGTCCTGAATTTGAAGAAGGACTAGCAAAATAATATATACACATTTTGTGACCTAACATGTGTTTAAGGTGAACTATTGCAGTTTGTCCTGATAAGCAATGATGGGACAGGTAGCCTATGTGGCTAAGTCAGGTAGTTTCTTAACTAAGTGGTGGAAAGATAGATACCTGTTTAAGTCCACAAGCATTGAGTGAAGATCAGTCACTCTACGCCAAAGGGCTTATAGCGCCAAGTGAAGCCTATATAGTAAAAGACAAGGCAGTTGAAAGCTGAGAAAATGGCCAAGTCCATAGGCATTGAGTGAAGTTAAGTCACTCAACGACAAACAACAAAAGGCTACGAGATAGGCTAAAGCAATAAAAGCCTGATGTTGGAATGAGCTAAAATGTGGCTTAGTCCACATGCATTGAGTGAGGTCAACTAACTTAACACCATGCTACTAAATACGGAAAATTGGCTAAGGAAGAAAGCGTTGAGAGATGCGTGTTCACTCAATGCTCTCAATACTTATATTGTTGAATAAGCAGAAAATTGGCTAAGGCAGAAAGCGTTGAGTGGGCATGTTCACACAACACTCTAATGCTTATGTTGTTGAATAAGCAGAAAATTTGGTAAGGCAAAAAGCATTGAGTGAGGCATGTTTACTCAATGCTCTCAACGCATTTATCTCTGAATAAGCAGAAATTTGGTTTAGGTAAAAAGCGTTGAGTGGAGGTTACTGACTCAAGGCTGTCAACGCCTTGTGAAGGAAGAATTTTTTCTAAGGGGTTTGGCATTGAGTGTTGCTTAATCACTCAACGCCAAACAGTTTAAAGCTGATAAAGCAAGATTGGAATTGAGTAGAGCTGAATCACTCAACGACTAGAATCAGACTTAGTATTCTAAGTAGTTTGACATTGAGTGAAGGTGACTCACTCAATGCCAAGAGACAGTGAATCTATCTAAGTCTTTTGGATTTGAGTGATGCTTACTCACTCAACGCTTATTCTCTGATGCTTGATTTTTGGTTAATTCCACATCTGGTGTCGTTAGCAAGTAAACAAGTCAACATATTTCAAATAAGTGGCGGGATGACTATAGTACGGTACAAAGGTTGTCGCAGACCTACTGTACGATAATTGTCATTAAAGAAAATTTACAGCCAGCATTAAATTTGTGGGACCCATTGCTAAAATAGTCATTGGGTCTCAATAAATAAAAGAAGTAACAATTGTTCTTTATCTATACCATTGTTGTGGAGCTATAAAACAGGAAGCTCAAGCTGAGAAAGAAAGAGGGAAAGTCAGCTATTGGAATCAACTTCTTCTACAACAAGATAGCTTGTGCAAATCTCACCTGCACCAGCATGCTAGTTCAGAGTATCTTCTCTAAGCATTAGGTTGCAGCCAATGGCCGACCCTTGCTTCAAGTTCTTCATAGTTCCAGCAACTCAAGCACCTAAAGATCTTTATCTAGAAGCTGTGAAGAGAAGAAAGATTGAAGAAGCAGAGACTTGAAAGATGGCTCAGGGGACTATTCCTCAGGATTCAAAGTTAGGGCTGAATCACCTCAGCCTAGCAAAGAGAGAAGGACAGAACATTGTTCTGCAAGTTGCTTCTAGCACAAGGATCATTGGTTTTGTGAAGAAGAGAGGGCCGAGCTTCTGTATCAGTTTAGGGAGAGGCAGAACATTGCTCCTCAAGTAACTTCCAGCACAAGTAATTACTTATTATTGTTAAAGTAGTTAGGACTAAGTGTATCTTAGTTTTGTAAAGTTAGACTCAGGGTATAATCTCCTGTAGTCATTATTGGGCTGAGTCTATCTTAGTCAAGAAGCTTGACAAAGAGAAATATCTCTTGTGTCAAGAATATCCATCAACACACTTTCATCTTGTAGGATTCAGTTTACCTGGATCTGAGTTATAGGTACCTGAAATGGTACTGTGTTGTAGGAGTGTTGTAGTACTCTGAGAGTAGGGCTGGGTGCCTGAAGCTGTAGGGCTATAGAGCCTGAGTTGTAGGCCTTAGAAAAAAGACTGGGGAAAGTGATTAGTGGATCACTGAGCTATAGTAGCTCTATAGGGCTATGATGTAGGAACCCGTGTGGTTCTAAGCTTGGATTCTGTGAAGAATCTGTGTAGAAAGTGAAGTGATAAAAGTAATAGGTTTGTGTTTTCAAATTATCAACAAAAGTTACTCCCCAACAACGGCACGATAAACTTGGTGAACGATTTTCATGGTAGAGAAAAGAGAGTCGAACTAGCAATCCAACTAGGCAAGTATACCTATAAAACTGTAGCTAGGTGATACAAGTGTCGTATTGAAATACGGGAACCGTTGAGTAATAATACTGACACGAAGACTATTATCTTATCGAAGAAACTTTGCGGGTTGCTAATTAAATTAAAAGATAGTTGTATTTAAGCCACTTTGCTCTTTTCAAGAGCTACCCGATGAAGGGCTACCCGATGAAGGGTTCGCAAGGTACTAGACAAGATAGTTGTATTTAAGCCACTTTGCCCTTTTCAAGAGAGTTAGGTGTTGTAGAAAAATTGTGTGTGGGTTTCTATTAAGAGCGTTAATATTTTTTTTTGAATTTTTAATTTTTAAGAAAGATGGTGAGAAAGTGAAGTGATAAAAGTAATAGGTTTGTGTTTTCAAATTATCAACAAAAGTTACTACCCAACAACGGCACGATAAACTTGGTGAACGCTTTTCATGGTAGAGAAAAGAGAGTCGAACTAGCAATCCAACTAGGCAAGTATACCTATAAAACTGTAGCTAGAGGATACAAGTGTCGTATTGAAATACGGGAACCGTTGAGTAATAATACTGACACGAAGACTATTATCTTATCGAAGAAACTTTGCGGGTTGCTAATTAAATTAAAAGAACATAAACTTGCATAAAGAAAAGCACTTGCACTTAATAGAGAGAGCACAACTAGATATTAAAATAGGGGGGGGGGGGTTAAACGATGATAAGAAAATCACTCGATTGAGAATCACCTCGGCCTAAGTTGATAAAAACATGTGATAATAAACTCAAACTAAATAAGGCAAAAGACCTTGACCGTAGAGGTTCCTAAAGCATGAACAAGCTTCTCTCGAAGTCATACCCACCTGAGTTTAGGAAGGTCCGACCAAACTCTCGTCCAAATCGGAGTCCTAAAGCTCTCTTTACGCTGTGAACCCCGCTATTGGAATTCACTCCAATACGAGAGATTTGGAAGTCTGCCTCTCTCGAGGGGTGCATGCAACTCTCTTTACTCTTGAGTGTTCACTCCAAACTACGAGCCTCTCGGCTAGCTAAGAGTGGAAACAAAGATGGAAAATATACATCGATGATATATCTCAAAACATGATTATTCAAGAGTAATTCAAGGTCTAAACCTTACAAGAAAAAGAAAACTAGGGCATCATATCTTAATTAACTCGAACCTCGGATCTTCAAGATCAAGTACAAGGAGGATTAGTTACTCATGGTGAAATATAGGAGGAGAGATGAGTAGGAGAGCATAAAATGGAATAGAGACAAAAACAAACAGTGAACAACCTTTATATTAGAATAAAAGAGACTTACAACTTGCAACAAAAGAAAAATACACTTGCTGGAAAAAAACTAAGCTAAACTGAAAATGAACTAAAACAGAAAAGTAATTAAATAAACATAACTATTACAGAAGAGTAAATAACAGAAGCTAAAAAAAAAAAAAACTAAAATAAAAATAGGAGAGAGGAAGAACACTAAAGGACAAATGAAAATGGCAGCACTTCCCCTCTCCAAAAATTCTCTATTTTTTGCACAGGGGTTAAGGCTCGATTTATAGATATCTTCAAGCAGCAGGAGCTTGCCCACGCAATCAGCCATGCAAGGAAGTTGACCTTGGTACGGGTACTGGCATGAAAATGATGATGTCCTCGGGCTGAGTGACATGTATTTAATGGAGGCAGCAGGCTTTTGTTAGAAATCTGGATTTGTTCTGACAGTAGGGGGAAGCTCGAAAAATTTGAGGAAGAGCTCGACGAAATAAAAAAGACTTCGTCGAGCCGAGAAAGAAAAAGAGGAGAGCTCGACGAAATGATTAAATTTCGTCGAATAGATAATAGCGGGAGAGAGCTCGACGAAATAGAAAAATAAATTACGTCAAGCGGAGAAAGCCGAAGGGAGAGCTCGACGAAATAAGAAAATTTTGTAGAACTGAGAAAGAAGAAGGGAGAGAGAGTTTGACGAAAGTTTAACTAAAGGTGAGTTCGACGAACTTTAGTCCGATTGCACTCGATGAAACTGGGCAATTCGATTAAATTGAGCTCGACGAAATCCTGATGTCGATGAAATTAGCTTGACGAAAAGCTGAGATCGACGAATTTTTCTGAAAAAAATGCAATCCTGGAAAGAAAATGAAAACATTTAGTGGTATTAAAATATATACAAAAACGAGACAATATAAAGTTATAAAAACATGATTTACATACAAAAAGAACTAAAAATATCCTAAGATATTAGACTACAAATTGCACTATCAATTTTCTACTATTGCAGTAAGACTGGGCATATTTTAGCTAATTGACCAGAGAAGAGGAAGGAGACTGAGGAGAAGAAGCAGGACCAGAACAAAGAAAAGAAGGAAATGTCCTTCATTGCCAAGAAGGAAAAGAGTTGGACAGACACATCATCTTCTGAGTCTAAAGAAGAGGAAGCCTATATTTGGCTAGTTACTGCTACTATTAAAGATGAAAAAATTGAAGCAGGAGAAGTGAATCCTCTACGGAGGATAGGAATCAGAGCCCCTTTGACACTGTCAGACAGTGAGTGTGAGGTGGATGAAGATGTCTACAGTTACATAGGGTTGATTGCAATGACAGATGTGGAAGGCAACCAGGATCAGCCTGGGCAGAGCAAGGTACATCTATCACCTAACTCTGCTTATCTGTCAGAGTTTAAGCCTAGTCCTTGCTCAGAAGCCTCTTCACCCTATGGTGAAGTAGATTCTGGATCTGAAGGAGATGTCAATCAACTGATTGACAAGTATAGAGAACTTCTAAATGCCTTCAAGAAGGTCAAGAAGTTGTCTAAGAAGCAAGCTAATGAGATCTCATCTCTTAAGCTTGTAGTTGCCCAACAGACTATAACAGTAAATCTGCTGGACAAGAAAGCTAGGGAAATTAGCCAACTAAAGTCCCTCTTGGACATTCAGGTAGCCTCCATCAAGCATAATAACTATCTCATCAGGGTGCTTGAAGATAAGCTTGAGAAGGAGAAAAGATTAGTGGCTAGCTATTCTAAGCCAAGTACTATCCTCCCCTTGATAGACTCCTTCTTCTCTCAAAAGGGAAAGAAGGGGTTGGGATTCAAGGGAAGCACAAGAGTTACTCCTTCCAAAAGGAAGGGCACAACTCCAGCTCAACCTCAGCCTATTATTTCTAAGCCTCCCATTCTTTTCAGAAAAGTTTGGATACCTTCTAACGGGTATGACCAAGAAAGCTCTTATGGTCAATAGGAGAGGGGTTGTTCATCTAGAGTTAAAAAGATGTTCGCTATCATGGTGAAAGTTTTGGTAGGGTGTGTGTAGTCAAGGCTGCCAATGAGCAATTTCAAATGGACCAATATGGACCATTTGTCTTTGGTGCATCTGCACCAACTCTCAAGAATATTTTTGTAGCCAAGGCTCAGAATCTTACAGCAAAGGTTCTAACTAAGGGCAAGTCTAAGAATCAGGCTGATTTGGGCATATATAAAGCCATCAGAAGAATACTTTTTGAAAAAAATCTTGCTACTACTGGCACTCAGGGCAGACCAAATCAACCATCTATAAGACTTACCTTCAGTCAAATTCTGCCTGAAAGAAATCAGAAAAAGGCAGATGCACATCTTCCTCCTATCAAGGTTGCAGCTCATCAAGTTGCAGGGCCTTCATAGAAAAGAAGATATAACATGAATGATTATTAATGTTGTGGTAAGATAGGGCACTTTGCCATTGACTGATGGCACAATCCAAATAAGGCAAGAGCTAGGGTCAGTCCACCAGTCAGAAATTCTTCTTGTGGACATGTTAAGTTTCATGCTAACATGAACCTAGGACCCAATAGATATTGGGGTCCTATGGTTAAGTAATTTGTATATTGCTGGATAGTTAAAGGTGTCATTCCCCTATATGGTACTTGGACAGTGGCTATTCCTTGCACATGACTAGAACAAGGAGAAACTTGAGGGAGTTTACTCCAGTAAAAGATTGACCCAAAGTCATCTTTCGAGGTTTAGATAGAGGTGTAATCAGAGGATATGGTAAGATCACCAATGGCATGGTCACCATCACCAAGGAGGTTTATGTTGAAGGGTTGCAGCACAACCTTATAAGTATAAGCCATCTTTCTGAACTTGGCTATGTAATTGTCTTCCACAAGGATGAGTGCCTAATTAGGAGGTCAAGTGACCAAGAGGTCAAATTGTCAGGCACTAGGAGTTGAATTGTTTATTGCTTGAACTTTCTATGTCTAGACATAGATTCTCCTATCTGTTTAGTAGGAAATGAGAAAGTCTCCTACTGTGTCCAGTGGAACAAGAGACTAGCCCATTTTAATTACAGGACTATTGGCAAGCTCTTCAGTCAAGGGCTAGTTAGGAATGTCCCCAATGTAAAGTGCTTTAAGGAGGGCATTTGCTCAGCTTGCCAAAAGGGTAAGCATACAAAAGTATCCATCAAGGGTATTGGGACCAAAGAATCTGTGAAGTGCTTATACCTCTTGTACTTGGACCTATTTGGTCCAATGCAAGTTCATAGTCATGGTAGGAAAGTCTATACCCTTGTGGTAGTTGATGGCTATTCCATGTTTACTTGAGTGTTCTTTCTTAAGAAGAGGATGAAACCCTTGATGTCTTAATGAGGTTTGTCAAGAAAATTTAGAATGATCTTAGCCATTCTATAGTCAAAATCAGAAGTGACCATGGGATAGAATTCCAATCTGATAGCATGACAAAGTTATATAAAAAGCATGGGATTCCTCAAGAATTCTCTTCACTGAGAACAC
Organism: Platanthera zijinensis; assembly: GCA_039513925.1. Taxonomy (NCBI): domain Eukaryota; kingdom Viridiplantae; phylum Streptophyta; class Magnoliopsida; order Asparagales; family Orchidaceae; genus Platanthera; species Platanthera zijinensis. The sequence continues at coordinate 167,806,997 of CM077081.1, read as the reverse complement.
CACAGCAAAATGGGATAGTTAAGAGGAAAAAAAGACTCTCATAGAGGCTAATAGAACACTATTGAGTGACACACCTCTCCTAGAATATTTCTGGGCTAAGGAAGTAAATACTACATGTCATGTCCTCAATAGAGCCTAAATCACCAAAGGCCACCAGAAGACTCCATATGAGATCTTGAAGGGTAGAAAACAAAATCTGGGCTATCTCATAATTTTTGGTAGTAAATGCTTTGTTCTTCATAATGGCAAGTCCTATGTGACTAAGTTTACTGTCAAATCCTTTGATGGAATATTTGTTGGATACATTAATCATAGAAAAGCATATAGTATCTATAACATGAAAAGCCAAGTTATAGAAGAATCAGTTCATGTAGTCTTTGATGAGTCTACCATGATTAATGATAGGCTGCCTAGTTCCTCTTATAGTACGGCTGGTATAGAATAGATGATTGACAAGCTAAAAATCAATGAAGCATCACAAGTCATCCTTGATGATATGGATACTCCATAAGAACTACCTGGCACACTAAGAGTGGATGAAGATCAACAAGAAGATGCCCCTGTTGTTGAAAGAAGACTGCCACTAGCAGTCAGACATATGAGAGATCATCTAGCACACCAGATCATTGGTCAGGCAAGTCATGGGGTAATGACAAAGATAAGAAGTCAGAACACAGCCATGTATTCAAGTTTTCTATCCTAAGAAGAGCCCATGAAGTTTGAAGAGGCAAACATAGACTAGCATTGGATTGGAGCTATACAGGAGGAAATGAACTAGTTCAAGAGCTGCAGGGTCAAGATGCTGGTTCCCAGACCTCATGGTCATAATGTCATTAGAGTCAAGTGGATATACAGAAACAAGCTTGATGAAAATGGCATTATGATTAAGAACAAGGACAGACTAGTAGCTAAGGGGTACAGACAAGAATAAGGGATTGATTTTGATCAAACCTTTTCCCCTGTAGTAAGATTGGATGCCATCAGATTATTCCTTGCCAATGCAGCACACAAGGGATTCAAGGTCTATGAAATGGATGTGAAGTCAAAATTCCTAAATGGTGACTTAAAAGAAGAAGTCTATGTTGAGCAGTCTCCCGGTTTTGTTGTTCCTAACTTACCTGATTTTGTTAAAAGACTTAGGAAAGCTCTATATGGGCTAAAGCAAGCCCCTAGAGCATGGTATGAGACATTGTCTAGTTTCCTCATTGAGAACAAATTCTCAAGGCGGAAAATAGATAAGACCCTATTCTTAAGGGAATCTAAGGGTAAGATCATCCTAGTCCAAATCTATATAGATGACATCATCTTTGGATCTACTAATGACAACCTCTGTAAAAAGTTGCTAAACTCATGTAGGGGAAGTTTGAGTTGAGCAGTATGAGTGAAGTTAAGTTCTTTTTGGGCATCCAAGTAAGACAGACTAATGATGGCTTTTCCATATCCAGTCTAAGTTCACTAGGGAGTTAATCAAGAAATTTTGCATGGAGAATTCCTCCACCATGAGAACTCCCATGGGGTCAAGTATGCTTTTAGGCAAAGTTGAAGCAGGGAAACCTTTTGATGAAACTTTGTATAGAGGAATAATTTGCTCCCTTATATATCTGACAATAAGTAGGCCAGACATTATGTATGCTACATGTATTTGTCCTAGGTATCAGGCTTTCCCTAAACAATCTCACAACTGTGCAGCTAAGAAAATCTTGAGGTATCTTAAGGGAACTCTATATCTTGCCCTTTGGTACCCTAGGAATGGGGAGTTTGAACTATCTGGCTATTCAGATGCAGATTTTGCAGGATACAAAGAGGATAGGAAGAGAGGGAGAGGAAATGGATCCTTACCTGGATAGAGAATGGGGAAGAGCGGTTTGCCGTGGAGAACGGTGGAGGGAATGCGATTGATAAGATAGCATGAGATGAGAACAACATAGCCCAAATAGGAGCAAGGAACCTGCATTTGAGTCAGCATAGTGCGTGCGACATCAAGGAGGTGACAGTTTTTGGGTTCGGCCATGCCATTTTGCTGTGAGGTATAGACACACCTAGTTTGATGAATAATACCATGTTTAATACAGAAAGAGGAAAACTCGTGACTAAGATATTCCTTTGCATTATCAGAGCGAAATATTTTAATAGAGACATCAAATTAATTCTTAATCATATAATAAAAAGATGTCCATACATGAAATAATTTAGAGCGATCTCGTAAGAGATACACCCAAGTACAGCGAGAGAAATCGTCAATAAAAGTTACAAAAAATGAACTACCCTAATTTAAGATGATTGTAGAAGCGGGTCTACAGACATCGGAGTTAACCAGATCAAATGGTCGGGAAGATCCACGACCTTGCTTAGGTGAGAAGGAGGAGCCGTGATTCTTACCAAGTTGACATGCATCACAGTTGAGGGGAGGACTCTGCGGAAGAAGGTGAGGCATAAGCTGACGAAGAAGTTAAGGAGGAGCATGAGTAAGATGAAGGTGCCATTGGAGAAGATTAGTAGAAGTTAAAGCGAACAATGCGGAAATGTTGTCGAGGAAGTAGAGACTGCCGCTCTCAGTCCCAGTATCAATCGTCTGTTGGGATACCAGATCCTAAAAAGAATAAGAGGTAAGAGTGAATGTGACAGAACACTATTGTTGCTTGCACAGAGAAGTGACAGATAGTAAATCTAAAGGGAACGTGGGCACGTAGAGGGTATCCTCCAAGCGATGAGATGGACTGACTTGAACCACTCCTGTCCCATTGACCGGTGAGGGAGAGCCATCCGCAATAAAAAAATGGGGAAATCGATCATGTTTTTTAGGAGAGAAAAGTATTGAGGATTGTCAGTCATGTGATTGGTAGCACCAGTGTCGATCAGCAATTTACCTTGAGTAGCAACATGTGCACTACCTGAAGACGTGACCACCGAACTGGATGGATTCGAAGAGGAGGTTGAAGCATCACCAGTTGGTCAAAGATGAGGATGTTTCTTCTAGCAGCGATCAACCGTATGGCCGGTGCGGCCGCAGTGAGAACAAAGAAAGCGGGCAGCACCGTGTTTGCCTGATTGATGGTTGCGGTCACCAGATCCAGTTCGCTGAGTGTTGTGAGCATAGTGGTCTGGTTGAGGAGGGAAGGATAATAGAGGACATTATAGCAAAGAGGTAACAATGGCTATGCAGGCAGCAGTGGCATCTAAGGTGGGAGACTCCACCTCGCTAAGGATTTATATTGATCATATCATATGACTCAGGAAATCGCAGAAGGAAGCACACAACCATTAGCTCCTGGAAGTGTTTGTGTTGCTCGGCTAGATCCATAGAGAAGGGGGTATTCTAGAGAATTTCGACTCCAAGAGCCCGAACTTGTTGGTATGCGGCAGCTGGAGACATAGAGGGACGGTCAAATGGGTCCGAATACAAAGTATATATGCGAGATGTCTGAGCCCCCTTTGAGTAGAGAGCGTCAAGATGAAGGCATGCATCCTTGACCCTCTCATCATGACGGATGACGGGTATGCATTAATCAGAAAGACTGTTATCCAGCCACGTGCGGAAAAGGGATTCGCTGGCATCCCAATCATAAAAAAGAGGAGAATCTTGCGGAGGAGGGTCATCGGTGAGATGATGGCATTTTTGTTGAGAGCAGAGAAGTATGGTGAAGGAGACACTCCAATCCGGGTATTTGTGACCTAAGAGTTTGGAAACAGTGCCAAGGTTGCCCGAGTAGGAGGAGTGGGAGGAGGAGCGACAACGGTAGTAGTGAAGGTAGAGATATCGAAGGTTATCATAGAATAGAGCAGAGATAAGAACAAGTCGTGCGACTAAAGAGTAAGTCACGGAGACTAACTTGTAGTAGTGGCTAGAAAAGGAGGCCGCATAAAGGAGAATAGGTCGCAGTGACTTAGGATCAGGCCGCGACGACTAAAGAGCAGGAGCGGCGGGAAAGGAAGCTACGCCAAGGAGAATAGGTCGCGAAGACTTATGAATAGGTCGCGGCGACTAGAGAGCGAGAGCGACTAAAAAGGAGGGCAGAGAGGTCGCCCACATAAGGGAAGAAAGAAAATACATGAACAGGGCGCGACAAGAGAATAAATAGGTCGCGAGAAGAGGAACAAGCTGCGCGGACAGGTCGCACGGAAAGAGAGGGCTCAAAATCAGGAGGAAAAGATCGAGTAATCTGATATCATGTGCGAACAGAAAATAAGAGACCTAAAAAATGGAGTAACAAAATTTTTATTATTCAAAAAGATATCTATTACAATGTTATGACCTCCCTTTTATATAATGGTGGAGAGAAGAGAGATTACAAGTAAGCAATCTGGGACTAATAATTACATGAACATAAAACTATACAAGTTGCAAAAGCCGCACGGTTAGCCTAACTGTACGACCACTACAATGTGGAGGACAGGTGGCCAATATCCCCAAGCCGTTAGAGACAAGCCTCTAGATCGCTAAGACTGCCAGACATTAGCCAGCAACATATTGACACCAAGCCGCTAGGAGAAGCCTCCAGACCGCCAAACAACACCGCCAGACCGCCCGGTCTCCAAACCCGCTACCAAACTGCTGGGACAAGTTGCCACCGCCCGGTCTCAACTCGCCAGACCAACCGGTCTCAACACTATTCACCTACCCAATAAAGAACAACATGTATGCAAGAACTCAAGCACACATACAAATACATTATGTGTGTATATCATTGTCCAGTTTGACTTCTTTCAATTCTGGAACATTAGGGTCAATGGACTAAACAAGACTTCCCAGAGATATTTGATAGAGAAGATATCATCAAATCTCTTAGTTTATTTCTTAAACAGTGTATAGGGTTTTTTTCTGGTTTTTGGGCACCTAATCAATAGCTCAAAGGATTGCAAGATCACACTTTGAAAATAGCTCTTCTGGTGGCAGGGCACCTAATCCAAAACATGTAGTGGATTCCTACCAATGTGGTAGAAGAGTAGACGTAACCAGGTTTATTGGGGAACTACTATAAATCCTTGTGTCGTCTGTGATTGATTGCATTCTTTATTTATGTGCTGTGATTTTTCTTTTTATGTATATATTTATCACTTAATTTAAAATCTGCTATAAAAATAAATCAATGTTTTAAATACTTTATTCACCCCCCTCTTAACTAAAGTTAGATCTATCCATCTATTTCATCAGGTCCGATGTGCCATGTCTCGAGGAATAAGTCATGGTTTACTATTTTATGGGTGTTAGTGGACTAGAACGCCTCCATAGTGCCCATTTTCATTAAATTGGTACCTTGTGGAGCTATACTTGGGTTTTGGCTTGGTTGTCTGTTGGTGTACTATTGGAGCAATCTCCCATCGCAGTTGCCAGATATTTATACATGGGGTTGTGTCAAGATCTGATACCACCATGCCCTTGGTCCTAATAGAGTTTGAGTTCTTTGGGGGCGCTGGCTGAAATGCCTTCCCCCTTAGGCACCGGGTGATAATACGTTTTGTAGCCTAAACTATTATCATATTTTCTATTTTATAGTGTACAAATCATGTCTATTAGTAGTTTATTTTTATCCTTTTTATGTAAATATTATTGCCACTAACATTTTCTTGTCCTTTTGCAGGTTTTCAGGAAATTCGTCAAAAAAGACCTGACATGCCCCCCTGTCACGCCCTCCCTGGGCGTGACCTAGGGCGTGTCACCCGATCCCGAGGACTTTTGTTGGAAGGGACAAGAAAATGAATAAAACCGCTGTCACGCCCCCCTAACACGCCCTCCCTGGGTGTGTCACCATGCGTGACCATGGGCGTGTCGCCCTCTGCCGTAAAGCCTGCCGCCGCCTTAAATGCCATTTCTCCACAGCACAAAAACAGTACTGTCATGCCCCCCCCCCCGTCACGGGCGTGACCTTGGGCGTGACATCAACTTTTCGGTGACTGACGGATTTCCGACAAATGATTTGGACATGATGTGCCTGTCACGCCCCCCCCCCCCTACACGGGCGTGACCTAGTGCGTGACCACCGACGTACCGAAGCAATCATCCCTCCCACCAGAATCCAGAGCCCGAGGTCAACATAGTACTGACACACCCCCTGACACGCCCCCATAGGGCGTGTCGGAGGGCGTGACCAACCCGAGATTTTTTTTTATAAATTGAGACCCCCCTCTTCATTTCAGCAAGCTTTTGTTGAGAGGGGGAGGTGCTGCCCCTTTGGTTCTTGAGTTTTTTTCATGCTTTCTCTCTCTATCTATCTCTCTCTTCCTTTGTAATTTTTGCTTAATCATGGTTTAATATTTAGTTGCCTTAGCTTTCCTTGTAATCTTTAGTGTTGCTTAGTGCTAATTGTAGGGCTAGAATAGGATTTAATTTTCATGCACTTGTAATTTCTTTTTCAATAGTGTAACTTGCTCCTTTTAATTATTATAAGTGCTCTTTTTTTACTAGTGTTCTTTTTTATGCTTTACTACTCATCCCCCTCCTCCACTCCATTATGATTAACTAATCCTCCGTGTACTCGATCGTGATGATCCGAGGTTAGAGCGATTAAGTTATGATGTTTTAATTAATCTTTTCTTTTTAGGTTAGGGCCTTGAATTACTCTTGATTAATCACGGGTTGGAGGTATATTATTGATATATACTCTCCCCCTTTGCTTTCATTCTGGGCTAGCCGAGAGGCCGAAAGAATGAAGTGAGCATTCAAGAGTAAAGGTAGTTGTACGCGCCCCTCGAGAGAGGCAGACGTCCAAATCTCCCGGATTGGAGTAAAATCCAATAGTGGGGTTCAACGCGTAAAGCGAGTTTTAGGCCTCCGATTTAGACGAGAGTCGGTCGGACCTTCCTAAACTCAGTTGGGCACGACTTCGAGAGAAGCGTGTTCAAGCTTTAGGAACCTCTACGGTCAAGGACCTTTATCCTATTAAGTTTAGATTTTTATCGCATTTTCTTAATCGTCTTTAGCCGAGGTGAATCTTGATCGAGTACATTTCCATTTCATATTTTCTACCCTTCGTAGTAATCGTTTTACTTAATAGCTTTACTTAATTGCGGTGGTTTTTTTTCTAGTATAGCTTTACTTCCTCCCTTGCACTTAGATTTTCTAAATCCCTAGTTTTTCCGTCGATAAGATAATAGCATTCGTGTGAGTAAGCATAGCCAACAGTTCCCAGATTTCAATACGACACTTGTGTCCCCTAGCTACAATTCGATAGGTATACTTGCCTCATCGGGTTGCTAGTTCGGTTGGGTTTATTTTCTTCGAACCCTAGCGCGCAACACCGGGCATTTTGGTGTTCACAAGTGGCTAAGAAATTATCTAAAATTTTTCCATATTATTTATTCATGTTTTCACGTTATAGCTTCGTGCATTTTGTGTAGTCTTGTGTACGTGACGATTCACATAAGTCTTTTTTTTGATTATGTAATATTCCTTATGTACATTACTTTCAGTACTTTTGGTCTTAGGTTGGTACCCCTATTGAACTTGTCTTAATTTTGCTTTTTTTTCTGTCATTACTTGTACCTTATTGCTAAGGTATTCTGTCTTTGGAAATCCTCAGGTTTAGTGCAGTAGCTGGTAGTGGAGATTGAGCTGGTGTTTTCAGCATAGCAGTTGCAGCGGTGAATTTCCACCTCACCGTCGTGAGGTAGTTTTTTGTCGTATTTTTCTTTTACTTAGCTCAGAGATACTCTTGTGTTTCTGTGGGTTTGTGTCAGGTTATTGACACCCGCAGTTTGTTGTCATATTAAACACTTGTTAGCTGCTAGTTTACTTTCTTATTGGTTTTTTGTAACACACTTGCTCTCTGGGAAGGTTTATGTTAGGATCACATTTCGGATATTTTAAATATAAAAAAATAAAAGGATTTACGCAATCAGTTCATATTGTTGGGTACATTTAAAAATATGTAACAGATTTGGAGAAGCCTCATCTTAGTCAATGATATGCATCAATTTGTATTTGATAGATGTTTGAGTTAAATTATGCAGGTTGAATAATTTGAAGAAATTTTTTAAGTACAAGTGTCGACACTTGTGAAGAAGTTGTTTCGACACCCAAGCTAAGTCGACACATATGAAGAAGTTGTGTCGACACGCAAACTGAGTCGACACCTAAAGAAGTATCTGTGTCGACACCAGAATGTTGTCGACACTTAAGGCAGAATTTGACTCGACACCTAATACAGGAGCTGTGTCCACACCAAGGAGCTATGTCAACAATGGAAGACGTTCTGTCGACACACAGGACTTGTGTCGACACACACTCAACGTCGTCTGTCGGCAAAAGCTATGTCGAGACCAGAATGACTTGTGTCAACACACAGGACATGTGTCAACACACACTCAATGCCATCTGACATACACTCAACTCTACCTATCTGCAGTAGTTATGTAGAGAACATGAAGACTTGTTTCGACACATTGGACTTGTGTCGACACATATAATTAAAGAAGTGTCAAGTAGCAGAAGATTGACTTAGTCGACATATTGAATACTGTGTCGACATCATGAAGACTTGTGTCAACACTTAGCCTATATGTGTCGACACATGTGAAGCAGTTTGCAGAGTGGAATGTGCTGAGTTGGAAAATCTTTGACGAATCAAGTGACTTGACTGATGACTCGACAGCTGTCATAACCAACCGGTCTAACACCTCTATCAGAATTGTCAGAAGGTTGTTACAAACTGGATCTGCCGGTAACTATTGGGAAACCTTATATAAGAGTCAGATCTGTGACAACAAAAAGGACAGACAACACACATAAGAAGAAGAAGAACAACACTAGAGAATTCTTCAACAAGAACAGGGAAAACCCTTACGAAGGCATATCTAGAGCAATCTGCAAGAAAGATTCGGAATTCATTCTGAATTTTAGGAAGAAGCTGACTAAAGATCATCTTCTACATCAAGTGAAGATCCACCTTATCTTCTTCTATCAAGAAGCTTTGAAAAGCTAAGTCAGGTTGGATCAGAAGGGTCAGTTCATTCAAGAACTGATCAAGAAGGGTACACCAATAGAGAAATCTAGCTGGTGAATTTTCAGTACCTTTATATCATTCCATTTCTTATAGGATCTATTATTAGATCTGAATTGTAATCCTGAAATTATAAAGGCTAAGGTAGTGCTGAGAGCCTGAGGTGTAGGACTTATGAAAAGTCTGAGTTGTAAGCCAAGCGATAAAGGCTGAGGTAGGGCTGAGGCCTAAGGTAGGATTCTTGGGAGGAATCTGAGGTTGGACTTGTTTAAGTCTGAGGTGTAGGAACCATTCAAGTTCAGAGTTGTAAGATCTATGGATCCGAGCAAGTGGAATGAAGTTAGGCTGAATCCAGTTATATACTGGCTAGGCGAAGGGGAAAAGTTGATGTACCCATACCTTGGGGAACCACTATTAATCTGGTGTATGCTGTACTGTGAATTGTGGTCTGTGCTTTGAATTATCTGTGAATAATTAATCTAGTTGTTTGCCAATCATAAATTGTATAAAATGTTTAGAACCTATTCACCCCCCCCCCCCTCTAGGTGTTTAGGCTCTTGAAATCAAGTCTTTCAAGTGGTATCAGGGGAGGTTACTCAAAGATTGACCTAACAGTCATAGTGAATCTCCAAGGCAAATAATAGATATCAAGAATGGGTTCAAATGAGAATCAAAAGGAGTTTGGATCTATCAAACTGCCAATCTACAGGAAAGAATCATTTGACATATGGAAGGAAAGGGTCAGGTTTTTTATGGAAGCATCTGATCCAAGAATTTATATCATAGTACTGGAAGGCCCCGTCATTCCAATGAAGGTATCAGTCCATGATGCAAATGTTAAAACTCCTAAGAGTTATTCTGAAATGACCAAGGATGAGATCATCTTTGCAACACTAGATAAAAGTGCACAAAACATTATTGTAAGTGTTATAGATGATGCCACATTTCAGAATCTGGTGCACTGTAAAACTTCCAAGGAAATGTGGGACACATTGATTGTCTACATGGAGGGCACAGAATAAGTCAGAGAGGACAGGAAGTCTATGCTGAATCAGGAGTATGAGAGCTTTAGACAAGCCAAGAATTACAATATCACTAAATGCTACAAGAAATTCTTTAGGATTGTAAATGAACTGATGACTTATGGAAGAGTCTTCAGCACTTATTAACTTAATGTCAATTTTCTGAGATCTCTGACAAAGGATTGGGACACCAAGATTTGTGCCATCAGAGAGGTGGAAAGGCTGGTAGATACACCTCCTCCCATACTGTTTGGAAAGCTTCTTTCATATGAAATGTCGGGTACAACTAGGAAGGAGGAAGAGAAGAGAAACAGATCTGAACACAAGGAAAAGTCAGTTGCCTTCAAGGCTGAAGGCACAACAAAGGGAAGGAGGAAATCTCCTTCTCCTCCCCGAAGGACTGCTAAAGCAGAAGAAGTTATTCATGACAACACCTCATCAGACAGCCAGACCTCTGATGAGGATTTTGCATCCTTCACAAGGCAGTTCCATAGATTCATGAAGAAGAAGAAGTGGAGAACTAGACCTTCTACATCCTTTTCCAAGGATGAGTACTACAAGAAAAAGGAGACTCCCAAGGAGGACAGGTATGCTTCTAAATCTAGTAAACAATCTAATTCTAAGATTATGTGCTATTATTGCAATATGAAAGATCATGTCATAGCTGACTTTCCGAACAAAAGGAAGGAGTCAAAAGACAAAAAGAAACAACAAGTAAAAGGCAAGAAGGAAAAAATCCCTTGTTGCCCAGAAGCAGAAGAGTTGGACAGATTCTTCATCATCTGAATCAGGAGAAGAACAAGATGCTGAAGCATTTGTTGTGCTATTCTCAACTGAAGAGGATTCTAAGGAGTTAGAATTCCTACAAATGCTGGACTCCATAAATGGAGTGAAATAATATTGCTGTAGAGGGCTGATGGCCCTATCAGAAAATGATCAATGCCAGGATCATGCTGGTCCTAGTATGGTATACATTTCTCCCTTAGATTCTGATTATTTTACTGGATCAGAATTAGTAGCCTCAACTTCAAGATAAGGGGATGGTTCTGATTCTGAGGGGGATGTACATCAACTCATTAATGAGAATGGTGGGTTGTTGCATGCTTGAAGAAGAGCAAGTTTCTTGTCAAAGATCAGACCAAGTAGATTGAGTCTCTTAAGCTGGCTGCAGCAGATTCAACAAAGCTGTTGGATCTAGAATTGAATGAGGTTGCCAAACTGAAAAACATTACTGTTATTCAGATCATCACAATCTCTTTCAAGGAGAATCATATCAAAAAACTAGAGGCAAAACTTCAGCAAGAAAGTGAGCTAGTGGCTAAATTCTCAAAGCCAAAATCTGGCTTACCCTTAATAGATAATTTCATTTCACAAAAAGGGAATACTGGTCTAGGTTTAAAGGGATGAACTAAGGCCACCAATTCACATAGAAAAAGTAAGGCCCAAGTTCAGCCTCTAGCTGCAAAACCCTCTATCTTTATTAGTAAGGTGATGAATCCTACAAACATGTATTATCATGACACTACTCATGGTCACTATGAGTATGGAAATCTCATGGGAAAGGGTATAAATGCTAATAGGCCAATCTATAGGCAATCCCATCATGTACAAGAGAAATTCTTGAAGTTTGCTGCTCCAGCACCAACACTTAACATGACTGCTTGTAACAAAGTACCAAAGTCTGTATCTATTAGAAGGTATAATAGATTTGAGTGTTGGTGTTGTGGCAAGGTGGGCCACGTTGCCATGGATTGCTTGTTTAACATATGTGTTAAAATTAAGAGTAGTTGTCTTGTTAGAATAGCTGTAGGATTACAAACTAACAAGGACCTAGGACCCAATAGCAAATTGGGTTCTAAGGGTAAGTTATTCTTTATTTGATGCAGGTGAATCCAAGTTACCATACCCCTATATGGTAGTTGGATAGTGGTTGTTCCAGACACATGACTGGAATAAGAAGAATGTTGAGAGACTATGTACCCATAGAGAATGGTCCCAAAGTCATCTTTGGTTGATCAGAAAAAGGAGTCATCAAAGGATTTAGTAACATCTCTTGTGACTCAATTACTATCACCAAAGTGGCTTATGTGAAGGGTCTGAAACATAACATGATTAGCATAAGTCAGCTTAGTGATCTAGGTTATGACATCTCCTTTCACAAAGGGGAGTGCAAAATTAAGAGGTCAAGTGATCAAGAGATCATTTTGACTGGCACTAGGAAAAGAAATGTCTATTGTCTTAACCTAGATTGTGAGTTGAACAACTCACCTATTTGCCTAGTTGTAGATGGGAAAGCTTCACTATGTGTCAAATGGCACAAAAGGCTAGCTCATCTGAACTATAAGTCCATAGGACTGTTATTTAGTATGGGTCTGGTGAGGAATGGTCTTTAAGTCAAGTGCATTAAAGAGGGAGTGTGTTCAGCTTGCCAAAAGGGCAAACAAACCAAGTCCTCTTTTCCTGCAATAGATACCAAAGATTCATTAAGATGTTTATATCTCTTGCATATGGATTTGTTTGGTCCTATGCCAGTTCACAGTATTGGTAGGAATGTATATCACTAGTTGTTGTGGATGACTATTCTAGATACACATGGGTGTTCTTCTTGAGGCAGAAATCTGAAACCCCTAGTGTTTTCCAGACTTTTGTAAGACAAGTTCAGAATGAATTTAACAATTCAGTGGTAAAAATAAGAAGTGACCATGGAACTGAATTTTAGTCTGAATGTATGACAAAATTCTGTGAAGAACTTGGGATACATCAGGAGTTCTCCTCACCTAGAACACCTCAGTAAAATGGAATTGCTGAAAGAAAGAATAGAACTCTCATTGAGGCAGGTAGAACTCTACTCAGTGATACAACTCTCCTTGAATATTTTTGGGCTGAGGCAGTAAAAACTGCATGTCATGTTCTCAATAGAGCATCCATAAATAAGAAACTTAAGTTGACTCCCTATCGGATTTTGAAGGGCAGAAAATCAAACATTTCTTATTTTAGAATCTTTGGTAGCAAGTTTTATGTCCTAGTTAATTGTAAACACTACCAAACAAAGTTTGCTTCCAAATCCCTAGAAGGGATATTTGTTGGGTACAACAATAACAGTAGGGCATACAGGGTCTACAACTTGACTATTCAAGTTGTAAAAGAGTCAGTCCATGTTGTTTTTGATGAGTCTAGATTGATTAACAATGAATTGTCTAGTTCTTCAGTTAGTTTTACAGGTCTAACAGACATGCTGAACAAGTTGACAATCAATGATGAAGTTCCTGCCTGGCTGGATGAAGAAAAAGATGTCAGCTATCCAGGGGAGAACAAGTCACACAGGATGAAGAAGACAATGTGGGGCATCAAGTTGAGGAAACTAAAGAAAGCCATAATGCTGACAGATTTCCTCAAGAAAGAAGACACTTGAAGGATCATCCAGCTCACCAAATCATTGGTGATGCACGTCAAGGGGTTCTAACTAGGAGCAAGAGCATGAACATAATTCTATGTTCTAGCTTCCTGTCTCAAATAGAACCCAAGAAGATTGAAGAAGCAATGCAAGACTCCAACTAGATTGATGCTATGCAAGAAGAGCTCTGTCAGTTCAGAAGATGTAAAGTCTGGGAACTAGTGCCTAAACCTAAGGATCACAACATAATAGGAACTAAGTGGATCTACAGGAGCAAGCTTGATGAGAATGGCACTATAGTAAAGAACAAGGCCAGACTTGTAGCTAAAGGCTACAAGCAAGGGGAAGGTATTGACTTTGATCAAACCTTTGCTCCAGCAGCAAGGCTTGAGGATATAAGGCTTTTTTTAGCATATGCTGCCTATCAAGGGTTCAATGTATACACGATGGATTTGAAATCAGCATTTCTGAATGGGGATTTAAAAGAGAAAGTCTATGTTGAATAACCGTCAGGTTTTGTCGATTCTCATTTTCCTGATTATGTATATAGGCTTTGGAAAGCTCTATTTTGTTTGAAACAAGCTCCAAGGGCTTAGTATGAGACCTTGTCTGCTTTCCTTATTGAGAATAAATTCCCTAGAGGAAAAATAGACAAAATCTATTCTATAGGGAATCTAAAGGCCCAAGATCAAGTGTTGGGTAGTGAGCCCCAAGAAAAAAAGATAGACTCCACTCCAGGAGGAGAAAATACTGAACAAACTATGTTGCCTGCCCAAGGGGGAGACATTGTTGATGTTTACCTTGAGAGTGAATTTGCTGGAGATACTGTCATAAACATAGTATCTAAAATCAATAATGCAGCTCAAGACAATGTTGAGAAAGAAGCTCAAAATGAGCAAGTAAGTATCTCCTTTAAAAAGAGGGCCCTAGAAAAAATCTGGATGTCCAGAGAAAACCTTTTGCTGATTCAAACTAATCTTGTTCCTCCTATACAGGTGCAGCAAGAGTTCACTATGGAAGAGTTCTTTTCTGATTTTTCTGATGCAAGAACTGAGGGGGAGCAATCCCAGCTAGAAAAGTATTTTCTAAGGACTTGGGGGAGGAACAAATCAAAGAAAAAGATTTACCAAGGACTAAGGGGGAGTTGTATCAGCATGCCCCAGCTTGTAAGGACACAGTTGATATATAAAGTACATCTGAAACCTCTGATGATGAAGAAGCCTCAACGACTAAGAAAAGAAAAATAGTTGCCTTGAGGAAAAAGATTTCTAGCTACAAAAAGGCCTTACAAACAGGCACAACACCACCTGCTACAAGCATGGACTTCAGTTCTCTACTGGTCAAAATACAAATTAAGTTGGATACGCAAAGACAATCTCTAGAGAAATATGCGGATGAAACTCACAAGGAGTTGTAATTCTAATTGGCTCAGGATATCAAGTCTATTAGATTTGAAGTTAATCAAAATAAAAAAGAAATGATAGATTGCTTCCATAAGGGAGGTAATGTTGTGGTATTCCTGGCCAAACAATAGCAGGATTTGAAAGAACAAGTGAAAGATATTGCAGTAAAGTAGGGTTATGTGCTAGAGAATAAACTAAGAATGAATGAGAATCTTAAAGATTCACACCATGCTATCTTTAAAAAAATTGATGATCTAACAACTACTGTCAAAGCTAAAGTCTCAAAGCAAATCAAGGAAGCTATAGCTGCTGTTCGGGCCACATTTCAAGCCTCACAGAAGATATATCTAATTTCTTAACAAAATAAAGAGACTATTATAAACAAGGAACTGACTATATTATTAATCAAGTCAGATTTCAAAAAGATTATCTGAGGGATCATATTGATAGAGAAGTCATAAAGGGGGAAAGAGTAGTACTCAAAGCCTGATCTGACCATGCTAAATGGATATCAAAATATAATCAGAGAAACTCTTGGATATCCTCCCCTATGTGATGATGACAATATAGCTGAGTCTGGAATACAACCTGCTCATACTGAAGGAGATCAGTCGGAAGTTGCTCAGGTGATTTACCCCCCAGCATATTTTGAAAGGATTCAAGAGGAAGTTCTGAAAATGTATAGTCCTCCATTAGAGGCACACAATGTTATTCTAGAGAAAGTAGAAATGTTAGAAGCTTCCATAAAGCTCAGAAGGAAGCTCACCTATACAAGAAGAGTTCAGAGAATAGGCTGAGTTGAAGCCAGACTTTGAGCAATGGAGTCCTACTTCAAGAAACATTATACTGACTGCCATGAAAGTTGTGAAGGATAAAACCCATGATAGGGGTAAATGGTATTCAGAGAAGGAATGGAATAAGTATCAGGATGGACAGGAAGCCATTTTTCAACACAGAAGAAGTGCTAAGGTTGGGAAGCTACCTGCTAATGCTCAGGAGCCAAGCAAGTACTTCCCAAAGCCATTTCACTATTTTGAAAGGCAAAGAATAAAGGCTGAAGAACAAAAGGAAAAAGCTCTGAAAGGAAAGAAGCCTGCTGAGAATACTGAACCTCCTTTACAGGCTAAGATCAAGTCTGGAAAAGGCATTGTCATTAAGGAGCCTAGTAAGTAATAAGATAGCTAGGCTTATGTAAAAGAACAAAGTAATTTTTTGTTTTTTGTTCTAAAAGGAAATCTTGTAAACATATCATTTTACAACTGACTAAAAGAAATCCAGTTATTAGTATTATTTTATGTTGTTTACAACGATTATATGTTAACCTGCTGTGAAATTGATGTACATCTATTTCTATTATGTTTTATCAGGAGAGATGTATATCTTTGACTAAGGATTATTACTTCTCCAAATAAGGGGGAGATTATTGGGTACATTGAAAAATATGTACCAGATTTGGAGAAGCCTCATCTTAGTCAATGATATGCATCAATTTGTATTTGACAGATGTTTGAGTTACATTATGCAGGTTCAAGAATTTGAAGAAAAATTTCTAAGTACATGTGTCGACACTTGTGAAGAAGTTGTGTCGACACCCAAGCTAAGTCGACACTTATGAAGAAATTGTGTCAACACTCAAACTGAGTCGACACCTAAAGAAGCAGTTGTGTCGACACGCAGAATGGTGTCGACACCTTAGGCAGAATTTGTGACGACACCTGAGGCAGAATTTGTGTCGACACCTAATACAGGAGCTGTGTCGACACCAAGGAGTTATGTCGACACTAGAAGCAGTTGTGTCGATACACAGCACTTGTGTCGACACAAAATCAACGTCTTCTGTCGACAACAGCTATGTCAAGACCATGAAGACTTGTGTCGACACATACAACAGAAGAAGTGTCGAGTAGCAGATGATTGACTCAGACGACACATTGAATGCTTTGTCAAAATCTTAAAGACTTGTGTCGACACTTAGCCTATATGTGTCGACACATGTGAAGTAGTTTGAAGAGTTGAATGTGCTGAGTTGGAAAGTCTTTGATGAATCAAGTGACTTGACTGATGACTTGATAGCTGTGATAACCAACCGGTCTGACACCTCTATTAGAACTGTCAGAAGGTTGTTACAAACCGGATTAGCTGATAACCATTGGGAAACTCTATATAAGAGTCTGATCTATGACAACAAAAAGTACAGACAACACAACATAAGAAGAAGAAGAACAACACTAGAGAATTCTTCAACAAAAATAGGGAAAACCCTTACCAAGGTAGATCCAGAGCTGTCTGCAAGAAAGATTCGAAATTCATTCTGAATTTAAGGAAGAAGCTGACCAAAGATCATCTTCTAAGTCAAGTGAAGATCAACTTTTTTTGTTCCATCAAGAAGCTTTGAAAAGCTAAGTCAGGTTGGATCAGAAGGGTCAGTTCATTCAAGAACTGATCAAGACGGCTATACAAATAGAGAAATCTAGCTGGTAAATTTTCAGTACCTTTATATCATTCAATATCTTGTAGGATTTATTATTAGATCTGAGTTGTAAGCCTGAAATTATAAAGGCTGAGGTAGGGCTGAGAGCCTAAGATGTAGGACTTGTCAAAAGTCTTAGTTGTAAGCTTAGTGATAAAGGCTGAGGTAGGGCAGAGGCCTGAGGTAGGATTCTTAGGAGGAATCTGAGGTAGGACTTGTTTAAGTTTGAGCTGTTGGATCCATTAAGGTTCTGAGTTGTAAGATCTGCGAGTCCTAGCCAGTGGAAGGAAGTTAGGCTGAATCAAGTTATCTACTGGATGGGCGAAGTGGGAAAGTGAATGTACCCATACCTTGGGAACAAATATAAATCTTATGTATACTGTGCTGTGAATTGTGGTCTGTGCTTTGAATTATCTATGAAGAATTTAATCAAGTTGTTTGTCAATAATAAATTGTTTAAAAAGTTTAGAACATATTCACCCCCCCCCCCCTATAGGTGTTTAGGCTCTTGAAATCAAGTCTTTCACATATCATCTTTCAAAATTAATAACACTTAGTTTTAAAGGTTTATAAAAGTTCTTTCGTACATATACTAAACTTAGAGGTCTACATATCCTGTGTTATCATTGGTTTTCATAATCATATAGGATGATAAGTAAATAAAACTAAGTATTTTCTACTGCGTATTTCTATTTACACCCTTTGTGTGGATGAGCCGATCGACTGAACATAGGGACACGGTCATTAAAACCTTGTTTAAATCCTATTTTAAAACTATAACTCATGAATTTTCATTAGAAGTACTAGGAGTAGGTTTTGCATGAGTGCCTGCAGTTGTCTCCTACACGGCGTGGCATCACAGCGTGTATTTTCTCGTACTCTGACGTATTGTTTAATATGGAGAAAATGCGTGTTGTGACAGTTGGTATCAGAGGGAGGTTGGTTTGACAATTTTGGTCGAACTATCCAATCTGTATAAAGTTTTAATTCCTCCATTCATTTGCATACACACACTGATGTGTCGTCAGCACGTTTTATCTGAAAAATTATCACTACACTCATAGGAAGATAAGAAGTATGCATGGCATATTATGTAGTATGAGATGCATAATATATGTTTGTATATGGATCCACCATAGGTGGCAACATGTGACCGTTATGTAGTATGAGATGCTTAACCACCATCACATGGATGCCCTTTCATACGTTTTCTCTTTCATTTATAATGCGATGTTATGGTAGTATTGGGATGCATAGAAATTTCTTTGCATGTGCTCATAACATGATTATGCCTTTTAGAATGCATAACACTGATACATAACATATCAATCGATAAGCCAGACGTTGCTAAGATAAGATTTACATGATGACAAGGTACACTTTGTTTT